>JAGVSN010000025.1:0-700549 GCA_022651745.1 Parapsyche elsis
TTCGCCATTTTGCAGAGCAATAATTATACAGTGGACACTCTTCTGAGAGAGGTGTGAGATGTCTTCGTAAATATTAAAAATATGCCATTATAATTTCATTTTTATTTATGACATGTTCTTTCAGTTACAACAGGATTGCAAAAGTTTACTCATATCCTGTTTCTTGCAATCAAACATAAGAAATTGTTCAGAATTCTTTGAAATGATAAGAACCGGCGAAGGATATTGCTGTGCGTTCAATTATAGAGGAATAAGGAAATATGTTGATGTGTAAAATGATAATTATTATTAATGATTTTATTTTCTATGTGAATTTTTATAACATTAAATAATTTCTCTATGTGTTGCAGCGATTATACTAATTTTACTGTAGTACGTAGAGAACCTTATTATCTACTGGGCTATCAAATGTAAGAATCATATGTTGATTATTTTTTTTTTAGCCCATAGTTGCATCTATTATTAGCCTACTTATATGTCAATAATAAAAGAGCTTTAATCTGTAAATCGATGAAGTCATCCTTCTGGATGTCAGCATCATCCATGAAGTCCAAATTAAAACTGAAAGGATTTCGTACATATCCTTCATTTTATAAATCAGGTTGAAAGTAGTCATCAATGGACTCCATTGGGTTTTACAAATCGTTCAAAATATTGCCTCAAATCCAATCTGGAAGCGTACATACATATATGTAAATATAACGAATTTTTATAGAAATACCTCATTTCTCCCTTGGGGATCTTTCATTCTTCCCCTGCAGGAGGAAATCACTAGAGGTTGTGTCCCTGAGTCTAGGATAATGATAAACATGAATACATTTTTTTAATTTAGGTTTGGAGGATTAAGTGTAATATTTCACATTGACAAAAATGATTATCTATCTCCGAATAGGCCAATTTATGGAGTGACTGTTAGTTTACATTCATGTTAATTTATTTTAAACACGTGTTATTTAAGTATAATTATCTACATTAAATTTGTTTATTTATAAGGGTTTTCATTACATGTTTTAGTTACTAATTGGCGATCCTACAGATTATCCCGACGTAACGTCAAAATCCACAACTATAGAAATCGGCCAATGGGCGATTAGAGGTGCAGCCTTCCGTTATGGAAACTTCGACAGATGTGTTTCATTTGGATCAAGAAATACGCAATTGTTGGATGTCTGATGAGATTGTTACGACGGATGGTGTTTACAGCTATAAATCATGTATAACGAGATGCCGAGCTATGGCCATGTATGAAATATGCGGTTGTATACCATTTTACTATCCACCTTTTGGATATGGTATGTATGTATGAGTTTCATGTAATTTTAAAAACCCTTTTTTTTTACATGACAATTGCAACTTATCCACTTATTTAGATTTGAGAAGAAAGTGCTTGCTATCCGACAATCAATGCCTAAGTACTCATCAAGGTAAATGTTCATTAGGTATAATGACATATTTACATTTACCGAAGTATAATAATTGTTTATTTTTTATTTGTAGAATACTTTTTTACCATTTCATCTAAAGAATCAAATGGTTTGAAGTGCAATTGCAAATATCAGTGTTCCGACTATTTTTATAAAGTGTCTACTCGTCAGGGAAAATTTCAACATTCCGCTTATTATGCACATTTCAAGTAAAGCGTTTTTTTTTTCTAGTTTATCATTATTGAAATCATATTACCATTTTACTACATATACATACATATATATTTTTAGAAGGTTGGATATCTCGGATACAGGTTCGTTGTCGGTTTTTTACCCTAAAATAGTTTGTTCCAGATTTCGCACTGACATTTTTATGACTTGGAATGATACTTTAGGTAATAATCTATTCAATTTAATGTTAAAAAATTTAATAAATTAATAATTTATTCAAATTTTAGCTCTCTACGGTGGAATTGTAAACCTTTTTATTGGTGGTTCTATTCTTACTTCTATTGAAATCATCATATATCTCATAATTCGCGTTTACTATAAACGAAAACAAACTACTCCATTGCAATACATTGAATGATGGTTACCTATTTAAAAAGTTATGTACTTTCTAGTATGAAGTAAATATTTCATATAAGCACTTATGTACATATCAATAAAATTTTTTGAAATATTGTTTTACATTGATTATTTATTTAAGCCCTTTTTGCAAAATCTTTATTTTTTATTATAGACTGCTGAACGATTTATAGTTTATATAAACTAGTATGACTTACATTTGTAGATTAAACCGTTATGTAAAAACTCATTTTTAAATAATTAATGCCATAGAAAGTTAAATTGAAATACAAAAAAGTATTTATGAGCCTTTTCAATTAACAATATTAATGCAACGATAATAATCTTTCATTTTTGAAATGAGACAATGAATATATGTACATACATAGTACATTTATGTACATAGTTGATTGTGAATAAGCACGAGACATGGAGTCTGCACAACTGTATTTCGGTCAATGTTCCATCAACGGTTTCAATTATATTTTTGATACAAATAAAAAACAAACACCACAATCGCATCGACTTGGATGGACGTTGGCCGTTATCACAAGTTGTGGAATGTGTATTTGGCTGGCGATTTTGATTCATCAAACTGTTCTCAATACCCACACTATAACTTCAGTAAGGTTTTACTATTCATTATCGTTGTTACTATTGTCAAATAGGTACATATTCAATGTACGTTATAATTATAAGTATGTCTGAAATAACGAAACTCAACGATGTTCACTAATATATTTAAGATAGATATAAAACACGAATATATTTTTCAAGGTGGCAACTAGTACCTATCAAGTAGGTAGGGTACCATTCCCTTGCATTTCTATTTGTAATGTCAATAAAGTGTCGAGAAGAGATTTTCAAGTAATCAAAAATCTTCTGTAAGAAAACGTTTATTTTGTACTTGAATCTATTTTTATAAATATGCTGATTATTTATAATATTTTACAACAACGTAGCTTGGAAAATAGCATAAGTGAAGAAGAAATAGAATTATTTGGAAAATCGCTGGCATCGTTGATTACATTTTCATCGTTTGACTATTATTCTAAGAAGAGAAAAGACCACAGTGAAATTTTTGACATATTGGAAAAGAATAATTACACAGTTGATATACTCATGAGAACGGTATGTTCATATTGTTTCAAACTATTTCATTAATGAGTTTGTACACATAATTGAGTTAAAAATCAAAACTAGATACAAATACTGTTTTTGGTACATTTTTAATCAGGTACAGCAAGATTGTGTAAAATTCTTAAAGTTTTGTATGTTGCAATCGGTACCCGTAAACTGCTCACAATTTTTTGTAATGATTCGAACCAATGAAGGATATTGTTGCGGATTTAACTACAGAGGACCGGAGCATTTCAACGATAAGTAATGTCTTCGAAAACATATTAAATGAGTTTCTGTCATATATTAACATTTCCAACGTACTATTTTAGATCAGAAGTAGATTTTCACGATCCGGAAGAACAAATTTATTTATCTGGATATCAATCGTAAGTGTCATTATAATTTGAATTAGTAAATTAGAAATTAGAGAATATATAACAATTCAATTTTTAGATTTGGTGGTATGATGGTTGTTTTGAATTTTGAAATGGATGATTACATGTCACCTGTTCGACCGTACTATGGGGGAAATGTATCCAAACTCTTCAATTATTATTAAAATGGTTACTTAATACTTACTTCACTATATTGAATGACTTATTTTAGGTTTTGATTAACGACGCCACGGATTATCCGGAGTCTTCGGCAAAGTCAACTGTTCTCCAACCATGGGAGCCTATGGAAATTAGAATGAAACCTTGGTTGATAGAGAGTACAAAAGACGTTGCATACTTACCAGAAGAAGTTCGAAATTGTCTTTATAACGAAGGTGCAGGAACTACTCAAGCGTTCTACAGTTACAATAGTTGCCTTTCCAAATGCAGGTCTTTGTTGATGTACAAACATTGCGGATGCATTCCGTTCTTCTATCTACCAATTGGAAACGGTAAATGAATATAATTGAATAGATAGTATGAACAAGTGGTGATACATTGTTTTTATCATTCAGATGATCGCCGTAAGTGTACGCTAGCCGACAACAAATGTTTACATAGGAACAAAAGTATTCCAAAAAAATTGATTTATAAATGAATTCACCGCAAATTCGACATGTAAAATAGTATTATTTTAATTTTAGGGATCTTCTTCAGTTTGAAGACGAACTTTTCAGAAGGTTTAAACTGTAACTGTAAACCAGAATGCACAGATCGATATTACGACATCGATCGCAGAGTGGGAAAAGTGAATCATTCTATCTACTATAATTATTTCAAGTAAGAATAATTTAATTACTTACTATTGATATACTCATAAAAATATTATTTTATTGATAAATAAATGTTTTAGAAATATGAATACTACAGATTACACCACGTTATCCGTATTTTACCGAAGAATGACTTGCAATCAATTTAATCTTGACGTATTCATGCAGTGGAATGACGCTTTCGGTATATGTTGTTATATTTGTGTTATCTTATTAGATATAATATTATTAATAACTTAATAAAATTTATTCAAGGATTCTACGGTGGTCTAATGAGTCTCGGTGTCGGAGGGTCACTTCTCAGTTTTATGGAAATCGTTGCATATTTCCTGTTTAAATTCATCAATAGAAAATATAATAAAGTTAAAAAAGTACCTAAAAGGCAAATTGTATTTGAATACGTCCATTAGTTTGTAACTAGATGAAACATTGGAACTAAAGTCACCGATTAAAACCTTTATTGCTTTAATATACACTAGTAGTCATACACTTACATATGTACTTATAAAATGCAGAAGATTACAGAATCCTAGCTGAATGTGTGCTTTTAATTGACTATTTGAACATTATTGTGTTGATTGCTTCAAAAAGCTTACTTTAGATGAATAAATCAGTAAACTTTCATAGTTTTAACAATATGTAAATCTAAGAAAAAATCATCAATGGAAAAAAAGAAATACATATGCATTTATTTTCAACTACCAATTAAATTGCTCTTAAGCTTTCATTTCGTATTTTCATAGTGATAAAATTTGTATTGTAGTAAAATATAGCGTGTAACACGTATGAACGTCATATTCTATTTTCACACAGTATTGTTTTCTTTTAATTCGTAAACCTAAAAAAAATTACACCTATTATTAACGAATCAGTAATATTGAAAAAGCTTTCAAATCTAATCATCGACGCAAAGCCATCATATATGTACATTCATGTAGATTTTTGTATAAACTTTTTAATAACTCCAAAGCGAAGCAGTAGCCATTAGGGAATACATACATACATACATACATAATGACTAGCACTTAGATTGATTTTCATCACATACGCCTCGTATTCAAATCGACAAACAGTACTTTTGAACACTACAGTTTCAAATTGAACCATTGTACATTGTGAAATGAAATACGAACGTGTGTGTGACAAAAAGGCAATGAATATGCCAAAGTTGAAATGAGTTTTTAATATTCTAACCCGAGTTGAAGTCGGAGTATGGTAGCCAAATACGACAACGTCAAGATGTCCAAATCTAAAAAATCTATCGTAAGTAGTTATCCACATGTATTCGTAGTTGTTCATCTTTCTGTAGATAGTTTGTACGACAATTTTGATTTACTTTAGGGGAAATTTATGGTAAAGCACAGTCGTGAATTCTGCGACAAGACGAGCATTCACGGTTTGCGATACGTTAGCGAAAATGGAGCTCACTGGTTCCAATCGTTGCTTTGGTCTTCGTTCGTCATATCTGGAGGTGTATTTTGTTGTACACTTATGTATTTAGTGTGGGTTAGATTCGACACAAATCCCACTATAACTGCGGTGAGTTAATCACTGAATATTTGAACGTTATAGAATAGTTTTATGATATGTAATGAATTACAAACGAGTATTTTACAGGTAGAAACTATTAACTATCCCATATCAAATGTGCCTTTTCCGGCAATGACGATTTGTAATGTCAACAAAGTGCAAAAATCAAGAACCGAAAAAATCAAAAATTTACTGTAAATGCATTTTAGTACTTTATTTTATTTGAGTTTTAAAATATACTAAAATAGAACTTAATATGGTATAAAAAAAATTTCAGATTATCCAACAACGTGCCGGTGGATACTATAATGAATTTTTTCAGTTCACTCGCCAATCTTGTCGTATTCCAAAAAGTTACCGCCAATTTCACCGATGTACATCAAATATTGAAAAACAACGGATACAATACTGAAAAAATGATGCTCGAGGTAAAATATGTATAGTAAATCATTTTTTTTTAATTCAAAAGTTAATCAATCCACGTTATAATATAAAATTATTTCAGTTAATGCAACCTTGCAACGAAATGCTGAAGCGTTGCACTTGGTTGGGAGTCAGTGTAAAATGCATGGATTTGTTTAGCACAGTCAAAACGGATGAAGGATTTTGCTGCTCGTTCAATTACTACCATTCAAATGAAACATTCGACAGGTTTCGTTATGAACAATATCACATTTATAACATAAAATATGAATTCAAAACCTTTATCGTCACCGTATGCCCCAAAAGTCTAAGCATAAATCTACCTTAACTAGAAATGCGTTAATCCATTAACTCTCGAGTTATGAAATTTTATAATTTTAGCGTCGATCCGTCATATGCGTTATATTTCAGCTCTGATGACAACATTAAATCTAAATTCAAAGAGAAAATCTTGCATGAGGCCGGTGCTGGAATACATACAGGAATGAGTGTCGTATTGGACGTACAAGAACAAGAATACGTTTCAGCTACAAGAATCATCCCTTCTGCTTTAGTAATCTAATAAAACTATAAAAATAAAATTCAAAAACATAGACAATTCATTCATCAATAGCAAATATTTACAGATTCACATACACGATGCATTGGACTATGCCGAAATGAAGATTTTGGGAATGCTCGTTGAAAAGGGAGAGCTCGTTCAAATGCCTATAGATCCTTCTGTAATTGATACTACCAATGACGTTAAATCGTTGCATCACTCTAAAAGGAATTGCATGTTTAGTGATGAAGTAAATAAATCTGCAATAGTACTTTTCTTCTGTAGATTGTATTGAACCTTAAACAAAATTATGTATGTATGTTTAGGTGTCTCTAGCGGTGGGAGCTTACGGTTATGAAAACTGCATAATAGAATGTCGCATGAATGCAATAGTCGACAAGTGCGGTTGTATACCGTTCTATTACAATGTTAAAAATTATAAATGTAATAGTTTTTTAATTATTAATGATATGTAAAAGTATATTAATGTACTTAAAGTCTACATATTTATATTCAGACAAACCGAGGATGAGATTTTGCGAACACTCCGATATGGATTGTTTGGGAAGGAATCATCGTAAGCAAAGAAGAACTTATCAAATGGAAAGTTTAACTTAAATGGGCTACAAAAGTACTTTTTTTTAATTCAAGGTTCTTTTTACACATTATACTCAAGTGATGTGAAAACTTTGGGCGGCGGTGCTGAAAATGGTCTAAAATGTAAATGTTTTCCAACTTGCGACGTCAATTGGTACAGCTACACTTTGGATATCGGTCATATGGTGAACACACTGTACGTTGATAACCGTAATTATACAGATTCATATAAAAGTATCCGTCTGTAAAATGTGTGAAAACTTTTCAGAGACGAATTCAACTCCAGCGAGGTTATCGTGATGCATACGTATTTTGCCGAGTTCAGTTGCATTAAATACAAACAAAGCAATTTGATTACGTGGGATGGATTGTTCGGTAATCGATTAGTAATCGCAATCGATTTTATGAAATGAACAGTCAAAATAATGGTTTTGTTGTTTTGCAGCATCTTTCGGGGGCATATTCGGACTTTGTCTCGGCGGTTCGATATTGAGCATCGTAGAAATCGTCTATCATTTCACAATAAAAATGTATATGTCTTTTAGAATGCAGAACAATGAAGTGGTAGACGTCAAAGAAGCTCAAGAAATGATTGACGATAGTAAAAAGAGGGCTAAATCAATGATGAATGAAGGAGTTGATAAATTCGCCATCGAAAAGCCCAACAATAACCATGGATACAGAGTGCAAAAATATCCAAGAAAATATGGTCAATTGATTTTGCAACCGTACGATTTGGAAAATGACTTGTTTTATATTAACAACATAAATACACGATATATGAACAAGAAATGAATTATAATACATGTAATTTAGTACATTATGTATTACTATCAACACTCGTACAATCACCGGGTTCTTCGTCTTCTTCTTTTGGTGCCATGTACTTTTTAATCATGCGACCATTTACATTTTTCACTCCTTAGCCGCTCTACACAACCCGCCAATGTTCTTTATCCTCGTCCATTGGCGGATGTTTATCAGCCATGGCTGTACTTTCGTCCGATTCCTCCTTTCCCTTCCATTAATAGTTTCTGGAACGAGTATCTTCATTCCCTTATTATGTGACCAAACTATGCTATCTTTCTCTTTTTGATTGTGCTGAATAATAACTGTAAAGACAGCGTAAAGACGCCAGCTCACTTTAAGATGTCTGAATTACCAACATGATCCATCCAAGATACACGAAATATGCGACGCAGCGTCCACATCTCGAAAGTTTCGAGTTTATGATCCTTGTATATTAGGAAGAAAATTAGTAGTCAAAAAAATATTAAAATAAAGCCCAATAAATCTTTGAAAGTAATAAAGGGGTGAAGGGGGATTTTGTCTAGGTTTTTTCCTCCATTCCGCAGAGAAGCAGAGGCCACGCATAGCATTTCATAATTCTGTCTCTCAGTTTAAAATTGGGGTGATTATTACATAAAATTTGTCTCATTTTGTTGAATGCATATCTGGCTTGTTGAATTACACATCTGATTTCGTTTTCAGGATCCCATTTATCGTTCATTAAGCAACCCAAGTATTTGAATGTATTTAACCTCTCAACTTCATTCACATTGGTAAATATGCGAGTTATTAAAATCTTCTCTACCGATACACATATATTTTGTTATGTTGATGTTGATTTTGAGACCTATTTTATTGCTTTCGGATATTATACAATTCAAAAGATATTGTAGGTCTTCTATTTTATCAGCTAAGACAGCAGTTTATAGGAGTACCATTTATTTGATCCCCTTATCAAAACCAGAGAATGCTGCGCTGAATGCTTTTTCAATATAGAGATTAAAAAGCATGGATACATCACTGGATCAGACTTTTTCTGACTTCAAATTCTTCAGTTTTTGTTGGGTTATCAAATTGAACTTCAGCTTTTTGATTCCAATACAGGTTTTCAATAATTATTTTCCAATAATCTCCTCCAAGAATTTCATTAAAAGGTCACGGTGAATGCTATCGAAGGCTCTTTTATAATCGAATCACCAGCAACCAGATTTAAAAAAATTATATTTATGAGTTTAAAAAGTACTGTGAGTGAGCACTAATATTAAATTTAAAATACATACTAGCGATTAGAGTTATTATTGTCACTTTTAATGCACGATATTACTAGAAATATTATATGCAAAATAAATCACCGAAAGAAAACATATTGTTTTATTTCCATACTAATAAGAAAACAATTCATTAAATAATTTTAAATAATTTATTTACTAATGTTTATAAAAAATGTTTATTTTTTTCCCCAACTTGATTACATTTGAAGTTCTTCAGATGTTGAAACTTCAATTGGAGATTGATTCAATCTCTTTTTTTTAATATAATGTTCTATTCTATTTTCCAAAGTTTCTGCAATAAATGCATGAAAATTCAATATAGGTAAAAATGAAATATCAAGATATGAAGAAAACGAGAAAAAAAGTTTAATTACCACACGTAGGCCTTTTCAACAATGGTACGTATGTTTTTGGTCTTACTCCTTGTATTAAATCATTGGCAGAAAATACTTTAATCCTAAATTCTTCCTCGTCGTAAATGTTAAGATTTTTTTGAACAGATTCTTCATTCAACATTCGCTTACATTCAACGTTATACAAATTTTCCAAATCGTTTACGACATCTTTAATCATCGATGCTCTAAAATTAACAAATATTGTAATACATAATAACCGAACACATAACGCAAAACTTGCACTTACTCTATAGCCGCTTTTGTCCATTGTTCTCGGAAACACTTAATAACCATAACCAAATCCTCAACATCAATACACCACCACTTTTTCTGTTTATCTCCGGTATTTCGTACCGTTTTATCATCTAAAAGATCGGCATTGGCATTTAAATTGTCAACATCATCATTTTTGATAATTTCGTATGAACAGTGGAATAAATTCAACGGTGAATCTATCGCCATATTATATTGAGGTTTCCTTGAAAAATGATACTAAATTAATAACATTAAATCATATCTTTACAAAATAGCTTTCACTTTGATATACCTAGGATGGTTTTGAACGTCGAGCAAATTTTGAATGATCGATGGTTGTTCGACTCCACTTCCGATCAAAAAAAGCACACCAGCTATACATCTTATCTGATGCCATAAGAAAGCATTTGCAACTATTTTCAAATAGTACATACTATACTCTGCAATTATAAGAAACATTCACTTAACAATATATACATACATAGGTTTACGGTGATGTGAATTAACTTACCATTCTCCAGATTCTCATTTCTCTCCGGAATAATATCCACAAAGTGAATATGTCGCAAATACGAAGTAACACCATTCGCCACATCCATTTTACACAGATTTCGAAAGTCGTGCGTTCCTTCTAAATATTTACCGGCTCGTTGCATCGCTTCAATGTCCAGTAACAATTTAGGAAACCAATATTTATACACGCGTTGCTTACAATCGAATCTGAAATACAAACACATCTAATTAACATAGTCTGAAAAGCTAATTACAAATAAAAAAAGTAGCTTAAAGCTGAAATTACAAAATAAACATCGATCTATTAGTACAGAGGTGCTGTTTTAAGGCTACCAGGAATCTGTCAATTTGGTTTAGTAGTCTTAGACAATCTAGCAGTCCATTGTGTCCAACAACACTCCTGTACAAGATACTTCTAGATCTTCTTAATTTTAAATACTTAACTATTAACTTATTCTTACCTCTAGTATTATAATTATGTATATAATATAACAATCCCTTATTAAATATTTATCGAAATATTTTAACTTAAAAATATGAAAGAAAGCAAGGTAGACCGAGTGGACAATGGGTTGATGAATTGAGAAGAATGTGTGGAGTCAACTGGATGCAGATTGCTCAAGACAGACAGAAATAAATGAGCATTGGAGAGGCCTTCATTCAGCAGTGGATGGTGAACAGCTGAAAATGATGATGATTCTTGGAAATTACTTACCGAGCACTGAATGGTTCACCATTTTCACTCATTTCAATGGGCATCCAAGATATAGCTCGTATATCATTGGGAAGCAAGCGATTTAAAACCTTACAGTATGGTATTTCTTTGGTTGAATTTCCTTCCGGTTCGGCTAATTCTTCGTTTGATAACCGACTTCTTATAATTAGCGAAATCGCCTAAAGAGAACATAATGTTTGTATGTTTATTTATATATTATAAATTCATAATCTTATAATCTTCTGAATCTACCTGTCCGCTTGCACTAACACCCTTGTCCGTTCGACCGCATCGATGATAGTTTGATTTGTCTCGTGACGGAATCAATTGAGCTTTTTGCAAAGCGTTGAACAGAAAATGTTCAATGGTGTTTGTGCAATCTTCTTGAACGGCCAATCCTCGGTATTGTTTACCGAAATATGCCAATCGGATAAGTATTCTTCTATAGTTACATCTAAAAGTTAAATGTTGCATTACAAATACTGGTTCATTTCCTTTCATATATTTTTAAAACTTTTTAGCAGTACTGAAAAATAATAAAAAAATAACTTTGTAAAGTCGAACTTTCGCTTATTTTTATTAGATTTTTCAGTTCCTTCAATTGAAGTCTCTGTTGATTTCAAATTTTTTGAAATGATACGCTTAAGTTGTAAATTATGTGCTTCCAATTGTATTATTCTATCTACAAGTTCCTGGTCAATAAAATGTCATATTATTATTTATAGGTTATGTTGTATAATCTATTCGACTATTATCACATTATCTTTAATAAGAGTTGCAAACATTGTTGAAAGTTTGAACTAACCTCTTTGCTAAATTCTATAAGTTCATCTTTTGACAGATTTTTTGTTTTGCTGCGATTAACTGAGAGTTTTGACATTTTGAATATTTTGACAACGAACTGTCAAACAATTGTAACCGTAACAATCAAAATTACGACCAGTGCCATTATACATTCGTCAACTATAATAAATCGAATAAAAATTATAAACAGGCGTTTAAAATACAAATCATATTATTTTAATGTTAATTTTATTAACATTAATTGAAATTTAATTAAATATTGTACATATATATGTAATTATGATTCACCTTTCCCCCCCTTGTTTTTATTATTGTAGTGGTGCCCACTAATTATGTCATAAGATCTATAGGAACGGGTGATGGTGTGTGTGTGTAACGTTCATATTTTCATACAAATTGGAGTTTTGTGTTTTATTTATTCTTTGAAGTACAGCAAATTACATGTAAACAGAACTGTAAGTGACACGTAGTTGTGTGCGATGAATTAACTGCGTGTGGTCCAGATTACTGATTCCGCGAGTGCGCCTTGATGAGGCGATGGCGTGATGATGTGATTCGAATGCCTAGGTCGGGATTCGTGCGTAGTGGTGTGCTATGTTGAGGTAGTTTATTCTAGGCAGCGTGAGTTCAACTGACGAGCGCCTGTCCAATCTAGTCCGAAGCTGGTGTGAGGTAGCCGGGGCGTTGTTACTGTGGTGAGATCGTTGTACTGTACTGTGTCTGTGAGGCTTTTTGTATCCCTCAATTGCGCGTTTTTGTGTGTTTATTCTACATCGTTTGTGACGCATGTTTATACATGTACGCTTATTGACGAGAGTCGTGATTCCTACAAATTCCTACTTCTCAAATACAAATCTAACTGCGATCTACTTTTGTAAAGTGGTACAAGTGGTAACTAAAAAGTGGTGCACAGTAATAATGTTAATTTGGAACGGTAATCTAATTTTAAAAAAAATATCATCATTTCGACAAAGATCAATAATACCTCTATGACGCCCTGTCATTGCTGGGCTCCATCTGAAGTCATTGGTACGATCTTAAACATCAGCAACTGAATACTATTCGCAAATTTTTAAAACTGCAAAAATGTCCTACCCTTGAGTATTCCTTTTCAGCAGAATAATTGTTAGTATCCCCTCATTTGAAGAAAAGTCTTTGAAAACCATTCAAATGCATATGATTCATATGTCAATAGACTCATTTACTTGAATGAAAAAATTCGGGTGTGGCCAACCCATGACTTTATCCATATATTTGAGGAATACAAAGACTAACGAAATTAATTTTTTTAAGTACGTAAGTTAATAAAACGCATGCATACCACCACACCAACCAACATACATACATACATACGTACATATCATAGAATCACTGTGTTGAGTGCGCGCGCGTATATAAAATACGATCTTCGGCATATATTCAAATAGGAAAAACTGCCACTTTCGGTCATCAGAAGTTGACTAAAATTACAGTATCTCTTACAAATAACGTGAAAACTATAGATATGAAATTTCGAGAAAATCCCCGGTGCAGTTTCGGAAATATGATTTTTTACCGGATTTTTGAATTTTCTGCACGAAAAAAACCCTACTTCCGGTTGACTGATGTTGAAAATAATAGATATGAAATTTCAGCTTGATAGACTTGATAGTTTCGGAGAAAACACACAGACATCCACACACACACATAGTACACAGACATACAGACATTTTCCAGAAATCATGAAAACGTGATCACACATTTTTGCTGCTTTTGACTTTAGTCTGTTTTGCAAAAAATGACTGCTGAGCTGAAAGCTGAAAGACTCACTTTTATTTCTCTTATTTTGACATTCCGTAGTTCACTGTTTAGTGGATAGTTGATCTCATAATTAGTATGAACTGTTTAAAAATGTCTTTTCACATTTCCTCTATTTGGCAATAAAATTTATTATATCTATTATTTCATCGTGACGTAATATTTTAAAATGTGCAAGCCGTTACTTTTTCCAAAATTTATCTATTGTATTTATCTGAGAAGTACTCAAGTAAACGAAATATCCTTTTTAAAATTTCAATGATTTATGCATGAGTTACTATGAATTATGATAAATTCTTATAACTTATGTACATACATACATATTTGCATTGTGATAATTTTCGTAAATTTTTAATAGTTCAAAATACACATTCGCACGTTCATCAATAATTTATGACGAATCAAACACAATATAATTTGTCCTTGGAGTATTATATTTAAGAATATGGAGGAATAAGTACAATTTACGAGTACCATATTGATCACATTAAACGACGTCCCAATACGAACATTAAATATGTATCGATGTATTCGGGGACAAATATAATTATTAAGTATTGTCCATCCGCTACATTTAGATAAGCGACCAACACAATGGTCAATAATGTCGTACAGAGTATGTCGATAATTTTATATAGACCGTTATTACTTTTGTACACGTGTAATAATTTTATATCACTTTTCGTTCGAGAGTACGTATCCCGACAAATTTTACCTATAACTTTTTATGTAATTTTTTTTTTGCTCGTCGGAAATGCTGAACACGAAGACTAGCAATTTATTAAGTAGTCTGTCTTGAAGTGGTTTTAATTTAATGAGATTATTTTCGTATTCGGAAGCTAAAGCCGATGCTTTTTACAACGTAATGAGATTCTACACGAGTGACTACTTGGGGGAACTCGAAAGGTTACAGTACATTTTTAGTAATTGGATAAATCGCCCACGACTATACAAAACATCGACTAAGCCTTCGATTTCATCAAAAATTAATCAAGAACTTTTTCAATGAACCCACCCAATGACGTCATTTCAGCTGTGCATTATTTGTGATACACATTGTGTATTTTTGTCTTTTGCACTCACTGAAAATGTATAGAAATATTCAATATATCACGCAAACATATTGATTCTACATAGATACATCATCATCATCATCATTTTCAGCCGTTCACCATCCACTGCTGGATGAAGGCCTCTCCAATCCTCTTCCATTCCTGTCTATCTTGAGCGATCTGCATCCACACATTCTTCTCAATTCATCAACCCATCATCCACTTGGTCTTTCTTGCTTTCTTTCACATCCTCTCGGATACTTTCTTTCACATACGCCATCCATTCTTCCAACCCACTGCCACTTAAACTTTTTCACACGTTCTTTGATGTAATAAGGCTTATAAATAAACAAAAATATACTTCTTTGGCATTTATAAGCACAAAAATTCATTATTTCCATTAAAAACTATTTTTTTTTTCGTTTTCTTATACATACCTACTTCTATTTTATTATACAAATTTATAAGTATTTCTTAGGCTACCTTGCTGTTTTTCACATCCTCTCGGATACCATTCCAGTATTTCTCGGGTCCATTTGCCATCTCTTCTTCTCGCTATGTGTCCACTACAACTTTTTCACACGTTCCGCTATATCTGCCAATTTGGTCATGCTTCTTACCCATGTATTCCTCTTACGATCTCTTCTTATTATACCAAGCATACACCTTCCCATGCTTCTCTGTGTTCATTGGATCTTACGTAACATTCTTGAATTTAGCAGCCACGTTTCATTGTCCAGTCCATCGCCACTTCATACATACATATGTACATAATACATACATATGTACATAATACATACATATGTAATTATGTATATAAAAGTGCCAAACTTTTAGCGTTTACCTTAAAATTACTGATACGTATGTGGAATCATATTGATAATTAATATCAAAAGGACAAACCGAATTCATACATACATATAATACAAATGCGACTTTTCAATCATCGCGTGATAGTTCAAATTTTCCCCCCATGGATTCGCACACTCATAATAATTGCTGGGGAAAGGTCTATAACTTATGTATTATTTATCTACATTCTACACTATCTACGTAAAAAGGTACATTCATTGCGTGAATTAAATATTGAAATTGTACTAACTTTGTAGCCTCAATCAAATTTATATTTACCTTCAATACACTAATTGAATTTAGATTGATTACTGAATTTTTAAGTTTTCCACTAAAATGTTAATGAAAGCGTAGTGAAATGTCGACAAAAATAGCGTCGAACGTCAAAAGAAAATCTATTTTTACCGCAGAACATCAGTATCATTTATCTGTGCACTTGGCGTGTGGGATAATTGATTTTTTTTTCCACTAGACAAACATTGACGTAGGTACGAACGTAAAAAGTGATATTACATATGTATATATGTACTTTGTTTTGAATTTCAGTTGAAAACAGTTCAGTTTAATTGATTATATTGAGATTTTGTAAGTTTGCAATGTACATATGGGCAAAAAACTTATTTTTTGCATTTTCATCTTGAATGAACGATTACCAGGTAAGATTTTAAAACCGTAAAATACTTCAGTTGAAAGATAAAATACCTGACTATTGGTTGTAATGTGACTTTTAAACATAAAATTATCGTATTTTGAGAAATCAACTGCAAAACAAGAAATATAAATACCGCGCGTTTTAAAACCCCCATAAGCCTAACTATCTCCGAAACTCGAAAAAATCAGTATTTTTTACTATCATATTCATGTGTAGTGGGAATAAATCTATTAAAAAAAGTTATGTCACACGTTATCAGAGAATCAAAAAAAAAGCAGTCGTCAATTGTTGTCGAGATATGTATCTATAATTAATTGAATCTTCTTTATAATTTTATGGTCAAACTATATTTTTGATCACCGTAGTGTTTTATTACGGACCTCACAAACCGGAGCGGATTATTATTCGCAAGCGGATAAATACGCTCGGTGGTATCTGGTGGGGGTT
Source organism: Parapsyche elsis (assembly GCA_022651745.1). NCBI lineage: Eukaryota > Metazoa > Arthropoda > Insecta > Trichoptera > Hydropsychidae > Parapsyche > Parapsyche elsis. The sequence continues at coordinate 16,954 of JAGVSN010000025.1, forward strand.
GTAACACATTTTGTGTATTTATCCGCTCGCGAATAATAATCAGCTCCGGTTTGTGAGGACCGTTAGTTCCAGGGGAGTGAATTTTTGTAAATATTATCAGTTTTTTAATCTTTGAGAGTTTGTCCTGTATGTAAGCGTGGACATTAAAGACCGATTGCCTGATAGTGATTGCCTTCAAGCTTTAATTTTAGAACTAAGTTTTAACTGTTGATGAAGGTGCATATTAAATTGGCTTCGACAGAATCGCAAGTAATCATAAATAGGTAGGTACATAATATGTTTATATGTATGTACATATGTAGCTTTAGCCTTGATATTTTCAGTTGCTAAATATCCAATCAAATGACGAACGGTTAAATAAATAATTGAAACGGTCAGGTCAGTATGAAATATCGGGAAATTGATAGCGCATCTGATGGGAACATTCACACCTGTCCATTCGGTCAATGATTATATACGCTACGTGTTTATTTTTAATAAACGCGAATAATGGCCTCGCCGGCGACCTCTCGAAATAACTGAAGTTGGCGATAATATGTCTGAAAACTCATAAGTCGAGCTCACTAAGTTTTTCACTACAGATACAATATATTAGACATATAATGCAGTGCTCGAATTCAGCGGGAGTGGCAGGGAGCGGGCGTTCCCTTTCGTGAAATTTGAAAACGTAGCGTACCCTTTCGTGAAATCTGTAAATTTAGCGCTCCCTTTCGTAAAAAACCAAAATTTCCGTGCTCTTTCAATAATTATTGCCGAAAAAATGTTAGGTGAATTTTTTTTACATTTATGACTCCCAAATCACAATCTTTGACTGGAAGTTCAATTCCGCCAAAGGCATTCAAAATATTAATGAATGGTTAATTGTAGAAAATAAAGGTTTAGGTTGCTTTTCTTGTAGATCAGTTAAAAATTTAGGAATCGATTCTGATAAAAATTTACGACTGTCAAAATCGTGGCAAAGCTGTTCTGTGTTTCCCAGGTAGTACGAAAGAAAATTAATAATCTTGTCTAAGGAAAAAAATACACCTACATAAAATTTCTGACGCCCATATAATAAAATTGGCCAATAATAATGAAATCGTTAAATTTGTACAAAACAGTCAGAATGCTCATATTTTAACCACTGAAAGAGTTTTCAGAACAGTGTATAGAATGTAAGAAATCAGAGACCATTTTCAGATCTACCTGTTGAAGTTGACTTACAGACATTAAACGGTATTAATCTCGGTAAGATTTTGCATTTCGATAAACATATACATATGTATAGGTATCTACATACATATAGTTAAAAAAAAAGGTCGTTTGATATTTTTTGAAAATTATCGAGCGCTCCCATTCGTGAAAATTTCCATTTCGAGCACTGATATAATGGTAGATGTACATAATATACATAAGTATGTTCCTACATAATAAACAGCTGACCGCAAAGTAATTTCAGTAGTGGGATTTATTAGTTTTTAAGTAGCCAAGCCCGTTTTTGAAAAGCGATCTTTCAAATGCTAACGACGATGGCATTTGAATTTGATTTAATGTGATGCAATCAATGAAACGTGTGAAAGTTATTATGAAAGTTAAACTATGGATGCAACTTTTAGTCAAGCAAAGGATAGAAGTAGCCGTTTAAGTCATGGATATTTACGTTTGAATTAAACGTGTGAATCGTTACTTCTTGGCACGCGTTTAACATGATTCATTAAAAATAACAATTTACGCATGTTAAAACTTTGATAGAAATAGTAGCGCATAAAATTCTAAAAATACTAGCAGTTAACTATGTACATAGTTTAGTTACAAATTCAATTTGTGGTTGTACTCTTAATATTAGGGAATATTAGGGATCCAGAATTTGATGATGGACCTATTTTTATCGAATATTACTATATGTAGTAGCGCAGGCATACATATACTTGGCTGGCTGGGTAGCCTAGCCGCGGAACGCTCGCATACCCGGTACGTCATGTAAACACACACACGATACGGCTTGCTAACCACCCGATGTGTCGATGGGCAGTTACTAGTTATTATGTGTAGTGGCGTAGGAATATGCTAGGTTGGCTGGGTAGCCATGTCGCGGAACGCTCGCATACCCAGCACGGCACGTAAATACGCACACACACACACACACATGACACGGGTTGCTAACCACCCGATGACACTGTCGATGGGCAGTTACTAATTATGTGTATGTAGTGATGAAGGAATATGCTTGGCTGGCTGGGTAGCCTAGCCGCGGAACACTCGCATACCCGACACGGGTTTTTCGGAGCGGTCACGCTACATAACCTCACTAACAGATAGCCGCGGATCGATCGCATACAACGACACGGCATGTACACACACACGACACACTGTCAACCGGCAGTTACTAGTATGTACATATGTACATACTATATCGAAAAACTACTACAACTATTAAACTAGACTGAATACTTTTATTCACATTATTCAACCGGTTTTATTTCAGCCTTAAGTATAATATGTCTGAAAGTTTGAATTATTAGTTTTTTTTTTAATATTAAACTTCAAGTGTGTCCAGGTTGATACTTTTGAGTCCTGAAACAATTTAAAACCAATACCTGAAGGACAGACTAACACACAGACTTTATGTATATACATACATACATATGTATGTAGGTAGAATGTATTCTCCGTAGCCCATAGTTTATTTATTTATTTAAAATACATGGGCAGGCGGCATAGCCGATGGAGAACAGGGGTCTGATATAAATAAATTGTATACATATACAATTTTTATTTATTTAGCCATTTATATTTGAAGGATTACAAAAATCCATTTATGTATATTTTAAAACCTGTCGAGATGATTTTTATAGAGACTTATATTTTCTGAAATTACTAGCTGATTTGAGAGGCGGTTCCAAACTTCAACCACTCTATTAGAAAGAATGAGTCTGACAATTTTGTTAGATTTGTCTTTTAGGAGTCTCAGAGTATGACCCTGAGGTAAGCGTTTTCATTTGACATTTATATTTATTATTTATTATATTAGTTGTTTCAACATAACTAGGTACTTAAATTGGAACGAGGCAGGATTAAGATATCATTAATCACCCGTTGATCTTCAAAGGGGAATTCTCCAAATTAGGAACAATAAAAAGTAATTGCAGACATATCAAACCAAAGGATTTAATATGTCAAATCCCATTTCTTTAAACAGAAATTTTCCTATGAGAAATTTATAGCTGTAACATTAGATATTTTAGAACTGTAATGGTCGATGAGCACTATATGTACTCGAGCGATAAAAGTTTAACAATAAAAAATACATAAAACATTAAGCAAGTGTATAAAATATATATATATATATTTTTTTTTTTACGCACCCACATATTTTATACGATTTCCATCAGATAAATACATACGCAATACGCGTGTTTCAGTCGAACATTACGCGAAAGCTTGTACGTTATGTACGAAAATCCGATAATACGAAAAATTTTCGATGACATGTGAAAGCGATGGCGTGACACAATGTTATACTTTGCTTCTCCGCAAACATCACAGTTCACATAAATATATATTTTTAGAGGAAGAACAGCACACACACACACATTCCGATAAAGATAATTCGAAGAAATAGACAACGTACATTTTTGTGCGATTTTCTTTATTCCACGCGTGGCAAAAAAAGTTCACGTGGTGACGCACGTGAAAATTAGAGGTTTTCTATAAATCGCTAACTTTTAAAATGATCTCATCGTGAATTACTCATCGCGTTTCTTGTAAACAACGAGATTGCAGTAATGAATAGTTAACTATGATTGTAGTTGCATTAAAAACAAATTAACTGTTGAATAATAAAATCGCCAGTGATTCAAAATTATTACAAGGTTACAACATTTTGATGAAAATGATAATTATTTATTTATTCAATGATACATCTCGGTTGTGACGATCGTTTCCGGGGAAATTCCCCGTTCGATGATAAAAATATCGTCCCGTTCCGCTCGGTAGTTTTTCCGCTCACAAGCCGAATTTTTTTCATCAAAAGAACAAACAAACATACATTTTAAATCTTTGATTCCTAGGTTTTATATATGTATGTATATTGTTTATAAAATATTTTAATTTTAATTCAGAATACATCAAACATTTGTATATAACTAGAATAGATATAGCTATAAATATATTGATTTATAATAAAGTGAACGCGTTCGAATTTGAATAATTTATGATCATCGAATAAATTCACCATGAATATTATTCATGATTTTGGCTTAACCTTTGAGATTATTTAATGTATCGCATAATTGGCTCCGAATAAACTATCTGTTTACTCTAGTATCGTATTAAATTTTTGGATTATAGCATGCAGATATGTACACTGTTTAAATACTATTTATGCATCTACTAGTCATTGCCGGTGGCAAACTCGCGCTACGCGCACGAATCCATTATAAACTGCCCGTTGACAGTGTCATCGGGTGATTATCATTTGTATATAAACCTATAGTGTAGTACAAAATGTAGCAATAGTTGAAAAATGCAAGCGTTTCGCGCGAGTGTATGTGTAAGACTTGGTTTCGCAAGTGGCCGCGGCCTGGCCGGCTTGGCTGCTGTGGCTGCGGCCGCTTTCCAGGCATCTGTTAAAATCTATACTAAAAAAAAAACCAAACGTCTCGACCGTTTCCCCCGCACCTCTCCTAGAAGGCCTACCTCGTGTGGCGTCGGCCAGAATAGGACGTGACACATGCCTGGAAAGCGACCTTGGCCATAACAGCCAAGTCAGCCAGGCCGCGGCCACTTGCGAAACCGAATCTGTACGTGTCGTACATATGTGCCGTGAGTGTTTGCGAGCGTTCCGCGGCTACCCAGGCAGCCGGTCAGCCAGCCAGGTAGGCAAACCTTTTTTTAACCTTTTGATATACATTTACGTATTATAACTATTTTATTGTACATTTTTCCATACGAAAATAAATTGCCAGGTTAGATTAATTAATTCTTAAAACTTTTCAGTGATTAATTAAATTATCTTAGATTGCCGACCACTGGATTATTCTAAGCGCCACCTACGCGCCAATATCCACTTAGCTTCAAATAAGTGCCAATAAATTACCGATTCACCCTAAAATAACTCGCCGATACACTACTCACTTTTGTATGCGGCTTTGCAAACCAAAATATTACACTTCAGAAGTAAATATTCGTACGCCAAGTCGAAAACCAGCACTTCTCAAAATTCCATCGACATAAAGTCAATTTCATCCGCCGGTAAATGTTAGTATTGAAAAGGGGGAATGTGCGATATTATTTACCCATTTGATCGACATCGGTTTGATTGAAGATGACATCGTTTTATTTTATCGAATTTCATCGGCGAATTTCCTCCCCCCCCCATTTCGATAAAAATAAATGACCCGTTTGTGTGGTCAGGGGTGGTAATAATACCGGTCATCAGGTACGATGCCATTGTGTGTGTGTGACATATCTAGGACACTGATGGCTGATCGATTTGCATCAATGTTTAATGTACTTAATGACACGGACCGTCGACTGTCGCCACGGAGACATGCCGAAGTCGTACTTTCCAGTAGGTACGTTAATGTGAACGAAAAATAATTAAAATTTTAAATACTACATACACATATCATATGTATCTACGGTGACTATATTATTTTTGGAGAAAATAAAGGACAAATCAGAAATTGTTTCATTATAAAAAAAGTGTAGGTTGCGTTTATTTGTTTCACTAAAACTAAAATGCTTTATAACATATATTATAAAATATAAGCATATACATATGTATGTACTACATTGTATTAAAAAAAAACTTTTTTTAATAGCTCAGGTTTGTGCTTTGAGAATTAATAAAACTGTATACAATTCGTATCAAAGTTGCATTTGGTATAAATGCATGCTTCCAATGTTTTGATTTTTAATTGGGTTTTTTCACTGGTTCACTAATGAAAATACTCGTTCAGATCCAATGAGACATAGGCAAAATTCAACGATTTTTAAAATGTTTTTAAAAGATACGTGCTTATCTGTAAAATTTCAATGTTTGCAGAACTCGTCATTTTATCGCCATTCTTTGATCTTTTCACTGGTGACATAATTTTTAAGACAAGAAATTACATCAAATATGTAGATCGCTGCCATTTATATTTAAGTTCCAGTGACTGGAAATTGACAAAACGCTTTCTTCGATTGAGTTGCATCTTTAAATATGTTGGCATCAATGTTTTGGGTTTTGTCTAAATCTAAAATATTTTTTTAGTATTTATATGTAAAAACCCTTGATATTTTTCGTTCAATTAACTTTAGCTTCGATTTTTTTAAATGCTTCACACATTGAGATTTCTTGTGATTCAATTTTCAAAATATATTAAAAAATAACCATGCCTCAGTTAACACATCATTAAAAAAGTTTTTCACAATCATGGGACATTTTTCCAGTTTCAAAAAGTACGAATGTAGTGGCTTAAGTAGTTTTAATATTCTCTCTAAAGCTAGTAGAAATGTTAGCCATCGCGTTTTGCTGTAACCCAGTAGTTTTTTTTTTTTATATTGAACAATTCTTTCAATTTTTTCACTTTGATTGTGTAGATGTAAAAATGTGAATAAATTTTTATTAATATCACTTCAATATCTACCGTAAGACAATCTACACCAGTGCTTATGCAATTATTGCACTGCGTGATATGCGCCAATATTCAATTTATTATTTTAATTCACAAAATAAAGGACAAACTGGCCATTTTAAAAAAAAAAAAATATCTAAAGGACAGAGCAGTGAAATAAATGACGTATGGTCATATCCGATATCAATGTTTAAGAAGGTGTTTATCGGCGTACATTAAGTATGAAAGCTCATTACGAATAGTTAAAAAGTTACGAGAACTTTAAAACTACTGTAACGGTACCACTTAAATAACGTGCAATTTACAGTATTGTACATATTATTTCATTTCTGAAGAATGAATTTTTCACACAAAACTTGTTTTTCAAACAATTACACATTAAAAAGATATAAACTACCAATTTTGATACCGATTTTGCATATGATAAATTATAATATTAATGTATGTGCAACATATGTAGAACATACATACATATGTACATACCTACTGTACATATGTATGTACATACATATATAAAAGTCTCAAGTATATTTGTCTGTCAGGTAGGTACCTATTAACGTTCGTTACACTTTTTTCATTTCATTGAAAATTTGACATTATATTTTCAATGTTAGCCAGGCTATGATATGAAAAGTTTTTCGACCCTAAAAATATCATCACTGATCTGAATATTACTAAATTCAGATTGGCCGTCTCGTGTTAGAATTTGACAATTTATCTACATACATACATATGTACATAACTTAACTGTGAGACGGGTCCATAAAATAGGCACCATCGAAACAATACCATGCTACCTACCAAATCATTGTCCGTTCCATCTATCTCTTCCTCCCCTTCAGAAGGCAATGGGAAACCACTAGAGAATATCTTTCCTTAGTTACTATGGCAGACGGTAAAATGTTTGTCAAATAGTGAAGAGGCAACGCTTGATATTCAAATACGCCACGTCCAGAAGAAGATTTGCCCACTCGTGTGTCGATAATAAACCCCCCTCGATACCATAAATATTCTGGGAAATCCATAGTTTAGCGGTCCCCAAACTGTAGGTTGCAAGTCGATCTTTGATGGGTCGAAAAATTTTTTTGAAATTTGAATTATTATCCTAGCTGCTTGTTTTCTTTAATTAAATTATATAAAAATAAATAATACTATGGATATATTGTTAAGTATAAAAACAGCATTAAAATATATATATATATATATAAATACCCCTCCCCGTCATGTCTATTAAAGCTAGGTGGGTTGCGAAAGTTTGCCGTTCTAAAAAGTGGGTCGCGGTACTAAAAAGTTTGGAAAGCACTGCCGGTATAGTTACATCGCTAAAAATAAAAAAAAATATAACATTATGAACTAACAGTGGGTTAAAACGTTTCGAATGATAAAACTTTGAGTATCTCCGATTTCACTAAATGCATTACAGGTAAACACTTTACGCGCCAAGTTTTTGTTTTCTGATCGTCTTATTTTCATTTTGTAGGCACAATATTTTTATTTCTATATATAATGGAACTATCTAGTGATCCAATTTGAGCCAAAGAATACATGAGTAGGTATATGCGTGGACAAGTTTCATACATGCATACTGTAACGAACCAAGGCATGTTTTGTAAGTGCATTTCGCATATATATACATATGTATGTACATATATACGTGGAACCGTATTATGTATGTACATATATTTTTGCGATTGACGGCCCACTTACTTATGGGTTAATCGGTTTAACGATAAATATTTGATAACTTGAGTTTCCCGCGTCTGCAGCCGCCATTTCGAACAAACGGTTGCCAACCGTCGCGGCGAACGGACGCGCGCTATACTCTTCGCCAGTGTCTGTCAATTATTTATTAAACATCGTAATAACATGCAATCGGGTAATTTAATGTGAGCTGAACGCGCTGTGATCGTAGTCGGTGATGCATAACGATGACCGCGAGGCAAATGGATTAGGTGAAGAAGACTATTACACGTTTAATGAGGGGGATGATGTCGAGGGTGTGAACGTTATAAAGGTGGTCAAGTTGAGGGAAATGTTTGAGCCAAAGGGGGAACACGTGGAGCTCTCGGATGTGAAGACAATGGATGAAGATGACGAAGACGATGGACACCTGAAGGTGCAAGTGCGCAATGATTTTCTGTCGAGCAGTGGAAGAAGACGAGCTAGTCACGAGGGGAGTCTCTTGCAGTCAATTTCGTACACGGATACCAACGGTGAATGTTTTGATTGTTAAATTAGTATTTTGAAAATAATTTTTATCACAATCACAGTTGTGGGTAGGCACAAAATAATAATAGCTGATAATAAGATGTCTATGTACATACATACATACAAATAGAGATGTCTACTTTACGTCAGACGTCCCGGTTTTCGGAAAATGGGGATTTTTGTTCAAAATGAAAAATTTCGGAAAGTACAAAGTTAATATAACTATTTCCTGCGACAAACACGACGCATTTGCAGGTGTTGCAATTTATAAAATCGTCTTTCCAATATAATATGTACATAGATCAGTGGTTGGGAACCTTTTTCGAGCTAAGAACCAAATCAGGGAAAACCGTGCAAAATTGGCAGATTTGGGAACCACGTCACATTATTTTCGGTTTATATATTCAAAATTAAATTAAATGTTACTAATTTATCAACTGAACATCTGTAAGAAAAAAGTTATCTTCGTGATATTTTTTAATGCTCAACAGTTTATTACTAAAAAGTGTTATTAAGTTTAATCTGAAAAACAATTTTGAAGGTTGTGATAACCGTGAAGTTGTGGAAATAAAATTAATTTTGTTTTAATTTCTTAGGAAGGGGAGAAACATGTCCCAATTTTTTATTGAAAAAAAATGGGAGCCCTAACTTGACGCCTTTCGTTTAAAATTATAATAAACGATGCAGTACATTATTATTATTGTCAATACTAAAATAGTGTCCGTTGACAATCAACGGGTGCTAATTATTCATATACATATGTATGTATGTATGTATGTACAAGTTAATTATTGCGTTAACTGTGGGTTTTTAATTAAATACAAGAAGTGTGTCGAACGTTGATACTCATGGAATAAAATGAAAAAAAAAAACGTATCAACAGACAAATTAACAAGCACGACTTGTGTTTTAATAATAACAACGTTCCATACGATTCTTTATGTGCAATGTAAATTATAGATGTTTAAATCGATGTATTTCTAAAATTTCGTTTATATTTACTTTACCGTGTAAATTGCACTGAAAATTTAAACCGATTTTGTAGTGAAAAGGCGATTCAATCCGGTCTAATTTCGTCATCGAATTAGAGGTTTCATTCATCGGATTTTTTTTTACTTTTCAATAGAAATCAAAAAAACAAGTCTATCGATTTCACGCGGGGAACGGAATTCGTTAAAAATTTAATCCTTTTTAGTGAGTCAACTACGTGATAGGTTTTACGATAACGAGTCCGTTAAATAAAAATGCGATTCCGTTCACCTGTCAAACTTTTACAAATTATCGATTTGAATTCTACTACATACATATCTACCTATTATTATGTAAATTTTGTAGACTTAAATATGAGAATTAGGAAGATTGTTTGGATATGTAAATTTTGTTTTGCTGTTATCCCATGGAAATTTTCTACCGAATTGTCCAGCGGCTACTCTAGCATATACGCACAAGACTTAGGATCACTTATATAGAACCAGACATACATACATAGAACCAATTGTCAGTTTCTCTTTCTGAAAAATGAGCCCCCATTCACTGTTTCTAAAGATTACTTAAATAGTGTACACGCCTTAAGCCCCACAATAGAAGAAATGGAATGAAGCACAGTTACTTAATACCTATGTACATATGTATATATGTATATCATTCAAATCGAAATTTTCCTAACCAAAATACTTAACAATAGGTTTTATTTAATCTATCATAAAGTTCGTGCTACTTTTCAAACGATTTAACGAACAAACAATCAATATTATAATGTTCACACGTTATGCGTTAATAGTTTTGCAAATATTTACACGATATTCGGGCCAAGTGGAAACAGAGAATTTTTTAAATCGTTCACGTTTGATGGTATCGATTGGAAAATTACCAAGTTCCTTATACATACATACATACAATACCAACGCAATTATGCATTGTAAAATATATTGTGAATTAAAAATCAATTCAGTGATCGCAATGCACTTAAATTTAACCATACATACAATAATTCGCACCACGTGTCTGTCCGTAAATATGTACATACGGACACACATGATGGATATTGTAATAAAAAATAATACATTTGATACGATCGCGAGCTCGTTATATCCGTTTTTTTTTATAATGTCAATGTTACGAACGAACACAATTATCGTGCAATCATCATTCGATTTTACAACCGAGTGCAAATGTGAATAAAATGATATGTACGTTCGCTTTATATATGTATGTATTCTGCGAAGATATTATTTGCAATTACTATATTATTATTGTTTTGTGTTTTTTTTTTTTTATTTCGGCGATTTTCTGGTCGTATGAGAAAAAAATTATATGCAATAAAAATATCTGCAATTTACGCTGGGGATTTTATTATCATAATTGATATGTGATTCAAATCTGGGGAAAATCCACCTTTTCATTATAAAAAATTGTTTTTTCAACTCTGTTTTTTGATGGATACATTTACTAAAATATTTATATACAAAAATTACACAATTTTTCTCGTAATGTAAATCAATAATGACTTTTTCTTATCCGTTATAATCTACGGACAGTTAAATGAACAAAGCCTTTTAAAAATCGATCAAAATCTTCAATGCAAATAATGTCTAAAATTTATTTTATATTTGTAGGATACAATTTTTTCCAATCAAACTGTAATATTAGCCATAAAATCGATATTTTTGTACGTTTGACACATTTTTCTTTATATGTACAAGGTGGCCCATTTATAGCGTTATGGTTAAAATCATTAATAACATTTTTTATATCCCGAAAATTTAACACATTATTTGGAAAAATGTTAACATTAATTCTTAAAAATAATACTCCGCAAATGGTCGCCATCTCAGTTTCAGCCATTTTCAGTTGAAACTGAAAAATCTTTTATTATTATTCGATCGCCAAAAATTTCCCTCAAGAGTTATACTTATAACAGGCTGTATGAGCAGTGGTCCAGTCTTGCTGAAATCACATCTCTGGATTATCCTTCACCTCTGGTTTTAACTGGTTCTGGTTAACCAGATTTAACAGCCTCCGACTTTTTTCTGTGAGGCTTCTTAAAGGACAGGGTTTATGTGAATAAACCAACCACCATCCAGCAGCTGAAGGCCAACATAAGGACCTGAAATCCTAACAAAAGTGATGGAAAATGTCCTCGAAAGAGCCCAACATGTTGAGGCTGAAAATAGCGGCCATTTACGGGGTTATTAATGATTTAAACCATAATGCTATATATGCCTCACCCTGTACATATATGTAAGTTAAAACAAAAAATCATATAAAACTATATTGACATCAATATAATAAAAACAAAGATAGTAAAAATATAAGAGTCTATAAAATAACCCATTAAAATAATAGAAAATATCAAAAAATGGATATTGCTAGAATTAGTCATAAAATTCAAATTATTCAGAGTAGTTTTAGTTTATATTATATTTTAATGCAAAATGATTTGAATCAAATGTTTTCGTATCAGAATGGAGAAGCATGTCGAGTCCTGCTCGTAGACGACATAGTCAAGGATCCGTCATGACAGGAATACCATCAGTGAGTAGAAAACAAACTTATGTATATATGTATGTAGATAACCCACTTTAATGCTATAGTTTTATAATGTAACTCTTATTATAAACCACTTTAAAGAACATTCAGTGGGATGCAAGTTTCGATAGTGGACCCAGTGTGCCTGGCAGTTGTGAAACAACGTTAGCCGACATTATAGAAAGTCCGACAAAATCTGTTAGTATAATTAACTTTTGTACATGAATAAAAAAATTATAATATACGATGAGTATTATAATGAATTTTTATATTTTAGTTTAATACACCAGAACGGTCAGAACTTAAAAATACTAATCAATCTGCTGAAAATAGAGGAAAGCATTTGTCTCCATCGTTGCTATCGGTTAAAGAACCATTTGGAGCAATCTGTGGAAATAGTCCGGTACGAGCTACACCTTTGCCACCGTTGCAGGTAATGTATTTAAATCAAAATCCATATTGTGAAGTCGGCAACAAAAGTATAAACCAACTTTTTATGTCAATAAAGGATGAAGGGAACAAAGAGGCTCCAGTTACAAATGATAATGATAGTAAAACATTCAAAAATTCCGATTCCAGTTGTGACTTCTTAAAGGAAGGACATACGAGTAGAGAGGTATGTTAATTTAATAAGGACGTTATACATATGTACATATGTAGTTCTTGACGTGTAAATTGTAAAATATTATTTTCAGGGTTTAGATGTAGAAACTCTAATGTTTAGAGATGGACGAAGAAGAATCGATATGATTTTAGCTTACGAAGAGGAAACCTTGGGCGTTATGACCGAAGTGGAAGCAAAACGTTCCGAACAGAGGAAAACATTCCAAAATAATCTCATAAAAGAAGGTAAACTTTTGCTCGTGCTCAAAACACGTATATCTTGTACAAATGTATTCATGATTAAGTTATACAATTATTTAAGGACTTGAACTCGAGTTGGAAAACAAGTGTTTGTCGTTCAATGAAAAGACGTGGTTCTAAAAAATTCACATTCCTTGGAAGACAGAGGCTCGATACGCCGAAGTCATGGGTATGAAGTTGCCGGTTAAACGATTCATAACCATATCGGTCAAAGCATGGGTATGTTGTCGTTTTTATACCTGTTTTCAAACTATTCTGGAGTTTTAGCATTGAATTACAATCATTTTAGGGTAAAGATACAGATACTGAAAAAGAAAATAGATGGGGACGGTTGCGAAGACGGCTTCACGACTTTATTGACTGGGATCATTCACTGATTGAAGAGGAACCGTCTTTTTATAAAGCAACAGCGTCTACTAGTGGCAATAGAGAGGAACAGTGAGTACAGATGTATATTAAGAGACCAAATATCCAAAACATAAATTATCTAATTATTGAATTTATTCCAGATTTCTGGTTAAGGACAGATTTACTTCGTATACTTCAGCTCAACGTTCACTATTAGTAATGCAAATTTTACTCAGAGCCAAATATGATACAACGGAAAAGGTACATATTATTTTACATGACATCAGACCATTTTAGCATTGTTATAAAAATTCCTTTAATTTTAGGTGGGTATTAGAAGGTTACTAAACGATGGAACGTATTCAGCTTGTTTTCCGTTACACGAAGGAAAATATGATAAGCCTACTTCAAATGGGGAGACTTTCGATAGAACAGTATGAATTTCATACCATCAAATAGGTATTTGGAGATACATGTGAAGTACAAAGATTGCTTTTCATTTCAGTTGTTGTACTTGGAATGGGCTCGGCCCTGCAAGTGGTACAAAAAACAACCGCTATGGTTAATAAAGAAATACTTTGGGGACAAAATAGCATTGTATTTTTGCTGGCTTGGATTTTATACAAAAATGTTGTACGCACCGGCTATTGTTGGAACACTTTGTTTCTTGTACGGACTCGTGTCAATGGATTTTGATGACAATATACCATCGTGAGTAGATTCATTCAGTATTCATAATTTAGAGACTGTAGAATATAATCGTAATTCTTTGTTTCAGGAAGGAAATTTGTGACACGTCTGGTCCTGGAAGCATTACCCTTTGTCCACTTTGCGATAAAGCATGTAAATATCAAAAACTATCGGACTCTTGTTTATTCGCTCGGCTCACGTACTTATTCGACAATCCTGCAACTGTTTTTTTTGCTATTTTCATGTCTTTTTGGGGTAATACATATATTGATACAAATTAATTAAAAATTTAATAACAGTACCTAATCATACTTTTATTTCATTTTAGCAACAAGTTTTTTAGAATTATGGAAAAGAAAACAGTCAATATTGAAATGGGAATGGGATTTAAGCGGCACCGATCAAGATGAAGAACCAAGACCGGGTATTTTCGTTAAACGAATCTTCGATAAAGAGTAATATTTTCTTATTGATAATAATTTATAAACGTTATTGCAGAATTTGAAGCATCAGTGAAGACATTCCGAATAAACCCGGTAACAAGAGAAAAGGAGCCTTATCTTCCAGCATGGTCACGAACGTTAAGATTTGCAGCATCGGGTAGTGCCATTTTTTTCATGGTTAGTATAATGTATTCCAGATTTGTATAAAAATACATAAATATCATCATTTTCAGCCGTTCACCATCCACTGCTGGATGAAGGCCTCTCCAATCCTCTCTCATTCCTGTCTGTCTTGAGCAATCTGCATCCAGTTGACTCCACACATTCTTCTCAATTCATATGCCCATCGTCCACTCGGTCTACCTTGCTTTCTTTCACATCCTCTCGGATACCAATCCGGTATTTATTCAGCTATGTGCCACAAACTTTTTCACACGTTCCGCTATATCTGCCACTTTTGTCATACTTCTTACCCATGTATTCCTCTTACGATCTCTTCTTGTTATACCAACACTAAAGGAGAAATTAATTATATGTTTTTTTATTCAGATTACAGTAGTACTAGGTGCCGTATTAGGTACTATAATCTACAGAATATCTCTAGTATCGGTTATATATGGAGGTGGAGACTTATTTATACAACGGCATGCCAAAATCTTCACATCAATGATGGCAGCCGTTATTAATTTAATCATTATTATGATTTTAACAAGGGTAATTAATATAATTCCATCAATTTCGTAACCAAATTTTCAATTCAATACATTAAATCATCATTCCAGATATATGCTAAATTAGCAATAATTTTAACAAACATGGAAAATCCGAGAACTCAAAGCGAATACGAAGACTCTTATACGTTTAAGATATTTTTATTTGAATTTATGAACTTTTACTCGTCGTTAATATACATAGCATTTTTTAAGGTAATTTAACTCTTGTATGATTGTGTGGATATTGAAATGAACTGGATTTTATGTGCATTTGGTTTTTAAGGGTCGCTTTTTCGAATATCCCGGTGACGAGCAGGCGAGGCATTCTGAATTTTTTAAATTGAAAGGAGACATTTGCGATCCGGCCGGTTGTCTCAGCGAGCTTTGCATACAGCTAGCCATAATAATGATCGGCAAACAGTTCGTCAACAATTTCCTCGAGATACTATATCCGTAAGGCTACACATATGAATGTTAGTTCGAAATCACAACGGTGCCTTTTGAATTCACCAAATTGAAACTACTTTCAAATATGTTTATACCTTATTTAGAAAGATGTGGAATTGGTGGAGACAGCGTCGTCACTTCGCAAGCACCGTGGACAAAGAGCGAGAGCATCAATCGTGGGAGCAAGACTATCACCTCGAGGATCCGGATCGATTGTCCCTGTTCGAAGAGTATCTTGAAATGAGTTAGTGAAATATATCATGGAAGACATTCACAAGAGACAGATGTTAAAATACTATCCTGGTTTTCAGTCTTGCAATACGGTTTTGTGACATTGTTCGTTGCTGCTTTTCCTCTGGCACCGTTGTTCGCGTTGATCAACAACGTAGCCGAAATCCGATTGGATGCTTACAAAATGGTAACACAAGCTCGTCGTCCATTAGCTGAAAGAGTTGAAGATATAGGCGCTTGGTAAGTTCAGAACGATTGGTAAATTGGTAAATTGAACGATTCCAATGAAACTATAGAACTAACTAACGTGACCTTTCAGGTATGGAATATTGAGAGGTATAACGTATGCCGCAGTTGTATCAAACGTGAGTACACATCAATAAGTTTTGAGAAATGTAGTAGAAAATGTTTTAATAGCATAATAATATTTTGCAGGCTTTCGTTATAGCGTACACGAGCGATTTCATTCCAAGAATGGTTTATAAATTTGTATACTCTCCGAATTCAACGCTCGTCGGCTACATCGATCATTCCCTCTCATGTACTTAACATAATACAATACAAAAATATATCCAAATCAACGGAGATGAAAATTAATGTGAATTTAAATTTCAAGCGTTCAACACAACCGACTATCACGACTCGTGGGGAGTTGCGAAAATAAACAAAAACGATACGATATGCCAATTCCGAGGATATAGAAATCCACCGAATCATAAAGACGATCCGTACGGATTGTCTCCGCATTACTGGCACGTGTTTGCAGCTCGTTTAGCTTTCGTCGTGGTCTTTGAGGTAATATTTCACTATCGTATCGATCGTAGGCTACAATAGTGGCACAACTCAAAAAATACGATTTTGGAGTTAGTACAAGTCCCAACATGGCAAACTAGTCCACCAGCACATGTGTTAATTCAATATTGGACCGCCAGCCATTAAGTTGATGCCTAATCATTATTCCATTCATCCATAGCATGCCATCTGTTTCAATAATAACGAAAACTTTAAGCCCATTTATGTAAACAAGTGATTTTTTTGAGTTGTACCACTATTGTAGCCAATGAGCGATATGTATATGTACATATTTACATAGTATATGAACATTTTTTCAAACGTTTTGTTGGAATAAAGATTAGGCATCAACTTGATGACTGGCTGTCCAATATTGAATTAACATATGTATGTATATGCCAGTGTTGCTGGTGGAAAGAAGACTAGTTTGCCAAGTTAGGACATGCACTAAATCCAAAAATCGTATTTTTGAGTTGTGCCACTATTGTAGCCAATGAGCGATATGTAACTACAATACTTCATACGAACTCTGTTTCAAACGTTTTGTTTTGATATATATAGCATATTGTATTCGGATTGACGGGTTTCATGCAATATATAATACCGGATATACCGAGCGAGTTGAAGACTCAGCGGCAACGAGAAGCACTATTGGCGAAGGAGGCGAAATATGAACACGGCTTGAAAAAGGGCAACGAGTCAGAGTATGAACGGTTGATGAATCAACTTCGGCAGCCGCCTGCAGCGGGTAATTATATTAGAATATAAATCGTTTCATACGATACGATATGTTTAGATTATAATGTATTTATTTTTATTTAGTTGGTGTAGTTGGATCTTGGGCAAGACGTTTGTCGAAGGTATCTGATGGATTAGACGCTCATGTTACAGTATCTCAAAGACCTCGTGCATCATTGGCTTCGGTGGCGGAGGCTTGGCAACATCACTGACACCACGATAGCTGATCGAGGAATTCGGAGTTGACTTGTCTCCATTGACATTTTTATGCAAGGGTAGTTTTTCCTCGAGAAATTTAGTTTAAACCTTAATTGATAGGTTACCTTAAGTAGAATGGATGATATATGCCATCATCTAATATACCAAATGTAATGTTTTGTTATACATTAATTGATACAAGGTATATATTACATTAGAACATATATATTATATATAACAAAAAATACATACATCACATTTACACATTTATTTACACATGTTCACACATTTATACATATTGTTAGACGAAGTGAATGTGTTTAAATTTTTACGTACATGTACCTATGTTCGAATCACGCATTAAGGGGTGTGAAAAAATAAAATAAAAAAAACAATGGTGTAAGTGTATATACAAACACACCGATTGTGAAAAATAACGCTTATTACTGGTTGTGATTAGTAATTTTAATTTATAACTAGTCATTTGTAAATGTGATTCTTGTGTAATTTTCAATTTTAACACCAATTTTCTGTTACAATAAATTTAATTAACATTTACTTTTTTCTAGACGCTTAAACTTTGTACGGGATTTCTAAATGATCATACATAATTTTATTTTGAAAAGCGAGGAAACTCGTTTGAGGAATAATTGTTACAATGAAACATTAAACGGTCAAAATAAGCAATGTATTCGATTCAAAACAAATTCGAAACTAAATTATTATAATAACAATTTCATAAAGAAAATTAATTTCACAGATAATAGGGCCACATACAAGAGTGGTGAGTTTCAAGATGGAACATTCATAAAAAAAAATGCAATTCACAACATAAACAAATCATATCAAAATAAACATTTAACAGAACCTTCATTTGAGGACATCTGAGTATTAATAAAATAATAATAAAAAACAGTACATTTACAAATTATTTTCGTAGCAAATCAATAAATACAAAAAATATATAGAAGATATTTTACAAGTTATTATTTATTAAAACACATTTCGATTTAGACACCAGTCGACTGATAATAAAAAATACAATATTTATGTATTTGTTTTAAATTAAAAAAGTAAAGCAATGAAAATATAGACATAATTATATATTAACAATGGTTTTTTTCATTTCATATATCTATTACGATTAAGAAATTTACTAAATCGAAAAAAATGATGTAATAAATTTAATGTGTCCATTTTAGGCCAGATAACTGTATTCATCGCTAGCCCCGGGTGTTCTTTCTATGTATTGTTTGTCTATTAATGATTCTATGCACTTTTTGATCATAGCTACGTTTGGTGCAAAAGCGGCTCTAACTTGTCCTAACACTTCTTGTATAAGATCATTGTGTTTTAAGACCTAAAACAAATACAGAAACGTCAATAATACATTTTTCTGAGGAAACTATCACCGTTTCAATAACTTAGAATTTATTATAAGTCAAATTAAAATTCGATTGAAAAAAATCACCTTTCTAGCTTTCATAATCCGTACAATGGCAGCTTGTAAGAACATTTTACGATCTTCATCGACAGAAGCTGCCGTTCTTTCGGCTTCAGTTTGATTTCGAGCACCACCTCCACTACTCGTTCCAATGGCAACGCGGACTTTAGTTCTTTTATTAACAAATCCCATATTTAATCTAATAATAGTCTCTATATCTGAAAATTGTAAAAAAATATTTTAATACAAGGTTTACGCCAAACAATTTTTGACAATATTTTAAAACAATTTACAAAATACTTACCATTTGTATTGCCTTCAGCTGTGAATAAATGAATATCGATCAAAGGTGCTATATGTCGACATAATTGTTCAAGAGAAAAGTCACTAGCTCTCATCAGTTCTGCTATTGTTTGCGTCTCCTTAAGTTCGAATTCTAATACGAGAGCCATTTGTGCAGTTTGCATAGTAACATAGTAAGGCTTTCGTAAGTAACACAACTTCAACTCACCTAACAGTACGACAAAAGACAAATAACAAGTTAAAAAAAAAACAAACATACCAACACATAGAATTGATTGAAAAGAATGATACAATTACCCATGCAAAGGTGATGTAACCAAGTAAGTTTACGACCGCTGTAAAAATTACGATAAAAGCTCTCGAATAATTGTATGGGCTTCTCCAGCTGAATGGGAACTGGACCCATATTACACGTTTCAACCTTCAAAGGCCAAGCACCAGCTTGTAGTACCTGTAATCAAATGCACAATGTAATACCCAAAAATATTAACAAATAAAACATTTTTAGAAAAATCATAAAAATTTATTACATGAATGCTAAATCCGACGCCAGCATCGGCGTTCTCAGCTTTGAGATAATCTTGAAACTTAGAATTGAGATCACCAGATACGTTTATGTCGGTGAACATCCGTAACAGTTTGTTAGTAAATTCGTATCCGCAAGCCTGAAATTTTATTATAATATTCAATAACATCTATTGATCGTTATTTGTAATTATTGTAAAAGAAAAAAAAATGAATGACCAGTTTGAGCCTATTAATCATGGCTTCCTCTTGATCCATACTATAACTCTGTTGATGTATTAATCTTTTGGCCATTAATTGTGCATAAAACTTTTGAAAAATATCTTTATCATCTATGTATTTAAATATTATAATGGAAGACGACAGTTTATCTTCGGCTTCCGTTTCAGTCACGCCACGAGAACTCTTTCTCAACAGCGAATCACAGTATCTGGAAGCGAATCAATCAAATTATACGACAAATCTTCATTTTCAATAAACTTCAACGATTTTTAAGTACCTAGCGAGTAATTCTGGACTTCTACACGTCTGTTCGTTTTGTCGGCTATTTATAACAGCACTGCACGCTTTATCCAAAGCTCCCATAAATAATTGATCACTTTCGAAAACCTATAAATTAATATATCACAAATATTAGTGATAATAAAAACGAAACGACCCATTAACAAACCAGCGGCAAATAACAAACCATAGAAAATAGTTCTTTGTATTTATCGTAAATAGTTAACATTTGTTCTACAAATTGATTATGCGCACTATCACCCCTCAGATCGATCATCGCCTTCAATCCTTGCTCCTATAAAAAAAAAAAAATATTATTTACATACAATAAACAATTATTCTATTTGAGTAATGCAATTTACATTACTTTAATATGATTGTATGTGACTTCTAACAATGGTCGCAATGCTCCAGGCAAAGTTCGAAGCAATGTGTACACATTACGTAGATCTTCTGACCTTTCTTCGATTACCATCGGTTCGTATTCCGCATGCAGGAAATTTAGATGTTCCTCTATCTGAATATTGATAAAATAGAGGTTAATATTTCTTTGATGGGCGGCCTTAAGTAAAAGTACAAGTACAAGTAAAATTTTGGTCAAAATAGGATAAGTGCATATTTGGAGTTATTAAGTTGATGTATGAATTTGGGGTTATTAAGTTGATATTGAACAGGCATGTCAAACTGTTGGCCCACCGAATGATTCTTGATGGCCTGCATCAATTTCCGTCAAATAGAAGGACAATTTATTTGAGAATATTTCATTTAAATAGTAAAAATTATGTGTCCAGAAAAATTAAAGGATTTCCAAAGCATAATTCTTTCCGGAATACAATAGCAGATCGATCAGCTACCAATATTTATTCATGGTTGTAATATTAATTTTGTTCTAACTGAAGAACTTTTGGAAATCATTTCTATGCATGAGACACTACAACTGGAAGGATTTACTTAAAAATATAATATTTTAGTTTGAAAAATATGAACTTCCACTGGAAAAACTGGTATTTTTATCAAAGATGGGAGTTCTGGTTATAACTGGCCTAAAAAAATGTGTTATGGGCTAAATTAGAAACTTGAAGACAAATTTAAAGGTTTGCATTGCATATTTCACCAGAAAGTCCTAAGTGGCAAAAATATTAAAATGAAGCTTAAATACTTGGAACGAGTTGCATCAATTTAAGAATCCATATGAGGATTTATCATATTGTTGTAATCCTGTCACAAAGTTTTGACTTATTGAATGAAATTATATTTTTCTTACAACTGAAAAAGCAAGCATTACTGATATAAAATATTCTGAATGGCAATGAGATCTAGCATTTTTAGTCGATTTAACGAAGTTCGTACCTTATTTTATTTTTCGAATTACCTCTTGTACCTTAGATATACATACATACATATGTATAATATTATATTGCCTGTAATCTAACTATGTACATACTACTGATTTTCTTTAGTTTTTTGACTTTTACTTATAAGGTTCAATTAAATTTTTAAAAATATTGATTTTAAAATCATACCATATGTTTTTCATACACAGCCTTGAGTTTACTTAGAGAAGATGGATGTAAGAATTGTTTCCCCCTTTCCATCTCTTGATCCATTCCTAAACAACAATAATGAATGCATTAATAATAAAATATTGAACAGCTTTCGCCGATTCAATGCAAATAAAATCCGATCGTACCCGCAATAACTTCTCGCATATAACCGGAGACGTTGCAACGTTGCAAAAGAACGGCTGCTAATCGTCTACAGTGTTCACTGGCGGCTTCCAAAAGTGGACTTTCTGCCATTTCAGTGTACAAAGCCAGTGGTTGTTTTTTCCTATACGCTTGTATCTATCCAAAAGTAAATATATTCCATTAAGAACTTTCAATATATCAATACTAAAGTTGGAAATATCATCGATGGAGTATCTTTACCTCTACGAAACTATAAATGACTGTACGTATTATGTGAGCACGATGAGGTTTATTATCACGTGCAGCTTGCACGCCCGCTAACAGAGCCTTTATAATCCTCAAACGCAACTGCTGATCGAGTGCTAATTCCCAACTTAGTAAACCTAGTTCGCCGACTTCTAATTTTTCAGGATTCAACATCGTCGTATTGCCGTAAATTAGTTCTGCTTCTGCTATCTGCAAACGGAACAGTATAAAGTTTAATTTTAATCAACATTATGTTGCAAAAGCTATGTACAGCCGAACTCTCGATTATTATGAACACATGAACAAAAACCAGAGAATTACTTTGTAACGGTAGTCTACTTAGTTTCTTTAACTGAATATATATCTGTGTATTTAATATGAAATTACGCTTTTACTATAGCGGTACTGTGCATAAATAAATTAATGTCAATTAGTCTAGAGCAGTAATGCGCAACATTTTTAAACCAAGGGTCACTTTTCCAATGTTATATATTTAAATTGCCACTTAGGGATATAAAAATATATACAATTATAAAGGCTCATACACACTTGATATGATTGCGTGACGTGACGCCGTTGCAAAATTGTAACGAGGAGTGGAGTGTTGCAAGTGTGTATCTGCGCCATACATCGTCAGAAGACATGTGTGGTGTGGCGTGTGGTAAGTGTGTGCGAGCCCCAATTATATATACATAATTACAATTATCATCACCGGTCTAGAGATAGGTTTTATGTAGCAACTACAATTACATATATTGACTGGGGCTTGCAGGGCAGTATGGGAAATTTTTCGTAATATAAGATACTACTAGTCGTTGAAAAATTGAAACAAAATGTTCCTTCTAAGAATTTTTGCTCAGATGCACTTCGGTAAAAAAAAAATGAGCTGTAACTTTAATTTTTTTTTTAGATTTTATTATTGTGTTGAAATTAATTTGTATTGAATTCGAATCCAATAGCGATATATGATAATTCTGCTAATATTAAAAATTTTCTCCATCCCTACGTAGCTGCCACAAAAGTCCAATCTCTACTAATTACGTTCACTTTTCATCGATCTCTTGAAGTTCGCAATATATCCAAGTTCGACTGTATTTTACGAAGAATACAAACCTTGTGTTTTCTAATATGTTGTTGATTGAGATAAAGATAAAGATTATTGAGATATTGCAACCCCTTACTGTACTGCGTCCACGCATCGTAATATCTAAAATTGAAACATCACCATTATTAAATTCTGCATAAGAATAAAACAAACGGATAATTCTGTACGTGCATCACCTTTGTAATAAGCCCTCGCCGATGACTTCTTCGGCCAAATCTTGATCCGGTGTACTGGCGATCCTTCTGAGCAAATTGCTGACGTGATCCTCTAAAAAGTCTTTAGTTACTTTGTAGAGCCTTTCGGCCATCGGCTCGGGATGAGCGACGCATAACGAATACACGTCCGAAAATCTGCTATTCCACGCATTTCGACCCACATTTCCTAAGGTGACCACCGCATACACCTTAAAATAAGAATACGCATTGAAATATGCACATTTAAAGTGATATTGACGAGATGGATAAAATAAAATGACTTACCGTTTCTTTGAGGCCGAGCCACGTCTCTTGAAAGTCTATACTTTTCGGTTTCAACGACATTTTGTTAGTATCATCTAGTGCGGGGTTAATATTTCGCTATACGCGCATGGATTCGCTCTTTCCACTTTGAAAATCAAAATTTGAAACAAGTTTTCACAGCGTAACGCTCACTCTGAAAGAAACAACAAAGAGATGACATTTGTTGGCACACTGTCAAAAACCTACCAAATACATTTCTAAAATAAAACTCAACACGTTTCAATACAGTGCGATATTGTTGATAATTTCAAGCGTACATATTATAAACTAGTAACTGCCCGTTGACAGTGTCATCATTATACATACATACATATGTATAATTTATCATATTATATGCATATATAATATATAATAATAATAATATATAAATATCATATATGTATGTACATATATTTAAATACATTTATGTACATATATCGAAGACAGACAGGAATGGAAGAGGCCTTCAGCAGTGAATGGTGAATGGCTGAAAATGATGATGATGATGATATATGTATGTACATAGATATAGCGGAACGTGTGAAAAGATTGAAGTGGCAATGGGCTGGACACACAGCGAGAAGAATAGATGGCAGATGGACGCGAGAAATACTGGAATGGTATCCGAGAGGATGTGAAAGAAAGCAAGGTAGACAGAGTGGAGGATGGGCTGACGAATTGAGAAGAATGTGTGCAGTCAAGTGGATGCAGATTGCTCAAGAAAGACAGAAATGGAAGAGGATTGGAGAGGCCTTTATCCAGCAGTGGATTGTGAACAGCTGAAAATGATTTACTAGTCAATACTTGATGGTGTCATTGGGTGGTTATCATTTATTAATGTGCATATATGTATGTAGGTACTCGTACATAATATACTCTTGGTGGTGTCGCAAGTGTTTGTGTGAGTTAGTGAGGTTGTGTAGCGTGAGCGCTTTGCGCAACCTGTGTCGTTAGTGTATGTGCAGTGGTATGCAAGCTTTCCCCCCTGGGCTGTCCAACCAGTTGGTCGGTCAGGCAGATTCCTGCGCTACTATATATAGTATATGCAAAATCCGCCAGACATTTTATAAGTATTGTTATGAATTGTTAAAATATCCAAGATAAACCACAGCGTACGCGGTTCAGTTATCTCGTTATACATAAGTAGCCACATCCTTTTTTGTGAATCACGTGCATCGAGACAGACTCGAGCCTTTGACGTGCATAAACTGTGGATTGAAATCGAAAGTGCTAAGCGAAATGATTTTGCAATTTTCCACGACATTGAACATCAGTGACGGTCCGAAAAATATAAGATATTACCCGTTGACTATCGACGTACGAGTGGGCCAACAATACGCTGCGATTAAAATTTCCAACGAAAAAACAATGAAGCGCGTCGAGCTTTGACACCCGATGAGAAAATTTTCCAAAGAGACGCGACAGATAAATGGTCCGTTGACAATCAACGTACGAGTGGGCTAACAATACAAATTTTCAACGAAAACAAAGTGTGTCGAGCGTTCCCGACAGACGGATGGACAGACGCGGTCTTTATGTATATGTTGAAAAATGTATGAGACTCGTCGTAGAAATGTTTGCACAATACACTGATTTCACACCACAGCAACAACGTTCAATACCTGAATATTTATTTCCAACAGACTTTCTAGTATGGAGGTGAAAATGGCGATGGGGGAACTTTTGGAGGTTATGTCGCGATCATCAGTTGACAGATGTGTACACGGTATGCAATGTGTTGATCGTGAATGACTTGACTGAAAATGGACGGATTGTGGAGATGGGGATTGAAGGGGGGGAGGGGGTGTGATAGTGGGGGCGTCACAATCGCTGATAAGATGAATGTCAATGTCCTGATAAGAGGCCAATGGATTGTGGATAAACAATTGAGCTCACCAGTCAGCCGTCAATCGCTTCAATGACCAAACATAAACCATACACCATGTAGATGTCAAGTATAGTCTGGCCTGTGCGGAGCGCATAACAGATTTGGTCCGCGCAACTTCACATTCGCGACCATAGTCTGTGTCCAAATCAAATTGTTCAAATCATCTCACAATTTTGAAAAATGCTCTATTCTATCGCAACGGGCAGTTAAAACTCAAAAATCTACACTGCGTGTCAAAAAATAGAGGTCTACCTTTGAAAATAGTAGTATGTACAAGTTTTGCGTCTAAATATTTCAGTATCGGTTTTGATGAACCCCCATGTATGGCAGCGTTAAATGTTCCTCGGGTGTAATACGCATCTATGCGTTCAACTTGTTTCATACAATTTGACAAGGTGACCAACCGTACTCCTTTTGGTAGTTTTGTACTCTTTTTTACTCGCTTGTACTTCTCTGTACTCTTATTGGATCTCAGCGCCGGCCATCAATTGGATACTGGTGGTATCTAATGGCGAAATCTGCTACTTTACTGTATTTCTTTCATAACATTCCAGGCACCATTCGCAATACGTTTGGGTATTCCCTTTCTGAAATTGTGTTGTTTGGCAAACATTATTAAGTAGCACAGATTATATACATCTACAAACAGTTTGTATTCCAGTTTGCAAACGAACTTCACATTTAATTATTGTCTGTAATATATAATCATTTAAATTGGCTGCACTAATACAGGTAAATGCTTATTAGGTGGTTTTCCAAGGGAAGTACCAAGTACCAGAAGGGACGAAAATTTTTTAAAACCTAATGGATTGTAATGGCTGGCAAAAAACATGTAAATATAAAGTTTCAGTACAAATAGGATAAACGGTTTTTGAGTTATTAGCGATTTTACACACAGGTACATCGGCTTACAGACATTTTCCAGAAATCATGAAAACCGTGATCGGGGGATGATACCTAATACAAATCAGTCAAAATCTCAAGGTCGAATTTTCGCATGATCACAATACTTTATCCGATTAGGAGAAAGTAAAAATTCGGTGTGTGGCTGTGTCGAACACGGCCGTGGGTTTTTGTGAATACGTCTGCGTTAGCGGCTAATATTTTATTTGAAATATGAGAATGAAATGAAAGCATTGAAATGGACACATTAATATATTTTTATTTAGAATAACGAATAAAGTCTTAACTAGTAATCGTTTACAATTTTATTTATCGGTGGCCTGTGGTAAATAGTCGCCGCGAGGTGTTCGCATCGTTGTTTTCCCTGCGCGCCGCGTCGACTTTCTGATGTTCCCAATACCGTCTCATTCGTTCTGTCACAAACATTTTGGTACTGATCGATAGATGATTAGACCCTCTTTTTGATGATATACATTTTTTGTATTTCCTATGGCTTTTTTGGTGAGTATAGGCCGACATAGTGAAATTTTAGATTTTTTCGACTTGTTTTTGATTTGTTTTTGATTTTTCACCAACAAATATTTTACACCATTCACTTTTTATGGCTTAAATCAACAGATCCCAAAAAGATATTTCGTTAAGTAGCAAAATCACCGCGCTATCACGTCAGAGTCGCGAGATATACTGCTTGGAAATTTTTAAAAACGTCCAAAATAGCCGTTGGAAGATATGTATGTACACCCTCTCCTCCGCGTCTCGCGCATGCACGGTGCCAAATCAAGATCATAAATGCATCGTAGACGTATACCCGAGCAAATAAAATAACATTCATGTCAATCGTGTTATTAGTAACGAAGTTATACGTTACGATTTACGAAGTTACGAAGTTTACGATTGAGTAAATTTAAAATGATAAATTTCGAATTATGACGTTATAGTTTCATTATTGAAATGTCACACAAAAGTTGGCAGCCATGCGTGTTTACTTTTGTTGAGGCGCGAGTGTTGACTTTCACTCAACTGTCAGTTGTTATATTTAGATGTTTTCTTTTTAAATGTGATTATATAAGTTTGTAATCTCACGATGAATCCACATAGTGATTTTTACTTTAATGCTAAAGTTAATTTATATAAAAGCGTTATAAAAAAAGACAGTTCAGATTTGAAAGATTTTTTAAAGGACATCAATACCATACTTCACAATAATGACAATGATGCCAAACATAAAATCGATGAAAAAATATTCAACCAAATGTTTTTGGTTAAAGATTTAGAAAAAGCACAAGCTAAATATGACAGATTACATCTATCCGTCAAGTGTACGTTCGATTCAATCAAAGTTGAATGTCAAGATGCTTGAAAAAAAGATCATCATTTTATTATTAAGTTTGAGAATAATCATAAGTCGTATCGAATTCAACAACACACACTGCCCGACATTAAAATTTTAATGGAAAACTTTACCGGTCAGTAATTTCAAGAAACTGTTTTTAATTGTTAATTTTATTATAAAATTTGTCTTTTTGCAGATCTTTGCAGTGCCATCGATACGTTTTACAATTGCCTCAGCGATATTGAGGAATATTTGGAAGTGATGGACGATTTAGATACAAATTGCTGGGTTATAGATCCAAAAATTGCAACGAGTAAAGATAACTATAGAAGAATTATCATCGGTACATCTAGTTAGGTTATATAAAAGTACCTATTTGGTTGAAATATCTAATTGTATTGAAATTTCACAGTTGAAGATGTATCAGCAATGATTATAGTCGACGTACAATGTGCTAAAAAGCCTCCTCGTATTAAACTATTGGGTCCGAGCAAACTCACCGATCCTCTTATGGAAAAAATACACGAAAACATAATCGAATGGGATGTTGAAGGACCCTATATAACAAATTTGCTAGCGTTGTTTGGTAATGTAAGGTTTATATTGTGCATACTAAGTTTGTGTAGTATGATTTGTTAATATGTTTATATTTTTAGGCTTAGATCAGTTTCCACTCAAAGAAGACTTGACCGAAAGCAATGGGGATGATTTGAGCTTGTCTAATACGGAATGTTGCATATGTTTGACCGATCGAGATGACACTGATGGAATGTTGCCGTCGATTGTATGCGACACGTGTAAACAAAACTATCATAAAATTTGTTTATATCAGGTTTGTAGTGAATAGTATTGATTTTTTGTAAATGTTGGTTTTATTGTACCGGTAGTTACTTTTTTTTTTTTTTTTTTTTGCAGTGGCTTACAATGACAGCAAATGTTATACAAGGATTGAATACAGTTCACGGCCAATGTCCCAGTTGTTCTGCATCAATTTCTTGTCCTGTGACTTAACTGGACTAATTTTAATTATAATTATTGTAATAAAGCATACTATTGAAATACAGAATAAACTATATATACATACAACGTTATTGAACTGAGTTTAAATCGAAAATTTAAATAACCAATTTATAGGCGACTGTTTGCCATATTATAATTTTGTAATGCAATTTGAGAGTGTGAGATATATGTAATTTATGTATATTGCTTTGAATTATTCAAATTCGTCCCACTGGAATTCGTACATATTTTCCAAATCATAATTGCAATTCGGTATTGTGATAACCGAACGGAAAACACGACTGGTCAATTGTCGAACATTTCGATATACGTATGTATGTACATATGTACATATGTATTGAATTAAAAAACGCTACTCAAACGTTGAAGTATTACTTAATACGCATTTTGTAATTTAATCAATTCCAATTATTGTTTTGTAAACATATTGACATTCAGGTATTTTTCAGATGATTAATTGTACAATTAATGCTCTATTTGGCATGCTAATTAATATAATAATCTACATGTCTCAAGTCCCAAGAAGCTTTTAGGATTAAATATCATGCTACGAGCGACGCTTCCACGTATCATTTAACATTTCAATCGAATATAGGAAAGCCTTTACATCGAGAGCTTTTTCAATATGTCCCCTCCGTAAATCAAATTTGGAGGCGTGTACCTTTTTTTTACTAGAGCCACATACTTCATTCAAAATATACTAAATTCAACCTGTAGATTTTTTTTACTTCATTCACAAATAGATATCACAAAGTGTTTCAAAACAAACAGGGATTTGAGATTCGTTATTGGCCAACTAGTCAATGCCCGTTGAGTGTCATTGGATGGTCATAATTTGTATATACATATATGTATGTACCTATAGTATATTTGGCAGTGCAAAATGTAGTAGGTAGTTCAAAAATGCGAGCGCTTCACGCTATATACCCGTCATGAGTGGGTGCATATGTGAGCGTTCCGTGGCTACCCAGCTAGGCAGACTCTAGTATACATTTATGTACGAGTGTATGTCCATTGAAAAAATTTTGCTTTGGACACCGTTTTTGTCAAGAAATTTACTACCTATGCACCTACCTAGTGCATAATGAAGAAAGTTACTCTTTTCGTGGGTGTAAAAACGAGGCGATTTTATAGATTTTTGGTGGGTCTTAAGCTCCTATAAGAAATAATTAGTCAAAAAAAAAAAAAAAAAAAAAAAACATTAGCATGCATAAGGTGGATCCATAGCACATTAAAAAATAATTTCTCTAGTGCCATAATTGAGGAAGGGAGAAGGCTAATACGTTTATATGGACCAGGCGCTGGTGTCCATCCCTCTTAATGGAAAACTTAAGCAATTTACTATCTTCCTACTTAGCGCATTAAGAGGAAAGTTGCTTAAAAGGAGGAAAACTTTGACGAACAGACGATTGCATATTTAATGGTTTCATTCTCCCGATTTTATATAGTATAGTACAGGAATGGCGAATCTTTTTACGTGCGCGTGCCAAAAATTCCCAAATATAATTCACCGACTCTCTGACGTGCCGGGCAGTTTTAAATAGGGAAAAAAATAAGTTTTTCAGAATTTTATTGAAAAAGTTTAAAAATTACAATATAATTTCATAACCAATAATTTTTTTATTAACACCTTGCAGTTTAATATTTAATTCATTTAAATGTAAACTCGAAAAGAACGAAATCTCGTTCAAGAGTAAACTTCCACTTATGACCAAAATAATAATATCTCTTAATAATAATTACACTTTACCACCACTAGAAGTACCACTTTTGGTTGACGAAAATTTTTGAAAGCCGGCAAAAAACATAAATATGAAATTTCAGTGCAATAGGATAAACTAGGATAAAGTAAATTTAGATAAAATTAGGATAAAGTAAAAAGCCTAACTTCATCCTAAACACTCAACGAATCTTTGAAGAACTTTTCCACGATTTAGCCATCGCACGTTGTTGTACACAAGTTAATCATTATATGTACACCGAGTTTACATCATTTAATAATTCTAAAAAGTTTTGTTTGTTTAATCCGCGTGCAGATATAAAATTGATCAATTTTGTTACAAGGCTCATAACATCTTCCAGTGACTTGAAACCGTACTTAACGCATAAAAGCTGCTGATGTACCTATGTAATATGTATATACATATAATGCAATATAAACCCAGAATTGAATGTCCAATACGTTCGGTAAATAAATTGATAAAAACCATTTTCTTCTCCAGTCATAACTGCGAGTACCAACAGTCGTTACTGGCACATTTCTATTTCAGCGGGTGCATGGCAAATATCTGTTCCTTTTGTTGTTGTTGCTAATGATGATAAACTGTTCAATTCTTCTTTGATATTATTTCCATTACAGTAACGAATGTAAATCGTTCACGTGCCAGCTAAATTTTTTAACGTGCCACCTCTGGCACGCGTGCCCTAGGTTCGCCAACCCTGGTATAGTATATACTTACATGT
This sequence comes from Parapsyche elsis, assembly GCA_022651745.1. Classification (NCBI taxonomy): domain Eukaryota; kingdom Metazoa; phylum Arthropoda; class Insecta; order Trichoptera; family Hydropsychidae; genus Parapsyche; species Parapsyche elsis. The sequence goes on from JAGVSN010000025.1 coordinate 48,672, forward strand.
AGATTTAAAAAATAGATTAACACAATTAAGCAATGTATGTATGTATGAAAGTAGGTTTAAGAATTAATTTTAATAAAACTATAATTATATTTAACGAATTTTGCACACAAAACGTAGTCACAGATAACCATATTGTAGAGATAGTTGATAATTATTCATACCTTGGACAAATGGTGAACATGACTGGTTGTAAAGAAAAAGAATGAAACTAGGATCGAGCGTTTTTAGAAGAATGAACATAGTTTTTAAATCCAACATCCGCTATGCTTATAAAAAAGAAGGCATACGACCAATGCGTACCTACTGCCGATGTGAAACGTGGCTGCTATATTCAAGAATGTTGCGTAAGATTCAGTGCATACAGAGAAGCATGGAGAGATGTATGCTTGATATAACAAGAAGAGATCCTAATAGGAATACATGGGTAAGAAGCATGACCAAAGTGGCAGATATGTATAGCAGAACGTGTGAAAAAGTTGTAGTGGCAATGGGCTGGACACAGCGAGAATAATGGATGGCAGATGGACGCGAGAAATACTGGAATGGTATCCGAGAGGATGTGAAAGAAAGCAAGGTAGACCGAGTGGACAATGGACTGATTAATTGAAAAGAATGTTTAGAATCAAGTAGATGCAGATTGCTCAAGACAGACAGGAATGGAAGAGGATTGGAGAGGCCTTCATCCATCAGTGGATGGTAAACGGTTGAAAATGATGATGATGATACATATACGTAGAATGTCACAGTCTGCGATTCACTGTATTGTTTTGAAACAGAACATAAAAGGACATCTCCTTTGTCCTTGTCCTTGAACTTTTTAGATTGTATATCGAAAATGTTGATTGATGTTCCGTGCATTGAATCATGTAGCTGTCGTATTTGCATAGCGTAATTAGCTATTTAAAATGGCGGCACGTGCTCAAAATGTCGGCGACAATCGAAAAATTCGATTTGATTTCCAATTATTGCAATAACGTGATTCATATAATCAATTCGGCTCTTTTTCGATTGGTCGAACTAAAACGAATTGTGACGCTTTCGGAAATCCTCGTGCGTTATCGGATTTTGACGGAACACTCCCGTAGGACACCGAATCGCTCAGTTCGCATTTGGATTTTTACGGTACCGGGTGTCCCATTCGCGTTTTTGCGAGCTTGCGATATTTATTACGGTTGATTCAATAAATTGGAAACGGTCGAATTTGAATTTATTGTATTCGGTATTGTTCATTTTTTGACGAAGAGCTTTAGATACATTCGTATGTATTTGTAGTGATATTGTTTGGTATACATACATTAATCGTGCTGAAAATTTCCCCAAGGTGAAACAGTGCAAAAATACACCTACGCAAATGTTAATTTGGTGTTAAGGGTGTGCGAATGTGAAATGCGAATGTGTATTGTGTATTGTGTATTTTGCAAAGGATTTATTATGCCAGAATGTTTTCTTTGAATGCCTGCGCAATCGTTTGTTTAAAAGTATAATAGAAGTTAGTCGACGATATTATATAAATTTTTACTCATCCTAAAATAATTCATCTCTTTTGATGGTCTTTATTTAGGTTGCCAGAGAAATTATAATCATAAAAAACTAATAAATAAATCGTTTCATATAATATTTGAAGCAAATTTTCACTGCCTATCTGGTCAGATTAAGGATAGTAGCCATGCTATGTGTCATTTCACGAACTTGAGACACAAAGTACTTAATTTAATGTGCATGCGAAAGTGCTAAGCTATTGTTGCGTCTTGGTAGTACTAAATCTTATACTTGGATAGACCCTACTTTTGATTTTAAATTCAACCGTGCTAAGAACCACTTTGAATCATCTCTATTATAAAATGCCCGTAAGGGACTTTGACAAATGGTAATACAATAAATAAATACCTGTAACTGACTTTGACAAATGGTAATACAATAAATAAATACCTGTAACTGACGTCATTCACTTGTTAAAACAATGTGCTTAGGAATCGTTAGGGCTACCATTTTAGCACCATCATTACGAGTTTAGCAATGTTTGTTCTTACATAAATCCCGCAGATAATTAATAGATGTTGGCTGGCCGCTTGTTTGTTCAACGATACATAACTAGCGGTATAATTATAACGAGGATTTGCACAAAATGAACCAGTTGACCTGTATAAACGATGCAGGGTCTATTTGGGTTATATAAATGACTATCATAGGAACGTCAGTTTTCGTCGCCAGTGGTCGTCAACGTTTTGCCGAGATAAATGGATGGCTCCATTGGCGACCACTTCTTCAACAGTTCTGCCAAATATGAAGATGAAGAGCTGATGCCTGCTTGGGGTTATTCAGCTTCTGCGGCAATACTCTTCGTCATTGGACTTTTGGGATTTTTTCTCAATCTCACAGTCATTATACTGATATGCAAGGATAAACAGGTAAATTCATACAATTTGACCCTCGACTAATTTTATTTCTGGTTATCCAAGTGTTCCGAAACATGTGAGTGTCCCGATCTTAACGTTGTCTCGTGTAACATTACACACATTGGATATTGTATATTATTATTATAGAAAATAAATTTCTATGATTAATTTCGACGTGAAAGCCGAAACTTTATTTGGGGATCGATGTGGCGTATAATTGGAATTTCCGATTGCGAGACATTTCACGCCAAAGCTGATGCTGTATGAATGGAAACGATAACAAAAAACACCCGACGAAAATTATATTAAAATAAGTAAAAACGAGAAACAGAAATCAAATATAGCTGGATAAAGTGACAATTTTGGTTGAGCGATTTTTAGGAAACTTCTATTATACAATATTGCTAGAAATGGTGGATTTTTATAGATAAAGTTTCAGCGCAATACCTTTTTTGATCCTTTCCGAGAAACGACTGTGAAAATTACATGGAAAAAGTGATATTTCAAGTCGATGAAAATTTATCAAAACATTTTCTGTATCCTAAAAGATAACACCGAGAACTCAAAAGTATTTTGTTTCAGTTTGGTGTCACTTGTCGCTTGTAAATTAAATAAAAATGAAATGTCGAAACATTTGTATGATTTTGTATCTTATTATGTATACTCGGTTTTGTATATACAATGCACCTACATATGTATGTATATACGTAGGTACATTCTATACTTTGACATTAAATTGTTTTTTTTTTTCAGTTCACCTGACGTCACACGTCTTGTAAGGTTTATATCATCGTACTTTAAATATTCGGGAGATTAATTCGTGGGTGTCGGAAATATGAGAAAGTTAAGAAACGCCTATATGTATGTCACGTAATATAAGGACTTTGCACGTGGATATAACGTAAAATATGATCGTTATACTGAAGAAGTAGTCTTGAAGTGTTAACAAAAAACAATTTTCTCCCCGCAAAAGCATGCGAAACAAAGGACGAACACCTATTTTTTATATTGTGAAATATTCAAAGAACGACGAATAATAATTCTAAGGGTGAGGGTCACATCCTTACACACACACCTAAACCACAGTGTGAGAGTGAATTAAATGGCTCGCATTTTCCGAATACCACATCTGCTATGAGACAGCAAACACCCCGGGGGTGGATTCGAGACTTTATAATCGTGGAAAAACCGGAAATGAAGACTACCTTGCAAAACGAAAACTACTTATACGTGTGTATGAAAACATAGCACTGTAAAGTCACAGTACCACTGGATAGCAAAATACCCGATGTGCTTTTATTGGTTTCCCATCGATGTGGTTTCTGTTTTAATTAGTTTCCTTCTTTGCATCATTAAAGTTGAACGCGAAGTCAACTATATAGATGTATACCGATGCATGAATTCGAGAGCTTTTATATTACCCGTGTTATTTTCCACTGGTATCTACTAATTAGCGCGCATATTTTTGACTACGTAAATAGCATTTCCGCGAAATTCAGATGTTCGATTTTAATACAGTTCTACGAATTTCAGCTATGGACCCCGCTGAATTTGATCCTGTTCAACCTGGTGTGTTCGGACTTTTCAGTTTCGATCCTGGGTAATCCTTTCACGCTAGTTTCAGCGCTGAATCATCGATGGGTATTCGGCAGCACCATGTGCGTCATGTACGGATTCTTCATGTCGCTTTTGGGTAAATATTTTTCAATTAAATCATACACTGACTCAATTAGACCGCCATTTAACTATTGAAACAGTAATATAATTGAACTTCCGTACAGTTCATAGAACAGATTCGCACGAGAGTTATAAATTATTCGACCGTTATCTATGTAGAGTACATGTTGTAAGATCAAACGGCGAAGCTTGAGCTTAAGTTTCAACCGGAAATTTGATAGTCAAATTTACGATATTTGTTCAATTTGTATGCATATGTAAAACTTGCAACTTAAGTTATACTTGTATGTACAAGTGTACTCGGCTGTGCTAGATCGAAATGCTGAAGTACATATGTATAATACATTTTGTATGCGCGAAGGATTCGTAAAAAAAATCCACATTAAAACGGATATTAAATTTATAATGAAGGATACAATGTAATGTTTGAGACGAGAATGTTCATTATTATACCACGCCGAAACCTAATATCAAGATCCTTTTATATTTTACATTCGTTGGTATCTATAAGAGGTTGAGAAAATCTTTCGCTTAAAATTTGAATAAATTTTATGTTTTTCAAGCGCGTCGTTACATGATATAAATAAATAATTGGTACGCTCTTGACATATTTTATGAATTTTAGGCATTACTTCCATCACAACATTGACTGTGTTATCCTTCGAGAGGTACGTAATGGTTTCTAGACCCTTGGCGTCCCGTCGTCTCAGCATGAAGGGTTCCCTAGGTTCAATTTTCTTCATTTGGATATATTCAATCGCCGTTACAAGCCCACCCCTGTTCGGATGGGGTAAATACGTCAACGAGGCTGCAAATATAAGGTTAATCGATCCCCATTATAATAATATTATTACCTGTGATTGGCAATATACTCCGTTTTACGGGACGAAAAAGTAGAGAGATAGTTCTCGTTTAACATATACATAAATGTATGTTAAATTCCTGCGTAAAAAAAATTCAATAGTTCATACATATTTGAATTCGTAAGTCAAATACACTGTCATATAAAACCCTTCTCACAGGGAGCTTAATACTTTTTATTCTCTTAAAATGGACTACACTCGGAGCCTGTACAAATCGTGTCTATTGACTGTTGCATATGTGGCGTCCAGTAATATTATTTGAACTATTTACGTGTGTATATAATATGTATATTGTAATAATGTTGGACAAGCGGAGCTCACCATGTTTGCTGGACGTGTTTTGATCATATTATAAAAGTGCTATTTTTTCTGCGAAGTATTCCTATTCCTTCGGGATACTCTTTTTATATGTATGTATGTATGCATGTATCTGTCAGTAAGTGAATTGAATTTTTCACGAGTACAAGTATGTTTGTGTGATGTAAACGTTTATAATTAATATCTAGCTCTCAAACATTGATGATTTAATTTACAAGTTCAATTTTCTTAAATGAAACTTATGATATTTAACTATTGATATTGGTTTAATATATTTTCGAATATCACAAGTGGCTCTGTTATAGATATTTGTCAGCTAATGAGTCTTTTTCTGGAAATTGTGTAGGTGTATAGAAAGGATTGTGTAGGTGTATTGAAAATATTCTATTAAATTTCCATTAACTTGAAATAAATGAGAAAATGATCCACTATATGCACACTGTTTTATTAAATTTATTTATTTAATTAAGATGGCTTAAGGAGCTAATTACAAACGAAAAGTAAATTAAAGCTAAAATTATAAAAGAAACTTAATTATCCATTAGCACTTATACAGAGGTGCTGTTTTTAGGCTGATTACATTTTCATATTTCTGAAATCTTCTGGCAGGCCATTGTACCTATGTACATATGTATGTATGTATGTATATTCAATAACACCCCTGTACAAAATACTTACATATACAAAATAAATCCTAGATCTACTTAATTTCAAATTCTTAAAATTAAGTAAATCTAGTAGATATACATACATATATTATGTACATCCCTTTATTAAATACTTATTGTAATATCTTGGTAATAAATTCTTATCTAACTTAAAAATATATACTAACATGCACATTTTTAAGGTTTCCTTTACATTTATCCAATTCAATTCTTTCATTATATGTATTTTTTATACTAGTCAATCAATTTACCTTTAAATTCTTCAAATAGATCTATTTTGCGATTTTTGCACTTATCTTTAATTACCCTATTTACTAAATTTGAAAATTAACCACAATATATATTATTAAAATAAGGACAGTGAAAATGAGGAAATATAAAATGAGAAATAGTATATTATTCGCTGGTTTCCCTTGAAAACGAATAAATCTTTTTCCTTTTACTAAAGCTTTTCGTCGAGGGGAACACTCTTATGAGTCTACATACATACAATAATCTCTCTTTAGTTTTCTAGTGCAAAATTTTAAGTGGAGTTAAATTACGCAATGTTAAGTCATATTATCGTCATAGAGTCACATCACCGACGAGCGTTTACTTGTCAAAGCAAACCCACGCTTTAGCGAAAAAAAATTGAGGCTTTTTCAAAGCTCGCAAAGCTTTATTGTTTCCATGTTCATCGTCTTGTTCCTTTATGATGCCAGGGGTGGCCGGATTGTGCCTTTTTTCATAAAAAAGGCTGTTCGTTTGATGAATTCGCCCAAAGTTTATTGCGATTTCACGATGCTATGAATAAATAAATTTGCATATTTTGTATACACTCACCCAAACATTTTACTTTTGCATTTTTGTAGTTGTTCGATTAACTGGGAAGAGCAGACTTTCAATGCCCTCACATACATAGTGTTCCTGTTCGTGACAGGTTTAGTGCTGCCCGTCATGATCATAACTTTCAGCTACATCAACATTATAAAAACCATGAAAAAGGTAAGGATATTTCTCGCTTGTACGATGTATGTCAGCTGAAAAGTTCGGGGATCGTATTATTCCCTAAACTTTTACAACAAATCTAATACAAAACGACGAAATTATGCAATTTTATATTGTTTTAGAATTCTTCGCGTATGGGTGGCGTATCTAAAATGGAGTCAAGAGTGACTATGATGGTGCTTTTAATGATCGTCATGTTTATGTTTGCATGGACACCCTATTCAGTTTTCGCACTCATTGAACAGTTTGCTCCTAACGATATGGTATGTATGAATTTTATACATTTTTCAATAAAATTTTATAATAACTTACAAGCCTTAGTCTTTTTGATATCAATCATTTTAGAAAATATCAGTTTTCCTAGTGTTAGCCATTGTTAGCCATTCACTCTGAATTAATAAAAAAATCATTATTAATTTATTTTATACAGATAACACCCGCTATGGGCGTGATTCCTGCTTTGATAGCTAAAAGTTCAATATGCTACGATCCAGTAATCTACGTTGGGATGAACCCCCAAGTAATGTTGTTTATATGTACATAGATGATTAAATAAACCTTACAAAATGTTTATCTAATTATATTTTGTTACTTACATAGTTTATGGCTTCGGTGAATCGTATTTTCGGCAAGGATAGAAATCGACCTTCACTGGGAAAAGGATTTCAAAACACGGCAGTCTCTCCGGATAAATCAAATGACAACAACGTAACTATGGAGTATTTGAACCCCAATAGTCACATGATGGTTTCGGTAACCATTTATCAAGAGGACGACGGAAAAGATGATTCCGAGCTTGAGAGACGAATGAAAACCTACAATAAAAAGGTCACGTTGGCCGAGAAGCCTTCTAGTAAAAAATTAATAAAAGTCCAACAATAATCTGGAAAAAATGGCACGAACATTCCTCGTCACAAAGCAGGATTTATGTAATATTTTTCCAGAAGATTTTGGCCCTCGTGAAATAAAAGGGAAAATCCTCGGAAAAGGCACTAGATTTTTCCACAACGCATATATGTACATATATTACGTATTGTACAACCCTAACAGCGTAGAATATGTTCTTTGTTTACTTTTTCGTGTATAATCATCGATCCCTTGATGTACATATGTAGTTAACGCCCTCACAATTAATCGGATTAGATACGGTGGTCGCGAACCCTTTTCGAGCTTATCGCCAAATCTGGGAAAATCTTGCAAAATTCACTAGTTTTGGAACCGCAACATATTATGTTCAATGTTACTAATTTATAAACTCTACTAAAAATTTAGATATTTTATTTGAAAGTTATATTTCAAATATATATTATATATTTGAAAGTTATATGTATGAAAGTTATGTACATATTATGTATATATGAAAAACAATCTTAAAGTTTTTTATATCCATAAATTTGTGTAAATAGGAAAATTAGGTTTTATTCATTTTGATTTTGTGTAAATTGTGTTTAAAATACCTATTGTGGAGTATTTTTTTTATTTCACGCAAAACGTTGGGTAGCAATGACGATCACAGGTTTGCAAACAAAGAGCCACATGCGACTCCGGAGCCGCAGGTTCCCGACTGCTGGATTAGAAGTTAAGAATACCAAGAGACTCTAAAACATGCTTTTAAATAATTAAACACATTAAAATTACTAGTTTGTAAATAATTTTTGAAGGAAATATAACCTGCTAATTTATTATGCCATTGGCATTGTATTGATTAGAATAACTAGAGCGAAATTGTAATTGTGATATTTCATGCTAAATTTAAGCGTATTGCACATATGTATATGTACATACATATGTAGGTATAGGTATAAATCGCTTACTGAACTGATCAATTAATACTTCAATTCGTTTTATAAATCAACTGTATATTTTATTCAAACAGTTCAGTCAGTTCATTGTGTGTACCATTAGAAATTATTAGAATTTCGAATCAAAATGTGATTTTTTGTATGCAATCACTTGAATTTGGCACGAATTTGACACATATGTATGTATGTACATATCTCGAGAATCTGTGTTAATAAAAAATAATATTGTAGATACATATATTTTTACGAAAGGTATTGTAATTGAAAATGTTTAAGTATGTGTAGAAAATTATTGGAATATTTGAAGGATTCATTTGATTGAAAAATACATTTCGGTCGAATTTATTATTCATATTTTTATTTGATAGTATGTGTAATACAACATTGTTCTATTGCCTTTCATCCCGCTCCCGTATGTACATAGTATATCATATCCTTTCTATTTTCTATTTACGGTCCTTGAAACCCTTAAAACACAAATATAAATAAAAAGTTTACAATGTACAATACGTATATTGAGTAAATACAAAACAACTAGCAAGATATTGCGACTTCGTTACGAGAGTCCTTCAACGCTACAGTACAAAGACTTCAGATCGATTTCAGATTATTGTACGGTTGTCCTATTGTCTTGAAGATTATTCGAAGTGTTGAGAAGAACTGGAAAACGACAAAAGTATGAATGTGTATTGAAAATCTTTGAAATGAACAGTGATTTCCAAATACGAATGTTAAACAGACTCTATGACCCATATGTATAAATGGTGTTTTAATTATTAGTATTGTTCTAAATTTGACGATCAAAATATCAACACGAAAATAGGTGGCAACCGTAAATGGACAAATGTGACGAGGATAAAATGAAAATCTTAAATGTCAATGGCATGTTTTGCAATATAAAGCTTGGCGCCGAAAGATTAATGACATGACGGACAACAGTCTTTGACCCATTGGAGTTTTGCGTCTCCACCTCTTTCCCACCTTCGTATATAGCGACGCCTAAGGGACTACGCTCTGCCGAAAGGACTCATGAGTTTAAAACTGTACTTTAAGCTGCGCCACGCGCGAGCTCTCCTCTATGCGGAGGGTGCTCGCTCGTCACGGTATTTAATATGTAGGGGGGGGGGCTTTGCAAATACTTCCCCAGCCTCATTGCAAAAGAGTGATTTTAATAGACTGCCCGGGAGGATTCCACCCTCGGAGAACGAGCGGGCCGATCTGCGAGGACGGAAGCCTGCCGGTCGCGGGTGTTTAGTGAACTATATTTACGGTTATAACTAGGTTAGTTTAGTCTAACTACTTATTGCTAGGTTAAGATTTATTGTTAAATTAGTCTTAAGCTAGCGTACAGTGGTGTTAGTAGTCCTGACGTCGACCGCTATAGCCGACGACCTACTCTTATTGTTTATGTTATTGTTGTGCACTTACAACACCACGCTTAAAGCTAGAATTATGGAAGAGGCGGGACGGGGAATCCTCGCCTCGCTACGTAATGGGCTGAGCCCGGAGCGGGCGGTTTTCGGCGGAGTTCGGCGCCGGGAGGTTGGAGACTAAGTCTCCGAAGGAAGTCGCGAAGCGACGGAAGGCCCTGAAGGCCCGCGGGGAGGACACGAGGTCCTCGTGGTTGAGCGACCTCGCGCCCGCTTCAAGCTTCTCGTGCAAGACCCTCCTAGGCTCGCTCAGGAGCGGGCACACCCACAGCATGTGGTCTGCACTTTGCAGGGGTGCCCGCACTGACAGGCTTCGGAAGGCTGCAATTTGAGGCTGAAAAGCTTCGCATTGAATGCCCCGTGCCCGGTCACTAGTTGAGATACCCAGTGATCGGGCTCAAACCAGCTGGCCGACAATCGCTTCTCGACTGTCGGAAAAAAAAGGCGGGTGTGGTGACCCGTCTCAGAGGCCAGCCACCTCGCCCCCCCAGGCGGCGATGGCGGCCCCGTTGACTGCAGTCTTGAATTTTGCCAACGTGTATCCCGTGGGATCGCACGTGACGTCGAGGAGTTGTAGCGGGCGAGAGTTCTTATGATAGAATCTCGCCGCGACAACGGGAATTTTAGGTCTAGCGGGAGGGTACCGGCGATTATTTGAAGCGCGTTTGTAGACACACTTCTGTATGCCTTGGTCAGGTTGATTAGAGCTCTCCTCTGACCGGTGGTCAGTGGGGATCTCAACCTGAAGAGGTGACAGCGGTGAGCCCAGCAGCCTGCTGCGTAGGCCACCTTGCTGATGAATATCGCCTCGTAGGCGAGTTTACGGGCTCGCCATCCGAGGCCCCAGTCAGAACCCGCCAGACGAGAGATGAAGCCAAAGCCGCGGGTCGCCGCGTCGGCCGCAATCCTCGCGTGGCGGGCAAAGCTGCCCTGTCCGTCGAGGTGGAGGCCGAGGAGTCGAACCGGGTCTTTTAATTCGACACGCAGTTTGACTCCGTCGAAAAGGATAGAGGGTTTCCGCATGGTAGCGTTGCCCCTTTGAGGTAGGTAACGAGGGTTTTGTTGGCGGCGAACTTCAGTCTCTTCCGCTCGCTCCAGTTTAGTAACGAGATTAGGGATTGGGAGGCCTTCTGCTCGAGGGCCTTCCTGGTGTTGGCCTGAACGACCAGTGTCGCGTCATCGGCGTATGCATAAAGTTGGCACCCCTCCGGGACGTCGATTGTGAAAATATCATCGAACAAGACGTTCCACAGGAGGGGCCAAGAATCGAGCCTTGCGGGCAACCCATCGTCATCGGGCGTGTTATCACCCGCTGACCGATGTCCACGCTAATCGTTCGGTCGGAAAAGTAACTCTGAAAGAGCTGATAGAGATTGTCGGGTATCCCTCGGAGCTTCAGCTCGTTCAGGACACCGGCCACCAGGCGCTGTCAAAGGCGCCTGATATATCTAGCATAATGGCTGCTACGTATTTATATTTGCTATCCTCGACTTTGGTAAGGATAGCGGACAGAAGGTCCTCCGTGGACTTACCTGCTGTAAAACCGAATTGATTCGGGTGCAGAGGGCGGTTGTTTTGAGGTGTAGTAGCAGCCTATTTGCCATCAGCCTCTCCAACACCTTGCCGAGGCCGGGGAGGAGGGTGATGGGTCTATAAGCCTTCGGGTCGTCCGGGGTTTATCGGATCCCTGCTTTGGAATGACGGTCAGGAGACCGTTCTTCCAGCAGGTGGGAAAGATGCCTCTTTCGACGCATCTTTGGAAAAGAGTGAGGAGTTCCGGTCCGGCCGCCGACCACGACCGCCTCAACGTTTCATTGTCGAGGCGGTCGGGACCAGGGGCCTTACCGAATTTTAGTCTGCCGAAGGCGGCCTCCACCCTCTCTCTCTGGAAGAGAGCAGCGGACGCCGGTCCGCGGGCCGGTGAGAACCTCCGACCTGATTTGCCTGTGCTCGATAGTGTCCGTGGACGTATCGTCACTCATCGTGAGGGCGTCCACGTACGTTTCCGCTATCTGTGATGCGGAGACGGGCGCAGGGGCTCCCGGCTGGGGTTCTCAGCGTTGAGAGGACCCGACAGCCGTCCTGTTCCTGCGCACCATGTAGTACGCAGGTACCCACATTCCTCCGTCCGCCTGTAGCGAGACGAAGGAACGCCAACTCTGTGTTTTGGCGGTTTTATACCGTTGAGGTAGGCTTTACGCTTCCCTCGGAGCTCCGCAGTACGGACGGCAATCAGATCGTCATCCGGCCCGCGAGTGCGCCGCGCTTTTGGAGGGCGTGACGCGCCCTCCTGAAATCTCTGCAGCTCGGTGAGAGCGGGAGACCACCATGGCGATGGGGAATCTTGGGGGCGACGGGGACGCCGACGGCCCAGGCAGCTTTCGGCGGTATCTGTCAGGTATTCCTGAACAGTCGCCGCTTCGGGCGTGGGTCGTCGGTTTGGGAGTTTAGAGGCGCATGTTCCAGGAGCGCTCCGAGTCTACGACTGAAGCTCTCCCAGTCAGCGCCCCTGGTGTTAAAGAGCGGAGGAAGGACGCTGGACGCCGTCGGGGGGGGGGGGTTCGGCCTTGCCGATTGCGAAGGTAATTAGACGATGGTCGGAAGTCGACGCATCAGCGTGCACCTCCCACTCGCTCGTCGAAAAGAGTAGGTTGCGAGAGGTGAGGCTCAGATCTATATGTGACGTGAAGCCCGCGTGCCCGCTGAAAGTCGGCGGGCCGTAGGGGTCGTTCAATATGTTTAGATCAAAGGATGCGATGAATTCCTCCATCGTTCTCCCTTTAAGGTCTGTGGGGCCGGGGCCCCAAAAGTCAGAGTGAGCGTTGGAGTCGCAGCCAATCACCAAGTGGCGTCCGGCTAAGCGGTCCAACGCAAAAGCTAATTGCCCAGTATGCACAGTGAGGTCGTCCTCGTACTGGCAGTACTGGGAGATAAGGCATATCGAGCCGCTCCCCCAGGATACGTCCGCGCACACGAGATGGTCCGTTGAGATTTCTCGCAGAACCACCCGCGCGCGCCGGGCACCGCAGAAACGACCGCCGCTTTTGGGTTGGGGCCACCGACCGCGACCGTGACGTCGCCGTCCAGACCGCAGACGGTGGCGCCAAAGCGGTACGGCTCCTGTATAAGCAGGAAATCCAGCTTGTGCTCATGTATGAGCTGCCGCAATTCCTGCGTCGCCCGGGCGGACCCACCTAGGTTGAGCTGCCCGATCCTAAACTTATTATTTTGTGACTGGCCGGCTAGTAGTCCGTCCTGTCTATTGCATTCCGCTCGGCCTGTTTCCGGGCCGGGCAGTCACGGTCCTCCGAGAAATGGTCGGACGGCTTTCTGTAAATTGTGCAGGCCGGACACTTGCGTACTGGAGGGTTGTCTTTTAAGGGACAGTCCTCTTTTGTGTGGCCGACCTCGCTGCAGTGTATGCAGGTCGGCTTCTTCGCGAAGCACGTGTTTTTGCCGTGGCCGTAGCCCAGGCAATTGGCGCACCTCGCGACGCCGGTGAAGTCGCGCACTCGGCAGCTACTCCAGCCGAGGTACGCGACCCCGGTATCGAGAAGCCGCTTGCGCGCAGCTGCGGGCACGTATACAACGACGTGGACCGTCTTGGCCCCCCTCGGGCCAAATTTGTGGCTGACGCAAATTTTCGCCGCGTCAGCCGGGGAAAGGGGGACGCCCCCGAGGTTCTGAGAGGTAAGAGCGGCTCTCAGCTCCTCTGGTTTGTCCGCGAGTGTGGAGGGGACGTGCAGGATGCGCACTCTGGGCAGTCTTTTTTCATCGACTCGGGCCGTGAAGCCTTTGTCGGTGAGGGACTTTCCAGGCGCGCCGCCTGTGTCTGCGGAACGGAGAGGTAAACGCCGGAGCCCCGCTTTTGTTTTCGCAGCTTGACGACTTGAAAGCCGTCAGCTGCGGGGTTTAATGCACTCATAATGTCCTTCCGAGTGGACTCGGAAGTCTGGCTGCCATCGGTGGTCACTTTCGTGACCACCAGCATGGACCTTGCCGGCTCGGATGCTACCTTAGCCGCGTAAGAGGCGGGGCCTGGCTTCGGCAGCGGGGCTGATGGAGGGTTTGGGGTGACTTTGGCCGCCTTTTTGATGGCGGCGATGGAGGACTCCGTGATGGCTTTCACCATCCCGGGAAGGGCTTTTCCGATGGCCGCCACCACTCGATCTTCGATCGAGCGATCGCTGACAGCGGCGGGGGCAGGGGTGGGGGAGGATGAGTGTGACTGACTGATGGTCTCGAAAGCCGCGAGAACTCCAGCATACATCCTTGTGAGAAGCACGGTTTCCGATTGGGACAGGTGAGGGCTAATGGTGGATGGCGTGATGAGCACGTCCATGACGGTGTCCATCAGGACTCGTGCACGCTCGGCGCACCCAGAAATAGTTTCCGCGTGCGTAAGCGGTTTTTCATGAATGCCAGAATGGGTGGGATCTGAGTCTGAGGGGGGACGGAGAGCGGGAACGCTCCTTTGAGTGAGACGGAGAGTGGGAACGCTCCTTTGAGTGGGACGGACGGTGATGTTGCGCTGCAGGTGGACGTGGGCGCGTGGGTCGCTCCCAGGTAGCCGGGTTTTGCCGGTGACTCAAACTGGGGAAAAACCCAGTGCTGAGGGGACAAAGCCCAGGTGGGGCGCTTGGCACAGGGGGCGGAGCCCTATGGGGCGTACAATGGGGCGCACGGGTCGTAAGACAGGAGGCAGGGGCGAAGCCCGAGAGGGGCGCTGCGGCGGGCGGAGCCCTACGCGACGATAGCTGTCAGCGGGGCTGAAGCGGGGGCTCGATGGTGCGGGGCAGGTAGCAGCTAGCAGGTAGCAGGCAGTGGTCAGCGGTGGGAGCGGTCAGCGGAACACGTCCGCTCGCTGCGGCTGTCAGGGCCGAACCCTGGATAAAGGCCTCTCCAATCCTCTTCCATTTCTGTCTGTCTTGAGCAATCTGCATCCACTTGACTCCACACATTCTTCTCAATTCGTCAGCCCATCGGCCACTTGGTCTTTCTAGCTTTCTTCCACATGCTCTAGAATACCATTCAAGTATTTCTCTCGTCTATCTGCCATCCATTGTTCTCGCTATGTGTCCACTTCAACTTTTACACACGTTCCGCTATATCTGCCACTTTGGTCATACTTCTTATCCATTCTTCTTACGATATTTTCTTGTTATGCATAAAAGGAGAAATTAATTTGATGTTTTTATTCAGATTACAGTAGTACTAGGTGCCGTATTGGGTTGTTGTCTAATAGTTTAATTTACTACAATAATCGTTCATCTATCACTATGTAAAGTACAACGTAAAAATAGTTAGTTTAATTAACACACACTCGAATGAGCCCTTTATAAATACATACATACAAACGCGAATATTATTAACGCTTTGATGTTCGTCAGTGATATTTGATATTTAAAAGTAGACGTAGCGTTGTCGGATTTCAGAGTTAATTTTAATACATACATACATACATATGTATGTAGTTTGAAGCTAGAACTCGCTCGATTGAATTTGCATCCGATGCAAAAACGTCACGGTGCGGTAACCCAAAACGATGCGATGCGCTAATTAGCCGAAAGTTTCCATGACCTCTCTATTTGCCCACAACAATTTCAGATACGTTTTACGATGCTTTCGATTTGGCAGTGCAATGTGGGAGTTACGCGTTGCACAACTATATACATACATACATAGAATCATGATGGTGATGCAATCAATCAAGTGCGAGAAATAGAAAAATGAAACAAATCCGCCTTGAGACGGTGAAATTGATTCACTCTCGTGGCGATTCTGCGAATTGATTATGAATTCGTCTACGATAGTAACACGCTGTCAACGCGTTATTATCCTTGAGATATAACACGATTGACATCTAACTAACAATGACCCATCAAACGTACATGTATGTATATACACTTTGTTAATTACGTTTGAGTTTTCGTTAAACCGCTAAGCACGCGCATGATATTATATACATACATACGTACCAGACGTGGCCAAGTGCGAATTTTTTGAAAAGTTAAGGACAAAAATGTGTACTTAAAAATGTTGTCATTCATAAGGATTTTCGGTGGAAAACGCGTGTACTAAAGAAAATATTCACCTGGAGTGCATATACATACGTATGTAGGTGCATTTTAAGAAATATCATATTAATTTGAATTGCCATCTTGAAAAAGTTGTTCCCTATAAACCGTGTTAACTTGAAATAAAATTCCTGCGGCGTACTTCCGAGTCTTTTAACTAAATATTTTAAGGTGCCTATGATCGGAAAGGTTGATCGCCCCTGTTGTATACAAAGGTTCATTGATGGGTGAAAATCGATCGGTTATTTTATTAGGCGCGAGCAACAGTTTGACGTTCGCCGTATATCGACTTCCGCCCGTGAATTATAATTTCAATAATAAATTGTATAATACAGTGTATGTATTTTTGCATGAACGTTTCCGCTTGTTACTTTCAAGGGTACTCAGTATGGGTAATTCCTTGAAAAATGTCGGTGAAATTGCGGCATGCTAATACGGGACCTTATATAATAAATTTATACTCTACTTTTGACGGATAACGACTTTGCAATGACAAATTTTGCATATAATTAGCGTTGCGGAAGTTCGGCGTTTTTTTTTTTAGGCTTTTGGTATTTTGGTGAGATTTTAAGTTGACTTTTGGGATATTCGATGCAAAAAAAAAAGAGTTAAGCCCAATCGAGAGGAAGGATTTGGTGACTGAGGGTCGAGTTCAATCAAAGTTGTCCAAACTTATTGGAGTTTGAGACGATATTGATAATTAGTAATAGGTACGGTAAACATTCATCAAAAACGATAGTAGGAAAGTAAAGTGCTAAAGTCGATTGGGTTGCAAATTAAATAATCACGACGCTTGAAAATTTTTAGGTAAATAGCACTGCTCTCCAATCTTATTCCATTCCTGTCTGTATTGAGCAATCTGCATCCACTTGACTCCACACATCCTTTTTAACTAATCAGCCCATCGTCTACTTGGTCTTCGTTGCTTTCTTTCACATCCTTTCGGATATCATTCATGTATTTATCGCGTCCATCTGCCATCCATTCTTCTCGCTATCTATCCAGCCCGCTACCACTTCAACTTTTTCACACGTTCGCTGTATTTGCCACTTTAATCATGCTTCTTACCCATGTATTCTACTTACGGTCCCTTCTCGTTATACCAAGCATACACCTTTTCATGCTTATCTGTGTGAACCGGATCTTACGTACCATTCTTGAATTTAACATCCACGTTTTGCATCAATACGTCATAACTGGCAGTACGCATTGGTCGTATGCCTTATTTTTTAACCATAGCGGGATGTTGGATTTAAAAACTATGTATGTATGTATGTTCATTCTTCCAAAAGCGCTCCAGGATCCAGTCATATTCACCAATTGTTCTAAGTACAAATAATTCTCAACTCTCTCTACAATGCGATTATCTACAGTGACTACGCTTTGTAACATAATTTTAGTTTTATCAAAATTAAATTCTCATAATGTATAAAAAATTTATTTCTCCATATGGTTTTTACTTTATTTTTCACATAAGGTTAAAATTCCTCGGAATACCATTACACGTCGTAAATATTTATAAATAATTCACGCTTTCCGAAACTTGATAGGAATATGATCTTAAACGTATTATACTCTGCCACTGCAACACCACAAGCTGTAGTCCATTTTAGTTACTCGATCCGTAATTAAACTCAACTCTATAATATAGAGAGAGTTACGCTTAATTAATTAACAAAGTCTACGTTAATTACAATACACTACCCTTGTATTCACCGCGGAGGAATAGTATACGACGTAAACAAAACCACAATAGTACATTTAAATTATACAGGTAATATACTTGACTTCCTATCGATTTGGATTAGTAACAGTGCGAATGTCGGCCATGTTTCTCGGCAGATTCAACTTGAACTCTTTATATCAATCGAATCTAGTGAAAGCGTACACACTCGTTTGCATTCTTGTATCTATGTACATACATATGTATGTATCTCTCTCTCTAGTCTCTATAGAACCAAAGTTGTACGGGTCGATTGTTGTTGTTATTTTTCGAGACCCTCTCTTTAAACCTAACCTGTTTTGATCACAATAAACAATTGTTGCGTAAAAGACTTTGAGAATGTGCAAAAAAAAAATATAAAGCATTGAATCCGACACTCTTGTGTATTACATAAATTAGAATGTTTAATTATTATTTTGATACGATAAACAAGTTATAGCATACATTTGGAATGTGCCTACTTATGTATAGATATATGTACATACATACGTAAACGATATACGTATTTAAAAGCTCTTTATATTAATTAGCCAAAAGCTTCGATCGAGAAGAATTTTACAATACATTGAGAATTTGTACAGGTGCGTTTCGAATACTGTATTTTTTTTGGTTTTAACCTATGATTACAATGTAGTATTAATTTATAGCTTGTCCAGACTATTTTTTTAAGTCAAATTCAAAATGATGCGCTCTAGTGGGTCAAGGTGTTGATTTAAATAAAAAAATAATACAAAATAATTATGACGTATAAGCATTTTGGATTACAGAAGGTAAACGTAAATACGTCACTGCCTATTGACTCGACAACTGAATGAATAGAAAAGTTTCAACGAAGCCGTTCAAAATAAAAGTTACGAAATATTCTATCTAAACGTATCGATGTCAAATTTGAACAGCCTTCGAAATGCCAAATCCGTTCGGTGAAATGTCAAAATTGGCCAAATTCGTTCGCAGAATTTGAATTTTAATCACCTGATTGCTTCGAATGTTTTGAAAAGTCTACACTTAAGATAAGTAAGTACTTTACTTTACTTAAGCTTTTACTTTAAGCTTTAGTTAATGTTCAATTCAATATGGATGATTGCAGATGACCATAGAGCAGTTTATTGAATATTTAATCCGACCAACACTCGACTTTTTTCATGTGAAATACATTTGCAAAATTTTTTTTTTGTCGAGTGATGTACGAGTATGTAGGTAATTAAATTTCGTCGCCATTTATTTGACGAATGCTTCCACTATTGTATTAACATAAATAATAATCCAATAAGTCGCATATAAACAAATTTAAATCTATACATAAATAGTAATTGATTAATCGCCGTACAATTGCACATAAATATATGTAAATGCTAATCAGACAATGTACGTGTTATATTCGGTACAATGGTCGAATATTATAAATTATAATAATCGGAAAAAAAAATTCATATTCCCATGTACGCAGGTAAACAAAAACGTGACATAGGATTTAAGATATTATGAATTCCGACTGATAAAAATTTACGGAACTTCTTAAACATTAAAAAGTGCACAAACTTTCGTTTGGTTATTAAAAAGTTTTTAAAACGTTCTCTACAATAAATATTTACCAATTTATTTAAATTTTTAGAGATTCACTATACGGCTAAGCTTAATTGATTGTTCCTACCAATTATAAGGATTCTACAACTTTCTGTAGAATGAAACTTTTCATTTTGTTTTCAACGGTGATTATCTTCACAAATATGAAATTACAAATGAACTCTTCCTTCAACTATGTATAGGTATACTCAATTTACTCACTACATTAAAAATAAAATAATATGGACTAACATTCAACTATAACCTAATTTTTAACAACACAAAAGTGTACCAAATGCAGTCAAAGTCAAATTACATTATTAAATTATATTATATTATATTATTATATTACATTATTATATAACCTACATAAATAAAGGAATCTCATACGCCTTTTCTGGATTTCAAGCATTGCCTGATTACCTTCATCCATCTTAACCTAACCTAACCAATCTAAAACATTTCTTGTTTAATAACAAGCATCACATCTTCAATTCTGACAAACATTATAGCAAAGTTTCCCAGAAAGGATACTCCTGTTGTTTTCTGTAGCTGAAAAAGAGAAAGGGAATGTAATTGAAATGAAGCACTAGAACAATATAAATGCTAAGTTTCATAACATCATAACAGTGCATTGGCTGCTTTCAAATAATGATTCAAAATTATACCAAACTATTCCAAAAATAGTCTGTACACTTACACACTACTAAACCACGGTCATAATAATTTTAAATTAAGGCTTATTTTATATCATTAGGGGGTTAATCTTAAATTACGTCTTCAGTTCGGTAATTTAACGGTTGACCGACCATTTTGACCATGATTACGGGTCACAATAGTTACAAAAGTGTCTGCAAAAGACCCCTTCCCAGCAGTAGTGAGACCACTAGAGCCACTTCCCCACCTGGTTTGGTCTTCTAACACCGACTCTGCTGAACCGAATTCGCTGCTTCAGTGCTAAAGCAACTCGTTAGTCGGCTAGTACTACTCACCTGTCACAATACACTCACTTTACTTACACCGAGAAGACAAGTGCGCTCTACACTTCATATAAACACATCTAATCTACGTTCGTTCCAAATCTTCGCGATAATTATTACTACATATGTATATATATATATATATATATATATATATATATATAAACTCTACTAGTATACAGTGAAAGTGATTCGTAAGAGAGTGCGTGCAAATACTGCAAATATACAAGTATGTATGTATATGCCATCGTGAATTTGATACAAAATCAGTATTTATAACGAGTGCAAATAAATTCGCTTCTGCAAATATTTTAACATCCGCAATGTATGTTTATTAAATATAGGCATTAATGAAAAATGATTGAGGCGATATGATTTTTTTTTTTATGTAAAGCGGTTATTACGTTTGAATCGTTTCCTGTAATCATACGCGCGGAAATTCACACACTTTTCATTGTTATCAATCTTTGTCTGAGGTGTTTTCTGAACCATGTTTTTCTATCGAGCTATATTGCACGTTCTAGTTTTAGTTTTTTGTTTTGCGAGTCTATCGTTTTTGCCGTTGGCCAATCTATCTATTGAGATTTTGCCACGAAATCGGATTTTTTGTGCCGCAAAAGCTTGACTGAAATAATCGGTTATTTATTTGAAATACATCGAATGACGTTTGAGACTAGTTTTTGTATACGGATTTTGTCGAAATCGATATGATTGATCGTGCATCACACAGTTTGATACAAAGTATCAATTATTTTTTGACTATCAGATACACATTTTCGTATCTAATTAAAAATTCAATAAAATAAGCAATTCAAAGCAAACTTTACAGTTAAGTGTGAAAGTCAAATATTTTTACACTTTTTATTGATTTTGTACAACTTTCCGTTACAACTAGTATGAAAGATTAAATTGTATAGTGCGCTTAAATGCTTTAAGGTTTTCGTATCAGTCTAAAAAATATCACTCTATTAAATTAATTTGTTTGTTTGTTTTTCCGGCTATAACAATCAATACCAAACGTACCAAACTCGGCATGCAACCTATTTATACTCATACTAATTCGATTTACTTCAAATTTGGAATATACATACATATATAGACACAAATTTAAACGTAGCATAACAATCGTTATATATGTACATCCAATCAAATGCTTCCGTCTATGATTTTATGTACAGGTTCGTCAGTTTCCTTGAGTCGATCTAAGCATGCGAGAAGACAAGTTAGACGCAATATTACACCATAAGTAATCCAATAAAAACTTCGCCGAACTCAATCATCCCTATCGCATATGAAAATCTTCAATATACGCGTTCAAAAGACACCGATCGATTATATTCGGAAGTCTACACGCAACGCAATAATTAATTAGTCCATTAACAATATTTCAACCGTGAAAGTAAATATAATAGTGTAGCATACGGACATTAGAATTGCGTACGTAGAAAGTGAACATTTTCGAGAAAATTCGCACACAGTAGGTGCCGTGGTATATCTTTCGGAAGTGGAAGCGAGCGAAATCGCCATACCACGCGTTTGTCTACCACTATAATAATATTAATACGTATGCACACCTATTGCGAATTGTCTTACGTAAACCAATTTGCATATTTTGCAAAATAAAGAGTCAGATCGCCGGAAGAAAGTAAAAGTTTGCGATCATATACATAGCTACATATATACCATGTATGCTCTTAGTATGTGTTTTTCGTGTCCAGCGCTAAAACGGTACAGTTCGATCGGTGAATGTTACGCTTTTACGAGCACGGAGCTCTTTTAATTCAGTTCAGTTGTCAGTCATTTTCAAGGTCATCGTTGAATGATTTTTGACAATTTCCTTCTTCTTTCTCTTTCCGTGTCTCTGTCGGTCACGTGTTCAATTATTTCGAAATGATTTTCACTTTTTCGACACAAATAATGACTGTCTCGTGTGTTGTCAATGGACAACAATTTGATGGACGGTTTATCGTATTATTTTATTTCAGTATTATCAACCACAAAGTATCTCATGTGTCGTTTTCAGACCTAGTTAATTCGATTCCAGTTAACTGGTTAACACATTGCATCGCGAAAAACGTATTCCGTTGAATTTTACGGTAAACAAACGATATTACTAATTTTCATTGTTTAGCACACGTGCATCGCGCTATATCGTGTAATTTTTCAAATGCGGTCACGGGCAACGCCGTGTAATAAATAAATTTTAATTTAATTTTTTTATTCGTCAATAACGACCATTGACTTTTGGCGCAAAAAGTATCAAAATTGTTTAGATACTTATTAATTTTATTTACAATCAAAATGAAGATTTTACCTGGCAGCGCCAAGTACTTAAAAATCGTAGAACATAATACGGAGTGTATTGAATCAAAAAGGTTAATTTAAGTTAATTATTCATTCTGATAACTCCCGTCTGACACACAAATATACTTTCTGACATTCTGACTCATTGGTGATATTAAAAAAATCTGTGTCAATCAATTCAAACTTTATCTAATGTAATGTCAAGTGTCGACCACAAGTTAAATAGTGCAAAATATATAGATACACAAACTAAAAAAAAATAAAAAAAAGAGAACGGAGGCAAAGCGGTGTAAAGCCGCCTCTCAGGGCCGAATTAGGTCAATCTCCGCTTTGCCTCCATGCTCACACATTATTATTTACTAACGTATTAATTAATTTCCAGTTAAAGTCAAAGTGAACCGTTAAAACTAAATCAAGTGCTTAAACTGAAAGTTTCAAAATATAAAACATTGGATTGACAAAGAAAAGTTGAGCGCTTTTCCAGCGCTAAAGGGTTCCGGTGCGACGAACGGATTTTCCAGAAGACATCCTCTCGAGTCATCGTCATCGTCGATTTCACCAAAGTGAGTAAACAGTAGTGGTTAGTTAAATAAACACGAAAAAATAAAAAAAAATGGCATGTAAATAATAATAACGAAATGGAAAGTCGGTGCCAGTCATTGTTTGAAATTTCGTTCGGAGTCGTTAAGAAATCGATTTTTAGCACTTGCTCTCAAATGAATGCTTTAATATTTACATTGTGATAAATCGATTGATCTTGTGATTAATCTTACATTAAAAATCACTCACATTATCTTTGGTGTGATTGTCAAAACAAACCACGCATTTGGTTTAATCTTAATAAAATTGTTTACTTGTGCCACATTTGCATTTAATTATAGTATTTCGGGTTTCCCCCAACTATGTTATAACATTAAATAATACGCTGTAACAACATAACACAGCGTGGAAAGTACAACGTCATAGATTTGCGTACATATGTATGCATATGCGATGATTCAGATCATCTTACAAAACTCAACAGCCTCATTTTCCTTCTGGTTTCGCAACATTGTAAGCGCTAGGTGTAATATACCAGTCTTTAAATGGATCTAGGTTAATTTGTCATAGTTTTAAAACGAATTCGCGAACGTCATACATACTTCGATATTTAATCGTTGGAATGAGTACACTGAAAACTTTCAATGCCACGTACATGACGTATGATTTTAGTGATAGTATTAGAACAGTTTCAATACCTTATAAATTCTATCAATACCCAATTACATTTGCTATACATTTTACTCAATAGTCTGTTTTTGCTATACATGTACTCATTATGAATTTAGTGATAGTAATAGAACAGTTTCAATACCTTATAAATTATATCGATACCAAATTACATTTGCTATACATTTTATTCGATAGTTTAGGTTGTTAATAAAAAGTTATCAATCACGCGTAGCACAATAAATAACTTAATACGCAAAAGACATTTATGTACCTATCTGTTTTTTTTCAGTTGATAAAAATATTCTAATTGCTTTCCAAATGTCTTAAATGATCGATATCCGTGTGAAAAAAAGTAAATTGTCTATCACTATCGAATCAATCGAAACTGTAGCTTTGTATGAGAATTTTGAATGAGAAGAGCCGATTATGATTGGCTTGTAATTTATTTCCGCATTTTTTCAGTCACATTGATATTTTGAACGTTAATCTCACAAGTCCAACGTATAATCCGATCAATTATTATTCTGCAATATTTTAAATATTCAACAACAATGGTATTATTCCGTCAATAATGCTTATGTTTTGGCAATTTTTTCGTATAAACTTTGATTCTTTAATTGTAATAGTACCTACAAGGTTAATAAAATTAAAAAATAATAATCCATATGAAAAAAGTATCATTATTCAATAGATTTTATTATCTTTCGAAAAAAAACAATCAAAATATTATTCACATAAAATTTTTTGTTCAAACGAATTGATTTTTTCGGTTTACGATCATCTTCAATGTCATAGATCGCATATTATTATATTGATAGTACCTACTTACACAAAAAACTATTACCAGTAATTTCTGAATAATTTTGCAAATAGAACAACTGAAATTCCTTGGAAATAATAATGACGATGTAACTCGTTAAACGGCTTTGGGCTCGTTAAATCGTCTGTTTTTTTGCCTCTCTTTTCAACTTGTCGAATATTCTACGGAAAGAAATGCTATCACTAATATGGTGAATGTTACGCAATTGCGCAATGATTTGTTTTTTTTTTAAATTAAATTTATTCTAGCTATGGAGCGGAAAAATTAAATTGATTGATAATAATGACGAAACGTTATAACATGAAAACTCTTACATATTTTATTCAGCAATGGAGGAAAGGATATTAATGACCTATCGACATTCATACAATTTTTTTTAAGAGCAAATATTATTTCAGTACTCTTCCAAGTACGATTTAATTTTACTTGGCCTTGCTACTGTGAATATACATATATCCTATCGAACGAAAATAAAATCCTGTCGAACTTTACATTCGTACTTAATTTGTTTTTATTGTTTTCACAAGCAGATATATATTTAGCTAGAGACGTATTCGAATCGTATATGTATGTTAATCCATTTATATGTAAATGTTTCGATTTTCTATAACACAGTTGCAATGAAAATTTAATTGTCAATTGAATTTGTGGCCCATTATGGCCACATTTCTATTGTATTGCGCATCAATCACACTTAACGATATATTGTGGTGGCTTTTTCACGATATAGGAAGTCTAAATATATAATTTTAATTAAGGAAAACTATCGGTGAAATTGTGTTTTCTTCATGGTTCACATTTAAATACAATCGTTTCGAGCTAATTGTAATGTTTTTATTTTCATTTTGAAGGTCGGTGCTATTCAGATGGTTCAAAATAACAATCGGATTGTTTATATTGAATTAAGCTCTCTTTTTTTAGAATCATACCCATTAGGGAAAATGTCTAAAAATATCCACTACCCAACTCTATCGATATCCTCCGTATATACAATATACATAATATGTACATATTTCGCTCAATGGATTCAATCACAGAGTGATTCGATTTACGTGACCACCTTCATTTCCCACGACAAATACTATTAATACTATTAAGCCCTTAGAGATCAAAAGATATTTGACTTAGATACCGTGAATGAAATAAATATATATCAAAATGTCTTTTTATATAAAAAAAAATTTCATAACATTTTAACTCCGTTTCAAGTATGTACATATGTATGTTCATACTTCAAACGAAATTTCGTAAGCTGAATATTTCTATAAAATATTCTTACATACTTTTATAAAAATACTTGAAAGACTTCTATTATACCTATACAATGTATGTACATATTGAATTTTTCACTCTTTCGCATCAAAAATAATATTTAATTTGAATAGCCTTGAAATTCACTAGCTTACATTGTTGTTTAATTAATTGTACAAATCTTAAAGATTTGAATGAAAAAATCCAATGGAACAACTTTAGCTTTTTAAATTTGTAACGTAAACAGACCTTGAAAACATCAATTAGAAACAGTATAATTTTTAACATATCAAATTTTTCACTGCCAACCAATTTTCCCAAGAATGAACATAACTAAAGTTTCCGCATTGGGTATTTCTACAAATTCCATTGATTATAAAAGTGGCACGAGTCACTAAAACGATTCAATACAACATAAATTGACGAGACGTGCAGCAAAACCACAATTTCCACAGATGTATTAACTTAAAAAAACCGCGTTTTAAAATATATCATTATCAAAATTGACAACTCGCACCGTTGAATAACGTTATAATACTCGATACATTATTTAAAGAATACTATCTCATATCAAATACAATTATGCAAGTTATTTAATAACACAGACAGTAGATGTCCTTCGACCAAACTTTGTTCATTTAAACGAGCATTGACTCATTTACTTACTATGTACGTACATACATACATAGGTACATTTGTGTACATTTGGGTATTTGGGTACATTTGCCTCGCGAAATATTCCCCACGTCCAATTATAATCGAGACATCAAACATTGGAAATAATATGACAACTGTTGTCAAACACGGTTAGGGAATTAGACACCGTTTCGTAACACCAATTAATTACCCATTACGTATTCGTACATCAAAACGCACGCTCTCGGCAAATATCTCGCTGCGGCTTTCATAATATTCGACACCGTCTAGTTTGGGCTAGGTCAAGAGACGAGAGATATGCGGTTTAATATTATAATATACTAGTTGGTCTTAAACGGTGACCCATGGTCATTTCCGTTGCGATGCTGGGACGGGACACGAGCTAGAAAGTGAAAGTGACATCGGCGAGCGAAACCTCGTTCCGGCCATATAACGGGTTTACTCTAATGCTAAACACATTTGTGTATACGCATACGTATATACCAATCCATAAACACTATAAACATGTCAAAGATTATAGTATTTGAACGTTTGGGGACCGCTGACTGGTGCAAAATGGCCTTTCGCACGCGCGATAATGAGACTGGCGTGTGCGGTTTTGTCAAAGAGTTTGAATGTAATAGAGCGGTTGATTGATCTCTGAACATGTCACAGAATGTCAGATCAAACATTTTCGTGAACTATGTATGTATGTATAACTATACCCTGTTCAAAGCAAGAAGGGCTGCAGCGTGCTGCAGCACGTGTTCATCTCGCTCTATCGTATGGCGTTCGAGCGAGATGCACTTCTGCAGCCTGCTGCAGCACGCGCAAAACCAAGACTTTACTGCACTAAACCCACCCAGAAGACCATCATTGACCATAATTGGCCATTCCTAAAAGAAATCATACCACCCCGCCGAGAAAAACCGCCAGAAAATAGGGTATACATACATAGTTTCCAGAAATTATCACAGTAGTTATAGCAATATTTTGAATCGTACAGGGAATCAAACAATGAACCTTCATTCATTAGTTAAATGCTCTACCGCTAAATGGTTGGTTTAGCGCGTGCTGCAGCTTTCTGCACCCTGTTACGATGCACGCTGCAGTCAGGAGGGAGGAGTGCATCTCGCTCAAACGCCATACGGTAGAACGAAATGAATGCATGGTTTTGCTTTTCCCTTCTAGCTGCAGCGTGCACCATAGCAGTATGCAGAAGGCTGCAGCACGTGCGAAACCAAGCCATTACTGCATTCAACCCACCCAGAAAACAACTGACCATAATTTGCCATTCCTAAAAAAATCATAACACCCTACCAGGAAAAACCTTCAGAAGAAAATAGTCCTTTTAGATACTTTTGCACAGGGTATAGTTTCATCAAATTATCACAGTTGCTATCGTACAGGGAATCAAACAATCAACCTTCATTCATCAGTTAAATGCTTTACCGCTAAAGGGTTGGTTTCACGTGTGCTGCAGCTTTCTGCACCCTGCTACGGTGTACGTTGCAACCAGAAGGGAGAAGTGCATCTCGCTCGAACGCCATACGATAGACTGCGATGAATGCTTGGCTTCGCTTCTCCCTTCCAGCTGCAGCGTGCACCGAAGCAGGATGCAGCAGGCTGCAGCACGCGCGAAACCAAGCCTTAAGCTATCACTGTAGTTTACGATTATTATTATCATATATCCGTACTGTGAGCAAAAATGTACGAAGTTATATTTCATCGAAGTTGATAAGTACGGTGTGAGTTTCTTATTGTTGTATTAAATTCATTATCTTGTTTTGATGAATTCGATTCTGCGAAGCGATTCATTTATTAATAAATTTCCTCGCCCGAGGGACTTTGTAGTTCTACATTAAATTAAAAATCAATTTTTGCGATTCGTAAGATTGATGATAGACGCCGTGCGTAAGCGGCAAATCACTAACATCAAGTGATGTGTTAATTTAGACACGTCATCGCTTTTTCGCTGTGATGTATTACCAGTCAAAAACTGTTAAGTTTTTATTTCCGTTTGGATATTTTTGTGTTTTCATAGTACAAGTGCAAAACTGTTTGCAAAAAGTGTTAGAAAATATGTTGTACTTTGTTTTGGCTTCAGATTATTAATGTTGACCTTCATTTTTTAATTCAAATTGTGTAATAATATTAAAATTAAAACGCATGTTTTTAACCGATCGCTGTGATAAAGCAAAAATAAAAAATTCAATGAACAGATGTCTGCTAGATAAAAATTGCAAATATGCATTTTCAATGGCGGAAAATTTTCGAACGTCTAAATCTTGTCAAGCACAGAATTGCTCTGTATTTTGACAATTTTAATTGCATACTTAATACAAAATAAGCATTTTACATTCAGTATGCATCGTTAATGTTTATATAATAATATATAAACGAAAAAGCTATTAAACGAAAATAGGAATTTTCTTACAGACATTTGTTTTTGACAGTTAGTTTAACATCATTGTTCGTGACTTTTAAAATAAATAACTATCACATTCAATCTAAGTATTCTAAATTTACTCATAACTAGCACTGACTGAAAAATTATACAAAATCAGTGAAAATTATTTATCTAACCAAGAAATTATGCAAAATATGACTCTTGGCCTTAATGCTTGCAAGTCGACTCGAAAAAAAAGTGCTTTTTTTATCACTTCAAGAGGAATTCTTTACACACCTTTGTGTGAACTTTTCTACGGTTGTTAAGCACAGATAATGAGACATTCACACATACACACACACTCGCAAGTGGATGTAAATATTGATGTATCGGAAACGATTAGGCCGAGAAAACATCGCAGAGTGAGATAGATGACGTCACGCGTAGCAAAAACAAATTCGCATACCGCTAGCCGACACTACCAGCGAAAACAACCCTTACCAGCTTAATCTATACACAAATGTGGTGTAAAAAAGTACCCAGACTTATCTATTCTAATACATGATACACACATACATATGTACATTCGTGTAAGGAACGACATGTTGCGAAATTTTCATGTTACAAATCTAGTTCGTACGGACGCGTTTATAAAACTGCTTTTTCAGACGCAGTTGCACACGTTCTAAGAATTTTTCTAGATGGACCGGTTTTTAAGGTTCGAAATTGTGCAAAAAATTTATCGATTTTATATTTATGTAGTAGCGAATTGTTTTTGTGTGAACCGCACACTTCGATTAATTTTAGCGTATCAAAGCATCGATGAGAATTTATTACACGAACCGAACAAGTTGGTTAATTTATCCATTTGTGCCCTTTCCTTTTATTGACATTGATATTTTTGAATTGTGTCGTTTCTTTTACAACCAAGACCTTTAAAATGATACGACCCTGTAATGGTTGATGTTAAATTTTAAGGTAAAAAATCATTATATAACGCCCATTAGTTGATATTGATTATGACTGCAGTGCTAAAATGGAAAATAGAAAAAAAATTGTATCGGAAAACCGGTCGTATGGTTACCTTGCTTAAATTAAACACACAAAAAATATAAATTGACTTTTTTGCTCGAATTATAAAATATATCGTGACCTCGAACGTTCGATACGTATATACATACATATGTACATACATAGTTCAGATAAATATGTATTATACATACATATGAATGAGTATATGTGGTACTTTTACTATTTGAAAACTTAAATAAAATATTAAATTTGAGTATGAAGAAAACATTTTTAGTTAGACATTCATTATACCTATTCATATTTATCAGAAGAAATGTTTGTTTAATCGATCGGCGTAGAAGAAATGCAAAATGTTGTCAAAAAATTAAGAAAAAATCATTGATTCATGATAAATTCTGCAAATTGAAATGGAAAATATTATATTATCGAAGATTTTAATAATAAATTCATAGATAATATAATCAATACAAAACTTTTATTACCATAAAGTTGGTAATCTATCATATTATGTATTAAAATGCAAAGACTTTTTGAAGGATACGTTTTTTTCCAACTTTGACACGCTTTTCAAAAAGTTTCGCACAAATTTGAATACAAAATATAATCGTTGAGATAATAATGTGAATTTTTACATCAAGACATTCCAATTTTTATTCATGAAAGTATACATTTAATAAGGAAAATCATTTATGCAAATTATATTCTACGTTAAGCATATAAGCACCGAACTCAAAAGCTAAACGGTATCGTTTCAAATTTGCATAAAATCATTATTATTTATGTAATATAATATTTTATTCAACTACGTAATAAATTCTTAAGTTTTTAGCAATGATTTGTATGGTTATTTTTCAATGAAACACTCCAAACAAGTTTTTTATAGCAAAATTTGGTTGTTTCGTGGCATTTTTTTTGCAGTTCTACATTCAAACACAAAATCAAGGTTATGTTAATTTAAAATGTAACACATTAACTTCCTTCTTAATGGTCAGTTGAATTTGTATAGAATGTATCCTAGTGAATTCTTGGACATTACAAAGATGATACATTTCATCTGTTGGGAGACTTTTTGCTACGCGTCGTGAATAATATTATATTCATCGTCATCATTTTCAGCCGTTCATCATCCACTACTGGATGAAGGCCTCTCCAATCGTCTTCCATTTCTGTCTGTCTTGAGCAATCTGCATCCAGCTGACTCCACACATTCTTTTCAATTCATCAGCCCATCGTCCACTCGGTCTACCTTGCTTTCTTTCACATCTTCTCGGATACCATTCCAGTATTTCTCGTGTCCATCTGCCATCCATTTTTCTCGCTGTGTCCAGCGCATTATCACTTAGCTAGTTGAAATCCTTGTCGATTATGATTTATTTAGCGAATGAGAATGACAGAGCAATTTCATGCTGAAAATAAAATAAAATTGCTCTCGAACATAAATAAATAAACAAGAAGCGCGTGTTAATAATGATACGACGCGCTTTTGCTTTCTAACGGTTTACAACAATTATTATTACGGAATCGATTCCAACTGGAAAGCTTTCTCTAGATAACTTTAATGCGAGATATAATGACAAAGGATGGCATTCGACGATATTCATTTCACTATGTATTGCATATAAGGCCATAATTGCAACGAACTATATGTATGCAACAAAAGTGCTACTCGACTAGAAAGATTCTATTACACAAATTTCGTACGGTATTATAATAATTTTCCACTGATTTTTTTGTGTATGGAAAAAAGTTAGTGTGACATAACGACCCGATGTCTAACGGCGTTACACATCGGACACAAACGGTTCCATATGGTCCGTGGAAAAGTCGTTGACACGCTAATTCAACCTGTTCATCCGGTTTCGTCGATTTTTAACCGTGAAAATTTCGTAAAGCTGTCCATTTGACTGGCCGAAAGTTAGCCGTAACTTGTAGGTCACGGTAAAGGTCTTTACCTTACATACGCGCGATCAAAAGCTCTTAAAAGTTTTCCCCGAGAAACTTAGTTGTATGCGCTTCCGCCGCCAATCGTCGATGATCCTCAGCCACAGATTCACGTTTACTTTGCTAGACTTTCCATTGAATTCAAACACTGGTAAATTTGCATAAGGTGGTTGGATGAATATACATATGTAGGCGTGAAAGCTCCTGTGGTAAAAAAAAAAATTGAGATTGATAGGGGTAATAATTTCGGAGAAAAAGTTAAAAAAAACATCGAAAACCAAAATTAAAAGTATCTACTACTTCCAGTAGGAAAAAATTTTTTTTTTTTGAAAGTCGTTGCACATACTACATATGTGAAATTTCTGTTATAATATGTATTATAGTTTTGCTGTAAAAACCTCCCAAGGATAACAGAAAATTGGGTGACTTTTCAAGGGAAGTAAATTCCGGTTGATGAAAAATTTTGAAAGCTTTATGGACTGTATGTAATGGCCGGGAAAAACCTATAAATATGAAGTTTCAGTGTGATAAGGTAAACGGTTTTTGAGTTATAGCGATTCTATATATGAGTCGCCTAGTTCCAAATCCCGATAAGTCCACAATATATAAAAAACGAGGATAAAATATTTTCTGGTTCTAAGAATGTTTTCAAACGATGCCTTATACTTGAATTATTCCAAATACCGCCAAGTGCGCCGTAAAAAAAAATTGAAAATCAGTGTTAGTTCCAAAAACTGACAATTGCACTATGATAAAAGCTGATAAAAGCCACATAAAAGAAACAAACAACGATAAGTCCATGTTTCTAATCTCAATATTTTGTTTAATATCAACAAAATTAAGTTTAAATGAGTTTAAACGCCATCAAGCAAATACATAAGTCTGTAGCAGAAAAACCGCGTTTGCGAACAAGTGAGTTTTATGGACTTATCGGGATTTGGAACTAGGCGACTCATATGTACATCCACCCAACATACAGACACACATGCAGACATTTTCCAAAAATCATGAAAACGTGATCAGGGGACGATACCTGATACAAATCAGTCAAAATCTCGAGGTAAAATTTTCGCACGATCACAATACTAAAATCTTATAATACTAAAAGTCTTTAAATCAAAGTATGACGCTTAAGTTCAAGAATAGATTTATAATGTCATTCTGGGCTAAAAAACGTTTTTGTATAAAGCATTTTTGATTTTAAATAGCTTAAAAACCTTCAACAATGTACTTATGCATTGAATTGCAATCAGAATTGTGCCAACTATTGTACTATAAATCCTTCCTTAGTTTGGGTACCATACGTCTGAGATATCCTTTAGAAAAACTCTATACGTTTAATATCTCTGAAATTCGACACCCCGGACGTTCACTAGTACTCATAGTTGGGTAGATTAATTAAAATTAAATATTCTAGTTACGTTTTAAGCATGTGGTTTGACGTCAAATAGCACGCATCTGTTGATTCGTCTTATTTTAATGACTCTTTTGACATTGAACGGTCACAGGATCAAAATTTCTCCAAAGTATAAAATTATAAACTTACGATCATTAAAGTGAGCATAAGTCTATCTGCACTAATGCCGCGTTTAATTACAATTCTCGTCAGTGTACACTGGGGCCGGTTACTTAACAGTTCTTTAGAAATGGGAACGAGTCGTCGCACACAGAACGAAATAGCAAAAAAAATATAAAGAAGCATAACAGAACATTTGTCAAACCAGTCCGTTTGTCAACTCGTCAAACAGTGGAAACAAAAGAGAGCAGAGCGGTATAAAAAAAGAAATGGATTGGGAAAAGGTACAAAAGGCGCAATAATAGATGACGCAAACGTAGCACTTGCAGGGGTACACATTCAAACTGTTGCCTTTGAGCGGGGACGCATACTGAAGTGTCAGACGAGTGCGCAAATGTCAAAATATCATACATATGTACATACAAGTAGAGCCCGTAACCAATTAACCGCGGGCTAAAGTCGTATATTGATCTGTTTACCTTTTGAGAAGTTATGTTTCCGTATAAACTTCGCGTAGCTTTATCAAAGTTTTTTAAAGGCTTTATCTTGAAAGTACGGTCGATACGCTCTGATTAATCTCAACGGTAAGTGTTCTTTATTATACTTTGAAAATTGCTTTTGATTTTTTGGCCCATTGTTATAATATTCACGAAATTGAATTTTATTATTTTATATGTTGCGAAATAGCCAATGTGATCGAAATCGTACAAGTGGAAATATTTATTATGA
The DNA here is from genome assembly GCA_022651745.1 of Parapsyche elsis. Taxonomy (NCBI): domain Eukaryota; kingdom Metazoa; phylum Arthropoda; class Insecta; order Trichoptera; family Hydropsychidae; genus Parapsyche; species Parapsyche elsis. The sequence continues at coordinate 82,986 of JAGVSN010000025.1, forward strand.
TATTAAACAGAAAATAGCATCATTTTTTGTTGGACGTTAGTACGTTTTCCCTTTTATGTAGAATCGACGTTTAAATATTTGCAATAGTCGTATAGCATTTTATTAATGAAGACAAATATTAGGTTAAGATTGCATAGCTTGTTCCTATTCCATTCAACGTATTGGAATATCCATATTTTAATATTTATAATGTTATCTTAGAGCTCTTCGGCAGATGTTTACATTAAAATTTTATATTTCACTTGTATAATGTACTTACTACACATATGTACATATGTATGTACATATATACAAAGTTGCCCACCTCAATTAAATCTTCTTGTGAGTTCGATCGATTACATACATACATAGATTGACAATTTTCACACTTAAATATTAGCTATACATGCGTGCTTAGGTTAATTTTAAAATTAAACCAATTAAAAGTCATTTAGCACCACTTCTAATAGTATTCCATTAGCACTTGTGCAAATCTTTCATGTGTGAAGTTCGCACGCGCGCGTGCCATTGCTCTCGAACAATTAAAATTACCGTAACATCACCACTATCGTTGCAGATTTGCTATATGTTAGTGTTCAGAATCAGAGCGATGTTTCGGTTGAAATATTGCATAATTTATAGCAGAGCTTTTTTGCACGTAAATGGAGTTTTACGTTATGGTGCATTTTCCTGCTATAGCAAATAACGCACGAATTCTCGTTCCGTTCGACCGAAAAAAAAAACCGTTCAATTTAAAACGTAATTTAACCGTCTGCACGTGAAAAATAAAACACTCGACAAACTGCAAGGGGATTTGCAATAGTTAATTAATAGAAAAAGGTTCGCAAATTAATGTAATGTTTATTTTGCGAAGTGGAATTGAAACCGTCCACATACATATGTACATACTAGACATTTTCTCGTTCGAACCGCAAACATTTTCCAATTGCGTCTAAAGGAAATTCTACCGGTCGCATTCAGGCACAGCTAGTTCTAGAAAGAAACTAGGAAGCACTACTGCAGTTATGATTATACAAAAGTGAACTGAAAATGTGATAGTTAACTAATTTTCCTCGGCGAGAAAATTAAACCTTTTCTCGCCGTATCATTCGAGACCGGTTACGGGCGTGCGATATTATGCGTATGCTAATAATTTAGATCGGACGATTATACGCTTCAAATTTCATGAGAAGACACGAAACTCTGCGTTTCGAAATAAGGTCAACTCGGATTAAGTGTGTATTATGAACTAAACTAGCGGAAAAATGCCTCAAAAAAAAAAACAACGCAATCGACGTAGCGTTAAATTATATATCGGAGAAAGTTGTGATTGAAATGGACGTTTCTGTGGTGACGGTCTATGTTTTATGTAAAAAACACCACGAGTTGCATAAAAAATTGACAATGTAATAGTAGGTCAAGTTCTACTGTATGTATCTATTAATAAACACAGTACTAAGCCGCCTTGACAAGCTTTAACCCTTAATTATGTGCTCGAAACTAATCCACGTTTATGTTTGTAAGAGCTTTTGACGTAATGAAAAGAGCTTTAGTTATTACGAACAATAGACGGAATTTAACTAACATGAAACAAAATGTATATTTCCTGGATTGCTTTAATGTTATTGCGTTCATCATTAGAAATTGAAACACGTATAAGTATAGTATAGTAAATATATATACATATTATCAAACGTGTATTTAAGAATTTTAGTATCCAGTTGCTGTCAAAAATTTATAAATCCTAATAAATTAGAATTTGCTGTAAATGTTTGGAGCCTTAACTAAAAAAAAGACATTGTATGTTTAGAAAGGGTTCAAAGAAGGATTGCAAGAATGCCATCTGAACTTCGATCACTACCCTATAACGAAAGGTTGAAGTGAATGAGTCTCACCTCTTTGAAGACGAGAAGATTGAGAGTCGATCTAATAGAAGTGTATAAAATTATAAATCATAAATATAAATGCCCAATAAAAAACCTCCTCACGTTCAATAAAAACGCTCATCTCAGAGGTCATAATCTGAGACTCTTGAAAGACAAATCTAAAAAAATTGTTAGAGACTCATTCAGAAATTTGGAACCGCCTCCTAAATCGGCTAGTAACTTCTGAAAATACAAATCTGTTTAAAAATCACCTCGACAAGTTTTTGAATATAAATGGATTTTTGTAATCCTTAAAAACCCTGGGCTGGGCTCCATCGGATATGTATTTTAAATAGAAAAATGAAAGCAGTAATGATAATTTAGTTAGTGGCTGTTGCGTATTTTCAATTTATAGAATTACTATGTACATACATTCAATTTGGAGTTTAAATGAATACGTTAACATCACAATTTTACATTTAAAATACTTAAAAACTCTAATACGTGTACATAGTCAGTATGAAAAAGATAGGACAAATATTTGCTTTTGCCAGTAGAAAATTTAATCCAAAACGTACACGGACATTAGATTATCTCACGATAATAAACAAAAAAAGTGCTTAACATGCAGAATTTTACTAATGAATAATTTGGAATGCAGAATTGATTTGACGTATAAACTGGAAATGCGACTTTCGTCAAAAAGTTTTGGCACAAAACACGTTCACGTAATACCCTTTTCGAAATGCATATTTAAATTTCCAACTGGACATTCTATGAAGCGTTTTGGCGGTAAATTTCACCGAAAATCGCGCTATCTACATCGAGATTTAAATTAGCGGAAGCTGTCGCCATCACCGAGCTTCCCTCTATCAAAAGTATTACCCGAGCGAGTGGCACGGCGAGCTCATTAATCCGAAAATAATGAAAGGAAAAGCATTTTCGAGAAGAACAATGACAAGTTAAATGACATCATGTTGTACATCAGCGTACATGTTACTTCATAATGATCAAGTTAGTGTGATACAACCGCAGTCACTCGGATACGGAACCGACTACTATTTTTAACATTTCTAAGAGCATGTAGGTACACCAGTTGAATCGCATTTTATGTAAGTTTGCTTTCTTCCACTATAATAATATACGCGTACGACTAAATATGTTCATCGTATTGCGTGTACGAAATTCGAGTAATAACACGTGTCTATTGAGCGGAAAAACGTCGCAAGCGACACACGATACGGTTGCGTTATATGTTATTATGATTATCGAAAATACAACATTCGAGTGCTTTTACATTATGATTCGTTTTCAAGATACTTGAACGGTTCAAAAATGTTAAAAAGCATCCATTCTCATTTTCCTATTTGACGTCTTTAACACTTGATGTTGAAATGGCATTTACATAGTATGAAACTTTCAGGCTCGCTCTAGCTACTTATTATACTTTCAAATAGTGTTTTTTTTTTTTTTTTTTATTAAACTTTTATTTATCCATATAATGTTCATAATACTTCTTATTTACTAAAAAACGTATCCTAATGGTTCCTGGTCAAGTGGCCATTATCCATTTTACAATAAATGTGTGTTAGTAGTAATAGGAAAATAATCTTACTTTATCGTTAGTGTTTGTTTTTACAGTATGAAAATTTAAGCTAAAAAAAACCTATTTACAAATTTTATTTTTTATTTTTTAAATACAATACATAATAAATAGGGTATGCATGCAGATACATTAAATTCTTATTTCTAGTGACTTACTGTAAACGGAGGTTTAAAACAGATTATGTTTCGGGAGCCTATGTTTATACCTGAATGGTAATGACACACTATCGTAATCACCGAGACTTTTACTAATTTGTTAGCGTGGTTATTGGTAGTTTTTTGGTAAAACTTCGTGGTTAATTTGTTAATAATATCAGTTACAAGTGGGATGTTGTTTCGCGAGTGAAGCGTTTTGAGGTTAGTATACATGGGGGTGTTATATATGATTTTGATGGCTTTGTTTTGCACGATTTGCAGTTTAGTATGGTTAGTGGTGGAGGCATTGTTCCAAACAGGCGCAGCGTATGTTAATATTGGTAGTATTAGGGCGCGATACATTTTGATGCGATTGGATCGTGACAAAGCGCTACGACGGTTGAACAACGGATAGACCGCTGCCATCGCGCGCATCGCCTTGCACCTCGCTGACTCTAATTGTGGGGCCCAGCGCATTCTTCTATCAAATATTATTCCTAAATATTTCAACTGAGCTTGCCATTTCAGCCTTTCTCCTGATGGGATCTTCAGTTCTGAACTCGGCCTGTGCTTTCGAACACTAAAGAATATAGCGTCCGTTTTGTATGGTTAATTTTTATTTTCCACTTTGTAAAATGGTCGTTTAATGATTTTAAAGCTAATTCAAGATTTTTACGAATTGCGTCAGGTTTGGTGCTGCTCGTAAAGCAAGCAGTATCGTCTGCATAGAGTGCTAAGTGGCACTTTTTTTTGGAACGGGAATATCATTTATATATATGGCAAATAGGAGTGGCCCTAGCAAACTTCCCTGTGGAACTCCGCCACGATCGGTTTCGGCATCGATGGTTCGTCTTTTACGTTAACTATTAGTTTTCTATCGGTTAGGTATGATCGGATGATATTAATAAGGTAGTTGGGTACTTTGTTATTGATTAGTTTGTGAATTAGTCCATCGTGCCAAACTGTGTCGAAGGCTTTTCTATGTCGAGACACACCATCCCCGTACTTCTCTTCATATTAAAGTTCTTCGTCACGTGCTCAGTTAATCTGGTAAGCTGCTGGGTTGTGGAATGTCCCGAGCGGAAACCAAATTGTTCATTAATCAGATTTTTATCAACTATTTTTAGTAAGCGCGAGTAAATGATTTTTTCTAAAATTTTAGAGAGAGTGCAAAGTAAACTGATGGGTCGGTAATTGACTGGGTTTTTTGGGTCCTTACCTGGCTTCGGCAGTGGAATGACTTTTGCGACTTTCCAGTATTCTGGGAAATACCCAGTGAGTAAGCAGGCGTTAAATATTTTTGACAATAATACTAAGGTTCTGAACGGAAGTTGTTTTATGATTACATTATCTATTGCGTCACGGCCAGGAGCTTTTTTATTCTTTAAACTATGAATTATATTTTGAATTTCGCACGGATGGACTAGTTTCACAGAATTAGTAGAAATAGTGCGATGCGTAGTAAATTAGTAAATTATTTGTAACAGTAGATATCTAAACCTTTAAAAGGCAGGCGAATGCTTCCATCGAAAGGTAAGTTAGTATTAACTGGTGTTTGGCAATTCCTATTGTCGAGTGACATAAAATTTCAGCTTTAGTATTTAGCATTTTAGCATTAGAGCTCACCGTACAAGGCGGGCCAATTTAAATCAACTTACTTTGTATACTTATAACTTTTTAAGCATCAAATATTTCCATTAATTTATATAAATGAATGGAAATATATATATATGTCAAATCTGTATTTAAGAATTTAAATATCCAGTTGCTGTAAAATATTTATGAATCCTATATTAGACTTAAATTAGAATTTGCTGTAGATGTTTGGAACCCTAACTTTAAAAAAAGACATTGTATGTTTAAAAAGGGTTCAAAGAAGGATTGCAAGAATGCCCTCTGAACTCCGATCACTACCCTATATCTAAAGGTTGAAGTGAATGAGTCTCACCTCTTTGAAGACGAAAAGATTGAGAGGCGATCTAATAGAAGTATATAAAATTATAAATCATAAATATAAATGCCCAATAAAAAACCTCCTCACGTTCAGTAAAAACGCTCATCTCAGAGGTCATACTCTGAGACTCCTAAAAGATAAATCTAATAGAATTGCCAGAGACTCATTATTTTCAAATAGAGTGGTTGAAGTTTAGATCCGCCTCCCAAATCAGCTATGTAGTAACTTATGAATATACAAATCCCTTTAAAAATCATCTCGACAAGATTTTGAATATAAATGGATTTTTGTAATCTTTCAAATATAAAATACAAATAACTAAAAAAAATTAAAAACTGTAATGTACAATTTATATCAGACCACTAGGCTCTATCGGCTATGCCGCCAGCTCATGTATTTTAAACAAATAAAATAAATATTGTGTATTAAAGCTTATTGTATTTTATAATAATGATTTGCGCAATTAGCGTTCATTATTGCGTTCTGAGGTTCGCGTTCTATTGATGGCATTGTATGAGTCGTTTGAGACAACATATATCAAATTGTTTGCTTTTCAACAGAAAAATACGATCCGTATTTGAATGGCGTATTGCACATCAGCTGAGTGGTTTTAAATATTGCAATACGCGTGTTAAAAGTGCAGGAAGTGCATCAGCGCACGCATCGAGAAGAAATGCATTGGCGACTTTTACGCTCTGAAAACCGAATGTGCAAAAAACGGCACGCAATTATTAGACGAGAAGCGGTTTTGCGATCTCAGACCGGATCGTCAGAATACCACGCTGGTCTGTCGGTCGATCTTGTGAAGTCTGGTTATGACGAGCGCGTAATAAATGCGATACTGGTGTTGTATCCGTTGAATGTACAGAGCATAACGAGCGCGTAATACGAGAGTCGAGAAAGTACCTAATGCACAATCGATCGATACTAGGAATGCGATTTTTCGATTAATTTATTAGTTGTGTACCTATTCTATTTTATTTGATGCAAAAACTGACAATCTATATATATCATCATCATTTTCAGCAGTTCACCATCCACTGCTGGATGAAGGCCTCTCCAATCCTCTTCCATTCCTCTCTGTCTTGAGTAATCTGCATCCATTTTACTGCACACATCCTCCTAAATTCATCAACCCATTGTCCACTTGGTTTTTCTTGCTTTCTTTCACATCCTCTCTGATACCATTCGAGTATTTCTCTCATCCATCTGCCATATATTCTTTTCGCTATCTGTAAAACCCACTACCACCTCAAATTTTTCACGTTTCACTATATGTGCCACTTTGATCATACTCCTTACCCATGTATTCCAATGACGATCTCTTCTTGTTACATCAAGCATACATCTTTCCATGCTTTTCTGTGTGCACTGGATCTTTCGTAGCATTCTTGAATTTAGCATCCACGTTTCACATCCATACGTCATAACTGGCAATACGCATTGGTCGTATGCCTTCTTTTTTATGCAGACAATCTAATAATATGTACAAGTTAAATGTTAATGAGTGTATCAACGGGTGATAGTTTTTTTCCTAAATTACATCGATATGCGTAATAAAATATATCACGTGTATAATACGTTATACGTTCAAACCAATAGGGTTAAATACATAATTGTATAAATCTATTTAAACAAGCGAGTACCGTGTCGTGAAATGCGACAGGCGCAGATTCCTGGGCTTTTATTTATAGTAATTTGTAAAATTTTAACAAGTGCATCAGCAATCAATAGTTTTTGTAAAATAATGTTGAATAAATTGTCATATTATTGTATTGTTTAATGATTATGTAAATAATACATCACAAAATCAAATGCGTAATTTATTATTTACATATTTACTTACATACAATAGAATATGATATTAGCACGTAATATAAAAAGTATTATATATAGTATCAAATAATATGCTATTACCATATAAGTATTGTAAACAACTTAACATTAATAGAATCACACGCGAAAAAACAATGATTATAATATAATTAAATAAACTTTGAACGTCTAGTCGCTTTCGGAAAATAAAATTGCACACACACACACACACACAAATGCTAAATTCTAACTTATGATTTGATTAATTTATTTAACGTTTTATAAAGATATTCAAAACTGTACTAACGAAAGCGGCCAAAGGATAAAACACGTTGAAAATGCGCAGTCAAAAGCGTAATATTGCAAAAGCTTTCTATATTTATGAGCTACATACATACTTCCATCAACTGCATTATATGTTTGCATTTTCCGAATATTTATTAATAAACTAACCCGCAGATGTATAACCAACTCCTTTAGAGTACACGCTAGATATTATAATTATTTCGATAGTTTTAAATGCACGCTAGAGAATGGCGGAAGAGTCAATTGTGTCGTCTGTCTTAAATAAAAAATTACCTAATTTTTGAAATTAATTTCGGAACGCGTCGAACTTTCTACGCAAAGAAGAGACACACAGCTTTTCTCTACCTCTAAAATTGACAATGGCAAGAAAATGTCGCCATTGTTTTGTCATATTGCCGTGATTATAATACATAATATAAGTATGATGCTTTTAGAACGACATTAGGCTCGGCCTTCGCTGAGGGCAAAGCACAGCTGTTCTCAAACTGTGGGATACGTAAACATTGAGAAACGTGAGTTAGGTATGCCTAGAGGTGCTTTTCTACGATGGCATTAATTTGCAATTGCAAATCGAGATTTCGCAACCGGTCGCATGAGTTCCAATCGATGTCGTCATTCGACTTGAAGAGTATGGATATTGATATTACACATTGTATTACAAAATGTTCAAATTCTGTCGGTTAACTTTGATTTATCGTATAGTATTACACTGCCTAAAGTACTGGGTACTCCCTGGATGAGATAAAAGCGTATTCAATCGATGATTATACGCTTTTGCACGAAAAAAATGCGAAGCTTGCGCGATTCAATACACTGACGATTCAACTGATCGGAACTCCATTAGTAATGAAAAGAAGTCAATTGAAAGCACTTCTTTTTAACGCGGGCTTACACGGCTTCGATTCAACTGTTGAATGACTCAAATAAAGAGACAAACTAAGTGAAATGATAATTTATTTCAATTATAATAAACTTTACAAAGAATGACCTTAACGCACAATCTAATGAAAGTTTGATTTAAATTCATAAATAAAAAAAAAGTACGAGTCATTCATGTAATTTTTTGTACGCGAATTTCAAAATGAAGGAGAAACTTCACTTAATGTCAATATTTCAGTGAATTAAATATCATCATCGTAAAATAAATTAGTGTCGAATTGTGTCTATGATGAAAATTCACGTTAAAGGTTTTTCTATTGAATGGTTCAGCGTTAATGTTATCTGTTTAGTAAGTGGTCACTTTTTTCGAATCTAAAAATGTTGGGAACCAATGCGTAATGCGATATTAATACTGACATTTACAAAACGTCTGAATCGCTTGCATAATTTTTGCATAACTTAAACTATATTCGATATCTCGTTGAGTCAACTTGCCTATTAACCTGTAAACGCGCACACGTATCTAGAAGTATTCACCAGACGGGCAAAAATGCGAAGATTATTATTAATATGTTTAGGTATAATATTGTACTTATGTATGCTATTTTCATACGAATATTCGCGAAAAGAAGTCTTTCAATTTTTCCACAAAAGCTTGACAAAAAGTACGCTCCGATGTATGGAATATGTTAATAGAAGATAAAAAATAATATTGCGCAAAGCGAAAAAACATGTAACTTTTGCGGTTGCATCAGTTGTTAGAATTATGTATGTATAACGATTCGATTGCTTATCAAAATTTGAATATGCATCGTTGTTGTGCATGTTTTTTTTTTGCATTATTTAATACTACTATAAATCAATAGCTTTCTAAAGCATTAACAAACGATTGCAAACAGTGTTTATTTAGTATGATTTGCTAATATTTAAAAAAAATCAAATGTCATAAATTTAATGCAATATAAGAAAAGCTCAATATTCAATTCATTGTAGAATTCGTTAAATGTTTTTCATGAAAATCTTGAAATAAATCACATTTAAACTTTTAAACATTTTAAACTAAAAAAATAGTAAGAGAAAATGTAAATCTTAGAAATTTAAACTTGATATACGACGCTTCAAAGTTAGCAAAATTTGGCAGGTGATATTCTGTTACCGAATGCTTTAATTTGAACTATAATTTATAAAGAAAAACCTTAAGAGAATTTAACTTGAAAAGCTTCAAGAATTTGAAACACTGCATCATAAACTTAAATAGTAAAGTGAGAGAAATACAATGAAGAATAAAACACGAACAAAATCTTACATTAACATACAGATTTTTCACTACTCGCTTTCATCTGTCGACTTAATGGGCCCTAGGTACATTCCAATTGCATAACAGAATTGAACATTTCTCAAAACTAGAAAGCTTCCATTTATACATAGATTGCATAGCCAAAATAATTATACGCAATGACAATCGACATTTTTACCCCAATTCGAAAACTACCGTACACGTGGCATGACTTTTGCGAAAAATTCCTCAACTATACACATATTTCGCCACTTGCTCGGGTAACTACATACATATGTATGTATCTACCAATCGACACTTTCACCGTATCGCAATCTTTTCGCATCATGATGCACCGAAATCGTGACCCAGTATTTGACTTTTGACTCAAATTTGAATTGTTTTTGCATTGCAGATGTGGTGGTCAACTTGGATGCTAATCGTGGCCATGGCCAGTCTGTCGGCGAGCTCAGACATCCTCATGATTACCATGGGCGGCACGAAATCGCACAAAATACCCTTTTGGGAGATGGCCAGAGGACTCATTGCCAGGTAAATAAATTGACACAGTGTGTGTTTGCAGTTTGACGATCGAAAATTAAGCACAAAACACCTTCTTAAAGACTCAAAGTATGCACGATGCCCTTCTGTGCACGATACAATGATCGTTTATGACAATTTATGTGTTTGGTCATGCTCGTTACCCATCGTGCTATTGCTGTGCGACCAACTGTAAAAACAAATGGCTAAATCTGCAAATCGAAATAACCTTAAGAAATGTCGTACGATCTTGTTTAACTTAAAACATATAGCTTCAATAAACTCATACTGGTATAAGATTGCTTTTGCATGAAGAATTTTGTAGATTTAAACAAGCTACTCTAGGTTAGGTTAGGTTTGATTCGGTTAATTTGGTTAGGTTAGGCTATTTTCCATAGAAAACAACAATATTTTATCTATACTGCCGTCCTAAGCCCACTTAACGTAACTGACAAAACAACAATATCGAGATAAATGGACTTGAAAGTTTTATTCTAAATTTGTGTTTTTCTTCATATATTATTGATTTATTTAAACTTTTTTTTAGTGCATGAGGTTATTTTCTATTGTGTTTTGATAATTCTAAGGAAAAATTAAAAAAAAAAAAGAATACTTTAGTAGTTACGTCACTTCATTATTCATTATTAATGTATACATATGACTATTCCAAACTTCAACCACTCTATTTGAAAAGAATGAATCTCTAACAATCTTATTTGATTTTTCTTTTCGGAATCTAAGGGTATGACCTCTTAGATGAGGGTTCTCATTGAACATAATGAGGTTGGTCATTTCACATGAATAATGATTATTTATTATTTTGAATACTTCAATTAAATCACCTCTTAATCTCCTCGTCTCCAATGTGGAGAGATTCAGTCTTTTCAATCATTCATGATAAGGTAGTGACCGAAGTAAATATTGGATACGTTATTTTCGCTAAGTATTGGTGATACTATTTCTCTGCGCATGCAGATACATATGTTAGATTTAATAACTTAAAAAAAGTCACTTTTGGATAAAGATATGATTTGATATGAAAAATCGCAAGAATACACTCCCATATAAAACACATCTAACTCATTTTCGTAATTTTTGTCAGTTACGTTAAGTGGGCTTAGGACGGCAGTATACTTCTACTATAATACATATTATATGAATAAAGTAAAAAATTTAGTACATAAGCAATATTTTTTTTTATATTTTCATCAAAAATATATAAATAATACTGGAAAGTGTTTTAATTTAGTGATAGTAGTCCATAGATTTGAGATCCAGTGTCTAAATAAGCGGTCGGGAACCTGCGGCTCCGAAGCCACATGCAGCTCTTTGTATCAAAACTGGCGGCTCTCATTGTCCACCAACGTCTACGTCAAATATTATAAATATTCCGAAAAGGGTGTTTGAAACATAAATTTCACAAAATCAAGATGAATCTATCGTAATTTTTCTATTTCCTACTTTTCATATAACTTTCATACTCTTAAAAATCGTTTTCAAGATTAAACTTTATCGTGATTTTTAGCAATAAATTGATTTTATTCAGCATTTTCATACAACTTCACAAATTCCAGTCCACAAATAAGTAGGATCTATATTAATTTAAAATATATGTACATTTAATGTTGCTTTGATTGCTTTTTCCTTGATTCGGCTCTTAGCTAGAAAAAGGTTTTCAACCAATGCACTGGTCTAAATCTATGTACATACATACATACATAAACGAACAAATTGGCTAAACTCTCGTTAAGTTCCTTTCGTGAAAATTTAGACCGCGCAATTTCGATATGTCATAAATAGTACGAATACCCGCTATTGCCAACTTGCATCAGTTTTTCATAAAATAAGTTGAGTAGCACGTGTGAAAGAGTACGTGCTAGCTCGATCGATTGTGAATGCATTTTTTCGTTGCACATAGAATTGCAAAAATACATACGTACATATGTAAGTGCATTGAAATCGTGCGTTACCTACGTGTTTCACATGTCGTTTTTTCGGATGATCCGATCGTAATTTTGCGTAATTTTATTTTATAGCACGTGAAATTTACGATCAAAGTACAACGCGGGCTTATTAATTTGAGAGCCTTTTCATCCTTTGCAGAAATGACTTCGTGTAAGGAACGTGCCGGTGTTTTTGAGGTAGAAATTAAAAAAAATACAATACGCAATGTACATTTTTGTTAGCGAAGAAAAACAAGACGGGAGCCCCAGACGTAATACAAAATGAAAGCATTCCGTAAAAATATATGTACACGAGTGCTAATTTAATGTGCAAGTACTCGTTACGCACATTTAGAACCAACAAGGCAATTGAAATTCACGAAACCCATTAATGTGAAGAGAATTTGTTATTCATTCCTAAATTCTATAAAAAGATTTATAGATTTAAATTGTGTTTGACAAAATGTATCGACTCACGATACGAATTTGATTTATTTTTGTTTTCCCCGTAACACATAGTTACTGCTATTGTTAGCCTACTCATATGTCAATAATGAACACTCATTGAACATCGACGGATAATACTTTACATCATCATCATTTTCACCATCCACTGCTGGATGAATGCCTCACCAATCCTCTTCCATTTCTGTCGTTTCTTGAGCAATCTGCATCGTTGACTCAACACATTCTTTTCAATTCATCAGCCCATCGTCCACTATTCGCTTTCTTTCACATCCTCTCGGATACCATTACAGTATTTCTCGCGTCCATGCACCATCCATTCTTCTCGCTAGGTATCCACTTCAACTTTATCACACGTTCTGCTATATCTGCCACTTTGGTCATACTTCATACCCATGTATTCCTTTTACGATCACTTCTTGTTTACTTAAAATATTTATTTAGTTTAATATAAAAATTCGTGGAAATTTTCAAGGGACTTTTGAAAGAGTTTTCCAAAAATAGTTAATTTTTTAATCGATAGATGTCACTATTAAAATTAAACACAATATGAATAATTATATTATGTACATTTGTACGTACATACATATGTACGTATGAAATTATATTAAATTCAATAATTTAAAAATTTAATTCTAACATTATTATCTATATCGTATTTTATGGCAATACATTATATTCTTAGTTGTGAAATTGACATGGTGGTTCTAAAATTTCAATATAATATGCATAATATTACATCACGAAAATTAATAAACATAAGTATTGGTCAGGTATTTTCAATTAACATGTAACATGTACTAACTTTTGGTATATGTACATATTTTTCATCATTTAAAAACATGAGGACTTAATCCAAGAATTCATAAAAGCGTTTAAATACATATGTACATATGTACATTGCCTCGGCTGAGCCAACGAAAATTATTGGACATTATACTGAATTCACTTCATTGGATATAACAATTCAAATTTACGTTTTTTTAAAACATGAGAAGCAATAAAATGAACTATATATTTTGGCTTTTATTTCCTGATAGGTATTTCATAAACTTCGAAGTTATATGTATTATTAGATTTCAAAATTTTCTGCGTGCCATAGGTTCGCCACACCTGGTTATAGGTAGTTTTTCTATCAATAAAAAAAATACCTAATAGGTATCAATATTGCAAAAGTTCTAATAGCCCATTTGAATCTTATCGAGATAAAAAAAAATGAACACGGAACTTGATTGAATGAACAATCGTTACAAAACTCGAATGTTGTTTGAATTTCAAAAGAAATTTTTTATGCAAATATCACACAATTTTTAACGAAGTGTACGTTTAAATCGACATTTATGCCTTTGGGACATGTCGTAGCATATTTTTATACATTTTCTGTTAACGAGGATCTCTAAGATTAATTCACAATGATTAACGAGTCTGCATTAAAAGTTATTCGCAGTGCACCACACCTCGTTAAATTGTCCACTGTGTGCGCTGGGTTATTAAAACTGGTTTCGGAATGCATTATCAGTTTAATTGCACACTCATGAATACACCGAAGGTCGACATTAGATTTATCGCCTGCAAAACTTTTATGAAAAGCTCCTTTTGACCTATCAATTAAAACTTTCGAAATGAATACCAATCTCATTTGACACTGTTATTTTGTGTGCTTTCAGGAATCACAGCGTTACCTTCATTAGCGCATTTCCTGCAGATTTTCACATGCAAGGATTAGAGGAGATAACTCCAGCCGGATTGGTATTTTACGTGAGAAATTTCACCAATTGGGATCTAGTCGGCGCTAGGATGAAAGGTGAAGAGCCTGTTTCCGTTCAAGACGTGATCAGATATGCATACGAGGTTTTTCTTTTAATCAAAATATAAACTCTCATACTTTTAATTGAACTTCTATATGATTTGATCGTTTATTTCAGGCGTGCGATGCATTCTTCGATGATCACGAGACTAAAGATTTCCTCGACTCTAAAAGGCAATATGACCTGGTGATCCTTGATGGCGCTTATCCGGAATGTGGCTTTGGACTTGTGCATCGCTATAAGATCCCTTATATGTTAATAAACACAGTGGCTTTCTATCCGTTCAGTTTATCCAGATCTGGTACTCCAACTCCTTATTCTGTCACACCATTCCTCGGTAAACCAATGACTGACAATATGAACATAGTCGACCGCACATTGAACGTAGTCTACTACTTCTTATTAGACGCAATGCACCATTATACGATAAACCTTCATTTGGCGGAAGTGCTAAATAAGCATTTCGGACCTGATATACCTGCTCCGTTCGAGATGGCCAAGAATGTCAGTTTCATTTTACAAAATGGACATCACACTGTGACATATCCCAGACCTTATTTGCCCAATGTTGCTGAAATAGCGTGCATACATTGCAAATCGCCTAAGCCGCTTAAAAAGGTAAAATACAAATGGTCAAAGTATTTTGTTATTTGAATTGAATAGTTTGTAGTTTTAAGAATACTTTTGATTTAAGGAATTGGAGGATTTCATAAACCGAGGTGGAGATACAGGCTTCATCTTCGTGTCGATGGGATCGTCCGTGAAAGCGGCAAACATGCCTGAAAGGCTAAGGAAGCTCTTCGTGAGAACTTTCGCTCATTTACCATACCAAGTGCTTTGGAAATGGGAAGAAGATTCGAGAGAAATGAGCGATTTACCTCACAATGTTATGCTAAGCAAATGGCTACCACAACAGGATCTTTTGGGTAAATTTTCCGATCCATTTCCCATATGATTCTTAATGCACTGTATAACGAGCAGTACAATACAAAACACAGCATGTTAAAAGAAAAAAAACGTGTCAAAAGTAAAACAAATATGTATATTGAACTTTTACTTTATAAATATTTTTAAATCTCTAAAGATGTCTCTGTTAGTATACATTTTCCAGTGATTCTTAATAAGTTTGGCTTATTTCTCGTATGAAACATTTTCTCAAACAATCTCTAATGTATAGGTAAAGTTCTTTTGAATTCATTTATATGTTAAACATAAGCATTTTGTATATGATTTGTAAACAAATTCAACGAAACAGTAAGCAAAATTTTTTTAAAGATTTAATTTGAAAATGTGTTGCATTTTCGTGACACCTTTATTGAAGTTGGATACGCTTTTTATTTAAACAAATCGAGACGCCTTCTGGAAGCAATACAAAAATATACATTATAAGTTGATATTTCTATTTTATATATATACTCAAATTTCAATTTTTGTAAATTAGCTATCGCTTGTCGTTTACACAATACGCAAACGCTAAAGGCAGGCGACGAAAATATTCTTTGGAAAATTGCATTGATTGTTTTGTATTGATTTTTAGGTCACAAGAAAATCAAAGCTTTTGTAACCCACGGAGGTCTACTCAGCATGTTTGAAACTGTATACCACGGTGTACCAGTGGTTACAATGCCGGTCTTTTGCGATCACGAATCAAACGCGGCAAAGGCAGAAGTCGACGGCTATGCTTTCAAACTGGAACTTCAGGATCTAACATCAAAGCAACTAGTGAGTGCGATCAATCGAGTGATCCACGATTCCAAATACAAAGAGAGCGTAAAAAAGAGGCAAATGCTTCTGAAAGACCAAAGGGAAACACCACTGGATACCGCAATCTATTGGGTCGAATACGTCATCAGACACAAAGGGGCCGAACATTTCTTTTCGCCAGCTAGAAATTTGAACTTCATACAATACTATTGTGTCGATAGTGTGGCGATAGTACTGATAAGTTTATTCCTTTTCATCGCATTGCTGATTTGGCTGGTCAAATCTGTCTGGAGATACTTTATCGAGTACATAACTGTGCCGAGGAAAGTTAAAGGAGATTGATTTTTAATCACACGAGACGCATCCACCTTTTATAAAAGACTCTATTGTATGTACTTCGTTTGAAGTAACATTACGGTGAAAGCATTACACTTAATAAAAAACGTTTCTTGGATTGAACTGTAAGTGGATTGGAATTTGAGGGACAACTGTTTATCATGGCGTTAATACTGTGATATATATATGATCTTGAAACTATAAGTATTTATAGTACATATGTACATATGTAGATGTAAGTTCTATGACCTATTTACACTATTCAAATGAAACTGTTGGCTTTCGTGATCTCTCAATTGGTATGTGCTTTAGGTAAAGTGGATATTGATGGAGTATAGTTGATCAGTGTAAACGGGTCATTACAATTCAAAAAATATATTTAATAAAGACAAATAAGGAAAAAAATATTTATACTAGTATTAATGATAATGTCAATATTAGTTCTAACTAGTCGTAAACATTGTTGTTTGTATAAATATGCAGAGGTGTAATAGGGTAAATTTTATTTGTTTTATAAAATACAATACATTAAAAATAAACTCACACATTTTTCATATTGAATAAATATTAGAGTACATAAGTATTATACATTTTTGTATTCAAAATAATAATTTATTATACAATAAAACCAATCGAAACTGTATGTATTTTCATATTTGTACAATGTTTGATAAGCTTTTTTTTGAATAAGCAATTAATTAATATTGATAGTCGTTTAATCATTGTTGCCAAAGTCAACCACTTTAGAATTTATATAAAAGATTTGCTCATATTAACAATAAATTATACATTTTTTGTATATGTATAACTTAATTTAGTGTGTATATGTAGTAAATATTATGTATTTTTTTAATTTGTAACGTTTGCTATCACTATTTTGTACAGATCAATTTAATAAAAAGAATGTTTTAATATTACTTTGGTATGTATCTATTCAATGAATCTAATTTAAAATGCACTATCGTTTCCACGAGTATATTATATAGTACTTAAAACAAAATTAGCGATGACAATAAATGACAAGTGAAACGGACGTATTAAATAAGTAGATACTGCCACATCTAGTGACAGACCTTAAATGTGCGAATAGACTCTTAAGCCACAATTATAGATGACACGTGACTAATGATCTTACGTGGACTACCTGTTAATCAATTTTTGACATCAAGGACTTATCGAACGTCTTGCAGAGCCGCTTGTATGGTACTAATTGATAGCTTCTGCTGATTACCCACACCATTAAGTGCATGACCATTGGTTTGTTGTCT
Organism: Parapsyche elsis; assembly: GCA_022651745.1. Classification (NCBI taxonomy): domain Eukaryota; kingdom Metazoa; phylum Arthropoda; class Insecta; order Trichoptera; family Hydropsychidae; genus Parapsyche; species Parapsyche elsis. The sequence continues at coordinate 100,864 of JAGVSN010000025.1, forward strand.
TTGCGTATCAGATTCTGGACCCACAGTAAGCTTGACTATGTTTGATTTGTGGCGAAGAACTATTGCAACTATTGTGCCTACGATACCACATATGAGAAGCAACCACTTGAGAACAGTTACTATGCGAATGAATATGAACAATTGGTGGTCCAGCATTTTTATGAAGGTTTTGTTCAACGCTAGACCCTTTAGAACAAACAAAATTAAGGAATTTTCACAGTTAAAATAATAAAATATATCATATAGCAAGTTGTTTACCTCTTCTATCCATATAAATGGTACTAATTGATCCGACGATAAGTCTTTGAACAGTTCCAATTTATCAATTTTCATTAGTTGAACGCTGAATTGTAACCTCTTCTTGGCTTGTAATGGAGTACCAGTGATCTGTTGAACCACACAAATGTAGTTTTACTTCGTTTGAATTTATGTATTTAGAAAAAAACGTACCGGTTCAAAGTCAATGGTGATTCCATGCTTCTCAGTGTTTGGATTTAGTCCAATGACACTATCCTGAACTGAAGGATCTGCGTCCAAAAAGTGAGGCATTGATGCCATTAGAGGTACATTGATGCATTTGCTAATATCCATCAATCCTTTCTTTGGGCAGGTGCTAGGCGTTTTGCAAAAACAGTGCCATTTAGGCTCGTTAGACAAGTCTCCGAGGTTTGCCACGTATCTATTAGCTGCTATGCCTCCATACGATGATTTTTTTTCATACCGAGCACCCAATGATCTAAAATGTGTAAAAAAAACCCTCCGTGTATTGTTGACGCGGAATTGACTTGTTTATTTGAGCTTACCTGCAAATTTCAGGACTGTAGGAGAGCAATTCGTCTTTTTCGGTCAAAAATGGAGGGAAGATTGTGGCATCTGTTCCGCCAAAGTCGTTGCATTCAGAACCTCCCCATATATTTTGAGTAGTTACACCGTTGAACTCCACTACTTTTCCTACGTCCATTATATTTTTAATTCCTCGTAAAACTTTAAATTTTGCTTCCTCCACTGTTGCGTTTCTCTGTAAAGTTTATTTTCCGTAAAACGAGTGCTGCATCTGTATTTGACACGTGTTGTACACAACGTGTGTATAACACGTGTAGAAAGCAAGCAATTTTCTTAGTTTATATAACGTGGAAAACTTTTTAATTACACCTAGAAAATAATTATAGAAATTCTCGACCGCAATATAGTCACCACGATTTTCAGTTCTGAAAAAAACTTATCTAAGGATTTGTTAAACGAAAAATTAGCATGCATATTCCAAATATGCAGCTAAAGAATTGCAGAAATGAACAATCGATATGCTTTGAAATGCATAGTTATACAGTCTACAAAGTCTATTTCGGAAAAGTTCTTGAGCTTTGTAGTTCAAATTTTGTTCTTTGTCTTCAAACATTCTTACCGTTCCAAACAAAGAAAACTTCAGCTGATTCTTTCCGAATGGAATTAAATCTTTATTTTTCTTCATAACCGTACAAACAGCTTTCGGCGGAAATTCCGTTTGGTCGCAATTGATGGACACACCATCGAAGAGTAGATCAGAAACTTTGACCGGTACAAAGATATTTTTGGGATTGTCGTAAATATAGTCTATTGCTTTACCGACCAAATTCAACATTGTAGGCTTTTCGGCAGCAGTCACTGCAGCCGTTGACTGTAAGAGAAATAATTATATATAAAATTTTAAGATTAGGAATATATTGAGAAAAGATCCACGGTACGTACAACGATGACGATATGTGGTACCATTACAATCTCGTTTCCGGTCAAGCCGGGACCCGATTTTTTCTTATCGAAAATAAACGTATCCTTTCTGTTGTAATAAATTGCGTCTTCTTGAGCGATATCTTCCAAGTTGACTTTCTCTTTCCACTCTCTAAAATAAAAGTTAATCAATATATCAGAGATAGACAATTTAAATGTTAGATAAACTTTGGCACCTGTTCCGTTGAATGAGTTTTGTATTTAATTTGATTACTCACTCGTAATAATATGGACCCACTTCTTGAACTTTCGGCTTTCCTCCTTTCATTACCTCTTCAGAATTCGTACAATTGAATACGTATACTTTGAAATCGAGCGCAAACGGTACTTTCCGCCACATTTCTCTCATATCGGTCCCTTTTGCAAGACTCATTTCCTTTGAATAAAATTATACCGAAGCTTATTGTTTATTTACACAAATTTATTATTTGTACAAATGAATCAATGATCAGAAATTTAAATTAAATTAAATTTTCATGCTCTTTCGGAGTGACTCTCTCTACTTTTTATTAAACCTTTGAATTCAACTTCATTTCACTAAATTGAGAGTCGAGGTACATAATTAAATCAACCGGTAATGCAAGAGTCGTTTCGTCTAGTAAGTAGTAGACGTTTCAAATTCATAAGACTTAAGATATAAATAATTAAATATTCGCAAAGAAAAATAGCAAAATTAAACGAAAGGATCACTCACTTTTGATATTTGAGCGTGGAGTATTTTCGGAAAAAATACCCATCCTAACATAATTCCGAATATCGCCACAGACAAAGAACCGATTCCCAGTTTGGTTAACTTGTGCATTTTGTGACCCCAGTGGATCTTGTTAATGTCGATTATGTTATTTTGCATAAAGCTTGTCATCAATTTCACTATAATAATAAGTCACCATGTACAAGTTATCACTATATTGCTGATTTTATAACTATAAATTTTGGATATAATAAAAATTGAAATTGGTAAAACCACCTTTTGAAAATTATGAATTTGAACCATCAAAATTATTAAACCGCTATCTATGTTCTTATCGCGAAACTGATGTTGGACTATCTGACCGGTCAATCATTATCCGACTGAAGTGTTGTCCGGTAATCTTGTGTGAAAAATTGCACAAGTATAATTCAGGTGCTCTAAACCGTTGGATTCGTCTCATTGTGATTTTAAGTATTGTGTACATTTTTTTTATTTTAAATTATCAACAGTTCGTAGAAACAATTTATTCTGAATTAAATTTATTTGAGAATGTCGACACAGACAAATAAAAACGAAAAAACTCTTTATATTTAAATAAAAGTGCCAATAGTAAAGGTAAGATCATTTGAAGTGACTTAAATTGAATTAGTCAAAGTGTATTGAATTGATTTTAGCTCTAATAAAGAACGTTGCCTTAGTTGCCTTAGTTTTAAATGTTTGAATTTTACTCTTTTAGTATCTATATGTTTTAAATTACACATTTTCGGTATTTGATAAAAATGTTGTCGACACATGTAGTAAGTAGATGATTATAGGAGATTCACAAGCCGACTATACCATTAGAAAATTGCAATTTCATACCTACAAACGGTAACAAACATGTAACTATTTTCTTGTCTGAAAAATTGATTGAAAAATAGCACATAAGTAGAGGCCACTCGTAGAATATTATAAACTATGTATAAAGACTTGTTATAACGATTTCCCGCGAATGAAAATTACTCACGGCCAAAGTTTACGTTTTTTTTTCTTCTTCACAACGCAGTGGACAAATCCAGAATGTCTATTTTTAGAACGAACGCTATGACAAAGTTGGTGATATTTATGGTATTATCGATTCGTCGAGAAAAACGACGCGTTCCAAATTATAGGTAGCACAAATAAGACATGTAAGATCTAAACGTGCAATCATAATTACTTAGAGGGAGAGAAGTCGGTAGAAAAAAAAGGTGTAATGAGACACTAAACCATCATCAATAGGAAACGTTATTACATGGTGTTGGTTGTTATAACAGTGCTCAAACATGAGTCGAATCTTAAACTTTGGTACGCGATATATCTATGTATATTGCGATATTATATAAAGTTGTATGTAATTGATATTAAGATTATTTTTTCAACCAAATGTATATGAATTTGTGAGGAATAGTTTTGTTTCTAGATATCGCTTTTATATGCAAATATCGTTGAGGTACAAGTTTGAGAACTTTAGAAGAACTAGAAAACAATTTCGTCAACAAATGACACGTAGACGAAAAAACGACAAATTTCATCGTCAAAAAAAAAATGAAAACGTCGCTTGTTTTGCAACTAGTTTCTCGTAAATTTAAAATGAGAAACTCATCGTTATCGTTATCTCACTATAATTGCTTTGTATGTATAGCACAAAGTCATTATAATACACAAATTGTTTTCATTTTCGAATTCATACTTTATCAGAAAATTTGCTTGATTGAAAAGGAACATATTGTCTTTTAACATTGTTGTACATATGTATTATAATTGATTTAGTATGTCGCATCGTCTTCGATGCCATTTTTTCCTAACGTAATAATTGTAGGTTCGCATCGAACTCTTCTAATTATGTATCAATTAGTTGTATTCATTATAGAGAAAAGGCTGTTATTAGCTTACAAACAAATACGTTATTATCTCAAGGCACGAGATAATAATAAACTAACGACTAAAAAAAAAATTTGTGCATCTACGTTTAGCCTTAGGGCAAAATCATTTATTAAGAAAACTGGAAAATATGGATACTGTCCAAGTTGTTTTAGTACCTACTAAAAATATATAAAAGTAAACATACTTACTAGATAATGTAAAAAAGTAAAGATAAAAATTAAAATAATGTATATTGCATCTCGTAAAATTCAATTGACATTTTACGTCCAAAACATGAACAAGAATGGATGGCAGATGGTCACGAGAAATACTGAAATGGTATCCGAGAGGATGTGAAAGAAAGCAAGGTAAAGCGAGTGGACGATGGGCTGACGATTTAAGAAGAATGTGTGGAGTCGGAGAAGTGTAAAGTGGATGTAAATTGCTCAAGATAGACAGGAATTCTAGAGGATTGGAGAGGCCTTCATCCAGCAGTGGATGGTGAACGGCTGAAAATGACAATGATAATGATAAACCACCGACGGAAATTATAAAAGTAATATTTAATATAAAATGTCTTCATAATCACCTAGTTTATTAGATATTGAAGCTTTCTTAGATGACGCTGATTGCTAGTAAAATACCTACATATGTACATACGTATGTATGTACATATATGTACCTACCTATAATATACATTTTTAAATAAACTGCTGGGTATAATATTATTTAAAATTTAAGAAAAGATTCACTTTCAGCATATTTTGTCATCAAAACTATGTACAATCTACATTTATACTACAATCAAATATTGGATGATTAACGTTATTGCTCCGACACTTTCGATGCTCTTAATAGTTTATTGATTAAAATGTTTTTTTAATTGTGTCAGGTGAGATCATTTTCACTGTATATAAACTCAAGTGAACTGGGTGAATCAGTATACAACTTCACAGTCTATCACCGAGAAAGGTAAACTGATCTAGCCGATACAAAATGAAAGCTTTCGTAAGTTGACTTTACATATTTCTCCTGATAACTTTTATTTACATATGTGTGTATTTAAAATTGTTTTACTATAATTATTTCCTTCGCTTTAATAACTTCAGGTTCTTTTTTGTGCACGGTGCTCGTACTCGGCCAAGGATATGCATTGCCATTTGAAGGTTACGAAGGATACCTGTTTCCGGAAATTGACGAACCACGTGTAGATTTTCCAAAAGGTGAAGTGCCTTACCCTGAAATAGAACATGAACTTTTCTTTAGACCTGAATTTTTGGAAGGACCACCACCACCTTTTACTGTTGATTATAGAGTATGTACATTAATACCTAACCTTGGATTTGTATAACTGCATTTAAGTTCTATATCAGAGTTTTTTCTCACAGGATTTCGGCTTTATTCCCCTTCCTGCTCGTCAGTATTTTCACACAGTCCGTGACACTGCAGATATTAAACCATTCAGGGTACCCAGTCCCATAGATAATACACATGCTGCACAAACTAAAATTACCCCAATCTGGCTGGTGAAGGACCCACTGAGAAAACATTAATAAATTGATATATTTTTGACAGCATGTTTTTGGTGACTTAATTGTAGGATTGTCAATTTTATGATGTTTCAATAAAAAAAAATTTTAGTAGTACATATATATTTTTAAACTGTCACTTGTCCAATATTGCCATCCTAGTGGATTATATTTGACATATTTTAAATTTAGATATTAATCAAAGTTTTGTCAGAACAATCAGGTTAGAACATTCCCATACCCCAATTAAATTCAGTTCAATTCAATTTATAATATTTATATAAAGTATTATAAATTTAATTGATACATTATAAAAAATTCGGGTGTTGCCAACCCATGACTTTATCCATATATTTGAGGAATACCTTAAAGAGTAACGTAAAAATTTTTGAAACTTGAAAAGTCAAAAATCAAATTTTGCTCGAGCCGGAGAATATTGCCTCGAACGTAGCGAGCAACGAATGAACGCATCATAATATGTATGTAACAAACAATTTTGAACGCATACTGAAACACGATAAACCGTAACTTTTTTTAAACTCACCATTGCTATAAAAATTCTAATTTTATAATATTATGAAGATTCAAAATATGTATATAAAAGGTCAAAAAAAATAAAAAAAAAAAAAAAATCATGCAAGAGTAATCTACCGCTTCCGGTGGGCGGAAAATCATAATACCTCTTATGCCTTACGTGAAAACTATAGATATGAAATTTCAGCTTGATCAACTAGATAGTTTCGACAAAAAGTTAAAAACAACAAAAATCAAGAGTAAAGTACTACTTCCGGTTGGCGGATATCGACCAAATTCCTAATATCTATTACACCTTATGTGAAAATAATAGATATGAAATAATATCGTAAATATTGCGAGGTATCAGGATTTTTTTTATATTTCTACAAGAAAAATAAACTTCTTGTTGATTTTAATGATTTATTTTTTGTAACTAGGTATTGCTTTAGGTATTATAATATTAGACTTGATAGTTTCGGAGAAAAGGTTAAAGTTAAAAAGTACACCGACACACAGAAATACAGACATTTTCCAGAAATCATGAAAACATGATCAGGGGATGATACCTGATACAAATCAGTCAAAATCTCGAGGTCCAATTTTCGCACGATCACAATAGTTTATCCAATTATTAGGATAAAGTAAAAACTTATCTGTGGCTAGAGTCAACCAGGGCACTGAAACTCATTCCAAATATTTTTTATTCCCCACTTGGTTAAAGTAAACAAAGATGGAATTTGCGCTTAAAGTTTTTTGTGTGAAACTAAATTTTAATTGTAAAAAATAATAATTTATTTTGTAATAGTGCCATCTGCCATCCAATTCTTCTCACGATGTCCAGCCCATTCAGCCCAACTATGTTCATTCTTCCAAAAGCGCTCCATCAAAATCAAATTTAAATTAATAAGATATCTAGGCTAATGACTTGTGTTATATTTAACAATTTAGTTTACAAAGAGCAACAAGCAATTAAGAATGATAGTTAAGATATGAAAATCACTCAAAACGTTATAGTCGATTGCGTTGCGTTAGAGAGGATTGCAATTACAAAATATCATGTGATAATCAATATTCACGTGCAAAATTTATTTAATTAAAAAAATGTAGGTATGATATTATGTATATAATGAGGGCTGTTTGACCTTTACAAGGGGCTAAATTATTTATATGAAACGTTACAATACAATTGCCCGTGTGCCAATTTTCCCACACAGAATATTATTTTCTCGTCGTGTCAAATTTAGTATTGATAGGAGAATTTTCCATGCGAACTCGACAGGTGATTGCCATTTAACTTGCGGAATTTTATTTTAATGAAAATGGTTTTATTAAAAAATTAAAGGCGGATTAAACCCAACCCTTTCTATGTATTGAGAATAATGTTTTCATGTTAAATTTTCAATCAATTAGAAAGGTCAAAGTATAAGATGCATGAATATAATACTGATTGAGAATGTTTAAATATGACTTGGAGCGTAGAGGGGGTAGGATTTATTATTCAGAAATCTTTTCTGATTTGTATTTAAATTCAAAATATGTTAAATAAACTTTATTAAAAGTATAAGCAGATACAAAATATTAGATGGAACGGTTCAAGATAATAAAATATATGAAATATTTTGAAAGGTATTTATTATACATCATACAATAGTGCAAGAACGCATCAAAAACATTAAAAATTGGTGTGATTTACACAAATTTATCATTTTTTTACAGGTGTCTACGGATGTACGGTTCAAAGATTGGATCGAAGGGCACAATTGGGTCTCGTCCAACTTTGGGAATCTTAACTTCAGGGCGAGGAATTCCGAATGGTAAGTAGCGGCCAACAACAGCTGGGTAGAAGAAAGGTTCTACGATAGCTCCGGGAATGTCTTTGCGTATAAAATATTCCGGTTGAGGATGGAAATCTAAATCGTCGAATTCCTGTGAAATAAACACTGCTATAGCACATAAAAGAAATTAAACAAATCTACGGTGAGGTTCAAATTCACCTAAAAAACACGACAATGTGCAATTTAATATACATATATGTATGTACGTACCCTAAGATCAACGTATAGCGGACGAATTTCTTTTTCAAACAATTCCGATCTCAAACGCACAATGTCACCTTCTATTTCAGGATAAGGCACTTCTCCTTTTGGGAAGTCTACCTCTGGTTCATAAATTTCAGGTACTCCAAACCGGAATCCTTCATAGCCTGTATACGGCAAAGCATATCCTTGGCCGAGAACGAGCACCGTGCACAGAAGAGCCTGTAGTTATGCAAATAATATAAATTCAACAGTTTTAAATACCTACATATAAATATACATAAATACATACACAAATATAAATATACAACATTAATAGTGAGTAAACTTACGAAAGCCTTCATTTTGTATTGGCTAGTGCAGTGAACCTTTCTCGATGAAAGACTGGAGTTGTATAATTAATATGATCACGTTGAGTATATATATAGTGAATATAATCTAACCTGACACAATTAATTATATTTTTATCTCACTGTTTGATAGAATAAGCTATTAGCAAAATCGAACGACTGATTTTAAGTGTCAAAGCAATAACGCTTATCATCCGAACTTTGGTTGGTGTACAACTATAGTTTTTCTTGAAATAATATGCTCAGTGACATAACTAGCACTAAAATTTAATTGTAAACCCTCTAAAAATGTAGCGCAGGCGAAATTTTTATTCAAATGAACCAGTGCTCGAATTCAGCGGGAGCGGGCGTACCCTTTCGTGAAATTCGAAAACGGAGCGTACCCTTTCGTGAAATCTGTAAATTTAGCGCTCCCTTTCGTAAAAAACCAAAATTTCCGTGCTCTTTCAATAATTATTGCCGAAAAAATGTTAGACGGTGAATTTTTTTTACATTTATGACTCCTAAATCACAATCTTTTCAAACCAAAATTTCAAAATAGTTCAGTCTTGCCTGTCCTTCTGATGAGAGAACTTGAATTTAGCGAACGTATTTGCAATTTCAATCTATGATCGGGAATCGCTTGATTATTAAGTTGTGTGAATTATAATTACTGCACGTGACTAACTAAATAGTGATACATATTAACAATTATTCAAATTTAAAAAAATTAACCGTGTAAATTGTGCATTTATGTAATACAATTTCTATAATAATAATACTAATAACCTAATATATACACTCATAAATTCATATATATTGGTGTACATATGTTACGTAATTAATAAGTGTTTTGGTGTTATAATATACATATGTAGGCATAGGTATCTACATACATACATACATATAATTAAAAAAAAAGGTCGTTTGATATTTACTTTATCCTAATCGGATAAAGTATTGTTTTGAAAATTATCGAGCGCTCCCTTTGGTGAAAATTTCCATTTCGAGCACTGAAATGAACATATTTCTGTTTTAAATATATTTGGGTTGCGATTGAATTGAATATATGTATATCTGTCTAAATCCTGACTCGGATAACAATAGCGGCTGGTTTCTTCTTTTCATGGCACTATTACAAAATATTTTTTTTTTATACAATTAAAATTTAGTTTCACACAAAAACTTTAAGCGCAAATCCCATTTTTGTTTACTTTAACCAAACAGGGAATTTAAAAAATATTTTTGGAATAAGTTTCAGTGCCTTGATTGACTCTAGGCACATATAAGTTTTTTATAATGTATCAATTTATCTTCTATATATATAAAAATCAATGTCTGTCTGTTTGTTTGTCTGTCTGTCTGTCTGTCTGTTTGTCTCTTATAGGCTCCTAAACCACTCAACCGATCGCGATGAAACTTTCAGGACTTATTGTGATCATGCTGGGGATGGTTCTAACCTGATTGTTCTGACGAAACTTTGATTAATAACGAAATTTAAAATATGTCAAATATAATCCAGTAGGATGGCAATAGTGGAAAAGTGACAGTTTAAAAAAATATATGAACTTAATTATTATTATTATTATTATTATTATGAAAATAAATTATTACTTTTTTACAATTAAAATTTAGTTTCACATAAAAACTTTAAGCGCAAATTCCATCTTTTTTTACTTTAACCAAGTGGGGAATTAAAAAAATATCTTTGGAATGGGTTTCAGTGCCCTGGTTGACTCTAGCCACAGATAAGTTTTTTATAATGTATCAATTAAATTTATAATACTTTATATAAATATTATAAATTTATAATATCAATTCAGTTCAATTCAATTGAATTGAACTGAATTGGGGTACGGGAATATTCTAACCTGATTGTTCTGACGAAACTTTGATTAATATCTAAATTTAAAATATCTATGTCAAATATAGTCCAGTAGGATGGTAATACTGCCGTCCTAAGCCCACTTAACGTAACTGACAAAACAACAATATCGAGATAAATGGACTTGAAAGTTTTATTCTAAATTTGTGTTTTTCTTCATATATTACTGATTTATTTAAACTTTTTTTTAGTGCATGAGGTTATTTTCTATTGTGTTTTGATAATTCTAAGGAAAAAATAAAAAAAAAAAAGAATACTTTAGTAGTTACGTCACTTCATTGTTCATTATTAATGTATACATATGACTATTCCAAACTTCAACCACTCTATTTGATAAGAATGAATCTCTAACAATCTTATTTGATTTTTCTTTTCGGAGTCTACATAAGAGTATGACCTCTTAGATGAGGGTTCTCATTGAACATTATACATACATTTGATATGAAAAATCGCAAGAATACACTCCGATAACCCCTAAAACACATCTAACTCATTTTCGTAATTTTTGTCAGTTACATTACACAGTTACAAGTGGGCTTAGGACGGCAGAATAGTGGACAAGTGATGAAGTTTAAAAAAATATATGTACTACTAAAATTTTTTTTTATTGAAACATCATAAAATTGACAATCCTACAATTAAGTCACCAAAAACATGCTGTCAAAAATATATCAATTTATTAATGTTTTCTCAGTGGGTCCTTCACCAGCCAGATTGGGATAATTTTAGTTTGTGCAGCATGTGTATTATCTATGGGACTGGGTACCCTGAATGGTTTAATATCTGCAGTGTCACGGACTGTGTGAAAATACTGACGAGCAGGAAGGGGAATAAAGCCGAAATCCTGTGAGAAAAAACTCTGATATAGAACTTAAATGCAGTTATACAAATCCAAGGTTAGGTATTAATGTACATACTCTATAATCAACAGTAAAAGGTGGTGGTGGTCCTTCCAAAAATTCAGGTCTAAAGAAAAGTTCATGTTCTATTTCAGGGTAAGGCACTTCACCTTTTGGAAAATCTACACGTGGTTCGTCAATTTCCGGAAACAGGTATCCTTCGTAACCTTCAAATGGCAATGCATATCCTTGGCCGAGTACGAGCACCGTGTAAAAAAAAAAAAGAACCTGAAGTTATTAAAGCGAAGGAAATAATTATAGTAAAACAATTTTAAATACACACATATGTAAATAAAAGTTATCAGGAGAAATATGTAAAGTCAACTTACGAAAGCTTTCATTTTGTATCGGCTAGATCAGTTTACCTTTCTCGGTGATAGACTGTGAAGTTGTATACTGATTCACCCAGTTCACTTGAGTTTATATACAGTGAAAATGATCTCACCTGACACAATTAAAAAAACATTTTAATCAATAAACTATTAAGAGCATCGAAAGTGTCGGAGCAATAACGTTAATCATCCAATATTTGATTGTAGTACAAATGTAGATTGTACATAGTTTTGATGACAAAATATGCTGAAAGTGAATCTTTTCTTAAATTTTAAATAATATTATACCCAGCAGTTTATTTAAAAATGTATATTATAGGTAGGTGCATATATGTACATATGAACATAGGTATTTTACTAGCAATCAACGCTATCTAAGAAAACTTAAATGTCTAATAAACTATGTAGGTGATTATGAAGACATTTTATATTAAATATTACTTTTGTAATTTCCATCGGTGGTTTATCATCATCATCATTGTCATTTTCAGCCGTTCACCATCCACTGCTGGATGAAGGCCTCTCCAATCCTCTAGGATTCCTGTCTATCTGGAGCAATTTACATCCACTTCACACTTCTCCGACTTCACACTTCTCCGACTTCACACTTCTCCGACTCCACACATTCTTCTTAATTCGTCAGCCCATCGTCCACTCGCTCTACCTTGCTTTCTTTCACATCCTCTCGGATACCATTTCAGTATTTCTCGTGACCATCTGCCATCCGTTCTTCTCCGTGTCCAGCCCATTGCCACTTCAACTTTTTCACACGTTCCGCTATATCTACCACTTTGGTCATGCTTCTTACCCATGTATTCCTCTTACGATCTCTTCTTGCTATACCAAGCATACATCTTTCCATGCTTCTCTGTGTGGACTGGATCTTACATAACATTATTGAATTCAGCATCCAAGTTTCACATCTATACGTCATAACTGGCAGTTCGCATTGGTCGTATGTAGGGTTGTCAAGTGTTATGGACAAAAAAAGAGAACATTTGACAAAATAAGTTTTTTTTTGTACAATTTTCTTTCTTTCTTTTCTTTTCTTTCAATATGTACATAGTAGAAAACATGAAAAGAGCGCTTAAAAATTAATTGTTTAATTTAATCATCTTCATTCTCATTCTCACTTCGTCATGTTTGTCGCTATAATTATCTACACAGCTAACTTGCTGCAAAAGTTTCTTATTTTCTTTTATTTCTTTATAAAATTCTAAACATGAGACATTTTTGTAATTATATTGTACTACGCTCAAAATACCCCGGACAGTGGAAATTTTCAACTTATTTCTTTCTTTGGTCCACTGTCCGCTGATCATGGAAAATATTCTTTTTACATTGGCATTTTGGGCAGGTATTGTAAAAAAATTGACAAATTTTTAATAATTCCGAGTGAAACTCAATATCTTTTTTAAATATTCTATCCATTTGAGACAAGAAATCATACTTTAAAAATTTCCAGTATTGAGATTTTTAAATTGTAAAATTTATCAAAACATCTTGCATCATCCACAACGACGTTTTTGGAGGCAAGAAATACTATCGAGTTTTCAATTTCTTCCCATGTTGGAACCCTATCTTATTTCATCCAAGTAAAACTATTGAAATTTGATAGTTGATTAGTCCATAAATTTAAATATTCCTATGATGTTTTATAGCAATTTACCCAATTTAAATTGAATTTATCTATTTCACTTTGCAATACATACATTTCCTTTATTTTCAGACAAAATAGATTTTACTTTGATGCGAAGAAATGATTCTTCATATCTATGACTCAATGTATGTATTCACTAATGAATTTATTGTGGCCATTACTTCTAACACGGAATTTTGTTCGACTTCTATTTCTAATATTTTTTCATGGAATATGTGCATTACCAGATTCGTGTTCACTGGGCATAGATCTATAAGAAAAGTCATATCTCGTCTCTGAAGCAAAAAAAAGTCGTCATTTGTCGAACAGTGTTATTATAAAATATACTAGTGTAAGCCCGTTGAATATCAACGCCCGCTGAATTTTAAATATCGTAAAGCATTAAACGAATTTTAAATATCGTAATAGAGATCCCCATTACCCAAATCGATCGATCCCCGATACCCACTGGAAAAATTTTTTTTTTTACTTTACTATTTACATATATTATAATTATTAATTATTATATATATAATAATTATAATTTTGTAAGTGATTTTGTAAAAATCAAAAAAAAAAAAAAAAAAATAGTTTTTATATCGACATCTATGTATTATTAGCAGAGTTTTTATGTTATAGGTGAAGCGGAGCCGCGATCCCTTTTGTAGGTAATGTTAAAAAAAAAAAGGACAAAATCAACCGACCGCGATAGAGTGAGCGTTAGCGTGATATCACTTGAGCGTGAGGTCGTGGGTTCGATCCCCACTCGTTCTGGTGGTTTTTTAATAATTTTTCCTCAGCGAGCGTTATCGGCAGACAGACAGACAGACGGATTTCGGCTATTATATATATAATATATAATGACATTGGAAAAATAAAATAACTATTTTTAAAAGTATTAAATTTATTTTATAAATAACAGTTTAATCGTAATATGTTGTAAAAAAAAAAATTACGATTAAACTGATGGTTAACATTAAAGAATAATTTGAGAAATGAATTTATTGTTACAAATAATTAAACATCAAACTCTAAGCATACATTTATCTTAACTTAATAATTCTATTGTAACCTAAATAGAGTTCTTTACAAATGCGAAGATTTTCAAATCTACCAGTTTTATCAGAGCTATGAACAAAGTGATATACAAATCATTTAAATCTACACAAAATACTTACTATTTAAATAAATAAACATTATAGAATGTTTATTTCTTTCATCGTAATATTTCAAAATTATAAAGTTAAACCTTCACATTTGAAAAGATCTATAGGTACATAAATTTGTAATCAATCCACTTATAGACTGAAAAATGAATAAACATTAGTTCATCATGAGAATGTTAATTACACATTTAGATATAAAATGACATATAAAATAAAGCACACTGGCAAAAATACAATTTATTTATTTTATACGTATCAGTGGAACAGTATGAAGTATCTAAAAAAATATTCGAAAATATATGTTACTATTATGTTTATATAGAAATTCATATAAATATTCTATCCTTTAATATGGTCAAAAATTTATTATTCGAATAAATGCATTATTACACATAATTTCAAATTATTCTTTGATATTTGCAAGTTAATTATATGAAATGGCGTATACCTTGCGATTGCTAACGTAGAATATATTATATTTTACTAGTGTAAGCCCGTTGAACATCAACCCCCGCCGAATTTTCAATATCGTAAAGCACTTTTTTAATAGAGATCCCCGCTACTTCCCAATTTTTTCAAAAAAGGGGCCGCCAGGGCTTGTGGCGGTCTGGGGGGTGGTTTGGGGGCCGGCGTGGCTTTAGGGGATATCAAAAGTTGAAAAAGTTCAAAAAATCGAAAAAACAAAAAAAATATAATAGTTTTTATAGCGCCATCTATGTATATATTCTATTCATCTATGCCGTTATAATTCACAACTAATTTAGCAAAGTCGCGACCCCCTTTTGTACCTAATTTAAAAAAAAAAAGCACCAAAGACACCACCTGCGATGGCGGATAGCGTAAGTGCGATTCCTCCCAACCTGGTGGTCCCGGGTTCGAGCCCCACTCGTTCCGCGTTCTGGTCTTTTAATTATTTAAGCGAGGCGAGCGTTATCAGCAGACAGACATACAGACAGACAGACGGATTTCGCCTATTATATTTATAGATACGACAAGAATTAAAGCAAAGGTGGACTGCAAATACGACTACAAAACTCAATTAACTGTTAAATATTTCAACTTGATTCGAATGTTTCGTTAGAGATCCGTATAAACCAGGAAAAACTATGATAGTCTTGTGGTTTAAAATTACATAAATAATTAACAAATATACACAAAATTAATGATTAACGCTCAATAAATGATAATTATAAATATGTAGTTCATATCAAATGAATTTTGAAAAAAAAATTTTTTTTCAATATCAATGAAAAGTTTTCATTGATATTGACTGATTATTTCGAACGTAACTTGAATTAATGATTATAAAACTAATTTTTTTTAAATATGCTGTTGAAACAAAGTGTTCCGAGTTGGATATTTTTATTTGTTGAAACTCTAAACGTGTTGATTTTCAGTTGTTTGGAGTTCCCTCTTGAAGTTGAACACAACGATAAGTAAGTAAATCATGATAGCTGAAAATTAAAATGTCATACCATTCAATAAGTACAAATAAATTAACAAATACAAAAATATTCAAGTGTATAGTAAAATTTTATAAAAAATAATTTAGTTACCGGCTGAAATGAGGCCTGAGAAAATTAAAGACACTCCTCCTCCAATATTTCCGTTGATTGAGCTTAAGATACCTTGTACGAATGTGCTCAAAAAGTTCAACACGACACCGAGAGTCGTCACCAAAATCCAATAGTGTACATATTTCGCCAGTCTCTGCAAATTGATCATACGTTTGAATCACTCGAATGCCATTATAAAACAGATTGTTAAATTAAATATGTACATAATAGTTACCCTCTTGACACCGATGAGAAGCATGATCGAAAGCAACAGGGAGAATATGCCGCCGAGGATTCCGATGATGAACGTAGCACTGGACGCTTCATATTCATTATGTCCTGCCGAATGTGAACTAGGACTGATTAAACCGATCGTAAAACCGACAATCAACAAAATTGATCCGACCTGAAATCAAAAAAATACAATAAAAACTAGAGTATTGCCCGTTGCAGATCAACGGATGTTTATGAATGAGCGAACAATAAGGATAACCAAGGATTACAGGAACTGTAGATAGCGGGCACCATGGGTTGCAGTCAGTGCTCGAATTCAGCGGGAGCGGCAGGGAGCGGGCGTTCCCTTTCGTGAAATTTGAAAACGTAGCGTACCCTTTCGTGAAATCTGTATATTTAGCGCTCCCTTTCGTAAAAAACCAAAATTTCCGTGCTCTTTCAATAATTATTGCCGAAAAAATGTTAGAAGGTGAATTTTTTTTACATTTATGACTCCTAAATCACAATCTTTGACTGGAATTCCGACAAAGGTATCTTATCTGTAGCCAAAAGCCATTTAAAATATTATTATGTTTTGAAAAAGCTGGATGCACGTGTGTTACTTGAAGATAACATTTAGAATTCGAGGGTTTTTAGATTCTATTTATTTTGGTCGGTTATGCGCAAAAAGTTTTATTGCTCTATGGTCGGCATTGTCTGTCACACTATGGTCGAACTGCAACGGGCCTCTCTCGATAATTTACGATATCTTTCTTTGAATTGTCGGCTTTCTTATTTTAACAAAATTTCTAAAGCAGCTGTACCGCTAGCATTATACTAAAGGAACCAAAATTCCAAATTAGTTCAGTCTTGCCTGTCCCTCTGATGAGAGAACTTGAATTTAGCGCAATTTTTATTTATTTGCAATTTCAATCCATCATCGGGAATCGCTTGATTATTTTTTTTTTTCTTTATATTTTATTACTGCACTTCATCACTAAAAAACTTAATTTTGTAGATTTGCCATCATGCTGGACTCGGACACAATTTGATCATTTAAAAATATTAATGAATGGTTAATTATAGAAAATAAAGGTTTAGGTTGCTTTTCTTGTAGATCAGTTAAAAATTTAGGAATCGATTCTGATAAAAATTTACGACTGTCAAAATCGTAGCAAAACTGTTTTGTGTTTTCCAAGCAGTACGAATTTTAACAAAATTTCTATACCATTATACTAATTAATAAAATTTCTGACGCCCATATAAAATCGTTGAATATAATAAAATCGGCCAATAATAATGAAATCGATAAATTTGTACAAAACAGTCAGAATGCTCATATTTTAACGACTGAAAGAGTTTTCAGAACAGTGTATAGAATGTAAAAAATCAGAGACCATTTTCAGATCTACCTGTTGAAGTTGACTTACGGACATTAAACGGTATTAATCTCGGTAAGATTTTGCATTTCGATAAATATATACATATGTATATGTAGGTATCTACATACATATAGTTAAAAAAAAAGGTCGTTTGATATTTTTTGAAAATTATCGAGCGCTCCCATTCGTGAAAATTTCCATTTCGAGCACTGGTTGCAGTGGGCTAGTGGGCTAACAATAGCCGTAAATATGGGTTACGGAAAGCAATTATAATTAAAATTTTCAATAAACCAAGTGTGTCAAGCGTTTATACTCCAGGAACAAAATTTCAAATGTTCTGTACGGATCAAAATACAAACAAACAGATTTGAGGCGTTTGTGGGTAAAGTGTATAAACTTGTTTGTTAAACAAATTTTACAATATAGGGTAATCTAGGAGCTAACGTACATTTTGTATCGAGCTAGCGTAAAGGATCTTAGGAATTGTCTGCGTTCATGTGTCCGTTTGACCTGGAATTGTTCTACATTCAATATTGCAACATCTACTTACTATATCCAGCCATCCTATGATGACTGTTCCAGTCTCTAAACTGCACCCACAGCAACAAGTCTTAACTTCTGGTACACGCATTTTTAATTGGAGCACCCCCGTCACTTATTTCGGTATCTGCAACAATAAACAATCAAAAAGAATTATTTTCAACTTTCAACAATTGCTAAATTACAGCAATTGAAACAAAGCTACAATGGTAGATTTGGCACATAAAAATAATCAAGGTCAAATCAATCTTTTAAATACCAAAGTATGGGTTCCGTGATAAAAGAGTACATGACAAAACAGAACACGACAAAAGAGAACAGGACAAAAGAGAACAGTGACAAAACAGAACATCGAAAAAGAGAACAGTGGTTCCAACAAAATATTGTTGGTTCTAAAAAGTTGGCATACCAATAAGATATATTTATTCGAGGCTGACCTATGACATATTTATATTGAACCTGAAGTTGATGTTATCCTTTGATAACATCAACTATCTTTGCATACACAAATTCATATGTAATGCAGGGGTTGTCAGTGGCAAAAAATAAAATATTAACCTTCAGTCAGTTACTACTGAATTACCAACAATTATGTATATGATGTGAATGTTATCATTTAATGATACCTATGACTAATCCTCGTGCAAATATATTTTTTTACAATTTCATGAATACGACAAACCTCAATGATAAACATTGATAAGCAGTTCCGTTAATGTACATATGTATGTACATACATGACAAAATGACAAATTTTATAAAATACTAGTGTAAGCCCGTTAAATATCGAATTAATTCGAATCCCACTCGTGCTGCCAAGTTTTTTCCCAATTTTTCCTCAGCGAGCGTTATCAGCAGACAGGCAGACAGACAGACAGACGAATTTCGGCTATTATATATATAACTAGCTGACCCGGCATGCGTTTCAATGCCTGATACCGTTCCCGTTCCAAGTACGTTTTCTGACGCGTGAGCAGGCCCGTTCCCGATCCCGTTCCCGTTCCCGTTCCTAGTACGTTTTTTTTCTGACGCGTGAGCAGGCCCGTTTCCGTTCCGTTCCCGTTTTTCCCGATTTTTTTTTCACAGGAACCATCCCCGGCATGATCACAATAAGTCCTGAAAGTTTCATCGCGATCGGTTGAGTGGTTTAGGAGCCTATAAGAGACAGACAGACAGACAGACAGACAAACAGACATTCATTTTTATATATATACATACATAGATAATATGATGGAAGATTTAAAACATGATAGAAGATTTAATTTACGCAGTTTGAGAAGTTTTTGTGAATAAAGAACTAATGCATGTCTGGCTCCTAGGCGACTATTACATGTCTAATAAAATGAGTATGTATTGTATAGTCAGCAAGAAGATTCGCAAAGTGGTGAATAGGGTGACTAGACGGTATGTTATTATTTAAATGTTGGAATGCTTCGAATCGTATGAAATGTATTCCAACATCCTAAAATATCAAACATCACATGCACACAAGTAGTTTATTCATAGTTTTGATGAAGATTTTCATAATTCTTTAACTTAAACGAGTTGTTTTGGAATTACACTCGACTTTGCAGTCATCGTGTCGTTTCAAAAACACATTTATTGTGTATTTCCCCTCTAGACATTTTTATTTATTCTATGACCTAGATTCTGTAATAACATGAGGTTGCGTCGGGTCGTTCATTATTGAAACCAGATATACTCTGATATAGGCAATACAACCTGCCAGAAGAGGGTGCATTAAACGGTTTATTTCCTATGTAAACAATTATTATAAAGCAAAGTTTTCTTCGTTTCATGTATTCACTCGCGAATTTCGCAGACAAAACGATCATTAGAAAGAATATATTCACCTGTACCGCATATTATTTATTTTTGTGCCTAAAAAAGTTTACACACATTCAGTTTTACTACAAATTTTCGCCTGTGGCATTATAGTCGTTTTATACATCATAAATATCAGTGAAAATATACTTGACTGGATATTCATAGATATACATTATATATTAAACCGTTCCAAGGCGTCCACAAAATTATTCCAACAAAAATAGTAGGCAATAAAACCAACTATTCACAGACCAGGAAACTATGTAGCTTCCCAGCCGCTAATTTTCAATCAGCTGCTGATTTTCTCATTCGATTCGGTGCTTGATTCTTTACTAGCCATTTCCAATCAACTAAGTAGTCTATTTATTTTGGTACTGCAAAATAGTTCGTCTCTCTATTCCAGTCACTATAAATATGTATGCATCGCCATTTGAACAACACAAACGAGTACGAGCACAGTACTTGGATGTTCACTTCCGAGTGATTCGCGGAATTTGCAAACGTGCACATTGCAATGCGCTAATAATACGTAATTAATTTATGCATTGTATTTGAATAAGCATTTTGGATATTGAGACGAGCTTGAAGACAATAAATTTAATACTGTTGTTTTGGAACACACTGTGCACATATTATAAAATACGCAAAAAATCAAAAAATTTAAAATTTCTCAAGGGTCGATAAATCACTGATAATTGAAAATTCTGTACATATATAAGCCGCCTTGAAGAGAAACACTTCCACGCCCTTTCTCCCCAAGACCCTCACATGAGGCCACCACCCCCCCCAACGAATATAGTCTGTTGACCTTTCCGTTGGGGACAGACGGTTGTCCAGTAAGGCCGGAACAACCGCGCATCTCTGCTGAAATAAAATAAAAAAAGACAAAAAAAAAGTAGAAAAAAAAACTAATATTTTTTTTTTAAGGAAAGGGAAGGGAATTTTTTTTTTTTTTTTTTTACTTTACTTCTTATGGGCTCGGACCATAGTATTTCCCAACGGAGCACTTTTTCCCGAAAGATTGGGCGAAAGTCTCAAAGGCCCTGAAAGACCCCTTATCCGCAACCAAATTGCCATAGTACAAAGGGTCAATCAGGGACCCTCTGATAGCTCTGAGGAGAACACCACGCTCCAAACCCATACCCGGACAGGACCACAGAATGTGATACGCATCCTGCTCTGGAAACGAGCACTGGCAAACAGAAATGGCAGACAGACCCAAATAAGCCAATTTATGGTTGAACCTCCCATGACCAGTCAAGAATTGACTGGTCCAAAAATTAGGCGTCAACCAAGTTTGCTTAATTCTTACTGTGACTAGTGGAAAAAAATTATATGTCTGTCTGCCTCGAGGCGAACGATCCCACCGATTCTGCCAGGCGTCAAAGGCAGTCTCTTCAATGCGTATCAGTAAGCTCCTCCAGTACTGGGGGGTTGGCGCACTGTTCTCGGGTGGGTGAGGGGAAATGAATTCCTGCCACGATGAATTCCTGGAAATGAATTTTGAGCCTTGACCGAGCAGCTCTGGCCTGAATTTTCAGGTCCAGAGGAAGAACCCCAGCGAGAACCGGTAGCGCATCAGTAGGTGTAGTACGGTAAGCGTTTGTCAGAGCAATGAGAGGTGCACGTTGCCCACTATTAAGGGCTCGACGTACAGTAACCAAAAGGGTACGTGATGCCCAAATGCCAGATGCATATGCAACACAGTTTACGAAAATGGCCTCATACCCCAACTGCCTCTCTCGGAAGCCCAGACCCCAGGTACGGCCGCAGAGTCTATCGAGTCTGCAAAAAGCAGTCTTAGCCTTCTCCAGGATGAACCCAATGTGTGTACTAAAAGTTAGTCGCTTGTCAATTGTTACGACCAAATATTGAACAAAGTCACCAAATTTAATTTTGGAACCTCCGAACCTTATAGAAGGATCCCGACAGAGTGAACCCTTCACCAAAAGACCTTCTGTCTTGGTCGGCGAAAAAGACAATTTATTAAGGATTGCCCAATCATTCAAAGAGTGAAGGGCAGCTGTTGCTCTAATCTCGAGCTCGACTTCGCATGCACAATGAGCGTAACATCATCTGCATAAGCGACCAAACTGCAACCCACTGGAATGTCCACCCTGAATATATCATTCAACAAAATATTCCAAAGAATGGGACCTAACACAGAGCCTTGAGGGCAACCAATAGTGATATCGAGAAAACCAACATGTCCACCCAGTTCATATACCATTTTTCTATTATAGAGGTAGCTATGGATCATTGCCAATAAATTAGGGTAGAGATTCAAAAATGAAAGTTTCACCAAAATAATCGGCCACCAAGCATGATCGAAGGCACCAGCTATATCTAGAAATATCAGAGCGACGTATTTTATACTATATTATTTATTTATATACTATACTATAATATAATATATACTATACTATTAGTATTTTATACGTATTTTATTTTATACTATATCTAGTATATCAGAGCGATATACTTATGTACAATACTGTACATAAGTACATCGACCCGTGTAATCAGTGGACCTCCGAATCTCGGATTCTCGAACCTTTTGCCGCAGGTGTATTTGGGTGTAGCCGTTGCCCGCCTGAATTTTCGTTCGAAATAATGAATATTATTTATTAACTAGTGTAAGCCCGTTGAATATCAACGCCCGCTGAATTTTAAATATCGTAATATAGTAATAGAGATCCCCATTACCCAAATAGATCGATCCCCGATACCCAATGGAATTTTTTTTTTTTTACTTTACTATTTATATTATAATTATTAATTAATATATATATAATAATTATAATTTTGTAAGCGATTTTGTAAAAATCAAAAAAAAAAAAAAAAATAATAGTTTTTATATTGACATATATGTATTATTAGCAGAGTTTTTATGTTATAGGTAAAGCAGACTTACATACGATCCCTTTTGTAGGTAATGTTTAAAAAAAAAATGGACTAAATTGAGCAAGGGTGATGGCAGATTAGTCTTAAGACGTTCTTCCCGAGCCTGAGGTCATGGGTTCGATCCCCCACTCGTTCTAGTGGTTTTTTAATAATTTTTCCTCAGCGAGCGTTATCAGCAGACAGGCAGACAGACGGATTTCGGCTATTATATATTGTACTAGTGTAAGCCCGTTGAGTATCAACAGAGCGTTTATCCAAATCCCGACACACGATTTGGCACATGTTTGCGAAACGGATGCAGCGAAAAACGTTCTCTTTTAATGCACATGTTTCGAACGATATGTTTTTCTTAGTAATGTAAGTAACGAACGGTAATTTCTTGGGCAGAGATAAGTTGGGGTTGGTGAATATTCGGCAAAGGTGTGGCACTCGGAATGTCGGTTTTTTTTATAAGGCCTAAAAGCCGCCGCACCGCATGCCAGAAAGAGACAACGCAATACGTAAGACACGAAGTGACGAATTCACTTCAAAGTGACGAATTCACTTCAAAGTGACTTCTACTTTACTATTGTTGAATATCAATATCGTAATCGTAATGTTGTAATGTTGAATATGAATATCAACGCCCGCTGAATTTTAAATTACGTAAAGCTTTTTTTTAATAGTCTTTTTTTAATAGAGAAAAAAAAAAAAAAAAAAATTTTTTTACTTTACTATTTATATTATAATTATTAATTATTTTATAAAATAATATTCTGCTATTTTGTAAGTGAGTTGTAATAAAAAAAAAAAATACTTTATAAAGCGCCATCTAATTGACAAAGGGAAACGATAATTTCGATAATTTAATTAATACCCAGTTTTATTTTTATTATATTATAATTATTAATTATTATATATATAATAATTATAATTATAATTTTGTAAGTAAAAAAACCAAAAAATAATTATAGTTTTTATAGGTAATACGTAGCAGGTAGCATTCCAGACCGCTTATATAGGTAACAAAGGTCTCTCTTACCAACCCGCCGTAGTCGATACGTTAGAATGCTCGACTACCAACTTCGACATCGTGGTTTCGAATCCCGTAAAATCTGGTATTTTAATTATTTTTCCTTATTTCCTATTTATTGTAACTATAGGTAATGTTTTAAAGGAGTAAACTCACGGCCGGGCGATAGTGTATAGCATTAGTGCGATGACTCTTGAGCCTAAGGTCGTGGGTTCGATCCCCCGCTCGTTCTAGTGGTTTTTTAATAATTTTTCCTGAGCGAGCGTTATCAGCAGACAGACAGACAGACGGATTTCGGCTATTATATATATAATAATATAATTTTTTTTCCTCAGCGAGCGTTATCAGCAGACAGGCAGACAGACGGATTTCGGCTATTATATATTGTATAATATAATTTATTTTGATATGTACGCATGCATATATATGTATAAAATAAATTATATATTTAGCTTAATATATAATACTAGAGTAAGCCCGTTGAATATTAACGGAGAGGTTTATCATCACCCGTATTGAAAAATAATATTAAATATAATAGTTTTTATAGTTGTTGCATAGATGGTGCGTTATAATAGAACGATGTAAAAATTTAGCAAAATCGCGAGCCTATTGAGAATTAATATTGTCAAATTGCAGCAGGCTCGTCATCGCCTCCGTTTGGATTATAGCGTAAGCGCTCATTGTTCCGAACTGGTGATATCGGGTTCAAATCCCACTCGCGCGCGGACGGTTCGTGTCTTTTAATTATTTACCTCAGCGAGCGTTATCAGCAGACAGACACACACACACACACAGACAGACGGAATAGGGCTATTATATATATATGATAATATAATGTTCAAAGAAAAAGCCTTATATCTCAAATAGCCAGCATTTCGCAGAAAATTCCATATTTCGTAATTGCTAGGAATATTTAGGTAATACGCATTTTCTCGCCAATGGGAGATACTAAAACCTCATAATTTTGTATATAATAATGTAAAAAATATACAAATAATATTATTGAGTAATTATATGTATGTATTTACATTATATATTATATGTAGGTTAAAATATGTTACTATAAATAATTGTTCTGTAAACGATATAGAGAATATATTAATGGTAAAGTACGAACGTGAGTTCGGGTGGGTAACGGAATATCTTAAGAAGCGTTTAGGCTGATATTACACTTGACCACTCCACCAACACCAAATTTTTTTGAACCTCGACTACTAGATAGATATACATGTTTAGATGGCACGTATTAGGCCCGTAACGCACGTGGCAGCCTGGCTGCAAGGCCATGGCCGCGGCAAAAACAACGATGTTAGGAAATGTATGTGGCTGCCTGTTTGACAACGCACTGAGGCAGCCAGGAAACTCTGGCCGCGCGGCCACAGGTACCGGCTCCGATACGCAGCAGCCAAACAGGCAGCCACTGGCCGCCGCGGCCAACACGAGATGTATTTAACAAAGCAAATGTATGTGGCTGCCTGTGCGATGCACGCACTAGCAGCCTGGCTGCTCGGCAGCCAGTCAATTCACGTTTGTTATTTCTGATTTTCAGCCGCTTCGGCTGAAAATCTGAATAAACAATTCCAATTCCATTATAAATTTTACACTTAATTCAACGAATAAGATAAAAATATAAAAAAAAAAAATCTCGCTAATATTGCGCGCTGGAAATAATGTACATATATAAAACTATTTTCAACGAATTATTTGCATCTACATATGTACATATGTACAGTACAAAAGGATCCGAGATCCGAGATTACGAACCAAATATTGCATTGAAAATAATATGTTGTATCGCTGTCCATTTGTGAGCATCTTTTGTTTGAGAACTTGCCGCTAAATTTCTGAGAAGCCAAATAAATAAAAGGGTTCTTTTAGAAGATGCACATGAGAATGTTCCCGAGAAGTTTTGTTGAAAATGTCAACTAGCTTGCACGTGCACACAGTAAATAATTTTGCCTTCGGAGAAATATAGATAGCTATCTATTATTTTAACTGATACACCTAGACTGACCAACTGGGAAGACCGGCTTGAAGTGTGCACCGTGGGAAATTTTTCGTAAAAGAGCTGTCACTTGAATTTTTTTTTTTTGTTGTTGGTTCGATAAAGTGCTCTGAAATATTTAGCTTTGACTGTTCGTCAGCCAGTCGAGTCACGTTCGGAAAGAACAAATTTTTGTTTTCGGATGTTCAAATTTTTGCTCGGATGTTTTCGAAGATCCTTTATAGTAAGTATGAAATAAGCCTTTTGATTGACGTTCCTGAAGCAGAGGATGAATCCAGTACTTTTTTTTTGCTTTACGTTTCTTTTCATTTAGAAAATACAAAATAACTGCGTCTTCGACATCCATCTTTCGCGAATGAATCACTGACACTGGCGTTCTGGCTGCCGCTCTGGCTGCTTGAACTGGGTGCACGTTTTTCTGGCCGCCGCGGCCATGGCCGCGCAGCCAGGCTGCCACGTGCGTTACGGGCCTTACACTGAGCGATTCACTGGTGACTAAAAATTTCTTGGAAGTCAAAGGTTCGCAGTACAAATCGACATCAAATCCCTTTTCGACCCTTTTTTTTGCGTCGTCTTACTCGAATGCAACTGTTTCGAGAACGCTTTTTTTTATAACCAAAATGGTTTCGAAAACGATGATAATTAGCTGAAAATCGTCTTGCATTTTTTTTACACTGAACTACATAGAGTAGTTTTCGAATAGCTTCGTAACCCTATTTTTTTGTATGAAGATGAGTGGTTCAATCATAGATTCAATCAAGTGGTTCAATCATAGATACATAATAACGTGTTATTCTATATCTATGGGTTCAATGTAATAAGATGCTGGCCACCGTCAAAAAAAATCGGGTATTGGTGGAGTGGTCAAGTGTAATATCAGCCTTAGGGTCCAAAGGCCGCACATTATCAAAAGCATCCACCTTTCCGTCGTCTAATAATCGATACTTTTAGTACTGATTAAACTACCTATACATTATCTGATTAGTAATCGGATAATTTATTATATGTAGATAAACGTGTGACACCTCAACCACCTCTAAACGCGACTACAAATCATCGAAAGCTCAAATTTTTACGTTTGGACAAAAATAAAAAAAAACACTGACATAGAAAACCAATCCTTATAAATGCGTTAAAATAAAAAAAAACGACTAACCTAGCGCATAATAACACCGAGAAAAAATCCGAAAAAAAAAAATACTTTTGACTTTTAAAATGTGCTAGACCAGCGTTTCCCAAATTCTGGGACGTGAGCCTATTTTTAGTGGGTCGCGAAAAATTTGAAGTTCAAAATTCAGATTCCGAAGAATGTGATTTTTTTTTAAATTATTTAAAAATAAAATATGAAAAAATGGGAAAGTAAAAATAATATGCAACAAGCCACTGGAATTTTTGAAAGACAACTGGAACAGCTTAAGTCATCGAAATCATACATTGTACAGGGTTTGTCCCAGCTTCTTGTTTTCGTTAATTATAAGTTATTTAAAAATAAATAAAACTCTGGATATTTTTAAGTATAAAAACAGTATTAAAAATAATTTAAATATCCCCCAACCCCCATCATGTCCATTAAAACTAGGTGGGTCGCGAAAGTTTGTCGTTCTAAAAAGTTGGTCGCAGTACTAAAAAGTTTGGGAAGCACTGCGCTATACGATTACTTATAAGTATTTTAAGCTTAATACCACAATTAATACCAAAAATAGCCAACTATTGTTTCTAATACTCATTTTGAACAAAGAATCACAAAAGTCAAAAAAGTGGAAAAATTGTCCATTTAAGCGCTCATATCTCACAAATGAGAGCTAACCGAAAAATTTCATTATCATATTCGGATTCAGTGGGTCAAAATTAGTAAAGATTGACTAGTCTGCGCTCCGGTAGTTTTTTTTTGTTGCACAGTGTTATCTACGGACAATAAGTATTATTTATATTGTATTTCAAAAAGATATGTAATACTAACCTGAAAAAAAACAATGCAATACGCAAATTGCTGTATCGTGTAATATTATACTATTCCATTGAGGTTATTTGATCAACAGAAAATTCAATTGTTGTCTATATAATATGCGATGGCTATAAAACCAAACTCGTTTTGTCTGCGAGCGAATTCCTTATGGCCTCCAAACTATAGCAAGCCACACCTTAAAAGTCGCAACATCAATTGATCTAAATTAAACGGCAATCTAGGTATTTCACTTGAACCTGAACGATTTTCAACGCAAGATTCCTTTGTGACTAATAACCTCTTAGAACCACGAAGTCAAAACGATAAAATATTGATCAGCCCCCACTCAATAGTGTTGATACAAGTGTTCAAGATACCTGGTTATACATCCGAAGAATAGACTTGTTATTACATAACAGTCTATTTTGATACATGATTTTTTATAAGCAAATTTCACTGTAGATAAAAACTCTCTTCTCAAACTAACGGGATACATTCCAAACATCAATTTACCCATCTATTTACATTGTATATATGTACATAGTTACACCAATCAACAAACAAACACATTGCTTATACGATTTCGTAAGAAGTGTGATAGTATAAACATATCTTGAAGATTAGTGCTCTATAAAATTGACTCAAATACTATTTTATTTATGTACATATATACACATCTGCTTATCCAATTGCGATGGTATTATTAAAGACTTACCATTTGGGATATAAGTTCAAATATAAATATGAGGTGTAGAATTTTTTTTTTTTAGCATTCATTCATTCATTTATTTATCACACTTTCTACAGATGCAGTACAGATGTACATATACAGATGCAGTAAAATAAACACAATAGCGAATGCAATTCCGATGCAATCGAAGGCACACACAAACACAGAGTAACTTAAAAAAAAAAAATGACGCCATTTGCTTTAAATAAATGTGGGAATTTGTCTGATGCATAACATACATCAAATCCGAAGGTCGGAGAGGATCAAGAATCAAGACAATGTCGGTAATACGAAAATATAAGGTCGAACCGGTTATGCATGCGGCCATCTTTTATATATTTATATGTACATTTTTACTAAACCGCCTAAACATAGAAACGCAAATAACCGAGAGAGCGAGTCGGTTAAAATGTTTATCTAATAATGCCGCCACTTCACCATCGCGCGAATGTTATAAAATACGTTGGTGTTAACGTGAAAATGTTCGAGCGATATACCTAGTGTTGTAAAAATTCCGAGAATAATCTTTTGGAGAATATTCTCGAGAATATTTCCGAGAATATTCTCCAAACCGAAAATTTTCTTTTTTAGAGCATCTGAAGGGAAAAAATTGTATGAACAAAATGCAATGTACCCTGGGCTCAATCGGCCACCATGTATTTTAAATAAATAAATACTAACTCTTATCTGTAATGTATTTTGTTCTGTTGTTGTATACAGTAATCTATATCTAATCCGGGCTAATACTTGGGAGAGGTGGCACGGATTACACGAATAATATTTCTCTTTCTTATTATATATGTTATTTGAAAACGCAGTATTCTCGCTATCTTTCAATATATTTTCATCTCGCTTTGTTTCGTGTATAAGTGTAAAAGTTCTCTCCTCTTGTACACATGTTTTTAGTATTCGTGACAAAAACTAAATTTGATGGGGCGAGAATTGACAAAATTTTTACGATCTTTTGTGCTAAGTTTAAATGAATGATTATATCATAAGTCAAAAAAGAAATGCTCTCAGACACACTAGAAAGTCCTATTACTCCTATAAGGTTCTGAAAATATCCTAGAATCCTCTAAAAAGCTATTAAACTATCTAGAGATGTTTTATAACCAAGAAAAAAGACTGATTTCAAGACCAAGAAAAAATCGAATGATTTCAACGTCGGATTCGCATGTTTATATTTGAAGCGTGACTTCATTGGCGACGAAAAAGTTTTGGCACCATTCAGATTCGATTGAGTTGCAGCATCTTGATGAATTATGTAAATTTATTGAGAATGCAAAATTGTCGCAAAGAATCGAGAGCTATTATTTGGTCACCGCACACAATAAATGCTAAACGACACGTATTGTATATTTATATACCTATACATTCTAACTACATGTGCAAATCAAATTCAATGGGGCTACCAAACAAATCAACGTCTATCTACATTGTAAATGAATTGAATGAATAGGTGTACTTATAATGTTATAATACCAAAAAAATATATATGTAGTTTAAAATCTATAATACACCATTCTCTTCTGTTAGTGACTGGTTGATATCTTAACTATCATCCTTAATTGCTTGTTGCTCTCTAATAAATATATCACAAGCTATTAGCCTAGATAATTATCTTATTAATTTAAATTTGATTTTAATGGAGCGCTTTTGGAAGAATGAACGTAGTTTTTAAATCCAACATCCCACTATGGTTAAAAAATAAGGCAATGTGTACTGCCAATTATGACGTATGGATGTGAAACGTGGATGCTGAATTCAAGAATGTTACGTAAGATCCAGTACACACAGAGAAGCATGGAAATATGTATGCTTGGTAGCAAGAAGAAATCGTAAGAGGAATACATGGGTAAGAAGCATGCATGACCAAAGTGGCAGATATAGCAGAACGTGTGAAAAAGTTGAATTGGCAATGGGCTGGACACAGCGAGAAATATGGATGGCAGATGGACGCGAGAAATACTGGAATAATATCCGGGAGGATGTGAAAGAAAACAAGGTAGACCGAGTGTACAATGGGCTGACGAATTGAGAAGAATGTGTGGAGTCAAGTGAATGCAGATTGCTCAAGACAGAAAGGAATGGAAGAGGATTGGAGAGGCCTTCATCCAGCAGCGGATGGTGAACGGCTGAAAATGATGATGATGATTAGATGAGTGTATTTTTGTCAAAAAACTGTGATACATGAGTGATGAGTCTTTAAGTCACACCCGAAATAAATATTAAATATCATACATACATAGATAAGATAGATTTCACTGTGTTCAATTTCGGGCTATTTCTTAGCCATAGCGAATTCATCAGAGAGCAAATACGTTCTACTGATGCATTTTATCCTGGCATACATACATACATATGTAGTTTAACAAAAAAATAATAAGTAGTTCTATTTCACTGAGGTGGGTCTGTTCCATCTTATTTTACTTTAAACTTATTTCAGCAGAAACGAATAATGTCATCGGGTTAGAAAATCTGGAACGGCATTGCATGTACATAGGTACCACCTACCTCCACATCTCAACCACGAATATCAGATGTCGATAATCTATTAATATGTATTAAGGTCAAAAGGAACCCGTTCTACATTTTTCTCAATTGCTGTTGTAAACGATTTGCTATTTCAATTTTTTGTCATTCGTATTTCACACGATGACTTGTGCAAATTAGCAGATGTTTTTTATCCTACTTGACACCCTCAAATGAAGGGGTTGGAAGAGGACTTCATCACAAAACCACTAAGACGGCAACTTATCGGCAACGGATGTTGTTCCCAAGGCACAGTCAAATATGTGAATACATATTGTGAATACATCGGCATCTGGAAGTCGCAGTAAAATGTCGTTCTCGATATTTTTTGAAATTTTTGATTACAAAAAATCCGGGATTTTCAAAAACCGGTACTGTCCCGGATAAACCGGGACATCTGGGACCCCTACTGATATGATAAGCATTGTGCTAAGTTGAGCTTTAAACATTGGCAATTTTCAATTTGGAAGCGTTCCAATTTTTAACGAAATGGAATGTGCTAGGTTTGTTCATTATATGTAAGTGTGTTGGAACTGCTGGATTTGTAAATGTAACAGAGGAGAACCAGATTTCGTTGTATGTATGTATGTATATAAATATCGAAAATACTGCAGTATAATGGTTACAGGGAAAGTCTGAAGACCCACATTGTATATTATTCCTAGGCATTTTATACAATGCCCTTAAATAGCCAGGCACTCTAAAATATGTATACTACATTTCATAAATTGAAATAGCATAAAAAAACGTGTATAAAATTTAATTGCCTGTAACAAACATATGTGTATGTAGAGTGGATTAGTAAGCTCCGATAGGCACAGATCAAAACTGTTTGATTTGTTTGATTTCGCATGGTGACCTTATTGTACAGTCTGTACCCATTTACATTTCGAGGTCATGACGTAATATTGCGCCATAAAATGAACATAAAAATGTCTAATTAAATCGTCACTGGAGAATTTGGAATATTGTAGACTTTTTTAACGAATGCTTTAAGTCCACGGACGGCGTTCTCGTCATATTAGAAATTTATAATTGTTAATATGAATGAGCCTTTAGATTCGAAAGTGGAATGAATTAATTTTTTTTCTCAGATACATACAATAATATTGCATTTCTGTAATCTGAAAAATTTGGGTGTTTTTATAATTTTGTTCGTAAATATGTAAATTATACTTGTTTAGTTCGTTGACAATCAACGCGTGTTTATTATTGTCTGCTAACGATAGGGGCAACTATGGTAACAATTCCTGACAAACAGATCAACGACAGACTTTAGGTGTTTATGTGTAACTAGTGTAAGCCCGTTGAATATCAACGCCCGCTGAATTTTAAATTACGTAAAGCGCTTTTTTAATAGAGATCTCCACTAATTGATCGCACGATTGTACATAAGTGACAAAAAAAATAAAAAATAGTTTTTATAGCGCCATCTATGTATTATAGCAATCCCGTAGTATAGATAGTATCTATTTTTTTTTACTTTACTATTTATATTATAATTATTAATTATTATATATATATAATAATTATAATTTTGTAAGTGATTTTGTAAAAAAAAAAAAAAAAAAAAAAATAGTTTTTATAGCGTCATCTATGTATTATTAGCAGAGTATAGGTAGGTATTAACTTATATAGGTAATGTTTAAAAAAAAAAGGACCAAATCAACAACGAGCCGTGGCGTATGCGTTAGCGCGATAACTCCCGACCTGGCGTCCCGGGTTCTCGATCCCCACTCATTCTGGTTTTTTAATTATTTTTCCTCAGCGAGCGTTATCAGCAGACAGACAGACAGACAGACAGACGGATTTCGGCTATTATATATATATATGTATATATGCTAGAGCAGCGGTGCCCAACTCGTAGATCGCGAGCAACATGTTGCTCGCGTACCGTTATAATGTGGCTCGCGGCTCGCATATTATTCAAAATACTGACTGATAAACTTGATGTTGAGTATGGAACTTTAATGTTACATTCTGAAGTTAAATGGCTTAGTAAGGGAAAAGGTCTATAACGATTTGTAGAGCTTCTTCCAGAGATAAAACTGTTTGTAGAATCCAGAAACGAAACTTAGGAAGAACTTAATGATCATGGTTGGTTGTCACCAAACAACATAACAACCAAAATTAATAAACTCAATCTTGAGCTTCAGGGGAGACAATGAACTCTTTTTGAATTAATAGGAAGTGTAAATGCATTTCAGTCTAAATTAAATTTGTGGATATCCCAAATTAAAGAATGTAACTTCAGCCATTTTCCAAATTTAGAGAAATTTATTTATAAATATGTATAAGGAAATTGAATCAGATGAATATTCTGAAAATCTCGTTTAACTTAAAAATAATTTCGAAATTAGATTCTCTGATTTTCGTAAAATTCATCCAATCGTTTAATTCATTTTAAATCCATTTGTTGATATTAATATTTCTAAAATATCGCAAAAGATTGCAAGTATGTACATATATTGAATAAAAATGTCAGTATTTTAGAAATGGAAATAATTGATTTTCAATCTGACCTAAAATTAAAAACAAGAGTATCACAAACTGATTTTTGGACACTTGTGGATGAGAGAAAATATCCACTTGTAAAGGAAACTTTTCAAATGTTAAACACCTGCTTTGGATCAGCTTAACCTTTCCCTTACGGTGCTAAAAAAATCCGCGCGCTCCGGTGATATGTATTTTGTACACCATATGAAAAAGTATATGATATTCCCATTATTAGAGTCGAGTTGTAGTAAATACATCTTTGAAGATTTTGTTGATTTCGTCTTTATATCTATATGTATAATTTTATATTTTACATGTATGTTTTTTAAAAAAAATACATATTTGTGGTATTCACACGCATTCTGTCTTTTTATTCCACGAGAAATATTATTAAAAGATTTAGAACCACTGATCGACGATCTTATAACGACACGTGCTGGTACTTGCGACTCGAGGCCGCTGAGTCAGTCACACAGTCACACACATTTAGTCGCTCACAAGTCGTTCTTTGCGATGGATCTGTCAACTGTTTGCGATGTTTTTTTACGTTTTCAGACACTTTTCAGAGCTAACACTACAAAAATTGATTACATTTCAACATCAACTATGGTCAATAAAAGCAATATTTATGAATATTTCAATATTTCCGGTTTTTAAGTCACTTTTTCATATGGTGTACAAAATACATATCACCGGAGCGCGCGGATTTTTTTAGCACCGTAAGGGAAAGGTTAACTTAACTTAACTTAGCTTGAAATTTTTTAAAATCGAAGTTCAGATCCAGATTAACAAATGAATATCTGAATGATTGTATGACTCTTGCTGTAACACTTTATGTACCAGAGTACAATAAACGGGCCCAAGACATTCAATGCCAGTCTTCACATTGATTAATTATTAATAAGTTTTGTTTGTCCTGTATTTTATTTAATTTGTAGTAGAGTAGAAGAAGAAAAAACAGTAGTAGTGTAATATTATTGTGTTTTCTTTTACTTATTGTTGTTGATTTTTTAAAAAAAAGGGTCATCGTTGTGTGGCTCGCCTGAAATTTTTAAATTCTTAATTTGCTCGAGATAGACTAAAGGTTGGGCACCACTGTGCTAGAGTATTACATTGTACTACTTAACTAATCTGTGCATCATAATCACGGATTTCTGATGATTAATATCTATTATTATTTATTAAGATTTACATATGACGATTGACGCATGCATAATCATAATCATATCTAAATTGTTTTTTTGGTACACGGATTTACTCCATATATTAATTACTTTTTAGATTCCATTTACAATTTTTACTTTATCCATATTGGATGTATTGTGATTGTGCGAAAATTCGAGCTCGAGATGTTGACTGATATTTTTCACTCGTATTTCACACGGTGACTTATACTTACGGTGACCATATTTTTTTGGAGAAAATAAAGGACAAATCAGAAATTGTTTCATAATAAAAAAAGTAGGTAGCGTTTTTTTGTTTCACTACAACAAAAAAGCTTTGTAATATTTCTTATTAAATATAAGCATAGCATTTCAAACAATCATTTTATTACTTAAAAAAAATTAATTTTGATACTTTTCACAAGAATTTACTTTTTTTAATAGCTCAGGTTTGTGTTTTAAGAATTCATAAAACTGTATACAATTCATGTCAAAGTTGCGTTTGGTATAAATGCATTTTTCCAATGTTTCGATTTTCAATTGGGTTGTTTCACTGGTTCACTAATGAAAAAACTCATTCAGTGGGAGCCAGTGAGATTTTTAAAATGTATTTTAAAAGATACGTGTTTATCTGTGAAATATTTAAAAAATTTCAAACCATGTACATACGTTGGCAGAACTTTTAATACACGAAATTTCTTGAAATAGTTCGAGGTCATTTATATTTAAGTTCCAGTGACTGGAAATTAACAAAACGCTTTCCTCGATTTTGTTGCATCTTTTAATATGTATTGGATTTTTTCAAAATCTAAAAACCCTTGATTTTTTCGTTCAATTAGCTTTAATATATATTGTTGAAATGTTGAAGCTTGGCTGTGAATAAAAAATAATCATGCCTCAGCAAACACATCATTAAAAAAGTTTTTCAGAATCGTGGGACATTTTTCCAGTTTCAAAAAGTACGATTTTAGTGACCTGATTAGTTATAATATTCTCTCTAAAGCTGGTAGAAAAGTTATCCATCGCGTTTTGCTGTAACCCAGTAGTTTTCTATATTGAACATCTACATATGTATGTAGGTACATCATCAAAAAATTCTTTCAATTTTTTCAATTTTTTCACTCTGATTGTCTAGATGTAAAAATGTGAATAAATTTTTACTAATATCACTTTAATATCTACCGGAAGACAATCGACACTAGTGCTTATGCAATTATTGCACTGCGTGATATGCGCCAATATTCAATTTACTATTTCAATTTACAAAATAAAGGACAAAATGGTCATTTTAGAAAAAAAATAAATCTAAAGGACAGAGCAGTGAAATAAAGGACTGTCCTCTTAAATAAAGGAGGTATGGTCACCATACTTATACTATACCAACATACTTAAGATAACATTCAAATGTGTGAATGTTATTTCAAGACAATATTTTATCTAATATTTACTTCGTTATCTAAAGGCAATATGTTATCTAATATATAGGTACTTCGTTATCTATAGACAATTATATAAATACTGGGTACTGTTTTAATTAATTTCACTCTTGATTTGGAAGTGAACTGAAAACACACTATTGTGGTATACGGTATACCAGTGGTCTCCAAACTCAATAAGGATGTGAGCTACTGTCAGAAATTGAAATTGTCTGGTGAGCTACTCATACACATTCCTTCTTTATAATTTTTTATCATTGTCCTTTATCGTACCATACATAATATTATTATGTACATATATTACTTAAAATAAATTAGGACATCGGACTTCCAATAAAACATAAAAGGCGTACTTTAATTATTTATTTATAAACAAAACAATAATTGAAAAATATCTTGAAATAAGTGTAAGTAATAGTAAAAATAATTATTGAAAAGAATGGCATTCACTTTCCTCCACAGTTTTTTCAATTCTCGGTGAGTAACTTGTCACTCCCATCCGAATGTAATTTTATTATCACATCTGTGAGTCTATTT
Organism: Parapsyche elsis; assembly: GCA_022651745.1. Lineage (NCBI taxonomy): Eukaryota > Metazoa > Arthropoda > Insecta > Trichoptera > Hydropsychidae > Parapsyche > Parapsyche elsis. The sequence goes on from JAGVSN010000025.1 coordinate 137,815, forward strand.
CTATATTTACTTTTAACCACCTTCATAGTGGAAAACGTTGATTCACACAAGTAGGTAGAACAAAACAATGCCTTCGTTTTGAGCGCAATTCGAACTAAAATTGGATACTTTTCTGTTGGGACGAAAGGCCATACAGATTCTACAATTGAGGCAACACTCTTAAGCGACAAATCCAATTGAAATTCTATCAATTCCATTATTTCTGATGAAGGGCCATCTTCTTGAAAATTTTCGACGATACAGCTGGATAGTTTTTCAATGTCAAAATTTATAAAAGGAGCTGAAACAAATTGTCCAAGCAGCTCAACTATTTTAAAGTCACATAACACTGTCACTGAACCGCAGTCACTGAAAAACTATCCAGCTATCACAAGTCACTGAACCGCAGATCAGACTGTTTTCGCAAGCTTGAAAGAATCTGGACATGATTTTCTCCTATGAAGCTTTCACAATTTATTTATTTTTCCAGTTACTCTTTCAAACAGGGGAAATCTTTAACTTCTCCACGACTTAGGTTGTGCTCCCAGAATGTAAGTCTATTGGAAAATGCCCGTACTTAAGAGATCATTCCGCAAAAATTTTATCTTGTCCCTGAAGTTGAACATTCAGTTCATTTAATTTCTCTGTAACATCCACAAGAAAGGCAAAATCCCGCAGCCATTCAAAATCTGTAACCTCTGAGTATGTTTTATCACTTTCTTTGAAAAATTCGACTATTGAAGGTAGCAGTTCATTAAAACGACGAAGAACACGTCTTTTATTCAACCAACGGATTTTCTGTGTGGAGCAGGAGGTCTCCATACTGGCAATTTAGCTCATCTGTCAGAGCCTTGAACAAGCGTCTTTGGAGAGGATGAGCCCTCCCTCACCTGGTTAATAATTTTAACAAGTTTCATTACCTCGTTGAATTTTAGGTATTTTGCACACAGTGCCTGCTAATGAGATAAAAAAGGGGTGAAAACATTTCATCTTTCTGGCATAAGGCAATGAAGCCATTGTTGACACCACAAAACGCTGGAGCACCATCGATAATAATACCCAAAAGTTTTTGAATGGGTATATTCTCAGAAGAAATCATCGCAGAGTAAATATCCTTACCCCTAGTGTGGCCTTTTAGTAGAATAACTTTTAAAAACTCCTCTGTTACAGTAAAATCGCTGAAGATCATTCTTACAAATATGGCTAACTGAGATATGTCAATGACATCGGTAAATTCATTCAACTTGTGCATTTCATTGACATTTTGTTCGAGAAATATTTCATTTCGGAGTCCAATAATAAAATTTGAGAGACAAATTTATAAGTATGAAGAAGTACACTGTTTCCGTTCTCTTCATAATTTCCTGCTCTTTTTCTGCAATTTTCAGCTTGTCCCATAACAACCAGTTGACGATCACCGTATGTTTACTATTAACATATGAGTGGGCTAACAATGTCGGTAACTATCGATTACGAAAACTATGGGTCACTCCCGAAACAAAATTCAAAATAAACTAAGTCACTTGTGACCTAATGTATTTATGTAAACTCTTGGAGTATTGCCCGGAGAAGATCAACGGGTAAAGATCAGGAATTGTATAGAAATTGTTTCAGGAGTATCAAGGCTCGACCGCTTCTTTTATTTTCATTAACCTTATTTTTTACTGTCAACGGAATCGTTTCAAATTCAATCAAAATTATTATTTCAAAAAGAGCCTAGTATGAGAATGTGGAATGACTTTTTTTATCATTTAGAATTTAATTGAGTTTTGTTTTTCAACTTGCTGTTACGGGTGACACGTGATCGTGTAATTACATACACCTTTTTCAAATGTATAGAGCTTCTTTCAATATTGCGGTGTTATTTCGCGTTATATGATGTGTCGTTGGGTGCTCCAACATATTTATATAACCTACCTCGATTGCTCTTAGCAACCCTTATTTTATTGCAATATCCACCACAACGACCATGGATGTCAAAGTGGGGAGCGTCCCATAAAAACTTGTGTCGCCAGTACTAACGCCCAAATTCATTTTTTTCCGGCTAGGATCACAGCAACGTTAAAGAGATAAGTTTAACGTTGTTTAAGTTTATATTAGTGGTTGCCAACTGGTAATCAGCGAGAGATGATTATTGTTTATTTAACTAAGACATTCGATAGAAAAATAAATAAATAGAAATACATCTTCTTTTCATAAACATATTTTAATTAAAATTTCAAATATGTGAAATTTAAATATTCTTAATAACTACGTATATAAGTACAAAGTATTTTGCTTATTTTCTTTGGTATTCATCACCTTATATATGGAAAAATAAGATTGCACTATTACTAGATATGTAAAAGAACGTTTTTTAATAAATTACTAAAAATCAATCAAGCAATAAAGCCCGCGAGCAACGGGTTGAGTATCCCTGCACCAAACTTTCATATATGTATTAGTTTAGTGTCTATTACAAATATTCACTACGTAACAATGAAAATGCTCTGTCTCTTTCGCTTGCGTACCTACTTGTTGTGAGTGTAAAAGAGACACAAATATTTTGTATGCCTTTATTTTATGAAATACAGCGTGCTTCTTGATTACGGCCTTTCAGTCTTCGATTGTTATATCGTTTGTTGCTTTAGTTAGAGTAGTTAGTTTAGTCAGTATATACCGTATTATTAAGGGTATTATTAAGGGCAAAGATAAGGGTATAGTTAAGAGTATAATTAAGGGTAAATTTAAAATTAAATATTAAAAAAAAATTGTATCAGCCTGTATACTAAAAATGCATATGTGTGTGTGTGTGTGCCATTTTGTTTTATCGGCAAACACTTCTGGGCTCCTGGTCGAAAATTTGGACGATTGGGCCGTAGTTTATTTGGGACGTTGGTTTTCGTCCCCAACCCAAATTGGAAAGTTGCATGGAGGCGAATCCAAGTATAATTTAATTCAAGGATTCAAGGATAAATGCAACGATGACACTTACAACTCAACAATACTTTGCCGACTTCGTGTCCTGTTGAATAACTAGCTCAATGTATTCAACTGTCTAATTAACAAAATAAAGAAATAAATTGTGCTCATCACAAAGAGGAGATCTTACGCTAGCTCTGTCATAGCTTTATTTGTTACAATAAGTACAAATATCGAATTGAAACAACATAACCGGACACTGAAATGAAAAAAAGTCGACGACCACTGGGTCAAACGCTCGCTAGACTGAATTTTTAATTAAAATAACATTTGATAACATGATTGTCATAAAAGTTATATTTTATGTTGACCACACATAACTCGCGCCACACACATCGCGTGTTTGAATTAGCAAAGCGTGACAAATAGCAAACTGTTACGCATCACTATTTTAAATTTAAGTACCAATTCTGAAAAAATGAAAGATTTCTAATCCAATTTTGGCTAAAATTCATTATCGAGTTGATCACGCAATCACATTTGGGAATAATCAGCACACCTTCGAATTAAATCACACTTTTTTTATATATTTGGAGTGAAATACTGTTACCGTTGCACTAATAAAACATAGTACGTATTATACTACAACATGCGATCTCTACGTACATATGTATGTTTATGAATTTACGAAAAACTATTAAGTTGTATATTATATGTACAATGTACACACATATATTGTATAATAATCAAGTTTAAGTTAATAAATAAATAATCTCAAATGGTTATGTTATTTCGTCAACAAATGCATCAAACAATAAATTATGTATGCACGGTAAGTTGCACTTCACAAACAAAGAGCAATTATAACTGTTTATATTATATCCGTATACTACATATATTGCGTAAGCTGTAATTAAACCTTGCACGGATGCCGTCTCCTTCTGTTGGAATCTAATTTGAGTCTTTATATTGCCAGATAGAAAAAGCTCGTTAGGACTTTTATGATGCCAAGAGGATGAACATAAATGAAAGTTTAGTCGGCTTTTATAATTTACGACCGCTATGCTTACCTACTATATATGTATATGTATGTACATATGATAATATAGTGCAGGGGCTTGAACTTATGAGCTCATTTCCTCCCCTGGAAGTGAACAGAATGTTCATTCCTCCTGCCCCAATCCTAAATTTATTGAACCAAACGAGATATGTATAATTAAAAAAATAGGTGATTTTTTTTCTCCAATTATGTTCAGAAAAAAAAAATTCATACACGATTAAACAAAAATGAATAAATATATATGTGATAGATGTTGCTGATTTTGATCAACAAGGAGAGAGAAATTCGAGGGACATTCTTGGTTAAACCAGAGCGCATGTCATATCTGACGTCCAACAGATTCCTAGTTTTTATTTTGATACTGACTAATATTGAAAATTCAGATTCACAAAGATATGTAGGTCGTAGCAAATATAACTAAGGTCAAAAGCGCATTATTTGCCAAATCTGGACAGGCAACTGTTTGAGAGCACCAAAATTCAGGTTTTAATTTGAGAATTCTTGCTTCAATAGAGGATAGTTTTGTAAATCTATGAAGTCGTCCTTCTGCGTGCTAGCATCATCCATCGGGTCCAAATTAAAACTGAAAGGATTTCGCATCCACCCTTCATTTTATAGAAGGTTGAAAGTAATCCTCAAATAACTATTAGATTTTACAAATGTCTCAAAATATCGCTTGGAATCCAATCTGGAAGCGTCTCTAATGAATTATTACATTTTTTTTTCGGGAGATACCTTATTAAAATAACCTTCTAAGGCCGGCAACACACGAACCTCTTTTGGCGGTTGGCGGCGGTCTAATTTGGTGGCTTTGTGAAGCCGCGTTTCAGCAGACCATAGAATTGTATACAATTACGTAGATCGCAACACACGGACGTTTGGTGCTGTCGGCGGCGGTCGAGAGCCGGTAGCGGCTGCCCGTCTCCGCCGAGCTGTCGCGTTTTTGGTCGGAGAGCAGCGCTTTTTTTTTTTACTTTTTTATTTAGCCGTTGGCGTGCAGGTGCCTTGCGGCTTTTTGTTGTCGAAGTGACTGCACGCGACTGCCGCGATGTCGACCGCCGCCAACCACCAAAAGAGGTTCGTGTGTTGCCGACCTAAGATATTGAAAAACAGCAGTCGTTTATTTTATCTACGGACGATAAGATATCAGTGATAATACTACCTTACTACTTACTACTTACTACTACTTATCACTATACATTTATATCACTCAGTGCTCGAATTCAGCGGGAGCGGCAGGGAGCGGGCGTTCCCTTTCGTGAAATTTGAAAACGTAGCGTACCCTTTCGTGAAATCTATAAATTTAGCGCTCCCTTTCGTAAAAAAACAAAATTTCCGTGCTCTTTCAATAATTATTATCGAAAAAATTTTAGAAGGTGAAATTTTTTTACATTTATGACTCCTAAATCACAACCTTTGACTGGAATTCCGACAAAGGCATCTTATCTGTAGCCAAAAGCCATTTAAAATATTATTATGTTTTGAAAAAGCTGGATGCACGTGTGTTACTTTAAGATAACATTTAGAATTCGAGTGTTTTTAGATTCTATTTATTTTGGTCGGTTATGCGCAAAAAGTTTTATTGCTTTATGGTCGGCACTGTCTGTCACACTATGGTCGAATTGCAACGGGCCTCTCTCGATAATTTACGATATCTTTATTTGAATTATTGTCGGCTTTCCTTTTTTAACAAAATTTCTATACCATTATACTAATTAATAAAATTTCTGACGCCCATATAAAATCGTTGAATATAATAAAATCGGCCAATAATAATGAAATCGATAAATTTGTACAAAACAGTCAGAATGCTCATATTTTAACGACTGAAAGAGTTTTCAGAACAGTGTATAGAATGTAAATATTAGAGACCATTTTCAGATGTACCTGTTGAAGTTGACTTACAGATATTAAGCGGTATTAATCTCGATAAGATTTTGCATTTCGATGAATATATACATATATGTATGTATGTAGTTAAAAAAAAAGGTCGTTTGATATTTTTTGAAAATTATTGAGCGCTCCCATTCGTGAAAATTTCCATTTCGAGCACTGATATCACTTAATAGCCATATTAGGTATCACCAGTTCGATAGAGGGTGCGCTTAAGCATTCAACCAAACGGAGGCGATGACGGACGTGCTATAATCGGCCAATATTAATTCTTTAAGTGTTCGCGACCTTGCTAAATTGTTACGTTGTTGTATTATATAGCGCCATCTATACAACTATAAAAACTATTAAATTTAATATTATTCTTCAGTACGGGTGATGAGAAACCGTTCCGTTGATATTCAACGGGCTTACACTAGTGTACATATATATATGTACATAATTATGTACAATAGTGATATTTGACGATGCTCGTCCAATGTCTAGGCTAAATGTTAAAATTTATTTTTCAACTGTTTACATTGTATCACTTATTCAGGGTTAACTGTTGCTCCAGTTCTATGTTATATTATGTATCTACATATGTTTGTTTAATACGTGCATACATACACGTAGGGTAATAATTCGGTCAAATACCCGTTTTTATGACTCACAAAAATAGGGGGGGAGACTAAATGGAAAACCTTGTGAAGCATGACAGATAAAAAAGTACGCAAAACAAAGGAATCGCTTGTATCGAAGTGGATAGCATCAACATTTCGTTGAAATTATTATCAAAAATGACAAAATTGAATTTATAAATCATAAAGTAAACGTGAATGATAAACGTCGTTAGGTTGGGTGTGGCAGATGACGCGACTCGAAAAACGTAATCGATATTGTGAAAACGAAAGCGGCAACAAACGTATAATTGGGATAAACTCTAAATAGTCTAAATCCTATACATAGCAACTACATTATATGAATGCCGTTTTCGGATCTTTTTTTGAATGGATGTCGTCATCGCCAATCTCATTCTATAAAATTCAAGATGTAATAAAAACAGACACACAAATAGCATTAACCTTGGAAATGTTAACGCATCGATCGTGAGGTCTTTGTGGGAGGCTCAAAAGCTGATCTCAACACTTCCACGTTCAAAAATTCTATGCTTATGTTACGGTCAAAGTGTAAAATTCCCCCCCCTCCCCATTGTATCATACAACTTAACGTTTTAGGCAAAGTATGAAATTAATGAATTTTGTTTGGTATAACAAGAAGGGATCGTAAGAGGAATACATAGATAAGAAGTATGATCAGAGTGGCAGATAGCAGATATGAAGTGGACACATAGCGAGAAAAGTGGATGGAAGCGAGAAATACTGGAATAGTATCCGAGAAGATGTTGAAGAAAGCAAGGTAGACCGAGTAGACGAGGGGCTGATAAATTGAGAAGAATGTGTGGAGTCAAGTGAATACATATTGCTCAAGACAGACAAGAATGGAAGAGGATTGGGGGGGGGGGGAGGCCTTCATCCAGCAGTGGATGGTGAACGGCTGAACATGATGATATGGCAGACTATCAATTTAGCGATCGAATTTTTTGCAAATGCCGCAATCAATTACCGAAAATAAAACATTGCGTGACAACGGTAATAATTCCATCCATAATGGAAGCTAGACACTCCATGAAATAAATCGCAGGCACTTTCATCTGTCGAATATCGCATTCTAATTTTAGACAGTGACTGTGACTGTGAAAACTAAAAACAAAATTAATCAAATTTTTATCACTGAATGTACATATCTACATACATTTGTACAGACGTATCAAATTCATATTGTTTGTAATACGCGCACAAAAATAACGTGGATAAATATGATAAGAATTCCAACTTTACATGGTCAATAATACTATCATTATTCCATTAATGACAGTATTCCCTCCACTCGCCAATGCTGATGTTCCGATATCAAAATATCCGGATTCACGTCATTACTTGCCGTCAATATCGATCAATAATACTGTCATTACTTTCAAGTAGTGACAGTATTATTGACCGTGTAAGGTCCGCATTACAGTTAATATACGGTTTATCTGAGAGGGTGTAAAATAAAGCAAGGTAGACCGAGTGGACGATGGGCTAATGAATTGAGAAGAATATGTGGAGTCAAGTGGATGCAGATTGTTCAAGATAGACAGGAATGGAAGAGGATTGGAGAGACCTTCATCCAGAAGTGGATGGTGAACGGCTGAAAATGATGATACGGTGTAATGAAAACATTTTTTGAAATTTTGAATGGTGATATTTTTTTCAAATTATCATTTGGAGCATGCGCAAGTTCGCGATTGCAATATTGGCGATTCTCAAAATTATCCATATAAAACAAACAATATGCAACGATTGATTTTTTAACCAAGTGCGTATTTATATAATTTGTCGAGGAGGTGGAGGTGATATAAATAAGCACAAAGAACGGATTTTAAAGGTTACAGGATATACATTATACAATGAAGTATAGGTTAAGTGACTCGTTCTATCATATTCTATTATAGAAAAATATGTAAACCTGTATAGTATACTTTGTAGTATGTCAGATGTCATTGTAAATAAAGATATGACATATGCTGGCAACTTTCCAAATAGTGTTTCCACGTGTACTAACAACACAATTTCTCGAATTACGCGATAGATGAGCTGCGTGAAAAAAAAAATTCGCGCTTAAACCGAAAACATCGGAAAATCTGGGTCAATCGATGAAAATTTTACCAAGAACTGAACGATTTCGACTTTTGCTACTTCTTCTACATTGTGAGACACGATGATAAACAATGAGATCATCCGAGTGAGAAAGTATTGAGAATCAAAGTCGTCTATTTCGAGTTTAGAAAAACAAGCACCGATACGATGAAATAGAAAAAGAGAGAACTTCACCCTCATAATTTTCCGGAAAATCTATGCAAATGTATTGATCGAGAAACTGGACAATATTGATCAATGTGTTTGGAGTCCAACGGTCGTCAATCAAAGCTTGATTTGGCCGAATGTTTTAATTAATTTTGATTAAACTTTAAACTTTTGATTGAACTAATGTGTTGTTTGTGTAACAACCTTAAAAATAAAATAATTTTTAAATATTTTTTTTCCTACCAGAAGTAGTACATTTACTCTTATCAAGCTGAGCTACTATTATCTCTATCAAGCTGAAATTTCATATCTATCGTTTTCATGTAAGATGTAAGAGATATTATGCTTTTAGTCTAAATTCGCCAACCGAAAGTGACAGTTTACTCTTGAACGAGATTTCATTTATTATTTTTTTCGGCCTTTCAAATATTTTGTATCTTCATAATATTGTAATATTATAATCTTTAGACGTATTCACGTCAAAACTCGACCACTTTGATGTTAGAGGTAAATTACTAAGTTGGATTGGCAGTTTTCTCAGACTGATAAATTTCACCGTTCGTATTGGCGACAGTTTGTCAGATGTATTGCCGATACTCAGTTGTGTTCCACAGGGTTCCGTATTGGGCCCATTGTTGTTCTTAATTTAGACGTGTGACATTGTGAGTGATATTAGATCTAGTAACTCAATATTTGCTAATGACATTAAACTTTTTAGCCGTCTCTCCCGGTATAAACAGTGTACAGGATGACCTAAACTCAATAAATAAGTGCTCTGTTTTACACATAGGCCAATCAAGCCCCCAAATCCGTTATTTAATTGATAATGTGTCCCAAAAGTTGCATCACAAATGGACCTGGGTGTTGTTATTACAAAAGACCTAAAGTGGTCAACTCATATAAACTCCTTAGTAAATGAGTGTTATTCATTTATATGTGTATACTATCAAACGTGTATTTAAGAAATTTTGTATGCAGTTGCTGTCAAAAATTTATAAATCCTATATTAGACCTAAATTAGAATTTGCTGTAAATGTTTGGAACCCTAACTTTAAAAAAGACATGTTTAGAAAGGGTTCAAAGAAGGGTAACAAAAATGCCACCTGAACTTCGATCACTACACTATAACAAAAGGTTGAAGAGAATGAGTCTCATCTATTTGGAGACATTGTCATATATGTACATATATAGTAATAATTTATTACTATATATGACAATGCTTAAATTAAGGGACTTGTTTTGGTTTACTGAATCATCATTCAGTTACTATTTAGTACAATCCAATCAATCGGTCACCCGAGTCACCCGAACAGCTCAGATACAACATATACTACAATTAAAACTTACCCGAGCCCCTCGAATAACTCAAATGACCAATTCATGGGGTTTGGCTCTTTTAAGGCGTCTTTTCTCGTGGGTTATATCTAAGAGTTGTATGGCCTCTATGTTTGTATGTTGTAAAATAATAAATAATGTAAGACGACATCACCAGCTAATCATTAATTTGACAGTTGGTACACCCCTCGGGCCTATCCTAACTCTGGCAAACTCGCGCAAGTTCCAGATCTGGCAACCCCGCGCAAATCAACCCCTACCGAGAGTTTCAAACTCTCGGTCATTCTCATCTCGATCAGCAACCAGACCAGACCTTCATCTCAAACCCCTCACGGTAACCCACCTTTTTGAAAACTATTCAACTCAACCTCACCCGAGAGACGACTTCTTCGTATCTTCGAATACGGAGAAGACGTGGTCTTACAATAATAAATATAAATGCCCAATGAAAAACCTCCTCACGTTCAATAAAAGCACACAACGCATAGGTCCTCTGAGACTCCTAAAAGACAAACCTAACAAAATTGTCAAAGACTCATTCTTTTCAAATAGAGTGGTCGAAGTTTGGAACCGCCTCCCAAATCTGCTAATAACTTTTGAAAATATAAATCTCATTGAAAATCATCTCGACAAGTTTTTGAATATAAATGAATTTTTGTAATCCTTCAAATATTATATATATAATAGCCGAAATCCGTCTGTCTGTCTGTCTGTCTGCTGATAACGCTCGCTGAGGAAAAATTATTAAAAAACCACCAGAACGAGTGGGGATCGAACCCACGACCTCAGGCTCAAGAGATATCACGCTAACGCTTACTCTATAGCCCTTCCTCAATTTAGTCCTTTTTTTTTAAACACTACCTACAAAAGGGAACGTTGCTCTGCTTCACCTACATACCTACCTACCTACCTACATTACCTACATATAGATGACACTATAAAACTATAATTTTTTTTTTGTTTTTAAATTATAATTATTATATATATATTATATATTATATAATATATAATATATAATAATTAATAATTAATCTACATATGTATAATTTATATCTGCACCCTGGGCTCCATCGGCTATGTCACCTGCCCATGTATTTTAAATAAATAAATAAATAAAAAAAAAAACATATAGACATTGGTCATTGTGGGCATTATACCTGTACGAATTAACCGGAAAGCACGTACATACACAAATACCTAGACACTTTTTTTTGTATAGACTCGTAACAATAAACAATGATACAACAACATATACGCGTACATATGTATGTATATACATACATAGGACAACAGACTGTTACATTCAATTCGCCTGTTGGGGGTAACCTTCTACTCGTTTTACTATAAATTTTCGGTATATTTGAAATCGCTCAATAATTTTGCATTAAAATGAAAATATATATTATTATATTATTTACCTGATGGAATGGACCTGATTGAACGAACTCCAGACAAACTCGAGGATGCGACCGAACAACTCGACACTCCCACAACGTTTGGCCCAGAATCTAGCCAAACATAAGTGCTCGAAAACTGTTGACTTTAGAAATACGTTTAGAAATAAATTTAGAAATACGAAATTGATATAATATACAACACATTTTCACTAATATCACGTAAGGACACTGTTCCTTTTATTTTAAAATGACTTTGCAAAACAAATATTTTCAAATTGACGCATTCAATTTTATTCGCTCATTATATTCGCATAATTACAGCATTCAATTTTATTCGCACACTTTCTGTTTTGTATTGAAAAGCATTTTACTTCGAATAAATATATTACAAAGTTGAAAAATGCCACGTTGACGATCACTGTTCCAAAACACGATATACAGCGGCTCCCAAGCTGTGAGACGGGACCCACTGATAAATCTATCTTGTCCCACAGACAAGCCTATCCGTGTACGTACCAACCATGTATCAACATAGCGAAACCAAGAACCAGGCGGAAGCAACCACCAGTTATTCACCCGTAATCTTACACAATTCTTCACGCCCATCGCGCTCACGAAGAAAACAACGACAGCGTTCATCAACACACAACGCTACAAGACATCGCGATTCCTCCAACCTTCAAATTTCGCTAACGTTAGGGGGGAACTCTGTAGGAATCACCACTCTCGTCAATACACGCAAATGTATAAACATGTATCACAAATTATGTAGAGTGAACACAAAAAAAACACGTGTTTTAAGACGGGACTTCTCCCAATATCAACACCAATTCCAACATCCAATAGAGGACTACGAAAGCCTTGCGCTCACACACACACAGTCAGATCTTTCACACCATCTAAACCATCTCCATCGATAACCAGCACCATCGCCTACTGCTACAACAGCCGTCGACGAATAGCAGTTCTCTCCAGCCTCTCGTGTCATCGTAACTTCGTTTACGACACATAAACAACTGTATCAAACCTGTATCACCGATTGTACTTTAAGTCCTTAAATATCCTTAAACTACTACCACGGGTTTAATTAATACTGCGACGAATACCACACCACATCAACATCCGTTCCGGTATATTAGTGACCACATCCGTTCCGCTATAACGTCATCTGAATGAATATATTTTACAAAGGCAAGCAACTGAGAACACAAGTTTACGTCCGATCGTCAACTTAAAAAGAAAACAATGGTGAAACATTGATTTCATTCAAAATCTGCTTTTTTAATATCTACAGACATGTCTGATATAGGTACGCCGCTGAATAGTATTATTAGAGAGAGACATTCGTTGCATCTTTATTTCACTGGTATCCCCAAGAATTAATTTCACCATCTTCAACATCCACGGTTTTATGAGTCTTTCTCCAATTGTGTGAGGTTTTTTTTGCTTGGCAATTTCCAATGCGACTTCATACGATTCTTGCACAAATGCTGAAAACTTCTTGTTCGATCAAGTCTCTGGCGAATGCAACTTGTTTCATGTCGACGAAGGAACTCCAAATCCTTTTTAGTATGTTTTGAATGTTTTTGTCTCAAAACGTATGAGTTTTAAAGGAAGTCAATATTTTTTTTAGTTTTCTGTTTCAGTTGGCGACCCCACAGAAAACCCTTTGGGACCCCATTTACGGTCGCGACCCATAAGATGGGAGCCCGTGGTCTATAATATATTTAATTTTAGCAGGAGGCGCAACTAGCGCCCCCCCCCATATCCATAGTCAACAAGCGTGAAATCCTAAAACAAAATTCAAAATCACAATTTTTACGCTAGTTTTCTTTAAATTCTTCAGTGACATTAACAAAGTTTGCTATTCAATAGAGGAAACGTTTTATTTGAAGAATATAACGAACTGTATATTTAGCAATGCTAAATTTAACTTTAGTTCATTCGTAAAAGGCAAAATAGGTTGAAAGTGCGTAGTAACAGTGTATCCAACAGATAAATCTCAAGGGCGTTTGGTCCAGATGATAAAAATATTCACTTTGTGTTTTATTTTATTTAAATTCGCTAAAAGGTACAATAGTGCTATCATGAGGTTTTCGATGGAAAACGTGCCAGCTCAAATAAAATATTCGCCTGATGTGCAATTTTTAGAGATTTTCGAACAAAATGTATGCATCTCCATTTTGAAACGCTTTCGATAGAATCGAGTTCACTTGAATAAAACTTTTGCCATATTACCATTACTGGACGTTTGTCATTTATTATTTAGGTACTAGTAACTGCCCGTTGACAGTGTCATCGGGTAGTTAGCAACCCGAGTCATGTGTGTATGTGTGTGTGCCGTGCCAGGTATGCGAGCGTTCCGTAGCTAGGCTATCCAGCCAGCCAGGCAGATTCCTGCGCTTACTACATATAGTAATTTACTATTGAAAAAAGCGTTTCTAAACTATTTTTTATGGGAAAAATCTTGATAATATTTATTTATTTTATATAATATTAGCTAATTAGCTAATAATAGAATAAATAACTGTGCGTAGTATTCATTGCATAGGATTAACACTATGATGGGAAAATGATAAATAGTAACATTTTCTGTGCTGTACTGTTCGTATTAGTAATGGTCAAAATGTTAACATAATTTCGTTTAAATCATTGAAAACAAACCACACAATTGACATAATCGTTTATTCGATGCGAGTTTTTTCAAGTGATTTATTTATAAATTTATAAATACAATAATAAAAAAAAAAAAAAAATGTTCTTATAAATTCACTAGCCTTTCAAAACATCTTAATTATTCAGTATACATGTTTAAACGTTTTGTCTAAGCATTTTGATCATTGTACAATTGTTCTTCTGTTGACTCTTCATCTTCTCGTGATTTCCGATAGTAACTGTACGTTACTATGTAAAAGTAGACTTGTACACCTGAAATAAAATTCGATACGATTAGTTGAAACGATCTTCCAAATAAGTATCCAACGGTATAACTTGTCCGACATCTTACCGAGTCCTATCATGGCGAAAACAATTTCAACTACGAAAATTGTAAACAGATTAACACAGCATGTATCGGCATAGAAGAAATATATCGGTGTACTGTACGCAATGATCACCACGTACGCTAGCATGTATACAATTGCATATATCAAGTACGGCCAAAGCATCCATCTTTTATTCTGCAAATTAAACATGTAATCGAAAATAAGTTGTTATTTTGTAGGCACAATGTAATAGAACTTAGAATGTTGCCCGTTGAAGATCAATGACCGGTTATTATTTACTAATAAGTCGGCTAACAATGAGTTGTGGAATCTGGCTTATGAGAACTACTGGTTATGGAAACTGTAGCCTTAGTAAATTATTGGTTACGGAAAGTACGGGTCACGGAAACTGTAGACTTAGTGAACTATTGGTAATGGGCATTGTGGATTTAGTGATATATGGATTATGGAAACTGTAGACTTAGTGAACTATTGGTTACGGGAAATATGGGTTACTTAGTGAACTAATATTTACGGGAACTGTGGTTTGCAGGAACTGTAAATTTGGTGAACTATTACCTATGGGAAGTGTAGGTTACAGAAACTGTAGAGTTAGTGAACTATGGGCTACGGAAACTATTGATTAATGCTGAAACAGAAAAGAAATAGGCATTGTATTGAAATCAATTATTTTTCCGTAGCCCCCACGGGTTATCGCTATTGTTAATATTAAACAATCATTGATCATCAACGGGGAATTAACTAATTGCACCAAAAAGCTAAAGTCTGTCTATCCGTGAGTCAAGAATTGTATTGCAAATTGTTTCACAAGTAGCAACGCTCAACAATCCTTTTGCTTTCATTGAAAATTTGAATCATTATTTCTGCACAACCCCATACTTACTGCCAACTCATGTCGATAATACATAGACGATGCTCGTCAACGGGCGGAACCGTATTTCAACATAAAATTCCCGACGGACAAACAGACATACTTAAGATTTTTATGTATAGAATTTTTTTTTAATAAATTTCAATTACCTTTACTGTTCCGAATAATAAAAGAATCAAAACTAATATATAAATTGATGTGAAGAATACTGTCGTCGATGCTACGCCATGGAAAATTTCCTTTATGAATTCTTCACGATTTTTCAGGACGACGACGCCGATGATCGACGCTATTAAAATCGCCGCTGTAATGAACTGTACAAAATAAACAATCAAATGAATACATATACAGTCAAAAGAGTCACAATTGTGCAAATTATTCAATCTCACCAGTTGTATTATCGATTGCACAAGAACGCCCGTTTTCAACGAGACGCAAAAACAGAAATTGTTTAAGCAACGTCGACAACACATTTCACTTTATCAAATGTTACCCACTATCCTTTAAAGTGTATAATTTGCATGGGAAATTATTGTATTTCAAGTCATCAATGTGACCGTTTCCGTTGATACGTCTTATCTGAATGATAACTGACTGAATTCAATAGGATTGAGTGCGAGTGCGAATCTTATCTGTTGTCTTTTTTATCGCACCTGCGTACGATTTGTGTATTTTTTAAATGTATAATAAATAATTCCTCAATGTTGGGACTTATTTCATATTTAAGTTTTACAATAAACAAATATATGTATATGATATTATAGAATGTCTAAAATAAAATAGTTAAAACATTATAGAATGTCTCAACTGATAGATCTGTAAAATTTAAATTTAGCTATTGTCTATCTGTTTGTTCCTTGAGTGCTCTTTGTGATCTTGCAGGGATTATTGGTTTTGTTGTGATGACTCAGACTAATGACAGATGGCAGACGAAGAGTTGCCAGTGTAAACAGATTGAGTATTGCCAGTACACAAAACACAACATATTCAAAGAGGCTGATAAAATTTTATAACATTCCGTTCAGTAATACAGTAAATACTTAATATAAAATGAGCTTTGACTTGTTATTTTAAACTAGAGCATTCATTACTCGTTGACTATTAAAGGGCCTATATTTATCGGGTTAGTAGTATTTTAACCAAATGGCGAGTAATTTCAACAAACGGTCAGTACATTTTGTAAAGGATCAGTACTTGATCAGTAAATATATTAAATGATATATCAGAGAAGTCATCAGTAAATATATTAAATGGTCAGAAATTAATAATGGTAATAAATTTAGATAAACGGTCGGTATTTAAAGTTTACTGACCGATTCGTTAATTTTTATTGACCGGTGGTTGAAGTTACTTTTTACTGACCATTTTCTTGAAAAGTTACTCGGCGTTTATTTATTTGAAGACTAATACAATTCTTAATTCTCAAGACAGACCAACAGACAGTCTGGACGTTTTTGTATATTACTAAAGACTCAAGTATTGTCTGTTGAAAATCAATGTGTATTTATTATTGACTTCTAATTGTTTAGTTGTTCCAATTTAAACACATTTGATAAATTCATTATTTTATTCGATAGTATGTGAATTAACAAAGACATGTGAATCTGATTCCAAATGTCTATCACCAGATTCTAAAATGTCCACTTATACAGTTGCACCTCGTGCAAATTTTGGTTACGTTGGAATTGGCGGCGGATACATTGGAGGATTCTTCAAACTCCTGTACAAACTGTAAACCACGAGGAAGAAGTATACTTGAAGTACTGCAAAAAAAGTAAAACGGCGGTTGATTAATATGCAATATAATCAGTGTTAATTTTAAGTATGGAAAATATACTTACAGACTCCTAGAATTCCACTTATTATGAAACTGGTAGCAAAACCGACATATCCAATTGACAGGTATGCTATAGAATTTATGATTACACCGACAATATAAACCACAATGTAAACGAATACATAAACCAACCACGGAGTCAAGCAGTTAGGGTTCTCCTATGAAAAAGCATACTGTGAGACTTTTTGGTCAACATTCAATAAATTTATATAATAAAAGCTAAGATGATATTTTACTTTTGATGCTCCAACGACTAGCATGATGGCCATTGTCAAATAAATAGCACTGAAAACTGAATAAGCGATGAACATGCCGTACAAAGTTTTTTTTCTGGTGTCGTTCATATCTGGGGTGAAATTTTCAGCGTCTTGCAATATGACAGTGCTTGAAATTGATGTTATTAAAACTATTGTCGATAATACCTGTAATGATAATATATTTATTTATTATACGCCTGTTAGCGCTATTACAAGTAACACATAGAATCAGAGGTTCTTAACCTATGGTGTTTTTCTGACGAGGGGAGGAATGAAATGTCTGCAAGGAAGGAATGAGGTGTCTCTCCAAAAAATTGCAACAATTTGTTAGATATGCTTCCAAATTGGATTCAAGGGGATATTTTGAGGGGATTTGGAAAATCTAACGGAGTCCATTGACCATTACTTTCAACTTGATATAAAAAATTAAAATTGGATAAGGAATCCTTTCAGTTTTAAATTGGACTCCATGGGCGATGCTGACATGTAGAAGGACGACTTCATCAATTTATAAAGTTCTGCTGAAGCAAGATTTCTCAAATCTAAACCTTGATGAATTTTGGTGCTCTCTAACAATTGCTAATCCAGATTTGGCACATAAAGCACTTATAGTCTTAATTCCATTTGCTAGGATCTATCTTTACAAATATAGATTTTCAAAATTTAGCCAGTATCAAGATAAAAGGTAGAAATCTTTTGCACGTCAGACATTTTAAAATATCTCTATGTATTTTCATTTCTGAAAATAATTGGTGACAAAAAATAAGTTATTATTTTAATTATGTCTTGGGAAAGGAAAGATCATTGTGTTTACTTCCAAGGGAGGAAATGAGCGCATATGGTTGAGAACCCCTGATCATAGATGATACATTACATATACTATGTATTAGAAAATAAATGCTAAAAAATAAACTAATCAGTATAATATGATGAATTAAAAAATGTTAGTATGACTCGGAGAAAACAGATTAATATTGAAAAAGTCAATTAAATCAGAATATTTGTTACAGTATGAAATCATTCTTGGAATAGGAGAGTGAAGATAATAATTATTACATGAATTATTTTCACAATCCAGTAAAAAACTAAAATGTGTAACATGTACCCGTACTTCAATAAAAACAGAACTGTCTACAGGAGAATTTAATGTTTTATACAAAAATCTTCTATCACTTCATTTAATCATTTTTAATTTAGATAAAAGAGAATGATAATATAAGTATCCAGTGGATTTATTACAAATATAATTGATATTTCTCAAAAATTTGTATTGAATTTTTTCAAGTGAGTATGTATGAATGGCAAAATGTAGTGACTAAACTATAGAATTATATTCTAATTTACTTCTAACTAGTGAATAGAATAATAATTTAAAAGTATTAACATTTTTAAAACGTTCGACAGTTTTGATAATGAAACCAAGTAATCTGTTCCCCTCCTCAGTTATATGTATAATTAATGTGTTAGGGACTCATCAAGACTCCAAAGAATTTCATAGTGGTTTTGAAATTCTATTATGAATACTTGAAGAATTGACGATTGCTGATTAACGGGTGTTTAGTATTAATATATAAGTGGGTTAACAATCGTGGTAACTATTTAACCTGATCGACTGTTTAGATATGTACATATGTGCGAACTGACGAAAATTTTCAATTGAAATAAAAGAGGTGTGTCAAGCGTTCCTAATGAACAGACAGAATGACTTAAGGTATTTATATATACATATATACAAAGTTTATTATATGAGACACAGTTTAGTCAGACTTTATATACATACATAGGTAGTTCAATGTTTGAAAACAATTAATAAATTACCTAAGAATTTGAAGAATACATGTTGAATGTCACAGTGAAAATTTTTGATACTTAGTTTTATCAAGATATAATTTTCTTTGTATAGTTATAATTTGAAATATCATGAAAGCTCATCAGTTGGTACACTGTGAAGTTTATTAAATAGGTTGTTAAAGGTATTGGTTATTATTGTGAAGGTTGTTAAGGTATTGGTTATTGGTACATTGTGAAGTTTATTCAGTAGGTTTTAAAGTTTTAGAAAGTTACATCAGTCAACCGGAAGTAGGGTTTTTTTCTTGTAGAAAATTCTAAAATTCTTTTACCACAGAATATTTCCTTAAAAAATTAATTTCAAAAAGTCATGGGTTGGCCACACCCGAATTTTTGTTTATACAAATGTCAGTAATTAAATCAAAACAATCAATTTATTTAATCATTGGTTTAATTAATTAAGTATCAACAAAGTATAATATAATAACAATATAACAAACAATATAAGTTAATAATACTGGATATTTAACAGTTAAAGATGGGAAATTATTGTATTTCAAGTCATCAATGTGACCGTTTCCGTTGATACGTCTTATCTGAATGATAACTGACTGAATTCAATAGGATTGAGTGCGAGTGCGAATCTTATCTGTTGTCTTTTTTATCGCACCTGCGTACGATTTGTGTATTTTTTAAATGTATAATAAATAATTCCTCAATGTTGGGACTTATTTCATATTTAAGTTTTACAATAAACAAATATATGTATATGATATTATAGAATGTCTAAAATAAAATAGTTAAAACATTATAGAATGTCTCAACTGATAGATCTGTAAAATTTAAATTTAGCTATTGTCTATCTGTTTGTTCCTTGAGTGCTCTTTGTGATCTTGCAGGGATTATTGGTTTTGTTGTGATGACTCAGACTAATGACAGATGGCAGACGAAGAGTTGCCAGTGTAAACAGATTGAGTATTGCCAGTACACAAAACACAACATATTCAAAGAGGCTGATAAAATTTTATAACATTCCGTTCAGTAATACAGTAAATACTTAATATAAAATGAGCTTTGACTTGTTATTTTAAACTAGAGCATTCATTACTCGTTGACTATTAAAGGGCCTATATTTATCGGGTTAGTAGTATTTTAACCAAATGGCGAGTAATTTCAACAAACGGTCAGTACATTTTGTAAAGGATCAGTACTTGATCAGTAAATATATTAAATGATATATCAGAGAAGTCATCAGTAAATATATTAAATGGTCAGAAATTAATAATGGTAATAAATTTAGATAAACGGTCGGTATTTAAAGTTTACTGACCGATTCGTTAATTTTTATTGACCGGTGGTTGAAGTTACTTTTTACTGACCATTTTCTTGAAAAGTTACTCGGCGTTTATTTATTTGAAGACTAATACAATTCTTAATTCTCAAGACAGACCAACAGACAGTCTGGACGTTTTTGTATATTACTAAAGACTCAAGTATTGTCTGTTGAAAATCAATGTGTATTTATTATTGACTTCTAATTGTTTAGTTGTTCCAATTTAAACACATTTGATAAATTCATTATTTTATTCGATAGTATGTGAATTAACAAAGACATGTGAATCTGATTCCAAATGTCTATCACCAGATTCTAAAATGTCCACTTATACAGTTGCACCTCGTGCAAATTTTGGTTACGTTGGAATTGGCGGCGGATACATTGGAGGATTCTTCAAACTCCTGTACAAACTGTAAACCACGAGGAAGAAGTATACTTGAAGTACTGCAAAAAAAGTAAAACGGCGGTTGATTAATATGCAATATAATCAGTGTTAATTTTAAGTATGGAAAATATACTTACAGACTCCTAGAATTCCACTTATTATGAAACTGGTAGCAAAACCGACATATCCAATTGACAGGTATGCTATAGAATTTATGATTACACCGACAATATAAACCACAATGTAAACGAATACATAAACCAACCACGGAGTCAAGCAGTTAGGGTTCTCCTATGAAAAAGCATACTGTGAGACTTTTTGGTCAACATTCAATAAATTTATATAATAAAAGCTAAGATGATATTTTACTTTTGATGCTCCAACGACTAGCATGATGGCCATTGTCAAATAAATAGCACTGAAAACTGAATAAGCGATGAACATGCCGTACAAAGTTTTTCTGGTGTCGTTCATATCTGGGGTGAAATTTTCAGCGTCTTGCAATATGACAGTGCTTGAAATTGATGTTATTAAAACTATTGTCGATAATACCTGTAATGATAATATATTTATTTATTATACGCCTGTTAGCGCTATTACAAGTAACACATAGAATCAGAGGTTCTTAACCTATGGTGTTTTTCTGACGAGGGGAGGAATGAAATGTCTGCAAGGAAGGAATGAGGTGTCTCTCAAAAAAATTGCAACAATTTGTTAGATATGCTTCCAAATTGGATTCAAGGGGATATTTTGAGGGGATTTGGAAAATCTAACGGAGTCCATTGACCATTACTTTCAACTTGATATAAAAAATTAAAATTGGATAAGGAATCCTTTCAGTTTTAAATTGGACTCCATGGGCGATGCTGACATGTAGAAGGACGACTTCATCAATTTATAAAGTTCTGCTGAAGCAAGATTTCTCAAATCTAAACCTTGATGAATTTTGGTGCTCTCTAACAATTGCTAATCCAGATTTGGCACATAAAGCACTTATAGTCTTAATTCCATTTGCTAGGATCTATCTTTACAAATATAGATTTTCAAAATTTAGCCAGTATCAAGATAAAAGGTAGAAATCTTTTGCACGTCAGACATTTTAAAATATCTCTATGTATTTTCATTTCTGAAAATAATTGGTGACAAAAAATAAGTTATTATTTTAATTATGTCTTGGGAAAGGAAAGATCATTGTGTTTACTTCCAAGGGAGGAAATGAGCGCATATGGTTGAGAACCCCTGATCATAGATGATACATTACATATACTATGTATTAGAAAATAAATGCTAAAAAATAAACTAATCAGTATAATATGATGAATTAAAAAATGTTAGTATGACTCGGAGAAAACAGATTAATATTGAAAAAGTCAATTAAATCAGAATATTTGTTACAGTATGAAATCATTCTTGGAATAGGAGAGTGAAGATAATAATTATTACATGAATTATTTTCACAATCCAGTAAAAAACTAAAATGTGTAACATGTACCCGTACTTCAATAAAAACAGAACTGTCTACAGGAGAATTTAATGTTTTATACAAAAATCTTCTATCACTTCATTTAATCATTTTTAATTTAGATAAAAGAGAATGATAATATAAGTATCCAGTGGATTTATTACAAATATAATTGATATTTCTCAAAAATTTGTATTGAATTTTTTCAAGTGAGTATGTATGAATGGCAAAATGTAGTGACTAAACTATAGAATTATATTCTAATTTACTTCTAACTAGTGAATAGAATAATAATTTAAAAGTATTAACATTTTTTAAAACGTTCGACAGTTTTGATAATGAAACCAAGTAATCATAAATCTGAAACGATTTTTAAATAAACCACAGTTGTATCCATAATCTTCACAATGTCAATCGTGAAGATTATGAACGAAT
This sequence comes from Parapsyche elsis, assembly GCA_022651745.1. Lineage (NCBI taxonomy): Eukaryota > Metazoa > Arthropoda > Insecta > Trichoptera > Hydropsychidae > Parapsyche > Parapsyche elsis. The sequence goes on from JAGVSN010000025.1 coordinate 160,644, forward strand.
TTTCGCATTCAGAAGACATTTATTATTATTAGTATTTTTAACCGCGATACATTTACCAACATACGCAGCGATTTTAGCTTTCATATTCAAATCGGAAAAGTAAATCGTATGAAAGTCTAGCCGTGCCCGACTTTCATACGATTTACTTTACTGTTACTAGTAGGAACAGGAATCGTTCGAAAAAACGCAACGTGAATGGGTTCTTTAGAATGAATTATAAGTACATATGTATACATATAGTTATGAGTAGTGTATTTTGAAAATTCTACAAATTTTTCGCAAAGTCTCTATGTACAATACTGATTAGAAGTCATCTATGTACGTACATACATACATACATACATATATGATCCCGTTTCTAGTGCACACATTTAAACTTTTTCTCATATTATTCTGTATATATAAAAATCATTAGCTAAAGGTCACAGATCTTTAGCTAATGATTTTTAAGTGATGTGAGAAATTATTAATTTATTGTCTCTTTCACAATGTCCAAAGTGGAATCGTATCATGTTGTTAAATCTGAGCTTTGATAAAGCAACACCATATCAGATCCATCTCCAATTTTCAAAAAATAATTCTGACTCTATAAATATATAAAGTACACTAATTATTTAATTCTGAGAGAATAATGTCAACATAATAGAACAGCATGTGAAAATTCACTTTAGAGAATTGTTGAAATGATAATTTTCAACTCCACAAAATAACAGTGACTTGAATATTCACTTCGAGGAAATTTCCCAGGAATTTTCCGACGCAATATTTGAAAATTTCCCAAACTAAAATTAAACTAAGCTTTGAACTGAAAAACTTAATTATTTGTTTGGTTTGCGTCTTTGCGAAAAAGTCGCCGATTACTTTTATAACTTCAAACTTTTTAACTAGAAAATCGACATTGGAAAAGATTAAACATTTATTTGTAGAATGAAGGGGAGTGTATGTATGTATGTAGGTACTTAAAATTAAAATATTATTATTGTTGTGGGTGACCTGCCTTGCAGGTACCTGTCGCTGTACGAGTAGATCGACCCTTCGCAGTACCAATACCCCACAGCTTCCCGATTCCAGTGGATAGGCCATATACTGTTGCAATTGATAAACCGTTCGCGGTCCCAGTGTCGCATCCCGTGGCAGTGCCAGTTATCAGACAGGTTAATAAAACTCCCATATAATATACATATAATAATACACACTACACTTCAATATTTATATCATTAATTCTGGCTTTGAAAATTGCAGGTGGGCATCCCAATACCCCAACCGTTCCCAGTGGGGATTCACACACCGTTTGCTTTCCCTATTCAAAGGCAGATTCCAATCTCAATCGCATCCCTCGGGATACCAGCTGCAGGGTTAGCCGGATTGACACACGGTGTAGGCTCAGCTTTAGGTACATATCAACACTATTAAAAAAAAAAAACCATCGAAAATACTCTAAATAATGTACAATGTAAAATATTAACATTGCCTTGTATTGTTTTTATTTTTTATTAAATTTCAGGTGATGAATGTTCTTTGCATTAATATTTTTTGACTGATTAATAATACTTTATGGTTATCTTGTTTTACGTATACTTCAGTATTAATAATAACGTTGTTGTGAAATGTTATCACTTATGAAAAGACTGTGTTTTTTGATACTTACTAAGTTGAGCCTATTACTAAAATAAATATATTTTTATAATGAATATTGTTTTTTATTTATTTATTTAAATTAAAATGCATCATCTGCCACGTTGAGCTTCCTGGTACGTGGTTTCATTAAGCTAAGAGCAAATATCAAAATAATTAATTAAATTTATCATACTTGCTATTGATGTACAGTAGAACAGGGTAGAAAAAGGGTAGTACGGATAACCGAAAACCGGATAATCGAAAAAAATAAAAAAAATTATAATCATGAGGAGAAAGAAAAATATATCTACATATTATTGTGAATGTTTTTATTGAAATATGTACATATGTACATAGATATAAAACTTAAATTTAAAATTATTGACAATTAAAAAAATCAATAATTGATTTTCGCTTAAAATTAGCTTTCCTTTTAGAAGCCGCCAAATCACGTATACTTTTGAGACATATATGTAAGTTGTCTTGAGTTACATTCTTCCTGTCTCTCATCCCACTTCATGGCGACATCTAAACACTGAAAAGCTTCAGAATGTTTAATACCAATATTTTCCTCCTCGTCGGCAATCTCCTCATTGACTTCTTGATCTTGTTCTTCTAAAGCTATGTCAGATATTTCCTTAATTATTTATTTCCTCATCATTGAAAATTTGGAATCCAGGATCGTTCGCATCACAATTTAACCACTCGCGAAATTTGTGCTATTGTATTCGTGATGTCTTCTATATTAACCGAATCAACGAGATCTGCATTACTAGAACTCACTAACATAACGGTCTTTTCAAAAGTTTGTTCCATGATTTTTTTAATGTTGACACATTTACAGAATTCCAACTCTCTGCCGCCATGTAGCAACCGTCCTTTAAATTGATCTTCTTGTGGAAACTGATAATTGATTCTTCATTATTTTCTTCTGCTAACAATAGTCTTCGAAGGATCTGTTTTCGATATAGGCGCTTTAATGTTTCTATTACCCTCTGATCCATCAGTTGTATTAAAGACGTGACATTTGGTGGAAGAAATTTTACCACAAACGTTTCATCGATCTGGTTTAAGCATTCTATTGACGGATGCGACGGTGCATTTTCGAGTAATAACAATAGTTTTCCCCACTTATCTATCGAATTTTGAAATTTTTTCACAAAAAAAAAATTATTAAATCCAATCCGGAATTCCGGATAATCGAAAATCGGGATAATCGAGGTTCTACTGTATATCAGTTGTAAAACAATACTCCCGTGAAACAATTCATGCATATTGCAATTCATGCGTATGCAATTCATGCATACCATTTGCGATGGTATGCAAAAGGTATTTCAAATTTGCGAGATTAACTCATTTATGAGTTCCTTTACCAATCGACTAGTCAATTACTAGCATATGTATCAACGACCGTGTTAAGTAATTCATTTTGATTCTCACATCAAATAGAGATAACGTGTTCTGAACTTTGACGTAATCTATCTCGAAGTTACGAAGAGTGTTATCATCATATCAGATGTATAGACACTTGCATTAAGTGTGTGGAAAGTGGATCTGTTTATAAAACACGATGCTAGTCAATTACCTTACCACCTGTCTTATTATTATTGTAGAGCAAGGTTAATGCTAAATTTATTACTGTGCGATCGTATGACGTCCATATTAAAAAATCCAAAGCACTTTGGATCTGAAACACTTCAAAAACGCATTGATCAGCCGCTCGAAGGACTTTGCACTCTACAAACTAATTGTATGATATCGATGCTTAAAATGCGCAAAGGATTTAATATTTATATGTATGTATAATCGTCGTAATGTGCACTCGTACGTGTATCGCGTCTCATGATCTAGTTTTGCATTTAAGGTACTGCTAATAGGTGTGTCTTAGATTTTCTATATATGATCCTATGGATAATTAACACACTTGTGTGCACACGAGCCGCTAAAAAAATGCATTCACTCGTCGAAGTTTTGCAATACCGATAGATTTATGAGACCCTATATAAATATAATTGATTTGAAAAGTAATAATACAAAATAAATTATGGCTTTCCTAGAGCATATCACATTTATATATTTATTTATTTATTATACGCCTGTTGGGGCTTTTACAAAAAAAAAACATAATATATTATATTAGAGAAAACATAAAGAAAAAAAAACTACTAAATAAATTATGTTGCGTTGGTAAAATAAATAATATATCGTTGCCTTATGGACGATAGATAAATATTTAAAAAATCAATAAAATTAGAATATTTATTACCGTGTCTAATCATTCTGGGGATGGGAGAGTGAAGATGATAATTATTTCGCGAAATAGTTTCATAATCTAATAAACATCGAAAACTGGTAAAATGTACCTGAACTTTCAAGCGAAGAGTGGAATGAATAAGAATGGGACTATCTGTTAAAGAGTTTAATATTTTATATAAAAAAAATTACATCAATTATACTTAAACGTACTATGGATACATTTTGGTTCGCTTCTAGCGCAAACGTTTATAATTTACGAGTTTTGACCGTTAACAATCAACAATGTTTATAATTGACATATGAATGGGTTAACAATAGCGATGATAAATATAAAAAGATAGTTCAAATTTGCTTGCTTTCATATACTCCTGACAGACAAACATGCAAAATGTATGCTTTTCTTTCTTCTGCTCTTTATATACATACTCGTAGTAGATAACAGTGAGAGGTTGATATTTACATATATACAGCTACAGATTGATCATATGTAAGATTGGGGTTAAAAATAACCCGGTACGGTTACTGCAGAGTTAAAGCCATTTACTAATTGGCCATATAATCGATTGCAGTGCAGATTTATAATGAAAGAAACTTGACACACAGTTTTCTTATACATATTGCTCTAAATATGTTACTAGTGTTAATATCTGAGAATATCAAATATTTTCGAATGTTATTCTCGTCAATTTAAATACGTTTGAAAAGTCATCGAAATTTTCCTTCTTCGATCGATTCTTATTCGGGAATGTTTTGAATGTTCTCCTGCATTTTCCGAGCGTATATGGCAATGTACTGGAATCTATGCGAAACACACTTTGAGTGCAACTGCTCCAGTAACTTAGAAGGTCGTTTTTTCGCGCCATCACTTCCAAAGCACTGCGTTCGTATTCCAAGAATTCACCAGCTATATAAGCCATCCAGATCCAGTGTCAATCATCAGTCAGTTTTTGTGATTACTCGCACAACAAACTCCAATCAAAATGCAGGCTTTCGTAAGTTACGCAAAAAATTCACACACTTAACCACACAAATCATCGGATCTTCAGCACTCTCGATAAAAAAACATTATATTAAACCACAACTGTTCAATTCAATTAACTTAAAAAATCAATAATTTCTTTGTCGCATACACAATGAAAAGTACATATGTACATTGTCAAATGATACTTTCTTCATTAGAATTTTTTTTATTTATTTTAGAAATTAGAAATTATTCTACAATAGAGATCCTTAAAATTTCAAAATAAATTTTATCGTCTGGCGATGGTGATGACCATTATTATTGATACATTAGTGAGCTAAATATAGTAATTACTTTGGGTTATACATCGAGCATTCATGGTGGATAGACAGCCTCAACTCTTTTATAAATATTTACATACATATATGTACATGTACATATGTTAAAATTAGAATTTAAATTAACTGTCACATTTTGACTAGTTTCAGTTCAAGGTAAAATATGTAGTTATTATGTATTAATTTTTATCCTGAAAAAAATCATCGAAAGAAGTTCACCTCAAATCTGTCAATTTGTACATACAGCGTAAAATTTGCCTGGGTCGTTACGGTTATGCTAGCACTGCCAACATAACAAACAAAATGTTTTAAGCGGTGTGTTGGCAACAAGCCGCTATCTGTCAAAGTTAGCTTTAGTCAACAACGCAATTTTATGACCGTACACCCATTCAATCAACGGTACACTATACAATTGTTTAACGTACTGTCAAACGGGCCAGGGGCTGTACTGTTATTGTTCAAACCAGCGGACATGGGTGGGGCTAAAATCCACTTGACGGACGGTCATATGACGGACAAACCGATGAGTTAAGTCCAAGAAGAACCATGATTTGAAAATTGAAATCGCATAATGATACACTTACCAAAACATCACCAACCCAAAGCTCACAGCCAAACACAAAAGCTCAAATAACTTTAATTTTTCAGGTATTCTTCATGTTGGTGGCTGGCGCCGTAGCCATGCCTTATGGACCAGCAGTGTCATCCGGATGGGGAGCACCATCTTTGGCAGTAGCTCATGCTCCAGTTGCCTACGCTCAACCCATCGTCAAACAAGTGATCCAACCCCAATATGTCCACCAGCCCCAATACGTCCAACAACCCCAATACGTCCAACAAGCCCAATACGTACACGCTGCCCCGGTTGTACACGCTGCTCCAGTTGTCCAACAACAATACGTTCACCAGCCCCAATACGTCCAAGCTGCTCCAGTCGTCAAAACTCTAGCTCCAGCTGCCAGCAGCTACTCCACATTCTCCCAAGTGAGTATAACCCAACCACATTAAAATCAAACCATACTAAAAGTGTGATTTACAATTATTAAAAACTTTCAGGTGCACGTGAGCCACCCACAAGCCATCGTCAAAGTAGCTCAACCCGTAGCTTACGCTCAACCAATCGTCAAAGTAGCTCAACCCGTAGCTTACGCTCAACCAATCGTCAAAGTAGCTCAACCAGTTGCCTACGCTCAACCAATAACCTACGCTCAACCAATCGTTAAGCAAGTCATATCTTCCCCACATGGCTGGTAATCAATAGCTGAAGACTCAACCAAAATATTGCTTCTTTGAACCGTGCCTTTGAATCCTCTCGTCGATATTATTTCCCTGAAAATCGTCAGATAATATTCGATCCACCCATTTCTCCCTTTTGTATACGTATAAATTATTTATTTATTTATTTATTGAACACAGAGTCAGTTCGCGCACTATAGTTGGCGAACTGCACGCAGTCGTGCAAAATTGTTTGTTATTTATTATGATTGTGTTGATTTTTGTTTTTATCTCAATAAAAAGAAAAGTGAACTGTTGAACCTTTGTTTGAATTCGTTTACTATAATTAAATGTATTGGAATTCGTGCAATATGAAAGTGTGAGCCTCGTGTAAATTATAGGACGTTCGCCTCAAACCTGTCCATATATAATACATATATTAATCGACTTTATATTTTAATATTTAATGAGCGTACGTCACAGTGAAAAGTTAAAGTACATATTAGTATAAGTGCGGTTTTATTTTTATGATATTTATAATACGTGGGTTAAAAGTATGACCAAAGTCACAGATATAGCGGAACGTGTGAAAAAACTTAAGTGGACACATAGCGAGAAGAATGGATGGTATGTACACACATACATACATTCACACATATATATATGGATGCAAGAAATACTTTAATGGTATCCGAGAGGATGTGAAAGAAAGCTAGGAAGACCAAATGGACGATGGGCTGACTAATTAAGAAGAATGTGTGGAGTCAAGTGGATGCAGATTGCTCAAGACAGACAGGAATGGAAGAAGATTGAGAGGCCTTCATCCACCAGTAGATGGTGAGCGATGGTGATGATATTTTAATATAAACGCAATTTAATTGAACTGTGTCCATAGACGAAAGTCTATGGACACAGTTCAGTTGAATTTTGGGTTATATCTGATGTAAAATAAAGTAATGAAAAATATAATTTAAAAAGTTTTCGACGTTTGAAAAATTTCCACACATTGATCGACTGTTCTTTAAAAATATAATAATAAATACGTGGAAATATCCATCATACTAATTTGACGATGTTGAGTGTGAAAATACATATTTACCATGGCCGTGGAAAATATTTTTTTACCCATCATTAGGACTGGTTTTGATTGACAACCGATAAAGTAGTCAATTGCGGAGAAAGTCGATGAAATTTTCCACGATATTAATCCACGAGTACAAAGCGTACTTAAAAAAATACAATTACTTTTAAATGAAAACATTTTATTAACAAATTATAGCACTGTTAATATGGTGATAGTTATTTTATAATTAAATTTGTTTGCACACATTAACAGTCCATAATAAAACGGACATTAGAAATGTGGCATAGCAACTATGTACATACGGAAAAATCAATTGACAGAGTGGGTACTTGTTTGCTCGCGGGAAACCGTGAAAAAATTTAATGTCAAAGTTTAATGTACTGTTTAAATATTAAACGAGAGTGTTAGATATGATTGATTAGTACGCAAACTTGCGAGCTTTCATTGTCACTATATAAATATGCTTTTTTGCTGTAAAAAAGGGGTTGAATATTTAACGGAACAAGTGAACTAAGTCAACGTGGAAGATTATCAAGAAAACTAGTGCCAGTCTATCGTGTCTCCGTTCATATCTCATTTAACGAGAATTTATGTGCATATCGATTTAGAACTGTAGGGGGATAAAAAAGGTCAGCAAAGTCACGATGTTTCATAGCAGACAATAAAATACTCGAGTATAAGACAATAACTCACACAACTGATTCAATTTAATGTAAACAAGAGGTATGTAATATATCACGCCAAACTGTTTGATTGTAATGACTCAAAACGACTGACTTGTTACAAAAAAAAAAGTTTTCCCATGAAAGTTGTGGAAAACTGTCATAGATAATATCGAGACAGGAAGTGGGAGGCTTTAAGCTTCCGCACAAATGTCGTGACCGAAAGCTCTAGCGTCAATTCAGGGCTGTGCCATACATATTTACTATATTTCACATGATTCGACCATGAACTAGGCTATTTAGTACACACCTTAAATTCGCAAGATGCCAAGTATCGATTTTCGTTGCGGTATTCGTACTGTGAAGTATTCACAATTTAATTTATTTCACCTGCGATTGTTTCTATATCGTTTGGGTCGAGTATGAAATTCACTTGTAGACAGTTTCTAGTTGTTGAAAATATTTTTCAACCGGATGTACAACCCTTTTGGAACGGAATGCTTAATGAGATAGTTGGACGAGCTTTGTTTGACGGCAACTGTCATATGAAACAGTTACGCTTCGGCGTAGCACGCGCTACAACGTTACCATTACTACATTTTAAACTGTCGTATTTAAATAGACTTACAGGTAAACTGCACGCTTGAAAATTGAAATAAATTAAACTCTTTGTTTGTTTTTACATTTTGATTTTCAATTATCGGTTATCTGTTCGTAGAAAGTTTTTGCGTAGTACTTAATTTTACTTTTACGTGCACTTCTTCATAATCGACTTCAATTAGTTGATAGCGCACGAGTGGGTACTTAATTTGATGTTTTGTCGACTTTTAAATTATATCTACATCTATTTAAAGATAATCGACTTCGTTTTAAAATAATATGATGTCATGTATGACATCGTGTTTCAAAGATACAATATACATACCTTTGAAATTAGACGCAATTTTCAATTAACCACTTGATTCAAGTATGATTATAAAATGCATTTTGTTTTATACTATAGATTATAATAAGATTAAAATAACGTTTTCTATATTATCGCATGTCTAGTGTTCGCGTTTATCTTTCAATCAATAATATATGTGTTAAAAATTGCGATGATATTCCATGTATCTTTTAATTGCAGAATTGAAAATGTGATACATTAAATACGATTTTTAATGACTCAATTACTGTACAATACTGACGTATTATACATAATTTATTTTATTCAAATTAAAATAAATTAGATCAAAATGAATGCTTGGAATCAAGGAGAAGGCAATGGTGTGTCTGTTTCCGGTAAGCTTACGTATCGTGTTATACATTTTTTGCAACAAGTCATATTAGAAATTTATTTTGTGGTTCGATTTAATATAATTATTTACTTAAGGATTCATGTATTATCATTATCAAAAAAAAAAAAAAAAAAAAATGGCATTGAACATGAAAACTACGAGTATAATGAATTTGTTGCCTTGATGGTGTATGCAAATTAAACTTTGCAGTTGAAACTTCCGACATGCTCGAATCGAATGAAATTTTCATGCAAATTTACGCTAATGAGTCTTAAGTTTTTGTTTTTAATCAAATTTTAAAATAATAATTTAATATTTAAGAGACAAGTAACAACATCAATAATTCAGCTAGCGGTATCATCAGACGAAAGTCTGGCGTTGGAGCTGATAATTATCTCGTAGCAGTTGGATCGAGATCTGCCAGGTATATATAATATAAAATGTGCATTTCGTTTAAATTTAAATGTATAATATTGTAATAATAAAACAATATTAACTTACAGATATCGTAGAAAATATCAAAAAAAAATTACTATTATCATACTGTTCGTTATACTCGTTATATTGTTGATCATAGTTATAATCATATCAATTTATTGTAAGTATTCAATATTATGCCCACATACTTAATCAACATCATCATCATTTTCAGCCATTCACCATCCACTGCTGGATGAAGACCTCTCCAATCCTCTTCCATTCCTTTCTGTCTTGAGCAATCTGCATCCAATAATTAACTCCACACATTCTTCTTAATTCATCAGCCCATCATCCAATCGGTCTACCTTGCTTTCTTTCACATCCTCTCGGATACCATTCCAGTATTTCTCGCGTCCATTTGCCATCAATTCCTTTCGCTATGTGTCCAGCCCATTGTCACTTCAACTTTTTCACATGTTAAAATACTTAAAATTTTGAAAAAATTAATAAAATACGATGACAATTTACAGACGCTTACGAAAAAGGGAACAAAGTGTGCGAAAGTCGCGAATGTGTTAGATCAGCTGCTAATCTTTTAATGTCTATGGACCAATCTGTGGACCCGTGCGATGATTTCTTCGGCGTACGTACATTATTTTATTTATATTTATTTGAATGTGTAAAACATAGCTCGTTTGCAGTCTAGTCTATTGATTTTAAACACCCCAACGTCATTAATAATTTATTTAAATAGTTTTTATAAAACAATATGAATACATCAATAAGAGAATATGATCAATATCAAATTACGGCTTTTAGAAGTTTTTCCTCAATACAAAAGTTTTTAATTTTAATGTACATAGTTCACTATAGATTTTCACATTTGAAAATACTCAATACAATATAATGCATATTAGACGAGCAAAGTTTATAGGGGTCTATACCTCGATTGCATCCACAATTTACTGACACATATTACGTAAAAATAGCAACTATCGCATAAAAAAAACAGATTGCAATCGTCGATAGTAAATATCACGATGGCTTCCGGTCACGAAATTCTTGAATCAATAATGCACTTCGTGATGCATTCGACGTGCATTAGCCAAACAAAACGTGACCGATTGACCATCCATATACGACCCTTTCAATTTATTACCGACCTGAGTCGTCGCTATGTGGAATTAATGAAATTTTAATCGCAAATGGTTCGTTCAAAAATATGTGTTATGGTCGAATAAGGACACTGTGCTTATTGTTTTATGTGTGTTTCAGTACGCTTGCGGAAATTGGGCTGAAGATCACCCCCAGCCTGATTTTTCAGTATCTTACGATTGGTTCACTGAAAAGCAGAAAAAGGTAGGGAGACACATAAGAGACATTCTAGCTACGAATTCGACCGAAAATGAACCACTTCCGTTGGTGCAAGCGAAGGAAATGTATATCGCGTGTATGGATAGAGGTAAAATTTTGGATAATTTCAAATTAGAACATACATATATATAAGAGATGTTTAAGAATAGTTTAATTGACTTTTAGAAACACTTGATAAGTTAGGTATGCAACCTGTGATAGATTTTATGTCGAAGGTAAGCTTACCACCCTTTCCAACCACTTTAAATTTGACTACACAAAACAATCATACCAACTATAAATTTGATTGGCTGAGTACGATTGTCAAAATAAAGAAAAGAATGGCTTTCGATGTATTGATTGGTTTTGAAATTTATCCTGATTATAAAAACGCAACCATCAAAAGATTGGTGTTTGGACAGCCTTCGAGTCTTGATCTCCTTCCGGGGTAAATCATTGTTTTAGGTACTATTACATTTTGTTCATTCGTACATTCAAGTACAATTTATTATTTCCAGATACAAAGATTTAGATAAGATATTTAAAATTTTAAACAAGAATAAGTACGAGAAAAGAAAGAGACCCGCAGAAGAAGAAAAAGATAATGTAGATGATGAAGAAGAAGACGAAGATGTATTGAAGATGAAGGAAGTTTATAAAGAAATGATGAAGGAAGCATTGAAAGAAGTAGTCAAGTGTAACAACGAGAAGTTGTACAATGAAACAGGAGAAAAAATTGATACAAATATCGACAAAGTACTTCTTGATTACATTGAATTCAGCAAAACTGTTTATGGAGTAAGTATTCAATCGTTGAAATTAAAATTAAAATATTTTAACTAGTACCTACATATTAATCATTTGGCATTGTTTAGCTTAATTTGAATGAAACTACAACATCGAACAAGACGGAAAGCGAAGATGAAATAGTGTATTATACCGTAAAAGAACTTCAAAATATGACAGACATACATTTATTGGGTCAGAATTTGAGTACGATAGAAATTTTCCTACCGTACTTGATGATGATATTCAACGATACCAATGTGAAGTTAAATCTGAGTCAAGATTTGATTATGACTTCTGAATATGACATCACCATTATGATGAACACTTTCACTAGTATACAGAAAATTTCACCGTTGAATTTAGAACTATTCGTTTGGCTTCAGGTAAATGTTTGATAACGATGGAAGCTACATATTTTTTTTTTTTTTTACTTATCGCGTGAATTTTTAAATTAGATTATAGAGAATTTTATTCCTCACACTACGTCGACTTTGAAAGCAATGTATGATAAATACGTCAAAATTATAACAGGCTATGAAATTCACGTTCCACTATCTGTATATTGTGCTCATAGTGTCACTAATATGATGGGTATGGCTATTGGGCATGCAGTTGCAGAAGAGTCTTTCACTACTACCACTTTACCCAAGGTATTGGTTACTTTAATCAAATATAAATAATTATATTGGACCAGATGAATTGTATTTCTTTGCTTTTAGGTACAAAGAATGCTTTCTAATATCAAAAAAGCTTTTGAAGCTCTGATAACAACTATAAGTTGGATGGATTTTCCAACTAAGCGGGCTACTGTGGAGAAAGTAAGGAGTATGAAAAGCTTAATCGGTTTTCCTGAGTGGTTGTTTGTGCCGGGACAATTAGAAAAGTTCTACGAGGGTATGGTGACGGATCCTAAGAAGCTTTTAGAAAATCAAATTAAGTTATTGGAGCTGGGTTTCAGCAACAAGATCAAAGACTTCAAGAAACCGTACAAATTCGGCTGGGATACCATTCCAACAGAAGTCAACGCTTATCACACATTTCAAGCAAATACTATAAGTAAGATATTAATTGTAGTCCATAAGAGATTTTAGGACGTTTTTAAAGCTCAATATACGGTTTCAAAATTTGTAAATCGAAGGAAGCTTTGCATAAAAATACATAAAATACACTGTTTACCGGTTATAGGCTTATTAAATAATAAGCAATTAATATATGTACATTTTAAAGTTGTTCTATATGTCTTAAGACAGTAGAAAGTTATACTTTAAGTAAAACGACTTAATTTTATTTTGTATAGAGTATTTTTTACACATATTGTGATCATTTTGGTATTTTTGCGCATGCAGCGATTCCTCTTGTGATGATGCAATATCCATTTTATGGTTTGGGAGTTGAGTGAGTATGAAGTTTTAATTATTATAAAAAAGTATCTTAAACAGTATAAAATTTATATTTATTTTTTAGGGCACTAAACTACGGAGCTTTGGGTACAATTTTGGGCCACGAGCTTACACATGGTTTTGATAATTATGGTACATACCTATGTGTTTAATTTTTAATATAGACCAAATTTTTATCAAAGTTCTAATGATGTACATATTTATAAATTTTTAGGTCGACAATACGATAAAGATGGTACATTAGTACAATGGTGGTCTAATAGCACTATAGACAAGTACGAGAATAAAACTAAATGTTTAGTACAACAGTATTCCAGTTTCTACGTACCAGAAGTAGAAGAATATGTAAGTGTATAATTATTTGTAAGACTATTTGAGCTGTTAATTTAAATCAATAATTTTTCACAGGTGAACGGAAATTTGACACTTGGAGAGAATATTGCAGACAATGGAGGAATAAGATCATCTTTGAATGCTTACTGGATGGAAAAAAGAAAAGTTAAGCATTTGCCTGGATTACCGCAATTGAATGGAGATCAGCTTTTCTTTCTGTCTTATGGAAATGTATGAAAATTATATATTTTGTACGATAGTTAAGATTTCAAAAAGCTTTAAAATATTGCAATTCGATCGTTTCAGTTGTGGTGTAGCATAAAATCAGCGAAATCTCTGAGTTACGATATAAAAGACGAACATTCGCCGAGTCATCTCAGATTGAGAGGCACTCTTCAGAACATGCCAGAGTTTGCGAAAGCTTGGAAGTGTAAGCCGAATACGACAATGAACCCTTTGCCTGACAAAAGATGTATCATATTCTGAACAAGTCATAAAGAGCACTGTGTTTTTTTTCTATCTACATATTATTCGAGCACATGCTGTGTGTGTGTTTTCTTACGTGCATAAGTAATAAATAATTTGCAATGACAAGACACAATGAAGATATATTTTTATTAAAAAAGCAATAAACGATTTTGTAATACTATTAGAAATTTTCGTATTGTTAATATTAATTTGTATGGACCAATGTAAATAAAATGATTTTTAAATTTTAGCAATGTTTATAAATGACTATTTGATATTTAAGACCTTGAAACTTTTTCATTCTAATGAGTGAATGAACTTCTTCAATCTTAAAGCTTGTATAAATCAGTTTCATACTGCCTTATTGAAACTTACAGGTATACTATACAATAAATAGTTGGTATAAAAAATATGTAGATAATTTTAAAACTTTTTTATTAATAATAAACTCACAATTACAATAATTAATCAATTAATTAAAAACATACACATAATACACGTATTTTATAAAAGCTGATCTTCTCATTCTAAATTTAACATCAAAAGTTTTAATCATCTATCTATTCAGCTTATGTTAATTTGACTTCAATTCCGATACTAAACAAACCACTTATAATACGCATTTTGATATATTTAATCGATAACAAACTATGTACAAATTGTTATTAGTATTAAAACACTTAAATGAAACCACCAAATCCACCTAACCCACCAAGACCACCAAGTCCACCTAATCCACCTAGACCTCCTCCTAAGCCCAATCCACCTAACCCACCTAAGCCTCCTCCTAAGCCTCCTCCTAAACCTCCTCCTAAGCCTCCTCCTAAGCCTCCTCCTAAGTCTCCTCCTAAGCTAAATCCACCTAGACCTCCTCCTAAACCTAATCCACCCAGATCTCCTAGACTTAATCCACCTCCCCCATTACCAAAACCTAATGTAGACGTCCCAATTACAGGAGTTTGGACTTGAAGACCAGCTAAAATTCCTCCGATCAATGCTTGGATCGCTGCTTGATTCAAACCATTAGCACCTCTGTTTGATGGATCGAATTCTCCAGTAAGTGGATCGGCTGCTCTTGCACGTTGATCGGCTGCTCTATCACGTGCTCTATCACGTCTATCGGCTGCTCTATCGGCTTCTCTATCGGCTGCTCTATCATCTGGATCATTTTCATTTCTAGTAGGAGTGGTGCTGACTGTTACAGTGACGTTAGTAGAGTTTAAAGCAGGACGATTCCTCACTAAACGTCCAGTATCTATGATTCTTTCAATCAAAACTGGAATCCTCCTCTCTACGAGGACCTTATGGGGCACATGCACTTTCTTTTCAATGAAAATTGGCTTGTAAACCTTAATCGGTACGTGCTTCTCAACTGTAATCGTTCTCGTCACTGGTACTGGTATTTTAACCGGGTATGGAATCTTCTTCTCTACTACTAAATGCTCATGATGATTATGATGATTATGATGATCGGAAATGTCTTGTTTCCACTCTGAGTGTTCCTCTTCTTGCCTCCAACCCAAATTTTCTTGATCTACTGTGAGTTGATCATGTTCGTGTTCATTGTCGATTCCGATCAACTGTTGAATTGTGTCCGATTCTGATAATTGATCGAACTGATCCAAAACTTGTCGCTTTGGTTTTTGAAAATCTTCTCTTAGTGGGATTGCGGTAGATGATATGACCATGCAGGCTAGTACTGTTATCTGTAAATAAGAATCAGTTATTCAAATATCAATGAAAAGTGAGTGGCAATCTTGAGTACCATAAGGTACGGATAGTTATTACTCTATAAACGTAGAAGTTGTCGACGCAACGCTTTTGATTTCGAACCGGCAATTATTTTATCTAAGTGCAATATTTATTCAATTCTGATCGCTGAACCAGTTTCGTCACCGGTATTCCACTTTTAAACGGTACCGGTTACTTGTATGCGATTCGTGTTTCGTTTGGAACTGTGTTGTGTCGCACGCGATTCAATCGACCAAACTGTTTTTGGTTGTATTGATTTCAGCTGAAATCGTCAATGCAGACGTGCTGTCGTGTGCTGAAGTGTATGTAGTTGTTATCGATTTCGCTGAAAGGTATCACGGTTTGTAATTGCAGATGCTAATGCGCGATTGTCGCTTTCCATCATCGTTGAATATTAAATGGGCTCAATTTTTTTCATTATTTTTTCAAGTTCAAAAGTGTGTATGATGTGGTATATTGTATATATTGCGATTATTTTGTGAATGGATTTATAAATAGATTTGACTGATTTGAAAGTTTTTTTTCACCTTTTCCGATAAAAAATACATAACTAGCGTAAAATACAAATTTTATGAATATTCTAAAACAGAATTGATTAAAAATTAATTTATTCAATGAAAATTTATTTATTTTCAATCGAGACATCTATTGAGTATTTTGTATACTATCACAAAATTTTCTTCATTACAGAAAACTTTAATTTATATTAAATATTTTATATACATATAAAGGTATAAATTCAAAGTAATGTAAATTTAAGATTTTTATAATTTTAAATTGTCAACATCAATATTATATTTAATATTGAAAAAATTTATATTGTTGTATAATGACATCTATGGGTGAAAATTTAAAGTATTTTCGGAAAATTCATGATCATTTTGTGACTTATTATTTATTATGCGCTTAAAATTGGAGTACATATAATTAAAGTTAAACAAAATTTTTATATCGATTAATATGATAGTAAAATCAACCAACAAAAAAAATTTACTTTGAAAAGCTCAAAAATAAACACAATTAATTCAATATTTTTGCAACTGTATTGTATGATGATTCTGTATTGTATGATAATGACTTCTAATCAATAAAAAATAAAGTAAAAAACAACCTAATTTTACAATGAATCTTTAGCTCATCATTAAAAAGATTGTACATATGTATGTATGTACATATATGTAGTATAGTAAGATTTAATAAAAATTACCAATAACATCGTGATGTTTTCAGATTCTGTTACTGTTCGTGGAGATATCTTGAGACGATGTGATCCTTGATGAAGGCTTTGTTCGTAAGTGAGTTAACCAACTGCGATACCCATGCTTTTATATGTACATACATATATGTAACAACTGGTAATACGAAAAACTCCTGTAAGTTAGTTGTCTAATGTGTCGTATATGAATTAGTTGTGTAACATACTGGAATATGGTGGCATTTAATGTTGAACCGAATGCTACCATTCCCGTTTCGTCTCAATTTAGAATTCCATCTACGATCTACAGCTGGTTGAGAGCTAGGAAACGATAATACCAAAGCAATCATTTGTAATTTGATGTGTAAGTAATTTCTATTTTGATAAAAAGCTTTGAAAAATTCGTAAGAAAACATCCATTATTATGCTGATTTTTGATTTTAGTATTAGTGAACGTCAGAATAATAATAAAAAAAATTACTAAAGACTTGTAAACACGTAATTAGTTTAAGTATTTAAATTCAAAGTCAGTGATATCATAAACTCGTTAAATATGATGTATGTACTTGATAAGTATTCGTCGATTTTACAAATTAAAAATATGAATACTTTTAAACCCTCCTGTACATTTGTATATCTTCATCGATTGTATCACACGACATAACGAAATATATAATCGAGATAAACTGTTCCACATTCGCCGTGAAAAACACGTAACAATGATGAATTTCCTTATACGCGAATCTTCACGTAACTCTTTGATCTATGGAAGTGTGTATGAAAAGTTCCCGATCTCTAAACGTTGTACAAATATACTTTTCGAGAGTTGTAGAATTTGATCAAGGAGAAAGCATAATGTATTTATTAAATTTACTGTTATTACAGACGCGACTTTCAAAACTAGTGCAAAATGTAGCCGTGCAAGATTTAGAGATTTAGACAGTGAACTTAACCAGTAGCGGTAGTTGCATCATATCCTATTTCCTTTTGCGATCAGCTTGTGTAGATATATTGTAT
The DNA here is from genome assembly GCA_022651745.1 of Parapsyche elsis. Lineage (NCBI taxonomy): Eukaryota > Metazoa > Arthropoda > Insecta > Trichoptera > Hydropsychidae > Parapsyche > Parapsyche elsis. Next base: position 178,781 of record JAGVSN010000025.1, read on the forward strand.
TATATGATATAAATAATACCTGTTTCACATTGCTCTTGATTAATTTAATTCACTGCAATGTAATAATTTATTAATTTGTTCAGTTGACGCATAACGATCGTAAAGTACATATATCTATGTATACATATACATACCTACGTATAGCATATCAAATCAATCGCAAAAAACTTCCAAAAACATTTTTTGTTGACATACATTTTATTATTTAGATTTTTACCGCATTAAAAAATGGTATTTTTGCAAATTAATGTTTCTATTGCAAATTCTGTGAGATGGAAATTTTGTAAATCCTGCAATCTCTAAAACTTTACATTTATTTAATTAGAGATGCAAACTACATAGGTTTGAATCGAAACTATAAAACCAGTCAGCAATCGTAATTTTAGATGAACCAAAACCAATATGTATCAAAATCAAACCAAATAAAATTTTGAACCATAACCAAAAGCATTTTCAGATAACTTTAATTTCGTTAAAAAAATTATACATAAAGGTCCTTCCATCTCAAATAAACACAGGGTTTCTACCTCACCCTCTCAGATTTCAATGATTTTTGGTTTATGAATTCTTACAGAGTAGATTAAAAGTTCAAATTTTCAGATCCTTCGAGTCGTTTTTTTTTAATTATTAATTTTCAAAAATTACGAAAAAGCCAAATTTTACAAATACTTTTACAAAATTTTACAACTCCAAAAATGCCAATACCTTAGTAACCACTAACGATAGAGAACTCAAATATAATTCATTTTCAAACTCTCTAAATAGGCTTTCGTAGGATATATAACGTAATTAAGTTTTCATAAAAATAATTTTCTCAATATCAAACACAAGATTTAAAAACATTTTTGAAAATTTGAAACATTCTCAAAAATAGTTTAAACATATTTATAGCTGTCACAAAGTATTATCTTTGGATGTGATTCAATCAAAAGGCCTCTCCAATCCTCTTCCATTCCTGTCTGAGCAATCTAGAGCAATCAATCAATGCATTCACTTGACTCTACACATTCTTCTCAATTCATCAGCCCATCTTCCACTCGGCCTACCTTGCGTTCGTTCACATCCTCTCGGATACCATTTCAGTATTTCTCACGTCCATCTGCCATCCATTCTTCTCGCTATGTGCCACTTCGGCTTTTTCACACGTTCTGCTATATCTACTACTTTGGTCATACTCCTTGCCCATGTATTCCTCTTACGATCTCTTCTTGTTATACCAAGCATACATCTTTCCATGCTTCTCTGTGTGCACTGGATCTTACGTAACATTCTTGAATTTAGTATCCAAGTTTCACATCCATACTTCATATTTGGCCGTATCCATTGGTTGTCTGCCTTATTTTTTAAGCATAGTGGAATGTTGGATTTAGCTTTCAAAAGCGCTCTATCCTAATTTCATTATTCATTTTATCTATTCTTCTTTACATCCAGTTATGTTCACCAATTTTATTGTTAAAGGTGTAAATAATAAATTATCAACTGCCTCTACAATATGAATATGGTTATGGAATAACTCATGAATTAATTTGAATGCAATCAAAATATTTTTTATCAACTTATCCTTAACTGCTTAACATAATTTAATGACATTCACTTTGAGCTACAAATTAAAACGCAAATTTCCCCAAAACTAATAAGATCTACAAATGATACAGTTGGTAACCATACAATTGAATAACTGTCAAACTTGACATGTGTTCAAAGTAACTAGAAATAAACAAGATGCTGTATCTTGTGGGTCTAGGGTTGGGAGACGCTCGTGACATCACAGTACGAGGTCTAGAAGCTGTTAAGGGCTGCTACAAAGTCTATTTGGAAGCCTACACTTCACAACTTACCGTTGGACATAAAGCACTAGTAAACAAACATTACATACATAACCTCAATCCTCACTAACACCTTGTATATAAACGATACCCAACTTAAGTTGCTTTTCAGGAGGAATTCTACGGTAGAGAGATTATAGTTGCCGATCGTGAACTATGCGAAAGTGGAACCGATGAATTGCTAAATGGTAGTGTAGACAAAGATGTTGCACTTTTAGTTGTAGGTGATCCTTTAGGAGCCACTACTCATACCGATATCCTTTTAAGGGCTAAACAGAAGAACATTCCATACAAAGTATGTATATTCGTATTGATCTAGCTCATTCCCGATACTTACTGAGTAATAATGAGATTTAATTTGTAAGTGTAGGTAATTCAAAATGCGTCTATTATAAACGCTGTAGGATGCTGTGGATTGCAATTGTATTCCTTCGGTGAAACTATATCGATTCCTTTCTGGACCGAAAAGTGGAAGCCTGATAGTTTCTTTGATAAAATTCTAGGCAATTATACGAGAGGTTTACATACGTTGTGCCTTTTAGGTATTAAATTGAGTCTTTAATGCATTTTCTTGTACGGAATCAACATGCTATTGAATATGTTATTTTTTTAGATATCAAAGTTAAAGAACCTACCGAAGAAAGCTTGACAAAGAAGGTAAAAGTGTATATGGAGCCGAGATTTATGTCTACTAGCCAGGCATGTCAACAGTTACTTGAAATTATACGTACCCGCAGTGAAACTACAGGTAAATATCATGAATCGTATTATACATTGTATGATTTTACAATTTGTTCATGTTCTCAAATTGATTTCAGATCTATCGGGCGATTCGTTAGTCGTCGGTTTGGCTAGAGTCGGTTCAGAGACGCAAAAAATAGTTGCTTGTTCGATGAAACAAATGTGCGAAACCGATCTGGGCCAACCGTTGCATAGTCTCGTAATACCGGCTAAAGTTTTGCATCCGCTCGAGGAAGAATTCCTGGACCAGTTCAAACTCGATAACTGTTAGTTGAAGTTGTCGCATGTTACATATAAATGGATGGACGGGTTTCGCATGACAATATTGAAAAGTTCAACGAAGGATTGCAGATAGAAATTTTATTTCAATAAATATTTTTATAATGGATTCTAAACATTCATTTTGTATAGACAATATAAAAATTATTACAGTCTGAGAATGTGATGCGATTGTATAAAGATAAATATGTGCATTGGAATAAAACTTACATCTAAAAACTTTGTCATTTTTATTTTTGATAGAGATTCTTACTAAATTTAAATAATTATCATAATATTTTAATACAATGTCTCAAAATATAACTAATTGTAAGAAGTTTACATTTGAACTGAAACATAATACCGTTGTTTTTAACTTCTCGCAGAAGTTCACCGTGAAAACTTTTCAATTTTATTCTATGAGTCAGATTTTATACATTTATAAATTAAATTCTTATTTACATCATTAGATAATAATTTAATTATATAATTATTAATATTATATTATATTAAAAAAAAATAATAATCCGGCTTTTAACATAAGACAAAAGATTGTACCATTTTGTATTTAAAATGTGCAACATAAGTTATAACTGTGCCATTACGAGTTAAATAGCTATAAACTATACACGCCAGTCGTCGACCGGAAAGTTCACAGGGTAACAACAGAATACATTTAAAGATAATTTTCACATATCTAAGTTTCTAAAAATCTTTGGAATTCTTCGCACGTTTCTTATGGGGTAACTTAACGTATGGCTATTAGGACATTGAAAGAGTAGAACTTAAAAATTTGATTTTGATACGATATTGTGAGAATTTGAAGATAATAATAAAGTAAAAAACCTTAACATAAACGAAAAGAGCATTTTTCAATAAAACTAAGTAGTCAACTTCATACAAATAAAATAATTGGGGACTTGCAGTGGAATGTTAAATACATTTAAAAAAAATTAAAATTTATATACAAATACAAAATTTGGTACGGGTTCGGAATATCCTCACCTTAAATCAGCCGTGCTCCGTTTATCCCTAGTTTAGGTATCTATTAAGAGATGGGTGGGGCCTTGCCTTTTTGATGGTCAATATGGATTATCTTACATAGGTTTGGTGGTATTTCTACATGAGATAAGTAACAAAGATATCTCTAGACAGTATTGGTCAACAAAAAGGCAAGGCCCACCCATCTCTAGTACATAAAAAAAGTAGGGATAGACTGAGCACGGCTCCCTTAACTTGTCGAATCAATGTATTTTTATATAACATACCATCTTCAATAACGACAATTCATAGTGCAGTCAATAGACGATGTACTTATTACAAGTGATCGAGTGGACGAGTATACGTTGAAGTGATATCCAGACCGGTACCCGAAATATAATTCCGAGTGAAAAACGATGAAAAATGCCATATGTTCGGTGTACCCTCGTAATTCTGCATTGTTCAAATGATAATATTTATAAACATTTCAATTATACATAACTATATATGACAAATAATATAAATTTACACTTATAATATCATAATAGTCGCGAATTAACAATATCATTATATAAAAGTATATATGTATGTATATATATATATAAATTGTGCAAATTTAAACGGCTGAAACTTGTTGGTCTTCGTCGTCGTCTTCCCGTGGCCCGTGGTAATACGTGACATCGTACGGACGCGTCACACCCTCATGACTGTGTGCTCGACTGAACCGATCGCTACGTGCCAACTGAGCGGCCAGGTTGTACGGTGGAGGTAATCGCGGAGGCTGGATTGACGGAGGCTGAATCGGCACCCGGACGTAGCCGGGTGCGCACGAACTGTGACCACTATCACTCGAAGTCACTGAACCAGTTTTACGCAAGGGAAGATTCACTAAAGACGTAACACTGCTACTTTCAGCCGATAAGTCAACCGAGGGTAGAGGAGTCGGAGTGTCCGAGTGGGAACGTTCGTGGACGGCCCTACCTCCGTGATGGTAGCAGCTGGAGCCAGAACTGCTGGTTGAACCGACGCGGCGGTGAGCGCACGGCGATGGACCCGGAGGCGGAGGTGCTCTCGGCTGATGAGGACGAGTCTTCGCGGGCTCCGACAGCGCCAGAAGCTTTCTAACGGCTTGCGGAGAAGCCGCTCCGAATTTGTTACCACCGAATCCTTTCTTACCCTCGCTGGCCGAACTTGTACTACTCGTCGTTGAGAGCGACGGCGAAGGGTGTCTTTTGCGCTGAGGTCCCGGAGCCAGCCCGCTGCCTTCACATTCAGCCGATAGTGCATGCAACCGTTCCTCGTCAGTTTCCACTTGCATCTTATTCAGATACGCCTTGACCCGTCGCACCATTTGCGCCTCCTCGAACATTTTCTTCGGATTCGGAGCCGCCGTTGATTTTTTCCGCCTTTTGACCGTCACTTGTCCCTGTTGACCCAATCCAGGTGGTATTTGCTTGAAATCGGCAATGCCCGACGCCGGAAGATGATTACCTAAATCTAACAAAGATAACAAATCGTTCGAGGAATTGCACATGTTCGTCAACGATCGCACTTCCTTGGCGATCATACGCAACTTTTCGAAGTTGACTAAATTTTCGACTTCGGAATCGTTGCCGTCGTGTATGAAAGTCAGATCTTTCTTCACGACCGGATAGAACGGAATCACCGGACACCGTCCCTGCTCCAATTGCACCAACTGGCGATACTTCGACATGTTCCTTGACGGATCCATCAGCTCCTGCAGGTCCGAGAATAGCTTTTGATATTTGGTCGGCAGTTTCTCCCATGTTTGTCGCAGTCTCGACACTGCGCCGTGTCCCAGTCCGGATATTATAGCAAACATTGAATTGAAATTTTTACATTCCTTACATTGCCGAGCCACTTTTATGAATTGTTTGATTATTTTCGACCGTCTGACTATATTTTGTTCTTTGACAACTTCCGTCACTACCCAAAACATTTCTTTGTTAACCAACTCGGCGAACTGCAACAACATCGGCATACCGTACCGACTTTTCAATCTAAACAAATCGTCCACATACTCGGTGCTTTCAATTTGGCGAAAAATACTGAAATCTTGCAACGTAAGCTGAACTGCAACTTCGACAGCATTAAGTTGCAGAAAATGTACTATACTCTCCCGTAACAATTCAGGTGCCATTTCGTCAGGTACCAACGTTTCGGTAATTCCGTTTGTTTTTAAATAATACCGCGAACTAAGGCCGATCCGTTCGGCTAAATTTTGTAACTGATCCGGTAACGTGTGTTGTTTGATTATGCCGCCTTCCGATACTGAAACTTCGCACAGAGAAAAATGCGAACTTGGATCGGGTATTCCGAATTCTTGTAACGTCAACATTACGACTTCGTGTGCAGTCGTCTCTTTGTGTACGAGTAAATATTTACACGTTTGATCGGCTTTGTAAACTTTCAGCACGTGCTCCGGATAATCGGAAGATTGTAACTCGTCGTAACAAATAGATATGAGGTCAGGATTACTATGTGAATTATAAAATGAGTTTTTACTTAACGAATCCGTGCTGGATATACAACTATCGTCAGTGTGAATTCCATCTGATATTGTATTTTTTGGTAAAATGTTCATTTTCATTAAAGCTTTTTGCAAGCGTCTTTTGGGACCGAGTGTCATGAAACCTTTCTGCGATTCTTTCTTTATAGGAGGTGGTTTCTTATTAGGCGATTGAAATGCAGACGTGAAGTTGACGGAATCGTCTCCTAATAGTTCGACGGTAGAAAAGCGAGTCCGCGGATCAGGCCAACGGACCATGTCGGAAACTTTATAGCCACGCTGTCTCGGTGAATTTTCAGGTAAAAGAAGCATCTGTTTAAAAGCAAAAAGGTTACTCTTGACCGTAATACAAAGATGAGTGGAGCCGGTTATTATCTCTATAGCTTTAGCAAGGCTAACGTGTCTGAACGCTTGGCCGTTGACGTCCAAAATCTGATCGCCTCGTTTCAATCCGACTTCTTCCGCCTTTGTCATTTTGTCTACCTTAAGAATAAAAATACCAAAACCCCGTTCGTATCCACCTAATATTGTAAAGTTCAACAGTTCGTCCCGTGATGATCTCGACAATGTTACACTTCTCGTCCGAGCTTTGGCCGTGCACGTTATATTGAGCAATCTCAATTGCATTTCCATTTTCTCCCGCTCGAGACAAGATTCAAAGTTTTCCAAGAAGTCCATCATAGACGGATCCATTTCGAAATCCGTAAAGTGATTGTTGACCCATGTGATGACCACCCGCGTTACACTATCTCTCCACGCGAGTTCGTCAAACCAAGATAACAACTGGTTCGCCACGATGAGTGGATTATAAATGAAAGTCCGATGTGTGAGAAGAAAGTCGTCGATGTAAGTCGGATCACAAGAGTTCTCCTCGATCAACTGGAGCATCAAGTGATCGGGCGTGCCGCGGATCACGACATGACCCTGCCGAGACGCTTCATGATTATCGGTCCTCAGCTCGGTGATCATCACGAGGTGACCGCCTTCTTCGTGACGTCGTGTATTCTCTACACCCTGTTGCAAAATACGATAGTAATCTATCTGTGTGATGCATACGAATTGGCAATCGTCGCACCGTGTGGTCATGATACCGCGATGATGCAGTTTCTCCAAAGTCGCCTCGGACATGCCAAAACTATCGCCGACTCGTAAATTTTCAATCTCACCATTTGGATGCTTTATCTCCACGTGTCCGTTGATGAGAACCGACCACGAGTCGTGTTCTTCTCCGTCATTCATCACTATAGTCCCAGCTTTCTCCACTACAGCGAATACCATCACCGAGCAGAGGGCTCGCCTAACGGTTAGAGTCATATTCGTGAACGCCTTCAAAGGCTGTGTGAATTCTAATAGTGTTTCTAAGTCCTCTTCGTTCCTTTCGGAGGGGTCCTTTTCCAGACAGTCTCGTACGGCGTCCCTCACATTGAGACTATCTGTTTCCTCAAAGTCTTCTTCTTCGTCCGAGTCCACTATGGACTCGAGCAGTCCAGATAGGTCAACTTCCACGTCCATGTCGAGAGAGCTGTGCACCGAAGTCATCGTGTCGCTGCCGCTGTACGCCGAGCTGGTGTCACTAGAGTTGGAGCATTTGTGACTGTGGTGATGAATGTGGTGGTACAGCTCAGGACTATGTCTGCCCCTGAACATTGTGCCAACACCAACGGTCTTCAACTCTTAAGTTTTTCCAAATTTTAAGGCGTTCATTTGTCGATCGTTTAGTTTCGCAATTTTTCGTCGTGAGACAATTTCCATCCGGCAATCTGAAATGAAACGAGTCAACGTGAGACGAGAACAATATGAAAAACCGTTTTACTTTCAAACAAAGATAACAATATCACTTTGATACAATTGTAAAAGTGAATCATTCGTAGAATTTCAACTATGTGATTAATTTTAGACAAATATTTTCGATATGAGTTATTCTGAGGTTTGTGATTCAACATTTATTTAACAGCAAAATTTTATTCGCTTTTTTCTTTACATTTTTGTAGACTATGATAATATTACATAATATGGTATAACAATAAGAGATCGTAAGAGGAATACACGGGTAAGAAGCATGACCAAAGTGGCAGATATAGCGGAATGTGTGAAAAAGTTTAAGTGGACACATAGTGAGAATAATGGACGGCAGAGGGACGCGAGAAATACTGGAATGGTATCCGAGAGGATGTGAAAGAAAGCAACGTAGACCGAATGGACGATGGAATGATGAATTGAGAAGAATGTTCTGAGTCAACTGGATGCAGATCGCTCAAGACGGACATAAATGGAAGAGAATTGGAGGGGCCTTGACGGCTGAAAATGATTACATAATACATTCATGGCACGGGTAGCGCTCACATTTTTCAACTACCTACTACATTTCGAACTACACTAAATCCCCGTCGACGGGCATCGACTAGTAATAAAAGTCTGTTTTTTTGTCTGACCGTCGCGAACGCTCGACACACTTCTTTTGTAATCGATGAAAATTTTAATAATTTTTTCGTAATCCAGTCATCGCCGATTGTTAGCCCACTCACATGTCGCTAATAAACATCCGTTGACCCGACGGGTAAAATTCTAGTCGATTATAAAAAAAAAACGTCATCATTAATTTAATAACAATGCATCAACGAAACAATCATGTGCTATTTGATCCATTTATCAGATTATTATATAGTTCTCGGAGACGTTCGATAACGTTAACGCAATTAAGAACATAACCTAACCTACATATTTAAACCAAGTATGGTCAATAGAAAGTAAGAATAATGGAAGTGATACATTTCAACCGTTGAACATAAAACATCAACAACAATAAAGCGTATTCTACAATATGATAGAACACAAACCGTAAAATTTCTAAATTGGCATTGACGGAACGGTTATTAAATAACAATGAGCATCGGACGGAAGGGTTATAAAAGAATAAAAAAAAAATAATAAAATTCAAACAAATAAATAAACAATAAAAATTTGAATCGACCAATAGCGACGTTCTATTGTTTGGTGGTGGCTTTTGACAGATGAGTGTTCGGGAGCGGGGAGGAATGGAGGAATCTTCAGACCTGTCAGAGTATGAGATTTAGCGCAGCCTCCAGCAACGCTAGCAAACGCTGATGTCCTCGACGGAGTAGGTGATAGGTATTGGCCAAAGTCAAAGCCAGTTAGTTAGCTTTCACTGCAGAGTACACGCAGAGCAGACCGATGTGTCGAGTGTATGTGTAGGTGTGGAGCGGCGCGGCAGGTGAGATCTGTCCCGCTAGAATAGTCGTTAGAGCCGAGGCAATAAGGGCTAGAGTGGAGTGGCAGCGATAAGGGCTATGGAGTGGCGGGCGGGAGAGGCCGCCTCCCGCAAAGTCCCCGCGCATCCCTCCTCGCCTCTCCTTACTTCGTAGCGCCGAACGCCGAACGCCGAGCATCGCATTCGCGAACGCGCTCGATTATACGTAATTCGAACTACGCGCTTTTCAATTTAAATGAGCCACGTTGAAAGTATGCTGCGATGAATATGTATATTATTTGACGTGAATACGTCTATACTGCCGTCCTAAGCCCACTTAACGTAACTGACAAAACAACAATATCGAGATAAATGGACTTGAAAGTTTTATTCTAAATTTGTGTTTTTCTTCATATATTACTGATTTATTTAAACTATTTTTTAGTGCATGAGGTTATTTCCTATTGTGTTTTGATAATTCTGAGGAAATATTAAAAAAAATGAATACTTTAGTAGTTACGTCACTTCATTATTCATTTTTAATGTATAAATATGACTATTCCAAACTTCAACCACTCTATTTGAAAAGAATGAATCTCTAACAATCTTATTTGATTTTTCTTTTCCGAGTCTAAAGCAGGCCCTACACTATCAAGCTGCTTGATCAAAACAGCGCGTCAAACGTGATCGATAGTCTAGGAACCCGTTTGACGCTTGAGTCAAGCCTTGACGGTGATTAATGGAAGTTTGAATGACTCAAGCGGCTGGGCGGAGCGCTTGATAGTCTAGAGCAATAAATTTCAATCAAGCATTGGGTCAGTCAACCAGTACCAACTCCAATAAATGATCTTAACTCTCTTGGTCCATTCTGATAAAGTTTTTAAAGTCTTCCGGCTCAATCTCACCCAGAACTGTCAGTAAATTTTCGTGAGTGAAGCGGTTCTTCAATTTATACCACTCCTTCGACCAACGTCGTTTCCTCTGGATCTTTTTTTTCCACTTGAGAGCAACAATAAAATTGTCAAGATGAGAAACCCCAAATCCTGATTCGAAACCATGGTACTACACTACACCGATTCACTACAGTCCAGGAGGAGCAGTTCACTAGTCGAAAATTCCGCTACAAATGAGTGTTGTGAAAAGATTGATGGGATGCTTGATAAAGCGCGTGTCAATCAGCTGTACGCGCTGTTTTGATCAAGCGGCTTGATAGTGTAGGGTCTGCTTTAGAGTATGACCTCTTAGATGAGGGTTCTAATTGAACATAATGAGGTTGATCGTTTCACATGAATAATGATTATTTATTATTTTGAATACTTCAATTAAATCACCTCTTAATCTCCTCGTCTCCAATGTGGAGAGATTCAATCTTTTCAATCTTTCATGATAAGGTAGTGACCGAAGTAAATATTGAATACGTTATTTGTATTGGTGATACTATTTCTCTGCGCATGCAGATACGTTAGATTTAATAGCTTAAAAAAGTCATTTTTGGATGAAGATACATTAATTTTGATATGAAAAATCGCAAGAATATACTCCCATAACCCCTAAAACACATCTAACTCATTTTCGTAATTTTTGTCAGTTACGTTAAGTGGGCTTGGGACGGCAGTATACGCGGACCAGTATGGGGTACCAGTTCGGAAACGGCGGTGTTACGTTTGGATGGGCATACATTCCGACACTATAACTTCGTTACTAATAACACGATTGGCATGAATCTTGTTTTATTCGCTCGCGTATTATACGTCTACGATGCATTTATGATTTTAAGTTGGCATTATGCTTTATGCATGCGCGAGGCGCGGAGGAAAGAGCGTATCTTCCCACGATTATTTTGGACGTTTTTGGAAATTTCCAAGCAATATATCTCGCGACTCTGACGTGCTAAAGCGGTGATTTTGCCACTAAACGATATATATATTCAAGGTCTGTTGATTTAAGCCTTAAAAAGTGAACGGTGTAAATTATTTGTTGGTGAAAAATCAAAAACAAATCGAAAAAAAATCTAAAATTTCACTATGTCGGCCCATACTCACCAAAAAGCAAATAGGAAATTCAAAAAACGTATATCATCAGAAAGAGGGTCTAATCATCTATCGATCAGTACCAAAATTTCTATAACAGAACGAATGAGATGGTATTGGGAACATCAGAAAGTCGACGCAGCGCGCAGTGAAAACAACAACGCGAGCACCTCGACGGCCACTGTTTTCCACAAATTTATTGTAATCGATTACTAGTTTTAGACTTTATTCGTTATGCTAAATAAAAATATATTAATGTATCCATTTCGATGCTTTCATTTCATTCTCATATTTTTTCGATTCATTTATTGGTTAGGGTATTTTTTTTCAAAACAGCACTATCGTTTGTAAAATTTCCCGAATTTATGTAATAAAAAAGAAGACAAGAAACTCTCAATAAACTCTGTTGGGTATTGTTTTATTTAGTTATTGAATAAACCAATAAACCTACCCTCTTCGCAAAAAGCATAAATACGAGTAGATAGTATGGTAATTAACGTAACGCCATTAATGGATTCGTTCTTATTAGATTCGGTCTTTTCGGCTTTTTCAGATCAGTAACATTGAATTTTGAGTTGCTGCAACAACTTTTGTTGCAGTATCGTTTACACATTGGTGCAATTTGGAAAATGTATGAGACGCCATTTTGAATATAAACCTAAAATGATATCTATCTTCATACATTTATGCGAAGTTGCGACGACTGTAAAATCTTCCATGAGAATGTTTTATTTTGTTGAATCCAAATTAAAATCGTAAGCTTCAAGTGACCGTTTTAGTAATTATTTCTTGATAACTTATACATAATTTATAAAAAAATAAAATATTTCTTCCAAATGTAAATCAAAAATTTTATTGCTCACTCATCAAGTGAAAAAATGTGTTTATAAGATCTTTTTAAGTTTTCGCTTCTTCTTCTTCTTCTTCTTCTTTTTATTTAGTTTTCAGAGAGCAGCCCGAGCAGATTTAGCTTTTTCTAGCTCTATAAGCAATTCAACAACGTCAGGCCACATTTTTTTGGCAAATTTTGTTATCTCTAAAAAATTAAAGTCAAATGCTTGTTAACATTTGCAATATACATACATTTTGATTACAAATAAATATAGGTAAATGTATGAACCAAAAACGTTAGTATGATTCCTTTGCCTAGATGGGAATGCATCGATTATTTCCTGGATCAAATTTTTATCCTTCAAAATTCTTTTTTTAATAACGTACGTAGTGAATTCTACATTTGTAGGAGGACTTGAAAAATTGTCATTTAACTTAATTGCAAATTTTCTGCAAATATAGTTTTAAAATTAAATAATTAACAATGTTTTAGTAGAAATCCATTAAACTACAGTATAAATTATGAAATTACGCAAAATCTCTTTTCTTCCTTTTCAATTTCCTTGATAGATATCTCGCCCTATTGAACAACAATTTTCGAATATTTGGTCCGATAATTTTATAGTCACCAATTACATTTCCATATATTATCTTTATATCACCATCTTGTGTTAATACTTTCTTAACAACCTATCCATCATGATTCAAAAGAAAAGTATGCTTTGTAGAACCAAAAAAAAAAACAATACATACATATGTACATAGTATGTATTAATAATTTACTTAATAATTTACATTTACAAATTCGGGTGTAACACAAATATTTTCCATGTCCAGTGTTTTTAAAACATTTGACTTATTCTGAAAATTTTTAATCACTCTCAATGCTCCAGCCATGCTAATTGGATTATTTCCAATTTTTAAGGTTTGTAGTGATTTCAACATCTTGAAAGCTAATGATATTTCTATCACATCACGATCATGTAATCTGGAACAATAGACAACAATAGTACATATATCATAATATTAATTCATACAATAAAAAGGTAATATTAACCTGTTATTGCTAAGATCTAAAAATTGTAATGTATTATTGTTTCTCAAAAAAAATTTGATTGCAATACCAAAATTTTCCAAAGCATTCCAAGATAAATTCAAAACTTCCACTGAATCATTAGTTTTCAAGTATATAAGAAAAGGCCTTAGAACTATGGTGAATAATAAATAGTTATATTAAAACAAATTGAGTACTATTTTTTTTATTTATGAGCCATAAAGATGTAATACCTTTTGTAACATCAATTATATTCCAAGACAAATCGATTTCCTTCAAATGGATATCTTTTCGCATTATATGAGATATCAATTGCAATGGAACATGCAGTTGATTGCGCTTCAGACAATACCTTGATTAATTAAATTAGTATTGAAATATGAAACAATATGTTTTTTTTATGATGTGATAGGTACTGACTTTTGTATTGATCCACTCATTTCTGGAGATAAAAGTGCTTCTATCCCTTCATCTTCTATATAGTTAAATGATAGTAACAGTTCTTTCAACGATGTATTCAATTTGAGTCCATCGGCCAATCGCTGTGCTCCGATAGATTTTATTCTAATAATAAATTGGCCTGTACTTATTGGGTTAGTAAGTTTTATAAAGGGTCAGTACTTGTATAAGTGATCATATATATTAAATGGTCATAAATTAATACGAAACGGTAAGTAAATTTATATAAACAGTCGATATTAAAAAATATTTGCTGGCCGTTTTTGAAAAAGTTACTTGCAAAAAATATATTTTTTACTAACCATTTATTATTTTTACTCACCGTTGTTTAAATATAATACTGACCATTTATTTATTTAAGAATTTTCCTTGCATGGCATTAGAGCTTTTGCCAATTCACCGCACAAGGAGAAAAAATACATTAGTGAAATAACACAGAGAGAAATAAGAAAAAATCTCTTTGGTAAAAAGCAAAAAAAATAAAAAAATTACAATATACATATGTACTAAATGCATTAACAATGTCGCTATATTTAGTAACAAAGAGGTTCAGAGAACCAGCAGCCTCATTGAGCAACTTGATACTGCCGGGCTGAAGAATAAGGCGCGGCCCCTGGATCTGAGATACTGATCTGGTACCTAAAGTTGGAGTTTCTGCAGAACCTGGTGATTATCGAACCGGGACTTGCTTCCCCAAATACGTCTGGTTTCCAGTGAATCATATCCAAGTGGCCCCAATAAGAAGGCACTTGGATACAACCATGGATAGCGTCCATACTCTCGCATGCAGAGATGGCGCTAGAATTTCTTATGCACTCTCTTTAACATTCACGAGTAAAGAACATCAACAACAGACAATAGAGGAGAATTCGAGGATGCTGGTCCGCTGTCGAACTCTTTGCCGACTCTCAATATGAATGCCAGCATCCTGCATAGCCCTTGCAGTTATAAACTCAAAATATGGGGTCCAAATCTGTAGCTTGAATTGAACATAACTTCCAGATCCAAAATATTTATACATACATGTTATTTTGTTTACCTGCAATTAGCTAAATTTAAGCATTCCAAATTTTCGTTGTTGGCCAAAAGAGTTGCAAGACAAATGCAAGACTCCTCCGATAAGAAATTACACGAAAGGTCTAATTTTTTAATATGATTATTCCTCATTAATGTCTGACATATTGTTTTCAGATGGTTGGAATTCAATCTGTAGTACTAATTGATTATAAAATCAACATTAATAACAATTTTATTGTTTCAATCATAATTACAATTTAAAATTTACACACCTTTAAATTGATTTCATCAGTCTTTAATTGATCAATGAATGTTTGAATAGTGTTTATTTTCAATTTGGCGCAAATAATTCTATAAAATTCTTCATCAGATAGTTCAATAGGTGTATCTAAAAGTTGAACAGTTCTATTATTATCTTTACACTAATATGTATTAATTAGATTTTTATTATTGATTAAAATGTGATACTTGGAAAATAAGGATATTCAACAGCGGGAAATTTGTAAAAAGGATGTAAAAATGTGCGACTATTTAAGACCGGAATGTATTTCAAACATATTCCGTCAAAATGTTCATCATAATATTCGATCTTAGGCTTTGGAACACCCTGTACAGGGTCCATTGTTTTAATTGTATGAAAATCTAAGTGATAAAGTAATTATTGCATATTTTTATATACGGGTGATTAGTTTTTAATATAAATAAAACAAAGTAATAAAAATATTAGAATTTATTTTGAAATATAAATACAGTATATTTAATCATATACTGTTGTGTAAGTACCATATACAGATATAACATTTTGTCTGTGAAAACTCGTATACGTGAGATTATTCAACAACCTTACAATAGAATTTTAAGCTCCGAACTTTGATGATTTGGTACTGAGTGATCTGATGTCTACGAGCTTCTCCTGGCACGTTTGTAGATACGTAGGTTGTAATAAACATTTTTTTCTTACGCATATGCATATTATATTTCAATATCAGCTGGTATATTTAAAATAACAATCATTATTGGCAATAGAGCATTTTATTTCCTCTGTTCATAAAAAAAAAAAAAGTACAAAAGATTATTATATAATAGAAAATTCACAATCTCGACTATTTACATATTTACATGGATCATTATTCGATACGATCTAATAATACGATTCGGTTTCTTGGCAAGATATATATAAAAAAAAATATTTATCAGCCGCACACTCAAAAATACACAAACACAAATTTCAAGCGCACACACTTTAGAATTTATTCGTAAACATTTTTATAATATTTGCAGAAAATATAACATCTTATTACGTTAATTATAAGAAATAAATTATTAAAGTATACTCTCAAGTATATAAATTTTTTTTAGAAGAAATAAAAAAAATAAAACAATAACAAACAAAATACAAGATCAAGTGAAAGTTTATTAAAGGAAATTAAATTAGAAACCTAAGCATAAATATCAATGTCTTCAAAATAAATGCGTGGCACTTACAATATTTTATGTGCAACATATGAATTTACTTACACAATACTTATCATCCGTTAATTATTTATTATTTAGAAATTATTTTTTTTGTCAAATAAGTTATGTGATTTTACAAAAGAAATATATTTTAAGAAATATCAACGATCATTATAAATTAACTTACGACTATTTTTGTATCGGTTATTCCAGGAACAGCCTTATTCACATTGTATAACTACTGCAGCTGAAGGCTTCGATAAGATTACAATTAACTATATACAGTCATGTTTTTTTTCATATCTATATAATATATGCATGAGTTTTTAAGTAATAATAAATTCTATACCGTAAACATAGTATCACACGCTCGTAGTACGCTTTTAAAAGTTAAACTTAATAACTACTGTGACTTGAACATACATAGATCATTAAAAGATTACTATTTCAAATGATGATGAAATTTACTTCCGCGAAGTACGTACACTCAAATCACTCATGCACTTACTACCATTACGATTTACTAAGACATATTTATTGACAATGTAAAAAAATAAAAATAATAATCATTACATGTAATTGTACAATAATTATGAATTAAGTTCAATTATTCGTTAAAATATATCTATACACAAATAAATTGTTATACTAGAACTGTGAGAACTTCAGTGGGTGAATGGGAGTTGCTACCACTATTACTGCTACCACTCGGCAAAACGTTCATATTAATCACTCTCTTGCCAAAGTCTTTATGAGCCGTAACATCGTCGAAGACTCCGGCTGTGTTGTTTCTTATATCCGGATTCTGAGCTTTGTACAGCAAGATCTGTGAACCTCTGTGTGCATGTGCTCTGACACCAGATGGACTCGAAAGCACAAGACCTTCGTTGGAGACGCCCGCTTCGGACAACGGTCTTTGCTGTTTACCGACATCAGTGGACACCTGAGGACCTGCCATACCTGATTTGAGACAGCCGACACTTCCATTCAGTGAATTGCTGACTGTATCTTCCTTCAGTGGATTAGCATACCTAGAAATTAGCATAAATTTAGTAAAGATTGCATTGAATTTGGGTCGATTTACTGTTGTTGTGGACATACCTTCGGAAGTTTTCTTCATTTTGAAGATTGTTTGACTTTTCATCATCGTGATGACGATGACATGGATCGCCAGAAGTCGGCAGAGGCATATTGCTAAGAGACCTAGCACGACGCTTTTGCTGCATGCAATACAGTATTCCACCGCCAGCTCCAGCGATACCGGCAACGGCCACACAAACTAAAGCAACCAAATAACCACTTCCATTTCCTTCGCTTACTACAGTAGTTTCAACTTTCACTTCAACTACAGCAGCTAGGATTGATAAGTTACTTTGCTTCCGAGAGATGTGTTCACCTAGAATACGAGCACCTTCGGCTATGGCTTGATCGTCGTCTTCAGACAACGTAGACTAAAAAAAAAAACTCAAATTAATACCAAAGTTCAATTCATTTTATTTAGATACACATTAGTTTAGAACTAACCAGAGTGACTTCTATTGTATCGTTAGTTTTTCTTTTCAGATCGCATAAAAGAACTAGAGCTGGCGGAGACGGTGGGTCACTCATGGTTAAATATCGCACGTGAGCTGATGCTAGGAGAGTGCGCAAAGCTCTGCATACACCTTCAGCACTACTTCCACTGCTCAAAGCTGCTGAAGCTACCATCAGGGAGATTCGGACGCATTTATTAGATAAAGCAGCCTGAAAAAAAAAATTATATTAGTACCACAATGCAGTAGTTACAACAATCAACAGTAGACGTAAGCTTTATGAATAGAATTGTACCTGATTGGGCCAACAGTTTGTAGGAGCGGGTAAAGGTGGTGGAGCAACACGTCGTCCTTCCACTGATCTGCACTCTCCCATCGGTTCACAAGGTCCTCTTAAGCAAGAATTCTCTCCTACCGGTACACACACCTTAAAAATAAATCAAATTTAATAAGCTGTTTGAAGAGTTGCATACATTATAACATTATTAAGACGACTAGAGTATTGCCGGTTGATGATCAACATATATGGACTAGCGAAGTGGTTATGTGTTGAATGTTCTTGACGGACAGACATGCAGACTTAAAGCTATTATATATACCTGATTGGGAAGACAGTTTCTGACTTGAGTAGCCATACAATCTGGTAAGCCACACCAAACTCTGGTGCAAGCTGCTCTTCCGCCAACACAAGCGCAAATGTTGCATTGCCATTGCCATGTTGCATTCAAAGCGTAGTACTGACCGCGCCACAAGCAAGCTTTTCCCTCAGCAGCTGTCTCTTCGGCTATAGCGGACCATTCATCAGCTCCTACAACTAAAATATTAGTAAATTCATGAAATGATTTGCTTTAATTATTGATTTTCAGTGTAATATATATCAATTTACCTTGATCACAAGTGGGACCCTCGCGACCCGGAGGACATATGCATTGGTAGTAGCCGATGCGGTCAATGCAAGTTGCACCACGTCCACATGGTGATGATGCACATTCGTTGACGTTGATTCTGCAATCAGGTCCTGAGAAGCCGGGAGCGCAAGCACATTGAAACCAATTTACACCGTCTATGCAAGTACCTCCGTTGTAACAGGGCTGTAAAACATTAAAATTATTATATATTGATACACAATATTGAAGGGGTTGAAAGTTTCTATAGAAATAAATTACCTGCGAGATGCACTCGTTGATATCGCTTTCACAGTGAGTACCTTCAAAGCCTTCTTTGCAAATACACGTGTAGTAGTCTCCGGTGTTGACGCAAGTAGCTCCGTTCACACAAGGATTAGAGCTGAAATTACAAAAGCAAATCATTATTGGCTATGTCATGATAGTTTTTGTTCTGAATTGGAATAGTATTTATAAGTGGACAAACCTGCACGCTGGCATTTTAGCAATTTGACAAGCCGTTCCTCCCCACTGTGACGGACACCGACATGCAAAAGTACTTCCCAAATCTTGACAAGTACCTCCATTTTTACATGTGGCATAATCGCAATGAGAATCCTTAAGATTGCAAGTTTTACCTAAAAAACAATAAATTACAAAATTATTACATTTCCTTTCCATAAATTAGTATTAAAAATTTTCAACGGAAACATAGAAATTGTGTCGTTTATGACCGACAGACTTAAGGTAATTTTGTATATTATAATAATCCAATTAATATAAATCGTTAAACAATACCTTTCCATCCGTCTCGGCATATACAGGAGAAATCTGCTATACCGTCAGAACACGTGCCGTTATTGCGACAAGGATTCGGTATACATTCGTCCACATCTAAAATAAAAACAAACAATCATTAATATGTATATCCAAAATGCAATAAAACAAGTAACACAGTTAAACGGTTATAAACTGACTTATGTTGCACAATTCTCCTTGCCATCCTTCCCGGCATATACACTGGAATGAGTTCACCTTGTCGACGCAAGTACCACCATTCTGACACGGATTATACTTACAATCGTTGATATCTAAAATTAAACAAACTAACATAAATAACAATGCAACATTGGAGAGTAATGGTGGACGTTGAACTTATTTTACATTACTAGAACACTATAATTATAATTTTGATTGATTTATTTCAATTTTTGAAATCTTTTATGTAGTAGCATTGCAAAACTTACTCTCGTGACAGTATTTTCCGGTGAATCCTGGATCGCAGGAGCAGTGAAAGCCACCGTTCGGACGAAGCGCGCATCGGCCGTGCTCACCGCAACCACCAGCGCAGGCTTCACCGTCTGAAATAGATAGATTGAATGAAAATATGAAACTTTTGGCGCGTGAAAGCATTCAGGAGACTATTTTCGATGCTGAAAAGTGAATAAAAAGGTTCGGTAATAATATAGAAGGAGAAGTTGACTCGGTGAGTTATCGCAGGAGGCTGAGACGGTGGTGGTGGCTCGTCCGCCTGACGGGTTATTTATTCCCGGTTATTTCGTTCGCAGCATGACGTCCAAAGTTCAATCTTTGTGAGTGTATATATAAGAGCTGTGCTCACAAGAAGCGGTATGGCGTGTGCATGCGCGTGACCCCAACCATAAAAAAAAAAAAAAAAAAAAAAAAAAAACATAAAGACTACAGAGATCGCTCACGAAAGAGAAGCGATCCAGATTGGTTGCATTTCGATAGATCGAAGCTGCCGATGTCGCTTCTGAAGACCGATCAATGGAGTCACTGAGCTTCTTTTGTACAATGTTACAAATCATTGTTACACGGCTACAAAAGCGTAATGAAGCTTTAACCCTTCATCGTCCATCTAAATATACATGGCGTGAACCAAATGAGAGCTGAGATAAATCGTCCAAATATTGTATTTGCCAGAAACACATTAAAATTTGTTTCCGACTATTAGAACAGTGTTCGTTCAGGAGACCCAGCGTATACGCAAAAGGCTTGTCAAGCTTTTACGTGAATTTATAAAGCTGCTTCGCACTACAGACCTCTAGAAAGACATGTACGAAAGGTACTCTTCTGATTATTTGATCTTAAGCAGCGGTCGGGAACCGGCGGCTTCGGAGCCGCATGCGGCTCTTTGTATAAAAACCTGCGGCTCTCGCTGTCATCCAACGTTTTGCGTGAAAAACAAAACGTTGACACACAATTTACACAAAATCAAAATGAATCCTATTTCCATAACATCATGGCTATAAAGAGCTTTAAGATCGTGTTTCCGATTAAACTTTATAATACTTTTTAGTAATAAACTGTCGAATATAAAGGAATATCACGGAGATAACTCTTTTAAAATTGCATGCAAAAAGTCCGCACTTGTCACTTGTGTGCTCCGAGAATATTAGTAAAACTTTTATACTTCGTGATGCAAAAAAAAAATTGTGACGTCATTCGGATGTGCCACTTGACTGATAGAATAATTAAAGAAGAACAAAGTTGCATTCATAACTCATTTTCGCAAAATTATGGACATGTCTGCTATGTTACATGAACATTTTTTCCATGAGGACGCGATCTGTAGGTATGTATGTACATACATACATACATATAATCCGAAAATAATATGTTGCTGCTCTCAAACTTATCAATTTTGCAATGGTTTCCCTAATTTGGCTCTTAGCTCGAAAAAGGTTCCCGACCACTCATCCAAAGATTAGTCCAATTTTGTCCACCTACACCAAATTACTAAGATGAAAATCACCAAATAATACATATGACACCCCAAATTTCTTTCTCCTCAAGACCCTTACATGAGGCCACCCTCAACCAAAATAGACAACACCAGTTTTGTTATAACAACAACGATATGTTACATACGTAAGATCATAAGAAATATGGAAAGGATGTATGCTCGGTATAACAAGAAGAGATCGTAAGAGGAATACATGGGTAAAAAGCATGACCAAAGTGGCAGATATAGCGGAACGTGTGAAAAAGTTAAAGTGAGCGAGAATAATGGATGGCAGATGGGTGTGAGAAATACTGGAATGGTATCCGAGAGGATGTGAAAGAAGGCAAGGTAGACCAAGTGGACGATGGGCTGATGAATTGAGAAGAATATGTGTAGTCAAGTGCATGCAGATTACTCAAGACAGACAGGAATGGAAAAGGTCTTCATTCAGCAGTGGATGGTGAACGGCTGAAAATTATGATATGAACTGTGTTGTATAATTTAATTTTCAATGATGGAATTGACTTCAAGTATGATTCAAGTACAATTCCGATGAAAGCACAGTATGCATATGTACCAAGGGGAGTATGAGTGAACCCATTTCATTGCCCACCAGCGCTTCTCGAGCAGATTTTTTAACGAGTGCGTGAGTCACGTCTTCGGACGTTTTGCCGCGATTTGCAAAACGTCAATTTGCAGTTGAAAAATATTGCATCGGACACTGGCAGGGTCGCGGGATTGCAACCAGCATGTGGTTGTTCATCGGCCAATGTGCGTTATGTCGTTTTGTTTTCGTACCGGTCAGATTAGAATTGCCACCCGCTGGTAAATACATATTTTCGGACGCAAAGATATTAACCATTCAGGTGTGCAGTGTGTACCAACGTTTATATTCGATTTGAGGCTTACCGTCACATGGGGGCGAATCGCACGAGGCTTTGGGGTGCGAACAGTTTCGACCTCTCCAACCAGCTGGACAATGGCAATAGTAGTCTCCTTGAGTGTTGAAACACCTGGCCGCATTCTCGCAAGGATTCGGAGTGCAGTGGTCTCGATCGTCCTGCAAAAAAAAAAAAAAAAATGTAAAACAATAAGTATAAACGAAGAAAATTTCAGCTTTTACAACTACATAGCTCTAGATTCAACGATAGCCTTTCCATTCTAAATAATGCGCCCAACGTTACCCAAGTGCTCGTAAAGTATACTTATAATGATCTGATTGAGAAAGTTTGATTCTCGTCACGTTTGTATCGTATATGATTGTGCTAGAAAACATATACCTAACCGACTTTTAACCCAAAAAAAAAAAAATGCATTGGCAATTTTATCCGCATCTCGTGCGAGATATATGACCGAAAAAAAATCTTCGTATCCACCAATTATCGCATGGATAAATGATAAATGATTGTTCGTACGAAACATAACTTTCCCAGGTCATGTTTTAAATTTAAAAAGAGCGTGCCGTGCCGCGAATACAAACATTTTCGGGAAATTCATTTCATTATTAATTCGACAGTGAGAGCGAGAACGAGTCGCGTGCAAACCCCAAATTAACCGTCGATAAATAATATCACCAGAAGTGTTGGTAATCACAGCATCGATTTGACGGCAATCGAAATTGTACAACATTTGACTAACTGTTATTTCTTTTGATGCACACGTGTAATAAAATTGATCGAGCGTAATTTGTACCGTGTGATATTGTTATTTATCGCCTAGGAAATAAATCTGTGAGAAAAAGCGATTTCCACCAGTTGATGAAATTCAAATTATTATTTTATTGTTAATGGATGTGTTGTTGTTAATAGGGTGTGCGCCAATGATGATGATGGTTTCGATAGCGTTGGTGCTTTGGTGATGGTGTGCCGTGTTAACAGCCATTATGGTGGTGTCTGCTGGCAA
This sequence comes from Parapsyche elsis, assembly GCA_022651745.1. Classification (NCBI taxonomy): domain Eukaryota; kingdom Metazoa; phylum Arthropoda; class Insecta; order Trichoptera; family Hydropsychidae; genus Parapsyche; species Parapsyche elsis. The sequence goes on from JAGVSN010000025.1 coordinate 202,235, forward strand.
GAATTACGAGCACAATGAGCGGTAACGAGTGCCGACCAACACTATCTTCGTCGGATCGATCCCAGGACCAGATTTATCTGGTGTTGTCGGTGGCTGTCCCGATAATCTGTCCCGACAACACACGCTGACTGATGCCGAAGCTGCACCAAACCAGGACGTATCAATTAGTCGAGAATTATTCTTATCTCAAATGACTAAAAGTTGACTAATTGCCTGTCCAATATTTGGATCAACTAGAAAAATTTTCCACTTAAGGGTTAGACTTATACTTTTAGAGCAGTAGACCAAACCACAATACATTTGATCAATTTTATTGCAGTCGACGATTGGGTTTGATTAAGTAAATGTTTTCAACGAGGAAAACATTAAACATATGCCTCTCTGTCTTGAGCAATCGGCATTCAATTGACTCCACATATTCTTTTCAATTCATCAGCCCATCGTTCACTCGGTCTACCTTGCTTTCTTTCGCATCCTCTCGGATACCATCCCAGTATTTCACGCGTTCATCTGCCATCCATACTTCTCGCTATGTGTCCACTTCAACTTTTTCACACGTTCTGCTATATCTGCCACTTTGGTCATGCTTCTTACCCATGTATTCCTCTAACGATCTGTTCTTGTATACATACATATTTCCATGCTTCTCTGTGTGATGAGGGCCTCTCCAATCCACTTCCATTCTTGTCTGTCTTGAGCAATCTGCATCCAGTTGACTCCACACATTCTTCTCAATTCATAAGCCCATCGTCTACTCAGTCTACCTTGCTTTCTTTCACATCCTCTTGGATATTTATCCTGTATTTCTCGCTGTGGTCCACTTCAACTTTTTCACACGTTCAGCTATATCTGCCACTGTAGTCATGCTTCTTACCCATGTATTCCTCTTGCGATATTTTCTTGTTATACCAAGCATACATCTTTCCATGTTTCTCCGTGTGCAATGGATCTTACGTAACATTCTTGAATTCAGCATCCACGTTTCACATCCATACGTCATAACTGGCGGTACGCATTGGTTGTATGCCTTTTTTGTTACATATAAAAGATACTATATTTATAGGTTAAAAGGACAATATTTTCAATATACGACATGATATTGAAAATTTCGTACCGATCTAGGTATTTATGTATAATACGTGTATGTGTAATAATAAGATTGATACTGTTTTTCTTTTGAAGTGAAAACCATTGAGAAATACCGTTTACTACTGCAGTGTCGATTTTGCAAACAGTTTCGATAAATTTCTCAGTAATCGACTGTGATCAAACTGTGCACAATTTATAAATAAATACCTATTCGATACTCATTCGAACCGAACGCACGCGGATATTCAATCAATCGGCGAATGTCAATCTACAGTTAGACAGAGTGGGAAGTGGGTCGACTCACAAGACTTGAAATATTATAAATGTAGATGCACTTCCCCAGACGTGCAATATTTTTGCATACATTTACATAGCAGCGCTTCACTGCACTCCGGAGACGCTCGACCTCAAATGTCAACCCGCGACATTTTTACGGATAAAATCAAAATTTTTTACACGTAAACTATAGCACACACTCAAAGCATACTAATTACATCAAAAATTTATGATTATAACTCATAGCAGTGATGCAAGTGGTTATAAAACAAATGTGCAAAAGTGGGAGGGTTTCGTACGAACTTGCGCGTTGAAGTCACCCTGAGGCGACTTTTTGTACTGTTGTGCGAGATGGCCATTGACAAATAACGGCTTCATGATCCGCTAATTATGATCCTCCTCCTCCTCGTCGACTGTTATCTCACAGCAACCATCTCAATATCGTATTGGCCGCCATCGTCCAATTATAAAGTCGGCTGGATCGCATGCCGCTATCTGCACTGCCCATCTGTTATATTCCCCCTACTACAACTAACGCTAACCACTTCTACCACTCATTGTTGCGAGCCAGTCGCCTATAACCGAACATGCTAAATTCAAAGCCTATGTATCTACATATGTACATTGTACAAGGTGGACCACATGTTACTGAAGGTTTTGTCTTCATTACAACATTTTTGTAACAATACCTGGGAGATCTACCTATATATACCCAATAAGCAGTACAATCAAATTGATTGTACAACCAATCTGCAAGAGTTGAATTTATATTTGAAACTCACTACATTGAATTTCCTAAGAACGAAACCGGGATGGAGTACTTTTGGAAGAATGAACATTGTTTTTAAATCAAACATTCCGCTATGTTTTAAAAAGAAAGACTTCGGACCAATGCATACTGCCAGTTATGACGCATGGATGTGAAACGTGAATTCATGTATACACACAAATGTATACTTGGTATAACAAGAAGGGATCGTATAAGAGGAATACATGGGTAAGAAGAATGATAGATATGGCGGAACGTGTGTAAAAAGTTGAATTGGCATTGGGGTGGACACACAGCGAGATGAACGGATGGCAGATGTACGCGAGAAATACTGAAATGGTATGTGAGAGGATGTGAAAGAAAGCAAGGTAGACCGAGTGGTAGATGCTTTAAATCTAACATTCCGCTATGCTTAAAAAATGAGGCACACGGCCAATGCGTACGTATGTACATACGCTTCAAAATAAAAACAGTATCAATCTTATTATTACATATATATATGTATGTATGTATGATGTATGTACGAAATTTTCAATGTCATGTATTAGATATATTGAACATATTGTCCTGTTAACTTATACATATAGTATCTTATATTTAACAAAAAAGGCATACAGCCAATGCGTGTCGCCAGTTATGACATATGGATGTGAAACTTGGATGCTGAATTCAAGAATGCTACGTAATATCCAGTGCACACAGAGAAGCATGGAAAGATGTATGGTATAACAAGAAAATATCGCAAGAGGAATACATAGGTAAGAAGCATGACTACAGTGGCAGATATACATAGCTGAACGTGTGAAAAAGTTGAAGTGGACCATAGCGAGAAATACAGGATAAATATCCAAGAGGTTGTGAAAGAAAGCAAGGTAGACTGAGTAGACGATGGGCTTATGAATTGAGAAGAATGTGTGGAGTCAACTGGATGCAGATTGCTCAAGACAGACAAGAATGGAAGTGGATTGGAGAGGCCCCCATCCAGCAGTGGATGGTGAACGGCTGAAAATGATGATGATGATGACATTGAATTTCATCGGCTAGTTTAAGGTTACAGAATAATATGTTCATCGTCTTATGGGGCCTGTTATAGTTGGTTATTTTCCGCGGAAAAGTTTGCCACCACTGGCTTGTACGGTTTGTTTGGTACGAGTGTAACTGTTGGCGGATGGTTGTACGGCAACAAGGAGACCGCCGCGGTCGTTTCGATTGTCCGAAGCATTGTGCAGAGTCGAGAGAGCCCACCAAATTCTGATCTCAACCCCGATAAAGAACGATTGTCCAACAATCATATTGGATTAATGCACTTGTCGAACGAGCGAAACGCTTCGGTGAACGCGCATGCGGACTGACACGTGTGCTTTCGAGCTTTTACATCGGTAAGAGTGACTTTAATATTGCAGAGGATACAACAGGAGAATTTAAGGCTGAGTTGTCAATTTTATTACATGTACAGAGGTAACGCGTGTATTGACGGTATTCTTTCAACGTGTTGACGTTGAATGAACAGGACCTTGGATATTATGTAACAACAGAACGAAACTGTGTGTACACACATGAAAAGCGCATAGAGTTGATACAATAGTCCAGGATTGAAAGCTTGCTGTAAAATCAAAATGTTAAAACTTGTTGCCTCCGTCTCAGTGGAGGTATTTCGTTAATATTATATAGATTTTGGATGGATATAATAATAATAGAAGGATCATATTCGATGTAATTTTTTTGATATAAAATATTAAACTCTCTTCATTCATTACCTTTATTCGTCCATCCCTAGAATGATTAGATATTGCAATAAATACTTTTTTTAACAATAACACTGAGCAACAAAAAAAATCACGTTTTTTAAAAATTCGCTAGATAATTAATTATAAGTATTGTAAAGCAATAAAAAATCACAATCAATAGGAAAAATATGTGACTCTTGGTTTCAACACTAACTTTGAGCACGGCGATACTATATTTTGAGTTATAGACTGCAAAAGCCAAAAAAGGGGATATTTTTTACATTTTTTAAATCGCGAATATCTCATAAACAAGAGCATATCAACAAAAATCATTATCGGATTCGAATTCAGTGGGTTAAACTTAGTAAAAATTAACTAATCTCCTCTGGGTTTTTTTTTTTTGTTGCTCAGTGTAATCTGTCGTCCCTAAGGCTTTTTTTTATAATTTAATATATTACATATGTATTTTATATGTAAAAGCCCCAACAGGCGATTAATAAATAAATAAATCAATTCAAATTGACTAAAATTTTTTAGTTTTTCATAGTTTCACATAGTCATACATATGTACATACATACAAGAAAAGAAAATCCAATATGATTTTTCGTTGCTTTCTGGAGAGGACAGAAAAGATAAAAGAAATAGACAATGGAATAATGAGTAAAAAACTAAAAAGAATGTTATGTGGTGCCAATTTTCTATACAACTTCATATTTATAAACAATTTAGATAAATTAGCAAATTCCGATAGGAGTCAAGCGGTTTGGACTTAAATAATATTCAAATCATTCCAGCAGCCATAGCAATACTCAAAACCGTCGTGAAAGTAGAATGAATCTTTTGACCATATCACAAAATTTCAGCTCACGACTAGGTACAATGTCCTATCGACTTTTATGTTATCGTGATTCGACTCTACATATACGTTTGCAGAAAAAGTGATTTTATAAATTTTGTGCGTTTAGTCGAGTACTGAGGTGAATTTAGTAGTTTCAAAGGACACCCAATCGTTGCAATTAATTCGGCGGATCGGCACGCGTTTGCAAAATGTTACGAGGGTGTTCGGCGTGAGATAACCGAAGAAAACGAAAGAACGGACGAGATCGTGCACCGAAACGATTCGATTCGGTTTCGGAAGAGTTGCTTTTGCTCCAATACAAAATGGCCGCTCGCAATACCAATTCAGCGATTGTAAATCACGGGGTCGGACGTCCAATAGCGACCGATGGGTGGGCCTGACTTAATTGCGGATAATCGGATCTAATGGCGATTGCGCAAAACGGTCGTAAATTTAATAGGTCATGGCTGCTTCGCCAGGGGTCTGCAAATCGACTCCTATTTCCCACAACATCATATCGCTAATATTTTCGATTGCGAAACGAGCTCGATGGCCCCCATCCCGCCTAGTTAGTGGTAGGTAGGTAGGTAGCTCTCGTTGCGCTCGAATGAAGCTGCTTCGCATAAATCATTAGCGATTTATTCGATCGTTATGGCGTAATTTCGACTTCGTGATTTTTGCAACGTCTACAAAGAAGGACCTTCGAGATGGCAGAGGTAGGTCCTTCTGAAGCGCAACGTTTCAACAGCGCAAACTTTAATATAGGTACCATAGCTATCACACAGAATGCGGCATTCATATCTGATATGTACATTCAAAGCACACATGCAAGTGTTAGGCCCGTAACGAACTAGGCAGTCATGGCCGCGCATCCACAACGATGTTAGAAAATGTATGCGGCTGCCTGTTTGATAACGCACTAGGCAGCCAGGAAACTCTGGCTGCGCAGCCACAAGTACAGGCTCCGATACGCAGCAGCCAGACAGGCAGCCACTGGCTGCCGCGGCCAACACGAGATGTATTTGACAAAGCAAATGTATGTGGCTGCCTGTGTAATGCACGCACTAGCACCCTGGCTACTCGGCAGCCAGTTAATTCACGTTTGCTATTTCAGATTTTCAGCCGCTTACCAATTGTTTTATAAAAAATTCACTACGCACTAAATTCAACGGATAAGATCGAAATATAGAAAAAAAAACCTCGACAATGTTGCGCGCTGGAAACAATTTATATGAAACTATTTTCAACAAATTATTTGCATCTACATACATATGCACAGACAGTACAAAAGGATCCGAGATCCGAGATTACGAACCAAATATTGCATTGAAAATATGTTGTATCTATGTACAATGTTATCGCTGACCAATTGTGAGTGTGTTCTCATCGTTTTGGCTGCTTGAACTGGGTGCACGTTTTCTGGCTGCGCAGCTAGGCTGCCTAGAGCCTTACGGGTCTAAATAGTGTGCCATGAAGTAGCTTACGTACGTTTTTCAATTAATTAAATTTAATGTCCATCAATGCTAGGTGGGTCGCAAAATCTTGTGGTACTAAAAAGTGGGTCGCGGTACAAAGAAGTTTGGGAATCACTGTATCTAAACTGTGAACCAGTATATTGTTTACTATTGATTAATAGTGCAAATCGTAGTAGTGATGCTTGCCTTTAATTCTTGACCCATTTATAGTATGTTTTGTATACTTTTTCTAACAAAAATCTCAAAAATTCATTACTAAAAACAGCCGAGAATGCATCAACTGTATTGGAATTAATTTTATATATGTACATATGTAATTTTTTAGTACGACATATGTAGAAGTGTTATTCCAAAGTGCTAAATGGCTACCCCAGCTTATACACACATATGTACATATGTACGTATACGGCTAAAGATCAAATTTTTTGCGCATGTACACATCGCACCATTGCTTCAAAAATGACACAATTCAAAAAATGAAATCTTTCAATAAATGGAAAAGAACTACATATTTCAAGAATTTTTCAACTTTGCTAAAAAATATTGACCAATCTGATAATGAAGTTAAGTTAGTTCACTTTTGATAATTGATAGGGTAATATTTACTTCGTTTGACTCGTAATAACTCGAATAAACCGTGTCACTTTTGAAGCAAGTGTGCGATATCCCATTTGCTGTTATTAAAGATGAGTCAAATTTCATTCTCTCATTTGTTCATGCACACTAATACGGCTTGCATAATTTTTAAAAACACTGAAAAAAGGTAAGGTGGTTTCATGTGTAATATAAATTTTACAATAAGACTTACTTCACACTGGTATCCTGTGAATCCAACCGGACATATGCAGCGATAAGTATTGACTTGATCGACACACTCTCCACCATTCAAGCACGGATTTGAAGCACAATCATCGATGTCCACATCGCAGTCCTTTCCTAAAATTCAAACAAAAACTTAGAAAAATAATACTACATATATACATAACAGTATATTTAGTGATTTGAATGAGTTAATTGACGCACCTGTGTATCCAGGCTGGCAAGCACAGTGATAATTGCCCACTAGGTCTATGCAAGTTGCACCGTGTTGACATTGTCCTATGCAATCGTTGATGTTGACATCACAGTGTTGACCAGTCCATCCTCCTTTGCAACGGCAATGATAACTTCCAGCTACGTTCACGCAAGATCCAGCGTTGATACATGGTTCTGAAGCGCACTCGTCAACGTCTGAAAAATGCGATAACATTTAAATTTACACAAAAACGAAGTAGCACTTTGATTGACCGATAACACGTTGACGGAAACGTCTGAAGGTTTCACTTTATTGGTGTAATTGTGCGTGCCTTTTACGAATTTTATTATTGCTATAATATACGGGTTTACTTTGAAAGTTTTATGATAAAATTTCAGTTTTTTCTGTGCTCTCTTGAGTTGTTGAAAAGCGGCTACCAACCGCGGCGCTTGTCATCACCTCATCGAATATGCAATAGTTATTGCCGTATTCGGATCTGATGGTTGTTGAAGAGTGAAGCTGGGCAGTCGTATTTTACGTGAGACCCGAGGATCGTTTTCAGGTCGTTAAATTGCCGTTGTATAGTCAGTGTGAAGTACAATTATATTTAAATAAAAATAAATATGTAGAAAGTTTGTTGTTTACCTAATTGGCAAAGCTCTCCTTTCCATGTTGGAGGACAGGAGCATTGAAAGCCGTTGATGAGATCCACGCAAGTTCCACCGTTTTGACACGGCGCTGATGCACATTCGTCAATATCTGAAACAAGATTGAATAAATTAATTAAACCATCTATTATAAAAGAGTAATGGTACATGTCGAATCTATCGAGTCGACTATGGACGAACTTTCACTATGAAATTCAGTAACGTAAGCCGTTTCTATCATGAACTATTTGCATTTAAAAAAAAAGTGTGCTTAGTTTATAAAAAAATTGTAAAATATTTTGCAAAACGGAATTGATGAGATTGTTTCGGAGCAGTTACGTGGTCAAGAGGATGACGTTTGAAAAGTCGAGGATGTGAAAAACGACTTGCGTCATTTATCGAGAACTGTCTGGGTAACGAGCGTAACGTTTCAGTGTATAATTTGTATCAAATATAATTTGTCCGCACGTCGGACGCCCATACAAAGCGATAGATACAAATTATTTCCGATGATTTGGGATTCTCACGAGTGCTCTTCAAGGATCAATGGTCCTTCACACACTGGTCAAAAAAATAATTCAAAAGATTCCTACAATAATTAAGGACATTCTTTCGTGACGAGGTATCGACCCGATGTGTTTATTTGATGACAGTGCGAAACGTACGAGTATTCCCGGTAATGTAACACTAAAAGTTTTAACCCAATTGTATTATATGTATGTAAGTTCGAAATCGTGAAGTATTTTAAACACGACGCATAAATTATCCGTCGGCGTCGCGTTTGTAAATTAATCCGAGAAATTAATTAGCATACACGCTGAAAAGCATTCACGACACTGAAAATCAATTAATAATGCACGGCGCACGGCAATGTTAAATTTACGAGCAACAACTGCACCGAAGTGCATTATCGTAAACGAAATTAATCAATAAAACGGTCGACGAGCTTTACCGGGCGATTAATCACCGTGCGAAAGGGTTAAATTCAATGGAAAAAAAGGTTCAAATCCACCTCACATCGGTTGTAACGAGGCGAAAGGCGTAATTTGATGACGATTTAACACTTATGTGTGTACGCAAAGCAGATGCCCTTCAAGAAGCAGTCATGGTCAACCTTTTAACAAGGTGAAATCGATTATAATAGATCAAAGTCATTATTGATACACTTTTATACAGTGCCCAAGCATTTTAGGTAAATGTGGCAATGGACTGAAGAATGGACACATAGCGAGAATAATAAATGGCAGATGGACGCGAGAAATACTGGAATGGTATCCGAGAGGGTGTGAAAGAAAGCGAGGAAGGCCGAGTGGACGATGAGCTGATGAATTGAGAAAAATGTGTGGAGTCAACTGGAACTTAAAGATCAATTTGAACCAATTTTTTTCATGCTGTCTTTCTCAACAATTTATGAAGCCTAGTACATTTTGAACTTATCCTGGTCATTTTGGGCATTATATAAAACTAGCGGGTACCCGTTGACAGTGTCACCGGGTGGTTATCGTGTTACGAGTGTTGCGTACATTAGTGAGGTTATGTAAACACGGTTGGCGCAAAATACCCGTATATACATACATGCAAGTGTGACGGACACAGATTCCTGAACTTTTACTTATAGTAATAATGTGTGACTTTAGACTTTTCCTGTAATGGTGTCCATTCACCTTCCGTATTCCTCGACGTACATACGGACGTATTATTAAAATGAATTGTGAATGTGGAAATGGTCGTACTGACAACGGGAATTGGTATGTACATATGTACGTCGGAAAATACGGACCGTGAATGGCTACAATTACATATGCAAGTTTCGACTAATTGATACCACACTTCAATCACCATATTGGGTAAGTAATACAATAAGATGTTCACTATTGATGATAATCCAATAAATAACCAATTGAGTGCCTGAATGCTGAAGTTGCTTGGCGCACATAATTATGTATATGTTGTGTGATAATTCGATTCAAACTAATAATTCCACCTTACAAGTATACATACATATGTATGTACATAGATTACGGAACTATGCTTTTTACTTTATCCTAATCGGATAAAGTATTATAATCGTGCGAAAATTCGACGTCGAGATTTTGACGGATTTGGATCAAGTATCATCCCCTGATCACGTTTTCATGATTTCTGGAAAATGTCTGTATGTCTGTGTACTATGTGTGTTTTCTCCGAAACTATCGAATCTATCAAGCTGAAATTTCATATCTATTATTTTCACGCAAGGTGTAAAAGCCATAAAGAATTTGGTCAACATCAGTCAACCGGAAGTAGGGTTTTTTTCGTGCAGAAAATTCAAAAATTCTGTAAAAAATCATATTTCCGAAATGGCACCGGCGATTTTGTCGAAATTTCATATCTATGGTTTTCACGTTAGCCGTAAGAGATACTGTGATTTTGGTCAAAATCCCTTCTGCAAAAATGGCAGTTTACTCTTGAACGATTTGTTGTTTTTTTTTTTATTTTTTTCGGCCTTTTAAATATGTACTATCGTCACAATATGGTAATGTTGTACTCCTGGCAGAAATTGCTAGTTATGAAAAAATAAATCATTAAAATCAGTCAACCGGAAGTAGGTTTTTTTTTTTTGATGAAAAGTTTAACACAGAATATTTCCAAAACGGCACCGGCGATTTTGTCGAAATTTCATATCTATAGTTTTCACGTTAGCCGTAAGAGATACTGTGATTTTAGTCAAAATCCCTCATGCAGAAATGGCAGTTTACTCTTGTTTTATTTTATAATCTTAAATAATCCTCATTGTTACAAGTCGACAGTTGGTGACCAATGCTCACTTTGACGCAGACGTCTCCTTATTAATTTGAAGACAAAAAAAAATAAAACGAGTGAATATTTCAGCTTCAGAAGCCGAAATCGGCCATTGTGATGCGATGATTTGTGCGTGGTCATTGTTTGTAATTGATAATTGGTTTGGCTACCTGCGAGCTGCTATTCAAATACACCGTGACCGCCCATATTATTCTTATATATCGGAACCCAGTAAGGATTCCAACACTTCAACGCATTTCACACATTATATACCTATGTATGTACACGTATACGGTGGATTAAATACCGAACATACTATAGCGAGTGATAGAAAGTCATTTCTATAAAGAAATCCTTGGAAAATTATACAATCCTACGATCATTATATACACACTTGGGTAAGTTTGCACACGTACCTAGTAGTGCAAACTACATAGGAATTTTCAGTAGTGTTCGTTTGATCAATATCCAGAAAGTAGGCGGTATCACTTATAGTGCGAGAAGTTCGTGTTCGATTCCAACATTAATAACCGCATACATCACACAACCTAAACAGTTTACAAGACACTATTGCTGAAGAAACACAAACCGCAAAAGCATCCGCATTCGAGATAGCTCTCAAGGAACTATCATACCACGGACAAAAAAAATTGTTTAGCCAACAATTATTAAGATACGGCGTTGTACAATTATTACATTAGGAAGGTCGATCTGTATCTGTTTAGTATTAGCATATTTATTGCATCAATATTTTGCCGTTGATATGAATCGTCCTTAGTTTGGGTTAGCTTTTGGTAAAATCAAGGTTGCTCATTGCGGCCCCAGGTGTTTAAATGTTTATATACGCCCTTTATGATACTGTTACGAAAAATTAAAATCGATTAAGTCTCACGTTAGCCATATCCGCGCAATTAATAGATATCGCTTTAAATTAGATTATTACGTTTTATATATGCGATAATTAAAAACGTGTACGATTTACCGCCGACGTTAGAGGTATTATGTTGCCGGCCATTGTTTATGACGAAATCAATTTATTATGTTAAACAATAAATTCGTTAATAAAATTTCAAACTCATGCGCGCAACTATCTGTTATAATGCGAGATTTATGCCCCGTTGCCTTTGGGGGCTTTCGCGAGCGCGTTTGATTTATGCGCTTTTAAAGAACAGCATCGCTATTAAGAGCTCGCTGTAAATATACGCAACGAGAACGTGTGATACTATTTATTAAACGGTTGTGTCACAACTGTAATTTTTCAATATTGAAAATGTCGCGCTAGAAAAAAAGTATTCCATCACGTTCAAAAAAATCGACGAGAAATCGTACGTAACTAATCTAATATATAAACAGGAAAATGTACGCTTAATTTTAACGCGAAATGCATCCTTTAAATGACTCAGTGTTTTCGATTTTATAGTTTACGACCTTTCAGGTCACATTTTATGCCCTACGTCGTCAAATTGTTAATCCAATTTTAACGATTACTGTATTTCAATCAGAATGACGAGTTTTGCACGATTTCTATCGAGTATGATTTTTATCATATTGAGCGATGTATCCAATGTGCCTTATAAAATTGAACCATTTTACGTTTGAATTGTTCTATTTATACATAGTTGTGCTGTTTAATATCAAAGATAGGCTAATCCTGACGGTATGGTCTATCGAAAAGTTGACTATAGAGCGGCTTCGGTCTTATCCTTTTCGAGGACAGTTGAATTATTTGCTTTGCAGTCGGCACGGACAGATGGGAGTGTCCATTTTGACGTGCGTTCTCTTGTAAGGAGTCCATGGCAGGAGTTATGCACCGGTCGACTGCATAAATATGTAATTTCGTGTTTCGCCATGGAAAACGGCGAGGCTCTCCGACGCATCCGGATGCGTTCTAGATGCACTTAGATGCATCGCGAGTCTTGGGAAGTTGGAACGAACCGCGTGATCGAGTGTCCTTACCGTTGCAAGCTAACACGACTATGTAGTATGTGGTGGAATCTCATGCCGAAAAGTGTACTCGAATATTATGCGAAAAATGAACGAAAGTATTCTGATGCACATGCTGTATATAAAATAGCTTTAAGTTTACCAGTCTGACTAGCAAGGATGCTCAAAATTTGGAGAAATAACAACTTGTCAGAAGAGACGACTTCAGTCGCTGGCGTTCATTTCATAGTCGTTGGAATTGTCAACGGGCAATACACTAGTTTCCTCAAAAAATGTGTATGGGTGAATCAAATCATTGATTTCGACAAGGAAAATTCTCAGGAAAAGCTCTGATACGCTCAATAAGAACAAGTATAATATTAGGTTTTGCTTATGTTATGCAAGTCGATGTAATGTGTTCTTATTATTCATTCGACTCTTCGCTTAAAAGTTTCGGTATGTTTTATTCGTTCTCGATTTTTATTAGATTATGAAACTATTTATCTTGATTAAATATTCCGATTTTATTGATTTTTTAAAAATGTTAATCTGTCATCCCCATGGCAACGACTTTTATCAACTCTACATAATTTTTAATTTATGTTTTCTCTAATATAATATTACATTAATTTACATTAATTCTTAACAGGCATATAATAGATAAATAAATAAATATTTAATAGAGTGCACTTCTGTATCAAATATAAAAATACACTATTCTCTAAATATTTGTATAAAGGTGGTATAAATGATATGATAAGGTTTGCGAAAAAAATATCTCTATGTACATATGTATGTATGTATGTATGTCATAATTTGTTCTATGAAAATTTAAAAAAAAATATTGTATAGTATCAAAATTGCATAATTTTAATAAATATAAAACAAATTTGAATGGATACAAAATGTAGAAAATTTTGTACCTACTCATATGTAGGTATGAACAATATCCATTACATAGAAAGCGTTAAGTGAAATTTTCACACGAGTAAAATACAGAAACTTAGAGCTTTCAGAATATAACCAAGGGAGAGAAATTTGTACGCGTACCACGTTTTGAGAACGTCTGAACCAGAAACGCATAGATTGTGGGAAACGCGAAACACACACACAGCCCAGAGATCGGCGGGATAACGTCAACAACTTTTCAGGTGATCTTAATATACGTAAAACAACTCTTGTATCGCGAAATTTACGAGCCGCACTGTTAAATTGACATTATAAACCGTATTCCGGAGAACAACGCGGAATTAATCATATATTATATACGCAACGGAGATTATAAGGTATTACACACTATGCGTCGAACTCTTCGGAAATAATTGAGCAGAATCAATGGTTATTTTTTGTTGCTTTAACTTATTAAATCTACATAGATAATGTGAATGTACTCGGTGAGGTTTACGACCTCGCATACTTGTTGTACGTACATACATACATTATGTGCAAAGATTGTGAGCGCGCGCATGCATATGTACACACGGTTACTGCAAAATCCTCGTAAAACAGCGAAACAGGCACACGGAATATAAATCACTTCTGGGTATGGCGAAGATACAATGCGAATCCTAGAAAACGTACGTAATATTAAATGATCACGATATTTTTCAATTTTTCACGTCGCCGAAGCCGGTTTCCTATGCATAATAAACAGTGCCGGGGCTAAGTTCGCCATTATGTCTGTATAATAATAATTGCAATGCATATTCCCGTCTAATGCTCTCACTTTAGACTTGAAGTAATATTGGAATTGGATACTGAGTGAAATTTCATTTAAAATTGTATAATAAACGATATTATCAAAGGTTTGCATAAACTTCATATAATGTTAACTATGTAGGTAATACACTTGCACGGTTTAAAACTACGAGAAATGAAATAATATGATCGTTTTAATATTAAAACTTTAATATTTAAACTTTATAAATCTTAAGCAAAACTTACAACAGAGATGTTTCTAAATGAAAAGCTCTATCAATTCTTATAAATTGTTGCAATTTTTTTTTAGCGCTGATTTTGATTTTAGCGCTTACATTTAGAATGTAGATGATTCGCATTACTAAATTTGAAGCAGCATTTGTAAATGAACATAAGGAAATACTGGTCAAAAGTTTACCAATTGTCTAGAACAGTGGTCGGGAACCTTTTTCGAGCTAAGAGCCAAATTAGGGAAAACCTTGCAAAATTGGTTATATGTATGTAGGTTATAAATTATAAAATTATCTTCGAATTATACGTACATATATTCAAAATGAAATTAAATGTTACTCATTTATCAAATGGATAGCAGTAAGAAATAAGCTATTTTCGTGGTATTTGTTAATGTTCGACAGTTTATTTCTAAAAAGTATTATTGAAAAACGATTTAGTGCTTTTTATAACCATGAAGTTATAAGATTCATTTTAATTTTGTGTAAATTGTGTGTTAACGTTTTGTGCTTCACGCAAAACGTTGGATGACAGCGAGAGCCGCCAGACAGCCGCATGAGGCTCCGGAGCCGCCGGTTCCCGACCACTGGTCTGAAATCGATAATTCTGAATGCAGATTCAGTATTTAAATAGAAACCTTTCATGATTGAAGATAAGCTACTAAGCACTGATGCAGTATATACACCAATGAGCATTATTTGTAACTCGATAAATCTGTTTCACTCGTTCATATTCATCACTTTACAATCACATACATACGTATGTATGTATGTATGTATGTACATACAAACGGACAATTATTACAAACGTCCGCACGAGCGGTCACAACAATCAATTGTATCTTCATTTGAAGAGAGAAAAGCACGAGCGGTAAACGATGTATTGTTAGCAATCTACAAGAACAAACCTCCATATCGACGTACACACATTATTATATATTATGGGCTACAAACAGCATCCTTTTTGCTCTCCGGCGCGAATAACGAACGGCGAGCTTCCGCGGTACGTATCGCTCATGTTCTGCATAAACAGCATCTTCGCCTTTAACATGTAATAACCCAGTATGGATAAAAGCAATTAAAGGCGAACCCGATCGCGATGTGTAGTTTATACGACGATGGGGGGAGAGAGAGTAGCGCTTCAACGTCGTCGTGCGAGAATCTCGCTAAATTAAACCCGACGAGAGATTGCGCACGCGGTCGTTCATTAAAAGCGAACCGAACGCAACAATGCGCTTTTAAATAATTCATTCATTTTGAGAGAATGCACAGGGGCTAAGGGAGAACGTACACTGAAAAAAAACAAAGCGAAAAAACTGTGAAAAAAGTGACCGTAGATGTGATTTTATGTATGAATCAATCATAATGTCTACAGAGCTTTCATCTCGCGAATGTAAATCACCTAGGACAATTGGTGAACATGACTGGATATAAAGAAGGAGAAGTAAAACGAAGAATGAAACTAGGATGGAGCGCATTTGGAAGACTGAATATACATAGTTTTTAAATCCAACATCCCGCTATGCTTAAAAATAAGGCATACGCCCAATGCCTACTGCCAGTTATGATGTATGGATGTGAAACGTGGATGCTGAATTCAAGAATATTACGTAAGATCCAGTGAACACAGATAAGCATGAAAAAATGTATGCTCCGTATAACAAGAAAATATCGTAAAAGGAATACACGGGTAAGAAGCATGACTAAAGTGGCAGATATACATAGCTGAACGTGTGAAAAATTTGAAGCGAGAAGAAGGAATGGCAGATGGACGCGAGAAATACTGGAATGGTATCCGAGAGGATGTGAAAGAAAGCACGGTAGATTGAGTGGACGATGGGCTGATGAATTGAAAAGAATGTGTGGAGTCAAATGGATGCAGATTGCTCAAGACTGACAGTAATAGAAGAGGATTGGAGAGGCCTTCATCCAGCAGTGGATGGTGAACGGCTGAAAATGATGATGAATGTAAATCGCCACTCTTTCTACCACGCACGTTTTATATGCGTTAGTGATAAAATAGTTTTGGTTACTGCGCATCTCAGGATGAGGAGTAGGTATTCAAATTCGTGAGATGAAAACACTGTACTTTGGATGAGGGCTATAATTAATTCTATACGTGAATATTATCCTTATACACAACTTATAGTACAAATGGTAATAGGGAAAATTATTACACAAAATCTTTAAATTTACTAGGCTGATTTTCATAAATTTTTCATTCAAATAATTAAACGGAATCTCTAAATAGTTTTAAGGTTTCTTTTCTTCATTAAACATCAGCGGTTTCTAAAATATGACAGTTTTTCCGCAAACACTATTATGTATGATGTAGTTTACATACAGGTTTTGCATATGTATTTATCATAAGTTGTCTTTTAAAATTTTATTGGCATCGTTGACTACTCAATGCGTATAACTTGTTCTGACAGTTGTTCATAATATTTTCACAGTGGGTAAATAAACTTTATTATTAGGTTAATGCGCGTTTGAGACTGTGTAAATTACCGTAATAAAATCGACACGATATTAAATTTAAAAAAATAAATACGCTTGTATTGCGTAAAAGCGTTCCTAATTTGTTCCGAACGAGTCTTAACAAATGATACTTAGCCACCAATCGCAGCTTCTCAAAGTGTCAATATGAATTGGGGGGGTCTCTCGAAACACGATTGCCTCATTAAAATTCCACGCTCGTATATATTATAAATGTATGTGCGTACAATTAAATAAAATCAATAAATAAACAACGGCGACAAATTGAATAAAAATCGACTCGGCCGGGGACAGACTCGTCTCAATATTTATTATGTGAAGAATGGGGCTTTGTGTTGTTTTTTCTTTTATATTTCTAACCCGTCGCGACCACTCGTGTTGTTTTTCTTACCTCTTCACGACCTCACTCGATTCTTTTCTAATCGATGTCGGTCCACCTGATGAGTGGGTCCGAACAAACAACAAAAATTTTACGTAGCTCGAAAAAATACCACCAGCCAATCTCCACACTCGGATGGTCCAAACGAGCAAACAAATTCTTCCGAAAATCGAGCAAACAAACGGCGAGCGGCAAACGTACCGGGCGCGTGTATACTAAACACACAAATACCTACACTTTCTAAAAAAAAATTCTTACTACCATCAAAATGCGCCTAAATTCACATTAGACTCCATTGCAAGCACAGTGAGATGCCAAATTTCTCAACGGAATACTTTAAATAACTTTTTGGTAACATTTGCATTGGGCAATAGGTTTTTAGGTACCTGTAAACATTCAAACTCGACATATATCCACGAAAAAAATAATATTCACATAATTTTTTTAGGAATACTTGAAAAAATGCTAAAATAACACATCTACAATACACACATATCAATGGGGAAATCTTTGACGCAATAAATTCAGTCAATAAACTAAACGGCCTTCGTAAACTATTTTTATAATATATTACGTTTATTATATTGATCTAATTATTTTTATTTGAAATAGTTAATTTATTCGAATTATAAGCCATTAAAATATTTTTCCCATATAGGCTAAGGTTTGTTAATTTATTTTTCCTTGCAAGCACCTGCTATTCATCTATAATGCTACGATCAAACTTTCTTATCTAATTGGAATCAATCTCAATATTAATACAATATAAAATTTTAATATAATAAACAATATCAATACAGATTACGGTCGATACGTTTCGATTAAATATTTTAATTGCAGTATTGCAAAATGATCATCGTGCTTCTCATATTTGATACCAGTCGAATTTTCTATCGAATACAAAATGGAAACGGAATTAAATTGTCGTCTCCATGTGAGGAATACTTCTTTCCTTCGGAACGAGCATCTCGAGGAAGAGGTCCTAGTGGTTTTTTAGAGCGGTCCGAGTGCTAGAGGTCCGGTTAAGTGACTTTTGTTTTGTTTGAAAACATCTCGAAGAATAAACAAGCGATCTTCGACGAGCGTACGCTGCGTTTTGTACCTGCGAGAATTATCCGGGTGGTTTGAACGTGTATTCATTCATCGAATTCAATCGATTTTTATTAAAACGTGTCGGCAATTCAAAACGACAGCGACCGCTCAAGAGGTTCGCTAATTTAAATTTCCAATCACAACACACATTGCGAATATAATCCACTGACATAAGACACAAGAGACGCAAGTTAACTCTAACTAAATTTGTATAGTTTTTTTTTTATTTTATTTAATTAGAAACGTCGAATACAACTTTCCCCGGCGATTAATTTCACACTGGCGTTGATACAAATTTCAATCAACACGTCGCTATTACAACAGTTCAACGAGTTATAATATATAATATTATATTTATACGCGTTAATTGAATAATATTTCAATCGATATAAAAAAAAACTTAAACGGTCCTTTTTAAATGTCGTAATTAAATTTTAAAACGTCTAAAGTTTGACATTGACGAAAATTGCTTTCGTTTGTGCAAGCTTTTTTATATGCAAATTTTTTTTTCACGACTAAATATTATTTACACATAAGTTTGACTTTTCTTTTCAATTATTAAACTGAAGGATTCGTGAACCATGGTCCTATTACATTGTAAGGAATACAATTGTGGGTAAAAAAAATCATGAATTTTAGTGGTGTAACATACAGTCGTGATTTACTCCGTGTAATATAAATCGTATTGGATTAACGTTTAATAAATTATACGAGGTTTTGATAATAGTATTCATCGCTGGATTTAATCTGAATATAAGCGCCAGTTTTCAGACACCAAGTGTCGACTGAAATATATAAATTTGTAATTCGTATTAGTTGTCAGGCCGGAACAAGAGCACTTGCCGCCTCTCGCTAGCTAACGGAAAACACGACATTTGTCGCCCGAGAGTGCCTAGATAACTAATGCTCGCGAAACGCGATGAATTTATTCATTAGACATGGCTTTAATGTGCACGTCTTGCGGCCAAGTTGGCGGGAAAGCGAAATTAACCGATAAAATTCAAATTTCGCCGTGTACTCTGTATAGCCGCTGGACGCGCGCAACAGGTACACCATTATACGCTAAACGCGTGGAAATATGTATGTGATTCTTGTACGATATTATAACTGACAAGCAATTGGAAATTGTACAGGGTGATTCACAACATGCGATACACTTTGTAAGCAGAAGATTTTGCTCGAGTATGCGTTGGAAATGAACCGTTGTCAAATTACGGGAACACACTTAAAGCATGGATACTTTAGGTATACTGTTATATGTGGTGAATTTGTCTATACATTTAACCTCAGAAGAGTTTTCAACCATAGAAATGTTCAATCATTTTTTCTAGATATAAAATGAAAACCCACCCAAAACTACACTCTAATCTTTCAAAATCTATAAATAATATAGTGTCTCTCAATGAGACATGGAATATTTGTTTGTGTATGAGCGTCGATACAAATGTGTTTATTTATTGATTGAATTTTTTTTTGTTATTTATGCGTATTTAATCGATATATGTACATATGAGTCGCCTAGTTCCAAATCCCGATAAGTCCATAAAACTCACTTGTTCGCAAACGCGGTTTTTCTGCTACAGACTTATTTGCTTGATAAGCGTTAAACTCATTTAAACTTAATTTTGTTGATATTAAACAAAATATTGAGATTAGAAACATGGACTTATCGTTGTTTGTTTAGAAATATGGCTTTTATCAGCTTTTATCATAGTGCAATTGTCAGTTTTTGGAACTAACACTGATTTTCAATATTTTTTTACGGCGCACTTGGCGGTATTTGGAATAATTCAAGTATAAGGCATCGTTTGAAAACATTCTTAGAACCAGAAAATATTTTATCCTCGTTTTTTATATATTGTGGACTTATCGGGATTTGGAACTAGGCGACTCATGTGTACATTTGAGACGGCTATAAAATCGGTCAAAATCGGTCAAGTTAGGATATTTCTTAAGTTGGACAGAGTATAGTTTGGAAAACTGCTTCAAAGTCAAAATGTTGACGATCGCTGCCTTAATGCCGCCACTTCACCATCACGCAAATGTTCGTGAAATGTTGGCCTTAGCGCTGTGGTCAGCTGCCGCTTGCTCGCCCGTCCAGAGCGCTGCTATCGTATCGCCAGTGGCGCCACTCTAGTGTCAACTAGCAAGCGGCAGCGAACGAAGTGTCATCGTGGCATCGGTGTTTTGGATCCCATATCGCGGGTTCTTGGTGGAGACTTTCGAGAAAGTTCAGAGTCACTGAATTGGTCCACATGATTACGCACTAAAGGCACAGACAACACTTGAGGGTTTCGGGGTGTGGGGAAGGGTCCGCCATCTTGATTTTTTCGCGGTTCGTTCGCCTTCGCTCAACTTTTGCGGATGTCGCGCGAATATTATAAAGTACGTTGGCGTTAACGCGAAAATGTTCGAGCGACATATACCCACACCTCGGCGCTCGGCACCGCTCGTCCAAATATGAAGTGCCGGCATTAGCGTTCGTGGCTTTATTTATACAAATACAAAACGACTTACTGATATCACAGGTATCTCCAGCCCATCCAGCTGTGCAATCGCAAAAAAACCCAGTAGGGGTTCGTCTGCAGCGTCCACCGTGTCGACAGGGTGCAGGAGCGCAGGGGTTCTCAACCACTTCGCAATTCGCTCCTGAAAATCCTTCAGCACACGAACAACGATATTGGTCAGGTGCAGTGTTTTCGCAAGTGCCACCATTGTGACACGGCTCGTGCGTGCCACAATAATTGAGATCTGAAACAAAAAAAAAATTAATAAAGACAAACATGACTTTTAGTTTGAATGACGTCAAACGAATTAACAAAACCGAATATGTATGTATGCACATCGATGGAATTGTTACTCGATGTGTGTGTGTGTTTTTTTTGTTGTTTGTGTAATGATATAATTTACCGTGTGAATAGAGTGATTTGAATACGTCGATGGGTATCCCACGTTGGCACGTTGTAAGAATAAATACAAAAGGGACGTGTCGAACGTGTTTTATTGCTTATTGTGCGGTTTTCGACGGTAATTGGATAATTAAATTATTCACATACAATTACTTACTCTAAAGAAGTTCTCGCGCGGGGATAAATGGCCGACGACAGGTAAAAAAATCGTCAGAAGACCAATAATACAAATGAAAATGAAATACAAAAACACAAAAAAAAAAACACTTTATTGTCCAAGACAATAGAATCACGATCGATTCGATGTAGAATGGCTGAAGGCCACTCGTTATTCCGATCACGAGCACCCAAAACATGGACTGGCCAAGTACGCCACAAAAGCTCAACAGTAATAATAAATTTTGCATGGAAAAAATTACATAATACTCCTACGAACGTATGTATGCATGTATGAACAATGTCGTTTTAATTTTTTTCAATGTAGAACATTAAAAATATATTAAAATGACAAATCAATTATGTTCACATGCCATTTGATATCGGATAAAAGTAGTGTATTATTTATTGGCCATACGTTTGTTTACGACACGAGTACAAATAGCGATAGCTTTGAATGAATAATATCAACAAAATCATTAAGTCTCTCATACTTGATACTTTTCATAGCACGTCATGTTGTTAGAGTACATAAGTTAGGTTATGTTTGTTTGTTCTTTTGAGGTAAAGTTAAACAACAGGTCTAATGACACAAGGACCCTGACCCAATAACACGTAGGAATATTTGATAGATGGTGCCAATTTTTTATGGAACTGTCTCACAACTAAGTTATATTTGTCTAAAGTGACTTATATGACGGGATACCTGTAATTTCTCAAGCACTTTTAAATTTTAAATAATTTAATTTAATATGATTTGATTATATTTAATGTTGTTATTTTGTTAATTTTATGGTATTATTTATATTTTGCTAATATTATTTAATTTTATTCATATATAATTATAAATATAATAGCCCAATTCCGTCTGTCTGTCTGTCCGTCTGCTGATAACGCTCGCCTCGGTAAAGGCTGAAAATCTTAAATTTAATTGAAAAAACACGAACGTCGCGAGTGGGATTTCAACCCGTGATCACCCAGTTGGGTGATTTAGCGCTAACGCTTTTACCCAACACTGGTGATGGGAGGCCTCCTATAATTTGAAAATATTAATCCTTAGTAGGTTCGCGACTTTGCTACATTGTTACGTAATCAATTACGTCAAACACTTACTTACACTAGTTGTAATATGTTAAATGTCTGGCCATAGTGATGGATGAATCGGAGAAACCCGTCATGTCACTATGGTATAATTTGTAAAATAAATAAATAAATGTAAATTGGCAAATTTAAATTGAATTTTAATGTGGATATATGTATATGTGCACAATATGTGGATATGTGCACAATATGTGTATTCCTATAAATTTCTTTGAATTTCGAATGACGCTCAGTATTTACAATTTACTAATCAGTTATAATCTGAAGGTTTAATTTTTAGCATTGATATAGAAAATAAAATGCAGCAAGTGGCGTAGTAATATTTTCGTTTAAACGTACATACCATGTACTCGTATGAGCGAAATGATTCGTCATGCTCGTGGAGAAAACAGTTTGAGGTGCACTGAATATTGATTCGGCGCCACCGTGTCAAACTGTCGTTTCTCGGAAGCGCCAAATTACAGATTCGATCTCTAGACGTGTCGCCCCGTGTGAATAATTCCGCAAAATTGAATTTTTCGCACGGTCCATCTCGAGGTCCAACAACAACAATGGGTATTGCACAAACCGTTCGGAGTTCAATCAAATCGAACACGATGGCTCGCCTCGCAGTTACGCCATTAAATCCGATTGCGCAAGTCGCATCCGGAATCTTAAGACCGATCCAGATTTATTTGCCTTTTCCTTTCTAAAAAAAAACTACAAGATTTAACCTTTTCTCTGTGCAAATGCGGGGTATTTGTTTTTTTGACAGGTGACGCCGATTTTCAAAAGCAAACAATGGTTGCACGACCGCGAGAAATAAGAGGCGAAAGAAAAGGTGTTTGTTTCGTGCAAATATTTTTCAGCATTTCAATGGAAACGTAGCGTTTAACGATTGCGACATGCGAAAGTGAGTTATAAAAATTTGCGCATTCCGACACTCCAAATGCGGCCGAGAAACGGACGATTATAAAATTTACCTAGATCATTCAAACAGTACATTTAACAAACTCGATACATTTTACAACAAAGCTAGTACTCTATTATTAGTCTTACGTAATCGAAAACTGTTTAAATACATTAACTTTCAGCTTAAAATGTACGAACGGCTCAAATCCTCAAAGCATTCACGTCTCGACCATATTAATTCACATCGAGGAATTGTACTATTCAGAGGTCATTTCACAAATGTTGTTTATTTAAAATAAAGTGATATTTTACCGCTCTAATCTGATGTTTTTATGATTTCGTAAATAAAATACACAAAAAAAAAAAATTATATAATCTTTAAAAGCGCCCGTCTCTTTACCGCACCTATCCGCGCGCACAAACTGTCAAAAGCGACTTCCCATAAATATCAATCGTAAACTCGAATCGAGGAAAGTTAAATTCTTAATCCAATTCTACAGGTAGGTACACATGCGAGGGTCAATTAGAACCGGCCAGTTATGAAAGTATTACGATAATAAAATTAAAATGTGCGTCATTCAATTTGTAAAGTCGGGTGTACAGGTGCACTATATAAAGCGATCTTATTTTTTTTCCGCAACTTCGACGAATCGGATTGATTGATGTATTGCGATATATTAATTAAAATGGTAAAAACGCAATCTACATACTGTAGACCCTTGTCGAAATTTATGATTATTACATACGCGATATTGAATATCGTATAATTGATTCCGTTCGCAACGTTTAGATGAGAGTGCACTCACCCTGCGGTTATTCTATAACGACTAAAAAATAGCACAGCGATAAATAATTCTGGATATCTATTGTATCTATGATACGGACATTTGTGCAAGTGGCACTCGAGTGCATTTTTTGGCACGACAGATGCCCCATTACTATTTTTAGGGGTTGCCCCAAATCCCATTGCTATTTTTTAACATACACAATTATACGCAACCTCTTCAATTTTCGCCACAACAACGCGAATGTGTGCTATTATCATTAAAGTGATTCTAATACAATACAATGTACAGTACGATCAATCTACATCTACGAGTATCGAAGCAGTATTTTTGTTCATTACAAATAAATCTTCACATCCCATGTACATACATACATACATATGTAGTTTCACTGATTAGGTTCAAACTTTATATAGTTACTCATTATAATGCATGGGGTCTCGTAGGATGTTTGAGTGCGACATGACAATTTTTTTTTCGCGTACTTACTATTTAACGTTGTGTACTTTGCCTATTGACATATAAAGAAAAAGCAATCTACGACGTAAAGTATAACAATTTACACTCGGGTAGGGCCACGTACTTTCAACTAGTCAGTATATATGTTTATATGCAGAATGAAATTTTAAAGGTGATTGTTTAACGCGTACAATAAACATGTAAAAGGATACGTTGCGTGTGTGTATGTATGTATGTATATTTCGCAATACAGCTGTGTATAAGATTTAATACGATCTCGACATTTCGCAATCGCTCTCGATCGTTCAATATTATAAAGGCCATTTTATTATTATGATTATAATATGCAGGCGTAAAATTTATTGCATTCATTTATTGTAGCAACTATCTAATGCACTTTGGCTGTATTTCGACGGTTAATTTTGGCACTATTGTTGTGCCAAAGCGACCACTGTCGACAAAAGCGGTAAAAACTACCACATATGATAAGGTGGGGGGGTAGATTCTTTGTCGTACTTACCCTGTTACGATGATATGACCCCAAGTTATCACCTAAGCCCCCGAGGGCCATTAATCTCATTACCGTTGCACTGTTGAATACGATCACCAATATCAATAAGCGAGTACGACGTTTGCAAAGTCGTAAATTACGGTAAGTTTTGACAAGCGAAACTGCGTTAAATTGAACATGTGCAATCCTCAAATAGAATGTTAATAAACCTTGAAGAAATCTTTAGTTATAGTATGGATTATTGTACCCAAGTATATTTCGTTTAAGTGGATTGAAAACATGGCTACATTTGCCATAGTTTATGTTCATTTTAAAATTGCGACATGTTGGCTAATGCGAGAACTGCATTTAGGGTTAGTTAAAGGACGATATTCCTGTGGGAAACTACTTTTTATGTTATTGCAACGTCTGTATACGACCGCAATGAATAAAGAGGGTCACAAAAAATAAATAAAAACGTGCAATTGTTACCCAATATAACGGGGGATATCAATAGAAGCGGTAGCCGTTGAATACACTAACACTGGGGAGATTAGCGTTAAATACGCGTTGGAAAAAAAAACGTGGATTTGTTATATAGAGTTAATTTCAATCGGAATCGCATAATGTGTCGATAAGAAAAAAGGGCCATTATAGATTACGCAAACGTCGTTTTGTATTTTCGCAAAGGTAACGTTAATTATTTACGATGGGGGGGTTAAACAAGGACCATTATCTTTATATTTATGTTGGTTTTTCTACCATAAAAAAAGTTCACGCCCACATCAATCTTCAATGGCTAATTTTTAGATCGATCCGAAACACGCGCTCCAAAAATACATATCAATATATATTGTTTTTTGTATTCCTCGTAACGTTTTTCGTATATATGTACATATATACAGATATGAATCCGAAAAATTGAACGCGTTCGAAGCGTAAAATATATTACCGAACATAAAAACTTAATTAAACAAGTAAAAATATTTTAATTTATATTTCCCGTCACGATAGTACAACGATTTATTGCACCATGCTGAGAGAGTCAGTGTGGATGATGGCAAAATGAAAAAAAAAACATAAATACATACATACATATGTATATGTAGGTATACACATACAGGTATGCATTTGTGTGTATAGAAAAAAAAAACTGGCTTCTGTTGTCGATTCCAATCCGGCACTGAATTGATTAAATCATGTCGATTTGCCGGATAAAAGATATGTTTTATTGCTCGCATCTAATACTGAATGATTTCTAATATGAATTGTGACATCATTCTGTGTATGCAATGTGAATTAAATCGGGGTATAAAAAGTTTGCGCAATACTTTATTTTCAAATCAAATCATAATAGTAATGCATCCACACTAATGACTTTATTATACTGCAGTTTTCCTATACAGACCCTTAAAAGTCCGACAGAATACATTAATAATTAATCGAATGTTAAATTTCCGATGACCGTTTACGGGTTGATACATAATACGTACAGGGTGTACGCGCGATCACGAAATATCAATTAATCACAGGAAATTGTAACAGACGCCAAATGTTAGATTGAATTTGATTATTGATTGAAACACCATCCGTTGGCGTATTTATTCGGTCGTGTATACGATTTTTTTCTTCTGTTACATAAAACGCACTATTCCACTGTTGGATTAATCGATTTCGGGAGGAGGAGGTCGCTATTTAGATTATTTCAATTAGTTACAATGATAAAAAAAAAGGACATTTGATAATATAAACGTGGCACTGATACGTAGAATAGTTCTCGTACACGTAGCTACGTATATACCGGAAACTGTTTAAATATCAAACTAGCAAATCGAACGTCGATATATCACACGGTCTGTGGAAATAAATTATGCTGAGAACGTGGGCTTGGTGGAATACTTATTTTTTTTTATTTTCTTTAATAAGAATAAAGTCAAGGCCGTCTATTGTATGTTAAATTAAATGTGTACAGGTTATTTTTATGATAGAAATTTACCTTGATCACAGAGGATTCCTCCCCAATTAGTATCACAGATGCATTGCCAGGAAGAGCCGTTGCAGTAGCCGTGTTTGCAGCCAGGATATGGCATGCACTGGTCACAAAACTCTCCTTTCCATCCAGGACGACATCTAAAATATTAAAAAAAATCACTAAATATCCAATAATACATTTACATATGTAAATACATATATCAAAAGTAGCACACAAAAGCAATTCATACAAAAAAAAACTGGATAATATTCTGAACAGGATATTTAGCAATATTAATACAATTCAGAATGACATTGTCAGTATAAAAATATGCGTAGGTAGTTCATAAAGCTTCCTACATTTACTTTATTTAGATCAGTGGTCGGGAACGTTATTAGAGCCAAATTAGGGAAAAACTTGCAAAATTGGTAAATTTGGGAGCCGCAAAATATTATCTTCAGATTATATATTCAAAATTAAATTAAATGTTACTCATTTATGAAATGGATAGCAGTAAGAAATAAACTGTCTTCGTGATATTTCTTAATGTTCGACAGTCTATTACTAAAAAGTATTATTGAAAAACGATTTAATGCTTTTTATAGCCATGAAGTTATAAGTATGTAGAAATAGGATTCATTTTGATTTTGTGTAAATTGTGTTTCACGCAAAACGTTCGATGACAGTGAGAGCCGCCAGGTTTTCATACAAAGAGCCGCGTGAGGCTCCGGGGCCGCCGGTTCCCGACCACTGATTTGGATTAAATGAATCACAATGAGTTACAATTCAGAGCAAGAGGACGTCGCAATGTTTGTAAAACGATCATATATGTAGGTATAATAATATCACGTAGCACTTCCACGACATTATAAAGTCACATAAAACAAGAGAAAGTTTACATGCATCGTATAATATAAACGATCGTTTAATTTATCACGTGTAGCAAATGCACTTTTGCGTAATCGATCGATTTATATACACAAACGGGCATGAAGAAAAAATTAATTAACATCTGTCACTCTTCTTAAAATGTCAATCACGTTTCACTTTAACACCTGTGCGAATACGCTCATTCTTTTAAACCATATACTTATAACACTTTTTAAATTGAAAGCGTAGTATATCAAATTGCCCTGCCTTTTTAAAACACACACACACACACACATATGTACACACTGTAGATAATTATACGTTATTTTTTTAATCGAGAAATGAGTGAATAGCTACGTAGATGCAACGGATGTCACAAAAACCGGTAACGAATACATTATACATAATGTATACGCTTCTTCGAATTTCGCTCGTCGGCGGGTCGATTGCAGATAACACACACACTGTGAGTGTATTTTTGACATGTGGATGCTTTTTCGTCATGATAAATAAACGCGTAGAAAGCTCGCAAATATACAATCGGCGCTTTCGCCACTCGTATCGGTATAAATTCATCGGCAGGTGAGGCCATTAGTTGTGTTTTATATAGGCGCCGTTCGCAAGTGACGCACGTAAGTGGGTATATCGTACCCATGGTTTATTGGTCAAGTCGTGTTTCCACGTGCTACGTGCTTCACATTCGTATAAAGCAATGTCTTTTCCCCATGGCGAGGATCTGCCCCGTCGATGTCAGAGTTGCCAAACTCGAAAACACCATACAACATTCAATTAGCGGAGAAGCAAAATCAAAAAAAAAGCAAGCGAATTTCGTCAAAGCTTATCGGTCAATCGCGCGGGGCGAACATGAATTTTCATCACACTCATTAAAAAATTCATAAAATTTTAAATATTTTTATTCGAGTATAATATTGAATGTATCCTTAATGCAATGTGATATTATTTTCAAAAATAATATAATTTTTTTCTGTATAAAAAATTGACCAAAGTATGCACTTAATTGAATGTATTGAAATGCTCACATCTAAACTCAACTTTCAAGTTGTATTAATTATGATATTTTAGCAACGTTTAATGAGATTCTCACAATTACAATTTTTAAAATGTTTATATAAAATAAATTACGATGGAATTTCTCGGAAAAGGAATGTCGCAACGGGGAGCTTTTACGATATGATTGCATCCTCAATATCTGATGCGTTCATTTCAGTTGAATTTTGCACAAAAAATAATTAAACACGCGGTATTCCGTTTAAAACTTTATAACCTATAAAAGTTTGAACGATAAGGGTAAAATAAACGAATTTTTTAATTAGCAAGGACGAACCAAGGACTTTTAAATTCGTTGACAATAAATACGGTCGGTGTATTTTCATCCTAAGAAATAAAAATATGGCTCTCAAGCCACTACGTTGTGAGCTCGCGTCTGTGCAAAGTCGATTTTATAAACATAAACGACTTCTCACGGATTACATTTGGTATTCCGAGCATGGAGTCACTACACGCGGATCAGATAGCTTCGTAATATTTTGCAATTAATTAATACTTTCCATAGATACATTGCCGATATTGATGTCCGAGAACCAGTTGGTCGGACAGCGTCTCGACGATGATATTAAATTATCGGAAAATTGACGAAGCTTAATCGAGTCGTCTAAAACGAAAGCGGCTACAGTGTGAGACTATAAATGTAAATCAAAAATTCATTGACAATTTTCCATACATTTTTTTCATAGCAATAAAGTATAATATATGACCTGACTTACTACTGATTGTTAGTCACACGTTGAGTAAACACGTCAGAAAAAAATCTCATTTAGAAACGATCGATCATTTTTAATCTACAATGTTACGTTAATTTATTCGAATGTGCGATAATTTATTATACGAAATTAATGTCAGACATGTAAATAAATAATGGGGCAGTCGTTCGAGTAATTGACGGTTTTGGGGTTTATTACATTACAAATTAACATAAGTGAACGTATCGATGATTACAATACTCTCTAGCATGTATGTACATACGTACACTGTACGCGCAATTAATTCTTCTATAATAAACATTTCTACAATCGAATACGATAATATTCTAGTCAAACGTGACTACTGTAATATTTGCATATATACTCGTATGTGCGAATAAAATGTATTTCATTTCAATTAGTGCTAATGTCGAACATGCGATAAAGATACTCACATTACGCAGTTTAATTCCTCGGTTATTATACAGCGTCAAAATTGTACGAGTTAATAAAATTTTAATCGACAATGCATAGCGTTTTACGAGCGATGAGAACTAATTTTACTGCCGTGCAATTAACGTGAAAATTGAACGTTTCATCTGGCGCCGCGATAACACGGCAGCCAGGTAACGCAAATCAATTTTAGAACATTGTACTAATCGATTCGTATTTCGTGTCAAATTTTTACTCGAAAACACAGTGAGTAATTAGTAATTCAATGTAATTACACCGGATACAAAGGTACTACAGTCACACAAGCGTGTCGAAAATGGTCAATTTATATTCAATGTAAACGCGTATTTCCGTCATCGAAAATTATGATGATTACCATTACAAGTATGAATGTAATACGTGCTATCACTTTTAAGTAGGTATTTTTACAGCATTCGAGTATGAATCATTGTGTGAAATGATCAACATAAATTGTAATTTGTATTGAAAGGTATTACGGTATACACATCTTCTGACAAAAAAACCCTAAACGCATGAATTTCTATGGTTTTGTATGGGGTAGATACACACTTGCAACATCACACCCCACGTCACAATTCATAGCAACGGTGTCACGTCACGCAATAACATCACGTAAGTGTGCATGAGCCTTTAACTCCTCATTGGTCATTGAAACTGAACTTTGTTTGCGAAAAATATCCCAGAACACTCAAGTAAATAGTATTTTTTTCATTCCGTAATAACAGCAGGATCATTGACAGTACTTCTACAAAGTTTGATCTCTTAAAATAAACAGAAAATACTTCAATGTAACGATTTTCTTTGGATTAATACAAAGAAAAGTACCTATCTATGCATGTATGTATGTATGTATGTATGTAGATACGAATTTTCACAGGAAACATCGACGAGCGGGTGTGCTTCAAACCCATTCATAGAAAATGGCCATTGTATTGTTCAGAGAGCACATGTAGGACATACGTAAAAATAAAGAAAAAAATACTGTACGACAGGCACAAATACTGTACGCCGATTAAATGCAGATTTGAAATGCCACATTGTACGCCACAGTTTGCATAATGTCAATAGATTTGCATTGCACGTCGCAGTGACACTGCACACACAACGGCATTGCGCAAAATCCTCACCGTCTGGCCAGAGACAGACATACGTACATACATACATACGGGAATAGTTGGCATAATTCCGCACTAAACATTCAATTAAGCCGTGCCACTCGAGTGCACGTATATTTAACCCCGCGTAATTAATTCCTTTTGTCCGAGGAACAACAAACACTCCCGGGAGGATGCAAGTGTAAAGGGAAGTTTAAACGTTTCGGTCGTGCGCATTCGTACGTGCACGTATCGAAAGCATCTCCACAATTGTCCACTTCGAACACAAGTCGACGTTCCGCTGGCATTTTACCACTTTGAAGTGTAAAACGATTTATACACGCTTCGTTGTAAGGTTTATGCTGTTTTGTATTTAATTGAATCATATTATACATATATTGTATTGGAAGGGTACTCACTCGCATTGTCCGGGTCTATCGCATTTGCCGTGGACTGGGTGACATCCAGGCTTGCAAACCTCTGTAAAACAAAACAAAAAAAAACATTGATTAATCTACGTTAAAAATCATTCAACAAAGATTCATAGATTCATGTTTCACCTATGTAATATTACTTGAAACCTAACCTAACTATAGTTTGTTTTAATTTGTATAAGTAATCTAGTTATTGGCTTATAGTTTTAATCATTTGAATTGACACTTCACAATCAATACGTTTTTTGACGTGCTATAAATCTGTAAGTTTAATTTTAAAATTTTCATTGACATGGACTTTTAGCACAGTTTTGTACAAAGTTAATCAAGGTAGGGTTTAAGGTGTTAATAAAAATTAGTTTTGATCTTTAAAAATGGTAATCAGCTACAGGCAGATAAAATAAAACACAAAAAGATGCTTCTAAGCCGTTTACGTATAAGAAAAGTTATAAAATGGTCGTAAAATGTAATGAAACAAACCATTTATGACTCATGTATCAAAATTTAGGTACATACCTATGTATGTATGTAGGTGCATATTTCTGATGTTTGTGCAACTTTGAACAAATCTGATACCTATTTAATATTACTTAAAACCTAACCTAACTATAGTTTGTTTTAATTTGTATAAGTAATTTAATTCTTGGCTTTTAGTTTTAATCATTTGAAATGACACTTCAGAATCAATATGTTTTCATTGACATAAACACAGTATTGTACAAAGTTAATAAAGGTAGGGTAAAATTAAAACACAAAAAATACGCTTCTTAGCCTTTTACGTATAAGAAAAGTTTTAAAATGGACGAACAAATGTAAAGAAACAAACTTTACAATGACTCATGTATCACCATTTATGTAGGTAGGTACCTATGTACATCCACATTTCTGACGTTTGTGCAACTTTGAACAAAAGCATATACCTATAGAATAGATGGTTGTAAGTGTAAAATCTTGTATATGTAGTAATTGACTGTATCGATGCATACCAATTGTCGTTTTGAAAACGCGCCAACCCATTCCGAAGTTAATCTCATTGTAGTACACCATTGTTATGCATACAATGAACTTATCGCGATCGAGTCTTGATTATAATATAACAACAGTATAAACGGTGGTATGGATACGGAACGAGCAAAGCGTTGTTCTTGCAGATCGTCCATTAATCAGTCGGAGTCCCTTTGCAGCCGCCTCAACTTCTTACCATGGCGTTTTGTTTACGAGGAGGCGGTAATTGCCTGTCATGTGTTGCTGCCACTGCCACAGTGTCCGCCTTCAACAATCGCCAACTCTACATTTTACAACAATTCCAAACGGAACCGTTCAAACGGCGATTCCTGTGTGGTTTTTTACAGGGGCAGAGATTCCTCCGGTGTTAATGCGGAAGACCAAAATCGGACAAGCCGAATGTGCCGTATCGGGATCGAGTAATGAGTCGCGCCAGCACGGTCACGACTCTCGCCCTGGACAAACGCGGAATTAATTCAATTCGACACACGTGAATATTTCAAGCCACTGGGAAAACAACGGCTGTAAATCAGGCTCATTAGATGAGGGGCAGGAATCATTCAATATTCGTGTAGATCAGTGATGGTCAAACTATTACGGCTTAGGGGCCACAACGAACGGCTTACTACATATATCAAACTCCAAAAGAATACAAAATGAAAACTGTTGCCGTTTGGCAAGATTTTACCTCTATTAATATTGTGTCACGAAGTAGTTCAAAAAAATGTGTCGCAGACGAGACTTTATTAATAGCTACTGATTTTTGGTATATTTTATTCGTCGTAGTACTTTTATCATCACTTAATAGTAGAATCAGAACAGTAGAGATTTACATATAAAATTTAGTTTTTGCAATAACAAGACTATATCTATATATAACAGTGGTCGGGAATCGGCGGCTCCGGAGCTTCATGCGGCTCTTTGTATAAAAACCTGGCGGCTCTCACTGTCATCGAACGTTTTGCGCGAAACACAAAACGTTGGCACACAATTTACACAAAATCAAAATGAATCCTATTTCTACATTGTGTGTATAACTTCATGGCTAAAAAAATAATTAAATCGTTTTTCAAAAATACTTAACTGTCGAGCACTATAAAATATCACGAAGATAGCTTATTTCTTACTGCTACCCATTTCATAAATAAGTAACATTTAATTTCATTTTGAATATACATACATACATATAATCCGAAAATCATATACTGCGGCTCCCAAACTTACCGATTTTGCAAGGTTTTCCCTAATTTAGCTCTTAGCTCAAAAGCGGTTCCCGATCACTGATATATAACGAAAAGAATGAGGATTCAATAAACAAGTAGGTATATACCTACACAGAACCAAAAAACGAAGTGAGATTTGTCAAAATTCTATACATAGAGGATATTTGACATGGCACAAAGTAAAGGTAGATTACAAAAATAAACTCGATTCAAAGCTTTCAGGAATAGACACATCATCTTCAAGCAGTTTTAGTCTTAAAATTTTACAAATGCACAATTTTACAACTGATTTTAGATGACCCACGCTCTGGCCACCCCTGCTGTAGATAAACAACAGATAGCCAAAATGATTTCAATCTCACTCTCGGGTGGTATCGGGGTTGTAAGGTCGTCATGCTCCCCCCCATGAGAGAGAGATCGAGCCGTGTCGTGGTGGTGATTGGTGATCTATACAAGCACTTCGATTCTAATCTGTCGTGCATATGTTTCTGCTGAGAATACTCAAATAATGTGCACACGAGCGTACCACGGGTAGATTCTTAGATTAAGTCTTTGCATGCCGATGTGAACTTTACCATGTTGGCATATGCATCTTTGACGGGGGTACCTACACATACATATATATATATATATTTGTATACAATAGTTACTTACGCTTGTCGCAGGTGGTTCCACTCCATCCTGGTAAGCACTGTTTGTCGCCATCAGTTCCGCAGCTATAGTGTCCAA
The DNA here is from genome assembly GCA_022651745.1 of Parapsyche elsis. NCBI lineage: Eukaryota > Metazoa > Arthropoda > Insecta > Trichoptera > Hydropsychidae > Parapsyche > Parapsyche elsis. The sequence continues at coordinate 237,023 of JAGVSN010000025.1, forward strand.
ATGAGTCGTTTCGCGGTCTGCACAATTTTGTACACGTGGCATTGTAGTAATTGTCCTGGCAACGTACGCGAACTCTGTATGCAACGCGTGCCGTATCGCCGTGCCATTCTAATGTGTGCCAAGTGGACGATGGGACTATGAGTCCCGAGTAGGATGCTTGCTCTATCAGGTGGTTTTCCACTGAAAATTACAAAAAAACATGTTTAGGGATTACATTTGGCTATATATGCTATTTGACGGTACAAAAATGTTAGCTGTATGCAGTAAAATAATGCTCTCCACTTGTGGTCTGATTGTATTGGGGTTAATATGTGTAAACAATTGTGCATATACGCGGTAGTCTTGTTTAAATATAACAATGTTCAAGGATAGGAAAATTTGCTTAAAAGCACATCGTGAACTTTTTTGTATTAGCTCAACTTAAATATTGTATAACGTAAAATTGTTGAAGAATGCGATGTACATATGTTTTGATTTTATTTATAGGCAAATTCCACTGGTGGATTTGTTGAGTAGGTCAGCGATTTTTTTGCCATGGGTCACTTACAATTAGCCGGCCGACCACTAGTCTAAAGCAACATGTTAAGATTTGCTGTCAAGAGAAATTTAAACGCCAAAATATAACTTATACGTGTGGCTAGTTCCCACAGTGTACTTGACAGGTGAATGGTTAGATTTTTTTCATGTGAAACGTATCTTAGTTTCAAGTGTAGACATAACTTTCAAAAATCCCTGAAAATGCCACTATTGATAAATTGAATCTTTTTATACACAATTCATGATAGTTTTGATTACTTTTAACAGTAAATTGAATTAACTTCGTAGAGCTTTCAATATATCTGTTGTCAAAGTTTTCTTTTCGGAATAAATGCTCACTACGGCAATTCGGTCGTTCAACCTTTTTATCCGCGAGATAATTTTTATCGTCAAGTTGATTTATTTGAATGCGTAAATTCGGGTGTTTGACTCATTTAAAGGTGTCGTTGAACGTAATGAAGCAAGTGCAAAAATTTAACGTACATGTCAACCTGTTGAGAACACGTTCTCAAGCGTATGCATTAATATAGCTTACTCTACTCGGGAAAAGGTTCAGTGCCGTCTGTTCGTATATATATAATACCTATAAATACATACTTGAATCACCGAACACGCCAATCGTAAAAAAATATATCCTTTCGGGGATGTGAACGAGCGACCAAAGTCAATAAAGTGAGATCGGTATCGCGATCGGTCGGGCAGATTTGCATCGGGATAAATTAACGTTGATGTTTATGTGTGATGTAAATAAAGCTTACCTGGATCTGTTGAGTTGAAGTCGTCGAAAGCTTGCAGTATCAACGTGAAGGATTTCTGAAACAAAAAAAAAAAAAATATCTTTAGTATTCGGTTTCCTTTGGATAAAATACAAAACTGCATAATAAATATGGTATATTATACACTTATTTGTCAATTCCTTTCAACAATACAGGAGTTGCAGATTAATTTAAAATACTATCCTATAAAACGAATCAAAATTTCACAGTTAGGCCTTTGCATAAAAACAATACTTTATTAATGTACCTAAGGCTTGGAATATACAGAGGCAACATTTTGACTTTTTGAATTTGTTTCAGGATGTTTTGTGCAAGCAACTGTTCTTTCGACGTGTTGATACTTCAATGTTGACAGATGTTACCTCCATGTGTCCCAAACTTAAGACACGAGCAATAAGTTGGAAAGGCAGTAAGCGACAGTAAGTTAACACCCGATAAAAATTCACACGCACACGTGTTCTTTTTCGTTGTGAACGAATCGTCATCGTACGCATTATTTAAAATTACAATAACCGAATAAATGAGATCGGCGCCGTTGGATAGGAGCGATCGATCGGATCGAGAGCAAAGTCTCTTCAAAATTTTCTTTGTGCGAGTGTGCAAACACCGATCGTTTCTCATTTCGAGAGATGCAATCAGTGCGATCGGTTACCATCGTCGTAGCTAATAAACCGGTGCATTTGCCACGGGAGTGATATCTGGCACCATCATCTTCCCATTTGTGTCCGAGCGGCTATTATGACTCCGCTGTGACGGACACGAATACGTTTTGTTTGTTGTCGTTTTTGTTCTTTGTTTTGTGGTGTGTTGTTCGCCAACAATGTCTCGTGACCCCGGGGACAGTAAGTCCAAAGCACGAAGATATCAAAGAATTTCAATAACGACACAATATACACTAAAATATATACCTAGGACAATTGGTGAACATGACTGGATGTAAAGAAGAAGAAATAAAACGAAGAATGAACGTGGTTTTTAAATCCAACATCCCGTTATGCCTAAATATACGACCAATGCGTACTGCCAGTTATGACACATGGATGTGAAACGCGAATGCTGGATTAACGTATGATACGTAATATCCAGTGCACACAGAGAAGCATGGAAAGATGTATGTATGCTTGGTATAACAAGAAAATATCGTAAGAGGAATACAAGGGTAAGAAGTATGACCAAAGTGGCAGATATAGCGGAACGTGTGAAAAAGTTAAAGTGGACACATAGCGAGAAGAATGGATGGCAGATGGACGCGAGAAGTACTGGAATGGTATTCAAGAGCATGTGAAAGAAAGCAAGGTAGATAGAGTGGACGATGGGCTGAAGAATTGAGAAGAATGTGTGTAGTCAAGTGGATGCAGATTACTCAAGACAGACAAGATTGGAAGAAGATTGAGGTTGAAAATTATGATTATGATGATACACTTAACTAAAATTGAAAATGCTCTAATATTAAGACTCGTGAGTGAAGATTCATAGTTTGATTTTACAATTCCGCGACATTTGCAATACCTGCTGGCAAGATTTGGATATCAGTACATTCAGATCAACCGCATACTGCAAAAATTTCAGAGCTTAAATACTATCAAACACCAATCCGAACCTCACTTTCCTTCTAGAAATCAACTGGAAACTATTCGATAGTATCTTTTCCGCGTTGCTTCACTATGAGAGACAATAAAAAATGATTGTAAAAAGAGATGAGAATCAAATTACAGATGTCTTTTGATGTTTTGCTCATCTAAAAGTCGCGATTAGCCGCTGGCGATCTTAGTAATAATTCAAATTCGAGCCGTTGAAACGAGAGCAGTTTGCGCCACGACACATCCGAACGGTAAAAAAAGATTTATGAATGAATTTTTCGCCGAGATAGTTTCGTCGACGACGACACTTGTTTTATCGGATGTTAGTATCATTTTTCCATCCGCCAGTGTGTGTTTCGCTCTACCTATACTTGGCCGGTGATTAATAAGTGCAATTTGATATCTTGACGTATTAATAGGCGGAATTATAAAGGCGATCTCGGTCGGTAAGCGTAGCCGTTTTAACACGCGTTTCGATAAATTACTAAACGGCTACACCACAGTGAGCTAAGCGCGTACGTATTAAGAATTTGTGTGTTTGATTTATTTATGTGGTTGTTTATTTATTTTTATTTTTGTTTAACTCTTGCCGACTGGTCGATATCAATCGATATTTTTGGTACTTAACTGACGATCGCTTTCGTACAGCCACACCTTTATGCCGTTCGCTATTAAATTCTACAATGCTTAATACTCAATACTAAAACATAAAATGAACTTTTGAGTGCAACGTGGACCTTTCAAATTAGCATAAAGTTTAATTGAACAATTGTAAATCATACGATATAGCAGCGGTTTTCAAATAAAAAACAGTAGGTATTAAAATAATTTTAATACCCCCCCTCCTTTCATTTCCATTATAGCTAGGTAGGTCGCGGTACTAAAAAGTTTGGGAAGAACTGTCCGATATAGGATTTTAAACAGAACTGTAAGCCTATCCAGTGCAAAATTACAGATTCATTTAAACTGGTAGAATTAAAGCGACCACTCATGAAAAAGCTCTAATTGCCAACATTAAAATTAAATGAGAATTCTCAATGTCATGAAAATCTTTGACGATTAAATAAAAATAAATCATATGCGTTCATTTGATATTGTATGTAGGTACTTAAGAGCGTGGAGATGTATCTTATCTGTTAAAATGTTGTAATTGCCCTATGGAATAGTTGTACATTACAATTTAACAATGGTATTGTCCGTTAACGATCAACGGGTGCTTATTATGTATTGACATTTGAGCATATGCTCCTGACGGACGAATGGACAAACAAACATTAATAATAATTAACGGGTTTTAACCTCAATGACGAAGAATGAAAATAGGATGGAGTGCTTTAGGAAGAATGAACATAGTTTTTTAATCCAACATTCCGCTATGCTTAAAAAAGAAGACATACGACCAATGCGTACTGCCAGTTATGACGTATGGATGTGAAACTTGGACGCTATATTCAAGAATGATACGAAAGATTCAGTGCACACAGAGAAGCATGGAAAGATGTATGCTTGGTATAACAAGAAGAGATCGCAAAAGAAATACATGGGTAAGAAGTATGACCAAAGTGGCAGATATAGCAGTACGCGTGAAAAAGTTGAAGTGGCAATTGGCTGGACACATAGCGTAAAGAATGGATGGCAGATGGACGCGAGAAATACTGGAATGGTATCCGAGAGGATGTGAAAGAAAGCAAGGTAGACCGAGTATGACTATATCATTATATTAATTTAAATATTGGTCTACTTCTTCCATATACATAGATTTGATTCTAAAACTAGCCTAAGGTACAAATTAATATACGCACACCTAAAGGAAGATTTAAGACTGGACTATGAGCTCCAAGTATTTGGTTCACCGTTAACCAACGCTAAGCTGTAGTTAATAACAAGCGATGCCACACCAGCTGTATTGTAAATCATGTTTGGCGTTAGTGAGTCCAAGTCGATTACGCAAGACCATTGTTAAACACTGGAGAATGACTCGAATGCTTGGTCAGATATGTCTGCACGATGACCAGCCAAAGAGGAGATACCGACAGAAGTATTCAACGTGAACCTGTGACCCGAACGCACACGTATTCCGAACCCCGGGAATGCAACGGAGCTTTACAAGTTACCCCATTTGCAGCCGAAAGCTCACGCGATTTGTTATATTTTTTTTTGGATAGAAGTTGGACAGTTTTAGAACGTTTTTAGGGTGCGACCATGCGCGAGATGCATCGCCTCGTGAATTCCGGAACATTTTCTAAGTCACGATTCGGATTCGAACTCGTATGTAAGTAAGGCTTGAGTGACGAGGTTGTCACGTGTGCCACTCAGTGGCCGATCGCTGAACACGAGAGCACGCGAAACACACATTCAGAATCGCAGTATGTTGTGTTTGAGAGCGAATAATAATAATAATAATAATAATAAAAAATCATGCTCCTATAACCCTTTGGTCTGAGTCAAATTACAGCATCTTCTCACGAATGAAATTATAGCAGTACTTAAGGCAGATAAAATTCAAACATTCAAACTTAAATGATGATAATAAAATCAATAACGATAAAATAAAATAAGGATAGCGGCAACTAAAGTAATATTGGTATCAATGAATAATTGAATACCTGTTAGTATATATTTTTAAGTTAGAAAAGAATTTATTACCATATTTAATAATACACATAGTCATAATACTAGGGGTGAGAATAAGTTACCTACATGTATGATCGTTTAAAAACATTGCAACGTCCTCTTGCTCTGAATTGTAACTTATTACGATTCATTTAATTTAAATCAGGGGTCAGAAACCGGCGGCTCCGAAGTCGCATGCGGCTCTTTGTATGAAAACCTGGTGGCTCTCATTGTCATGCAACGTTTTGCGCGAAACACAAAAAGTTAACAAACAATTTGCACAAAATCAAAATGAATCCTATTTCTACATATAAAAAGCATCAAATCGTTTTTCAATAATACTTGTTAGTAATAAACTGTCGAAATATCACAAACATTTAATTTAATTTTGTAAATAATAAATAATAAAGATAATATGTTGCGGATCCCAAACTTACCAATTTTGCAAGGTTTTTCCTAATTTGGCTCTTAGCTCGAAAAAGATTCCCGACCACTGATTTAGAAGAAGTATCTTGTATGTACAGGGGGTGTTGTTGAATACAATAGAATGCCAGAAGGTCTAATGAAAAATAAACCAAATTGACAGATTCCTGGCAGCCTCAAAACAATACCTCAGTACAAGTGCTAATAGTTAATTAAGTTAATTTTAACTTTAAGTCATTTTTTAGTTTGTAATTAGCTTTTCGGGTAATTTTAATTAAATAAATAAATAAATACGAATGTATTGCACAATTTATGTAGAATGAACTTTGGCATTATATGTGGGTGTAGTAAAATATGTAGGTATCGGTAACCTTTTTACCGAATTGATTATTTAAATATTTGTATAAAATTACGGACAATAATTAGAACGATAAATATTCAACTAATGTGTTTCGACTGATTAAAATTGGTTGGAAAAATTTAATCTAAATTTTACAGACGGAATTGAGTCGAACGCCTAATAAATTCTTTTGAACACTTTGAGCCGGTTCCGAGTTTAATCGAAACGTTCGAATCTAAGAATGAAAGAATTTGCATTCGAGAGCAGTTATCGTAAAATATGTATTGTGTAAACTTCACCTGAATATTTTCGAACGTCAGTGGATATATATTATATTTGAAATGTATAGTTTTATTTGTACCGTGCGGATTTTTATCTTTGAAAAAATCGATTTGACTGAAAATCTCACGTTCCAAATAAGCTCCGGTGTCGTCAGTGTATAATAAAAAGTCGATTGCGATAAAACGCGATACTGCGAAACGTTTTAGGACCTAGCTAGGAACTATCTTTGTGTAAGTGTACCTACTCATGTTGAGACTTTCCCGCAAACACGGCTTGTCGGGCGTTTACACGGGAACAGCGGTACTGAGCCGGCTGTAATAAATACGGAGCGGGTGAACAAAAACAGCGCTCAAACATTTTCAAGATCGAATCCGAAGATAAGGTGGCCTCTGGAGCCAGAGGTCGTCGTAGTCTCTTGCGAATCGCAATCCATTCGATCTGACGGCCCGCCACTCTCGATGGTCTCGTTCCATTAACTAGAGACGCGCTGCGGGAAACAATCTCACCAATTTCGTTCAATGAGAAAGTTTAGCCGCGGACGCTGAAGACGTTTGAAATTTATCCTTTTAATTCGACCAAAAAGAAACCCATCAATGTGAATTTCATATACCTAACGAGAATAAGAGCAACCTTTGACATATTTATGACCAAGAGCTTTCAGTCTCAATTAAAATTTGAATACAGTCCTTATTTCAGCTGTTTATGTATTGCTAGTCTATGTAGTATTTTTGCGTTGACATTTCAACAGGTGTGACCTTAAGCAATGTGTGTGTGTGTGAGCGTCGATTCTGCTGAAGCAATTCCAATACAATAAATTGTCGACAGGCCATTACACATTTTATCTCTTTATGTTTATGATATTTATGCAATGCGTTTTATGTATTTCAAATTTAAAAATTGTTTGAAAAAGTGTACTTGTCCATTTTCAAAATAAACGATTCATTTTGTTTAATGCAACAAATGAAATTGATCAAAATTTTACAACCAAAAATAATAAGTTGCGTCCTCAGAGTGCAAAGGTGACATGTCCAAGATTTTGCGAAAATGGGTTATGAATGCATCTTTGTTCCCTTTAATTATTCTATCGGGGCAGTCAAGTGGTACATCCGAATGACGTTTTAATTTGTTTTGGCATCACAAAGTACAAAAGTTCTACTAATATTCTGGGAGCACACAAGTCCGGACTTTACATACATATATATGTGTGCAATTTTAAACATTTACTTGTGTAAATTCAATAATCTAAAAATCTAGAGTACACTATGTACAATTATCAAGTGTGTGTGTTTCCCCCGAGTTATGGATAACCAGTTTAAACTTTAAACTGATGCACTGAACAATTTACTACATATTTTGAACATACCTTTATACTCAAATGATGCGATATATCTCAAAAAAATCGGTTGGAAAAAAGCAAACAAACTTTTGCTGTTGTATGAAAGAATTAAATAAGTCAAAAAACAAATCTCAATACGATGTGAAATGATAGAAATGATACACTCGTCTCATTTTTTAAATAAACGATTTTATTGTTATGCAACAAATAAAATCGATCAAAATAATAAGAATGGATAAAAATAATAAATTCTTTATAATATGCGACCACTGAAATGAGCGATGTAAATATTCGAAGTTGATGATTAAAAGTTGCGCTTGCGTTCACTAGGCTTTCGCGTTTAATTCGTGCAGTATAAACTTATACGAGGGGGGTTGCGTTTGCCAATGATTAGCGTAAAAGTTTCGCTCACACTCTCGTCGCTTATTACGCGTTACGCGGGCGAAAGCTTTGATATCAACAATAAACACTCGTATTAATTTTCATTACCTATTAGTCAAAGCCCGTTTTACACGATGTAGCATTAATTTAAATAAACATTTCAAAGGAATAAAATTATATACGATTTTGTAGTTTTTAATAACAACGAGTGATTATAATTATAGTATGGGTACGTTTGAGTGAAAACGTCACACGAGAGGGAGAGAGGTCACAACTGGTTTCACCGTTCGTTGGGAAAATCAAAATGAATATCCGATTCGAGCGAAACATCTTAATTAGCCTGGCGAGTGTGGACTTCTTGTTGAGATAAGAGCGTCGTGCGTCGTTAATAGTCGTCGTCGAGAGCCGGGAGTGGCCTGCCGTCGAAGCTTTGAATAGCTCCGATAAACTTAAACTCTTGGCTTCGGGGTAATTGGTCAAATTGCCGTAATTACCAAGTAGAAAAGAGCGGGGGCCGGCCGAGCTGGTTCGCATACCGAGGCGCCTCCAACCGTACATATGTACGTACATATACGACAATTATTATGTAAACACCTCCGAACGACGACGCTGATGATGATGATCGATGTCGTGTCAGCGTTGAAACTAAACGCCATTAAAACAATGTAATCGATTGGACCGACGAGAGGTTTATACGTGTTAATTTATGACCACCCAATGTAAGCTGAAGACGGTTTACTTATGCACAAAAGCTCTCGAGAGTTATATGAAGTTGTGCAATAAGGAATTATAGCCGAAACTGCGGCCGGTCGACGATCCAATTTGAGACAAGTACCTACAACAGAAGTTTTGTGAAAGTCATGCTACGTCGCAGAGCTTTATCTGTCGGAAGCGTCCAAAGAAAAATCGGGAGGACGCGCAGGTAGAAGAGACGGATAGGTAGGTTAGGTGGTGGTGTATCTATCAATTTCTTAGAATTAAACGTATCCGTAATAACTGGGTATATAGCAATCAAACATAATTCCCCAGCAGTAAAATTACACAGCATTGGCTCCGACGGTTGCCCACAAAGGGGCACCAATAATTGAGCCGAGGTGCAGCAACGATCATACGTCTCGCGAGAGATCGGACTCCTTGGTCTATTCATCATCCTTTTGTAGCGGCGGGGTCAACATTTTGTTTTTGTTCAACGAATAAAATGTGTGTGTGTGTATGCATATGTATTTATTTTTTTCCTAGTACGAGTAGCTCGCGCAATTAGCGGGTCAATATGGCGTGATAGTATCGCGTTCGTCTCTTTTATTTATTTTTATTATTCGCGTTCGGTTTTTGGTTTTCGTCCGTCGAGAATGCTCGTAAATATTTTATTAATCGCGTGAATGTGCGAGTCTCGCATACAACGACCGTATAAATCCGGCCGGCATTTAATTATTAAATCAAGTTTCATTTTATGGATCGTTTGTTCGTTTAATAACTGTTCTTGTAAGACACTCAATGTAGCTATTGTTTAATTAGCAAATTACGGCGATCGTTAAGTAGGCGGGAGATGAATCGCTTTGTTGGCAAATCGACGCCGAATGATAAGTTAATTGGATCGACAAATTAACCATAAATTGTGCGAAATTTATACATTGGAAACAATAATAGTTGTTCAATTGAATTAAGCTATTTAGCGATTGAATTCGCTGTGCTTAGATTGTGAACGATTCATTCAATTGAAAACGAATTGTGTATTCTGTATCACGACAATATTGGCACGACTTTGTCATCTACCAGCTCAGAGCTTCTAAAGCTTTTCGCTTTCGCAATATATTCATGTACCTACAACTACATACATAGTATGAAATTAACTTTAGCAGTGCTATTACCTATACGCTGTAATAATTCATAGATACATATATATAAAATACGTCAAAGCAATGCGAATGAGTGATTTATCGAATTCTCTTATTACGAGTTGCCGTTAATGTCTACATATTTTTGCATAACGTGCAAGAGTGATGGTTGAATGACGTGGAATTGCGCTAAGTATGCACACGAGGCTCGTGCACAACAAACCGGATTGCGTTTAACGCGCATTTAGAACGAATTTTCCTACCGGAGAAACGCGCCCTGGGGCGGAGTTCTCACGCCATATTGAAACATTAACTCAATTTTTCCGCTTATATTCGATCAGCGAAAGATATTATCTCGATTAGCATTCGCGCGAGCGAATGGCGGACGAGACTCGCAGAACGGAGGGCGCTAAGCGAGTCCTACCGGCGATAATATGTCAGCGACCATTCGACGGTGTGAATTTATGTAGCTATTATACAATGGTCTATGGTTATTATTGATAAACTCCAATATATCATTTAAGGTTACTACGTTTACAAACAAAGCGCATTTTGTAATAATGTACGAGAACCGAGTTTCCCAGGCGCTAACCGGCTAACCGATTTAATACAGTAAATATCATGACTTCATGACTACTACGTAGTGTTAAATAACGAAACTACATTACGAATAAATACCGAGAATTAAACGATGCAAAGAATGACCAGGAAAATTTCAAAAAAAAAAAAAACACATTTAACCACAATTTTTTATATGGTTTTACTTGTTTTTATAAATCAATAAGTTTTGCAAACAAGCAATTAAACTTTACATTTCCTGTTTGGACACATGTACAATTACTTAATTGATTTCAAATAAAGCAAAAAACACGTGTCGTGTAAAACATGCTTTGCGCTCAATGTAATGTATGTACCTATATAATAGAGTGAACGCAAAACTTAACCGTAATTAACCAATGCTTAAAAAAGTTACACATCAGTTGCTTTCCCTTATACATATGTGATCCCTTAACGATTTTGATATCATTTTAATCCCTATTAACACGAATTAGTGCAGTTGAAAGCTCACCGATGCGTTTAACGCGATTTAAGCCATGCAAATGAAATTAAATAGGCTTTAATACTACACTATGTATGTATTCAACTATGTATGTACATATGTACTTCTGATCTCAATCGAATCGAAGGAGCTTAGTCCGTCTTTAAATAATTATAGACACCGCACGTATGCGTAGATACACATGTATGTAGATGTCAATCTTAGACATTTTCCGAATCCGATTCGTGGAATTTTAACAATTTTTTCGACGGCAACACAAGCCCGCACAGATTCGAGATCGCTCGAATCCATCAATATGGTCCATCATCCAACGAAATGTGGTATTCTTTCGTGAACCACCGCAGTAACGATCCATCATTGTCCGAAAGCTTCTTATCAATTGATTCGGTGCACCGGCGTTATGTTAACGCGTTAACGGCATCGTTACTTTTCATCTTTTATTTTTTTTTTTTTTGTTTCGCTACATACATACATACATAACCAACCTACTACGTTTAACCTCACGACTGAGAGCTCAACACTTTGAACTTGTTTTAACAAATCGTTAAATAATATACGGATCGGAATTTTAAGCATTCAATGTCGTAAAAAAAATATATCGACATAAAAAAATTAAAAGCGCGCATCGAAATCGGTATTCACGTTATGGCACTTCAGACGTTTTAGAACCGCTAATAGTTATGCGAATTATTAAAAAAAAAAACCGTATAGATTCTTATCTCCCCTTGTAATATCTATATACTGAGACTAATTGAAAGCTCTGTGCAACTTAGTTGCATAATAGTAATGATGATGGATACGTTTAAATAATGATAATTACACACGTGCAATTTTCCCAGGTTTATATACAGGGTATTTTAAAGCTTTTCGTTGTTTTTTTTTTTTATATGATAACTAAAGTTTCTAATCACGATTCGAATCAAAGCAGCATTAGTAGATAGATGTTTAGAACAAAGGATCGAATAACCCAATGAAACCGCTATGTCATTCCCCGACTGACGATGGTGGAATCCAACATGTCCATCTTGACGCTATCGTGCATCTTCATCAGCCCACGAAGATCTGATCTATCGTGCAATACAGAAAATCGACACTTCTGTGCGCGAGCGACGATGTGGAAGCCGGATACGGACACTTTAAAATACATTTTTAATTTACCATAAACGACAGTATTAAAATTTGAAGTATTGGCACTCGAGTGAGCGCACTTTAGCGACGGCTGTTTGCGTTTTGTTCGATCGTCGATTAAAACACAGATAATATCACTTAATGTGCCACATCATCTCCAGCATACGTTTGCATAAATTACGTACGGTCGACGCAGGCAAAAGATTAATGAGCGAACACAGATGGAGATAGATAGAAAAAAACCACACACACACACACACACACACAACAAACCATTGGTGGTAGAGAGAACTAGACAAATAAATGAGGGTCACTATTGTCCGACGACCCTCTCTACCGAATCGTGAGTGATTCTTCGTGGTCAGGTGCAATTAACAAATAGAAGCTCACACGATTTTATACGTATGTACATGTATAATGCACTAGATTAATGTATGTGGAAAGTTGCATAGACATTATTATATACACATACTCGAGAGTTAAACACATTGCTTCATTGCACACGAGTTGACACACTGAAGACCGATTGATACGTGTAGATGTGTACCTACTATGTACTTCTTCAGCGACTTTCTTGTGTTGTACAGTTAAAATATGGCAAGTCCGTGTATAGGTATACAATATACACGCTAGAAGTATATACACAGATAGTCTAGTTTTATGGCAAAGTCGTGATGATGGAAGGTGAGTGGGGGAATCTACTGGGGCGGAGTCCCTTGTGATTGGACACGTGGAACAAACACTATTGTACGTACATAGTATATACCCACTGAGCGATTGTTCTATGCTAGTTTAGTACGTCGTTTATGTATATTTGAACACGATATACCAGTCTAGAAGCGTTTCGTATAAGTTTTGGTCCAAAATAGGCAGTGTAAATCTAAATTGAGTTCAATTCAAATGCTACTAATCCAATTTTATGTAGTTTGTCCACATGTGAGGATTCAATCGTGTGTAACAGCAGTGCTTCATCGATCGCACTAGTCAATGATGTAAGCTCTCTAAAGCTCAGTATGTGTTTGCATTTGAACGGAATTAAAGTAACAGTTGGGTCAGACAATGATGACACAATGCCCCGTGAGACTATTGGCCCTATGTATGTACATATGTACAAGTGGGATCGCACTCTGTTTTGTATGCAAAAAAAATCATACCAGTCCTTCTCAATACTTTCAGTGAACTATTTTGTTTCATAGGTTGAAAAATTTTAATGTTTTCATTAAAATTAAAATTTGAACGGTAAAAAATTAAGCATTTAAAAAAATTTATACTAAAAAAATATCTTTGAAACGTATTGTATTCGTATGAGCGTCGATGCAAACAATAGGATTAAAATGACCGTCGAGAGGGTAACCGCGCATTACCCCACTTTTATTTAAACAATACGCTTCATAGGGGAGATTCGCATAAAAATTAACGTGCCTTTGGGGTGTGAAGTACTCCCCCGGGGGTGTCTAGTACCCCACAAATCCCCATCGTAACATACCTCAAAACGAAACGTATAAAATTGGGGTCGGACAAGTGTCATCGCGGCGAGAACAAGTGGACTGATTACGCCAACGTTAAAAAAAAAAACGAGTACAGCATGTCCATTTGTCCATTCTTAATCGTTGTCAAATGTGAAGTTCGCATTGAACGAAGCTATCGCATTGAAGGGGGCATTCAAATATTGGCATTACCGGTGTACAATGTCAACATTGGACCGATATACGGTTCGTTTTTGAAGTGCAAAGATATTTGCCGGGTAAATGTTAAAAAATGGACGAGTGCTGTTGTCGGCAAACAAATCAAAATTTCGTCAAACAGTGAGAATTACTTGGAATCGGCCGTGCGGACTAGACGTGACACGAATCGAAAGAAAAAACAAAACCGAGAGAATTAATTACACTTGATGTTTCTTAAGCATTTTCCCATCGAGTAGATAATTCCAAAATTAATATTTAATCTGTAATATTGTAAATATTATTAAAGGAACGTAGGTAGATCAACATTGGTTGGCTCGAGTGTTCAAAATCTCCACGCACACACTTTGACGCATTATTCTCGTGTGGAATAATTTATTTATTTAAAAAATCATTAGTGCAATTTGGACACACATACCGACGCGTTTATTTGTGTGTGTGTGTAAAAAAATCAATAAACAAGTTCGGCACTGTAATGAATTCGAGAACGCATTAGCGCGTATAATTTTATCGAAGAACTTCGGCCCGGGAGTGCCGATATCTGTACCCGAACTATTCGTTTTGTTTCATTTTATTTATTACGCGCACATTTATACACACGTTTGCCATTTTATTTAAATTTAATTTTTACGAGTGTCGCGAAATAGGGCGCGTATCGGATTTTTTCCACCGGCGAATGCGAACCGGGGTCCTTAATCTCGGACCGAGATAAACGTAACGAAGCGGTTTTAATTAGCTCAGTTCTGGCGAGGGGTCCAATAAATGTCGGGATGATTAAGATATTGGGAAACCGGTTTTTGGGAACCAGAACCAGAACCTTTCGAAGGCGTCACGCAATCGTCGGGACGGACGGACGTACAGAAGTATGCGAAAGTCGGTTGCGCCGATATCGAACGCGATAGCAATTGAAGGAAAGATGCTGCGTCTTGATTAAGTGTTTGGGAAGCGCGTACTTGTCGCTTTATCTGGATTCAAGTTAAACTGTGCTTTTTTTTGTTTTTGTTTAAGTTAAAATATTTCGCTTACATTGTGTGTGTGATCGCGGTTCAAGTGAGGCGCTAATGAGGTAAAGCTTCGTACACATTTACTCACCTATACATACAACTACGCATAGGAACGAAAGTAAATATAATCAATATATTAATAGCGATAAGAACTCTTGTATGTATGAATGGTTTATTAGTCATATGTTGTGAATTTATATAAATAGTTATCTGTACGGGAATAAATCTAGCTCGTTTAGATGGTTGAGAGCACCTGCCCGTGCGCACTGGCACGCACGGTCAATGTGTAAATAATATTTCATTTATTATCTGAGAACAAATATTCCCTCGTGTACATTTATTTGTACGAGACTTTTACGTGTCGGAAATAATATTGAATAATATATTAATAATAACGCCGCGTCGTTATTGATGGTCGGCACGGGCTCGTTCGTTATAACGAGATTTTTTCCCGCTCTCTTGCCAAATAAAATAAAATAATAAAATTAACATGTGTGGTTTGTGGTGTGTGTACGGAAAATTTTAACACTCGGACGGTGCCAAATATAGCGAAAATCCATGTAAACATCTATGTACATAAGTAAACAGGTGAGAAAGTTCAAATGCGCAGTGAAATCTACGCATTTGGTAAAGTGACATATACATACATACATACATACAAAAGCTCTCGAACGATTCTCAGAATTGAATTTCCTTCGATAATGTAAAAGCTGTGCGATATTGAAACAATCTGAAAATATACCTATCACTTTCTACGACTTTTTAACGAGTTATCAGAATCGTCACAATATATGAACCTTTCAGTTGCCAGACCAACCGCTCATAGTTAGTTATTGTTAATGTTATTGTTATTAGTTATATAGTTATTGTCTTTCTAAATATACTTTGGTCATTTTTGTATATTGATATATGGGTATGATATACATAGTCATAATACTAGGGGTAAGAATAAGTTAATTGTTAAGAATTTAAAATTAAGTAGATATATGTACATACATAGAAGAAATATCTTGTACGTTGTTGAATACAATGGACTTCTAGAAGGCCTTAGAAAAATAAACCAAATTGACAGATTCCTGGCAGACTTAAAACAACACCCCTGTACAAGTCCTAATAGATAATTAAGTTTATTCCGTAATTTTAGCTTAAAGTTACTTTTTCAAGTTATTTTAATTAAATAAATAAATAATCAACCGCAGCAGGCTTAGAAAATTATAAATTTTACAATACATCGCACAATTCGATATACAATTCGAACGATCCTCGGAATCGAACCATCGTCGATTATGTAAAGCTGCAAAGTTTGTGCGATATTGAGACCATTATAACATATATGACTTTTGTACGAGTTGAACCTTTCAGTTGCCAAACCGATTAAAAAGCAACCGCTAATAGTACTACAGAAAAGCCAATCAAACGTGAAGGATTACTAACCCTTAAGTTACTAAAACATCCTTTTGTTCCACTATTCGGCTAAAGGCGATAGATGATTCGTCATACGGGTTGTCCTCTATGTACTCTATGGTGGATATAGTCGTTGACTTTCTAAACATACTTAGGTTAATTCTGATAGATGAGAGAGAATTAGCTAAAGTGTGTTTAGAAAATCAACAATTTTCTCTACTTTCAGTAGTAGGCTGTTAGTCGGTTGGAAAATGAAAGGTGTTTGATATAATTACCGTTTGTTTATCTAATAAAAACATTACCTACTAGTATCCGGAAACTGCCGATGGCATCTTCCGCCTCATAATTAATACTTATTTATCCATAATTCGATCTCGTTTACATAGCGCGTGCGTATCGAGCGGATTAATTGAGCGCTCGGAGCTATCCATAAAGCGGTATCGTCGTGGTAATCGCAACGGGTAACCGACAATGTCCTGAGGACATGGACGTGCGGTGGCCACATCATCATCATCTTCATTCGCTTGTCTTGGGCTGCTTGGTGCGGTGTGGTCGAGGGACCAGGTGGTTTTCAGGTCCTGGGGCCATCACGACCACACCCTCTTACTCTCGAACCCGGTTGCTACCGGTGCTGATTTCTTGTAATACGGTAGTCCCGATTACCATAATGATGACACTTATATGGTGCAATCACGCCTCGGTATTTATGTGCTTTTATTGCACACATCAAAGATCCATATCTCTCTACTACGTACGATACTGTGTATGTTTAGGGCGATCGATCGATTAATTGATTAGGGGTGAAGTGAGGCGGAGAAATGGGCCATTGAAAAAAATCACTTATTTTACATTGCATTAACAAAATTCGATTGTTAACACTTTTATACGATTGTAACGATCGTACAGTTGAATAATAATTGAAAAAATGATTAAAATAACACGCACATTTTAAATTAAATAACACCGAAAAAAATCATTTTGCTTATGGCAAACATTTCCAAACCAAAAAAAACATTGTATAATTTATTATGAATGTTAAACTTTAGATGATATTATAATTAAGATCTTTAGATTAAAGGAAAATTGTGTTAAAAACTGTATAAGTGTAAAAAAAATGTCGATTTTAGTATGTGGCATTGTATGTATAAGTAATACTGCATTCTAGTCATGAGTTCCTAGTATTTTGTATTGAAATTGAAGATGTTATAAAAATATGTTAATCTTGTCTATAAGTATACGTTTTGAAGATAAAAATAGTGTGTTTATAAATGTATAAATAATGTTATAATAGAGCTATGTTGAGTATTTTAAATGTCAATAGATTAACTAGTATAAGATATATGTATGTATGTTGAATTAAATTTGATGGATGCAAATAAAACCTTTAAAGTATGGATGTTAGTATATATTTTTAAATTAGATAAGAATTAATTACCAAGATATTTCAATGACTATTTAATAAGGGGATATAATATACATATGTAGTCACAATACTAGGACTAAGAATAAGTTAATAGTTAGGAATTCAAAATTAAGTAGATCTAGGAGAAGTATCTTGTACAGGGGTGTTGTTGAATATAATGGCATTCCAGAAAATTGATAAATTCCTGGCAACCTTTAAACAGCACCTCTGTATAAGTGTTAATAGATAATCAAGTTTATTTTGTAATTTTAGCTTTACGTTACTGTTTGTTTGTAATTAGCTTCTTAAGCTATTTAAAATAAATAAATAAAAATAAAATGAAAATTCAGTGAGCATTTAAAAATCGTTCGCGCGTTCCTAGAACGGTTATAATAAACATCAGCGAATAATTATAACTTCTAATATAACAATGAGTAATAACGAAAGCGTAAATACTCGTAGATATGTATGTACGACTTGCGCATAAATAAATTAAAACGTTCATAGAGACGTGCCACGAAACGAAAGTTCAAACGGGTCATATTGTGGAGTTAGTCCAGATTCCAGGATAATTGTTTGCCCGGCTGTCCGTTTGATGTATTTGGCCATCGTCCTACGAATCGTAGGCTCTAATTATTTTTGATCACGACTCATCTTCGATACCGTTATACAGGGCAACAGCACCTCTCAAACTGTACGATTTATATCAAATGACAGCTCCCGGAACGCGATGATGTATTTTAATATTTTCGTGGAAGAAAATTTAACGGCAAACTCGCGGACACTTCGCTGCTGATTTGTAGGGTGACCAAACGCATACCACGGCTAACTTTTTCGTAATCTAAATCGTAATGCGAGTATTTAGAAGACACGAAAACAGAAGACACTGTGCCGACGATCGGCTCGGTTTAGTATAAATATTTTTATGTTTCCTGACTAACAGGTTTTATTTTTTTGGTGGCGATGATCTTTCCACACTGGTCCGTTGACGTATCTGGTTCAACTCGCTATAAATTGAACTCTGCGACTCGGCGGAAAAAATAAAATAAATCTAAAACAAATCGACAGTGTAGGTGGAGGTGAATTTCCACGGATTTATCGAAACACCCGGTGATTGCAGATACCGAAAACGGTACTACCACTACTGCTGGTTGTGTATGGCGGTCAGATAACGAGACTAATTGATGGTCGCCGCGTATAAGAACGTTCGCTCTGGAAACGACGGCTAATGATGGGTGATTTGTAACCAATACGCAAAAAATATATGGTGGTATACGTAGATGCATATCCAGAGCCTTTATTAGCGATGCTGGGACTAATGCGTGCGTGCAAGAGACCCGTTTTGGACAGGACACCGAATCCATCTGTACATTTCGATTGAGAAACTATCGAACGGGGATCGTATAATACTGCACATAATTAAAGATAAACTCAATGTCTCGATAGTATAACCGTATAACGTATCTGCATCTTGGGCCAGATGCTAACGAATTTACAGCGGGTGAAACGTATTAAAATTTTGGGTAACACGTTCCGTTCGCTAATCCTCCAACGAATAAATTCGTAATCCGTATAGATCTAATTTATATCGAGTGATATATTTGACGTCGCTTTGGTGTGGATATAATTGGAACATTTATATTCTTAGATTGTTAACGTATCCTTTACTTTGCCAATCCACTCGTCATGCACACCGAAGAAAAATGGATCATTTTTTATGACCTGTAGTATAATGTTAGTTTCAGTTTCAGCAAAATGCGTGTGTCGAAAACTGTTTATTTATTTATTTGATAGGTTTAAACCCAAAGTTTATACATAATATACATAAATATAGTTAAATTATCATTATGCAACCCCATCCCGGTCAAGTACCCTAGCTAAATGCAACTTCAAATAGGCCACATAACTAGGATAAGGTATGTAAAATAAATCAATACCATCGGCGGCCAGGGCATTGAATAGGCGGATGGCTTCAACAACATGAGACACAGTCCTAACTAGGAGTTGTTGGAAGAGATGATGATAGCGCGAACGAATGTAATTTTCGGGCACAGACAGGCTAAGTCTTTCAAGCACTGGAGGAGTCTGTACACATCGCCTCTGTACACTAGGAACATGTGCCGCAACAACAACACCTTTGAACCTCGAGTGATTATTTATTTATTTTATATAATATTAGCTAATTAGCTAATTTAACTTACATCTATTACATATTTATAACAACTATGTACATAAATCTATTACACATTATACACTATACATATACATAACTACTATCTCTCACAGAGGTGTCTCCTCACACTTTGCAAGAATGCATCTATGGTCTTAGAAGACTTGATGCACTCAGGGAGGGCATTATACATTAATACACGCCTGTGAAAAACGCCCAGAAGAAACTTACTCGGGTACAGAAATGGGTAAAGTAACCACATTCCCTTAAATAAAGATATCTAATAAGTTTAAGTTATCAAAGTGAAGTTTCACATGCTTTATGTGGATTGAAAGGCTGGAATTCTAAGCTTAATATAACGCACTTATAAGATCCCAAGCGTCACTGTAAACAATGTATACCAACGATTAAATAAATTATTAAATTTGATTAAATTATGATATCCAACGTGAGATGTTGAATAAACCGTCTCGCCGTAAAAAGTGCTACCGTACGTTCGAGCGAAACGTTCCAATCAAAGTATACAACGTTTAAACCTTAATATATGTATGGTAAGGTATACACACGAGTAGGTAGGTAGTACAGGTACCCAAATGGGTATACAATGTGTGGTATATAGGGTATGTTTGCGAGTGACGTGTGTGTGAGAGAAGCGCGGTGGGCCCCTCGCCGATCTGATGGATGTCGAAGCCAGATAACGTGATTAATGACCGTTCATTAGCGGCGAGTGAGGGTCCCCACCAGCATACAAGGAGGGCCCCCGTTCACATTTCGCATGCACTCCTTCTTGCAATAACACAGTGTTTGGTATACTCGTGTATCGATGGCCGATCTCCGGTGAGCGGTTAATACCAATTTCGTGGTGATCGTCGTCACTCTGTCTCGGCCCAGCCCCTGTTTTCAGGAATGTCGTCCTGAAATCTCAACGTTGAAATCTAATGTCGTATAACCTAACCCGTAAAATGTGCCATGAGAATCGAGAGGCGATTCGCGTTATTATAATTTATGGATGTCGTTTGGTTTTTACTTTATTTTTTTTGTCGTATTGGAAGATGAAATGTTTGCATGTGGTACATTTTTGTATTTAGATTGATTGCTCAATGTTTTTTGACTGTGATAGCTGTTGGATAATGTATTTTGTATCTGAAGAAGCTTGTGTGCGTGCCGTATACTGTAGGTGTAGACCAGCGGTCGCCAACCGGTGGTCCGCATTTTTCATAATCATCATCATATTCAGCCGCTGGATAAAGGCCTCTCCAATCCTTTACCATTCCTGTCTGTCTTGAGCAATCCGCATCCACTCGACTCCACCCATTCTTCTCAATTCATCAGACCATCTTCCACTCGGCCTACCTTGCTTTCTTTCACATCCTCTCGGATACCATTTCAGTATTTATGCGTCCAGCCCATTGCCACTTTAACTTTTTCACACGTTCTGCTATGTCTGCCACTTTGGTCATACCTCTTACCCATGTATTCCTCTTACACCAAGCATACATCTTTCAATGCTTCTCTGTGTGCACTGAATCTTACGTAGCATTCTTGAATTTAGCATCCAAGTTTCACATCCATACGTCATAACTGGCAGTTTGAATAATGAATGTATCGTTTATTTATTTCAATTTTCTATCATTATACATAAGGTGATATCCAACTTTTTGCAGAAAAACAAGTGTAATTACCATTTCATATTTAGAATGTTACTTTTATGGAAAAAAATCATGTTAGTGGTCCGCGGGATCCGAGATTTTGAATTTAGTGGTGCGTGAGGTTCGAAAGGTTGGCGACCGCTGGTTTAGACTATGGAAATAAATCAAATCATCATAGAGATTGCGATTTAGTAATGATGTCTCAAGGATATGTCAAGTCTTGGTTCAAAATAGGAAAAACTTGAGAGCGTAAGATACAAATAGAATATAAGCTATTGGTTTCGTAAATGAGTTTATGTTTGGAATTGAAATAAAATAACAAAAAAATGATATATGATAGTGATTCTCATAATTTAATTTAAAAGGAGAGAGAAGGAAAAGTATGTATGAATAATGTACGTAAACAACTGATTGATCAACTGAACGTGTAGCTATCGACGATACGATACCGGGAAGGTATAAAGAATAACGCAAAAAGGGAATAACGAGATAATCAGAATAAATTAGCTTTTAAATCGATCAATTGTGATTCAATTTTGAAACAGATCTTTTTTGACGATTTCCGTCACTGGTTTTTTTTATAGTAAAAATTTCAATACGAAATCGCAATCGAGAAGATGAACCGTGTCGCTTAATAACAGTGTCCAAATGCACGTGGACACTGTTTTTTTTTTGTACGGAATCGATTTAATAAGCTCGACGACGAGCTTTCAACGACTCAAATGAAGCGTAAAAGCTATCGGTCGTGATTCAATTTCGGTAAAAAGCGTCGAAGTGACGAATTTTTTTCCCCCCGTAGTTTGATTTCTAGGAATGAAACAAACCATGTATCGGAAAATGTGGAACAAGGCGTGTTGATCTCGTTGAGCCGACAAATGAGATGTGAAATCTTCGTGCATCTTTCCAATGCAAAATAATTTACAAATAAATACCTTAAACAGATGTCATCTTCAATTTTTTTGTTGAATTCAGCGGTGAACCAAACCATTCAAAGCTCATTCTATAATTTTTATTTAGTTGACTCCATACAACGTTTTAGTAATTAAAAATATTGGAAATGTTCTTCGAGCACGAGCGTACCGGATTTTCAGCGTGTAAATTGAAGACTTTGACAATTGACGACGAACGATGAGAGTCTTGCACGAATTTGATAATCGAGAATTTCATGCCGATTTGATTTGACGCCAATTTAACGCAGTTACAATATTTTTGATCCGTTCAAACTTGATTAGGCCCGGATACCGTTTTGTTCTGAATCACTTTATGCTTCCGTCACATCTTCAATTTTATTAATAAAAAAAAAAAATTGCAGCGATAAAAGTTAACTGTACTATCAACACTTCCGTAGGTACTTTGGGTAATCTTTTTAACGTATTAATACGTTGACTAACAATCTCGTCTGCAAAGTGAAAGAGAGTGACACTCGAGTGGCAAAGGGACAAACTGTCGTACACATTGTAAGAATTATAATAACAGCATTCTAACGAAATGGTGACGATGACTATGCACCAAAAAAATGACGAAAAGAGGCAGCAACTGCAGAAGAAGAATCTGTTGCGTCACGGAGTGTCAGCACCACCTGTAACGGATGATGAAAGCATAAAGGGGAATCGTAATAAAATTTACGGGGAACGCTTCGTAGCCTCCGAACACTCGTTGGATCGATTTCACGGTTTGTATAATAATTGACAATGCGTCAGAGATCACCAAATCTTGGAACCGCAAGCTGAAAGACAACATTGAATACTGTCGAGCTTAAAATGTCACACGAAAGCGATACTAATCCAATTAATTGAAAATACTTCAACAAAATCATTACTACTTCATTCGTTATAAAACAATCTCATTTCAATATATTTACTATCCATTATGACACTAAGAAAGCTTCTAAACATAGTTTATAGTTTACTGAAGCTTTTAGGTTTTTTAAGTGTATGAAAGACTGCTCTAAGAGCTTTCAATTCATGAGTGCATGCCTATAGAAATTCAGTATTTAGTTTGGTTTGTTATTTGTGGAATACATATTAGGTATATATGTACATATGTACATAAATGCCACGAATAACAAAACAAACTAAATACGCAATTTTTATAGATTTTCACTCATGAATTGAAAGCTCTTAAAGTACTCTTTCATACTCCACTTTAAAAACTTAAAAGTTTCAGTAAGCTATAATCTAGTGTGATCTATGTTTAGAAGCTTTCTTAGTGTCATCATCATCGTCATTTTCAGCCGTTCACCATCCACTGCTGGATCCAATCCTCTTCCATTCTTGTCTGTCTTGAGCAATCTGCATCCACTTGACTCCACACATTCTTCTCAATTCATCAGCCCATCTTCCACTCAGTCTAC
This sequence comes from Parapsyche elsis, assembly GCA_022651745.1. NCBI lineage: Eukaryota > Metazoa > Arthropoda > Insecta > Trichoptera > Hydropsychidae > Parapsyche > Parapsyche elsis. The sequence continues at coordinate 260,978 of JAGVSN010000025.1, forward strand.
CTTGCTTTCTTTCACATCCTCTCGGATACCATTCCAGTACTTCTCGCGTCCATCTGCCATCCATTCTTCTTGCTATGTGTCCAGCCCATTGCCACTTCAACTTTTTCACCCGTACTGCTTTATCTGCCACTTTGGTCATACTTCTTACCCATGTATTTCTTTTGCGATCTCTTCTTGTTATGCCAAGCATACATCTTTCCATGCTTATCTGTTTGCACTGGATCTTTCGTAGCATTCTTGAATTTAGCGTCCAAGTTTCACATCCATACGTCATAACTGGCAGTACGCATTCGTCGTATACCTTTTTTTTTAAGCATAGCGGAATTTTGGATTTAAAAACTATGTTCATTCTTCCAAAAGCACTCCATCCTAGTTTCATTCTTCGTTTTATTTCTTCTTCTTTACATCCAGTCATATTCACCAACTGCCCTAGGTATAAATAACTATCAACACTCTCTACAATATGATTATCTACTAATAGATAATAATATGTATGTACAATTTTTTTCAAATGTAGATACATAGATATTTTGGATAGTATTCAGATATTCAAACAATTTTTTTTTTTACATTTGTATTAATATTTATGCTACAATATCAGTCAAATATAGCAAAGTTTTTTTTATAACATGTAAAATTTAATATTTGTATTTGAAAAGGCCTGAAGCAAGCGCCTAGTACGTGACGGTCGTGGGAGGTATTCGTTCCGTGAAGAGCTTCCAAAAGATTTGTCGAGTGTTAACGCCTTTTTTCCCTACCAAACACGATCGGTCGTAGGAACGAAACGATATAATTGTCTGCGACACGAGCTTTTTGACCGGCACCGCCTCCGTACCGAAAAAAACATTGTCATCGAGCCGTTTTTTTCTTCCGTTCGCCTTTTCAACGGGTGCTTTGAACCCGAAACGTGGAAAATTAACGCGCGAGATTTTCCTACCGTTGGCGACGACATTTTCCGACATTATTCAAATGCTCGACGTCTGTTTCAATTTAAAACGTTAATTTAGCGCACGTACGACGCGTTAGATACGCCTCGATACGACTATAAAGGATACCAATAACGATATGTGTCCGAAGAAAAAAAAAAACCAAAACCTTCAAAGAATACGCTCACAATAGGTTATAATGTAATAATATAATCCACAGCATAGATGCAAACAAAATCGAAAATGATACGACACATTTTGTCGAAATTAATTTCAATTTTTTATTATTCCATTTGATTACAATGAAAAAGTAGTAATCTAATCAAAGAGCGTCTCTCACACAAATCAAACTAGACGCGGCGCAGTTTCTCAAACTTTTTACAATTATTTAAATCACACACAATCTTAAATCTTCGGAGAGGAAGAGCGTAATCAGCTTTTGCGGTTTTTCGAAGGCAAAAATACTCTTTTATAAACGTAGCAGACGCAGTTTGGGAGTTAAACGCGGATCCAAAGAGTTAAGTCGGGTCGAGCGCCGCTTTAAACCGATCTATCAATTACGAGACCCAAACCGAAAAAACGCAGACTGAATATCGTATTTCAGTGACGTGCCAAAAACTAAATAAAACTATTTTTCACTTGCAAAAATACTTATTTGAGATTTTCAACTGTTAAAAATTAAATCATTACAATGTTTATTAAATTGAATCATTCGTGAATATTGAATAGGAGCACGTCAAGCTTAATAGTTATTATTTGGGTAATTTTTTCTCAGTTTGATACTATTTATAATATACAGTACATATGTACAGGCCTCTGTTGAGATCAAATAATTTGATATAAATATTGAAATGTAAGATCGATAACCGTTCTAATGCAGCGCAACAGCGCAAGGTGTTTACAATTAAACAGATCATTACTTTAAATCGGTTGAAGGAAAAAAAAATACATACAAAAATCGATTGTGTTTGATCGCCGCCACTGGATTGCACCGATGGAACAAAAAACAGCGGCGGGCGTGTTTTTCTTATTACTCTAATAGAAAGGTTTTTAACCAGTCAGTCAGTCGAGTTAAAAAATAACATGCAATTTGAGTGGGCCGTGATCGCTACCACAACCGGTATACAAAGTCACTTACGAGAGAAGTTTGAGAAGCGAAGGAAGGCATCGAACACTTATTTATACAATACAATAAAATACGAATCTAAGAAGAAAAAGAGTCGACATAAAATTATATTACTTTTTCAAAGTGAAAAAACCCAGAGGTTATCTCCCACCGACGTGTTTTATTAATTAGGTGTAAAATTTAAATCGACCGCGTGTTTGTTTCTCGAATTTTTCGCACAATCGGAGCTTTCGGCGAGATAGTAGGTAAGTGTTAAGCGCTTTGCGTAATGACACTTTAATGGCGCGAATTGGTGAATGAACTTATTAAAAAACATGAGCTACTCGGAGGCTCGCAGCCACCGAAGATTCTCAGAAATGAGGTTGACGACCCCGCCATCATCGGAAGGTGCTTCAGGTAAAATGCAATTAGTCCGTCTCGAGCTCGGAAAAATAGGTTAAATGCATAATTGCACTTCATTTTCTAAATAAACGCACGAAGAATTATCGTGCAAGCAGCAGAGGCGCTTCACAACACAACATAACACCACTTAAACCAAAATCAAAAGCTCGTGCTTAAACATGCACAATTGCAGAATATAGTATGCAAAATTTAACTCTCATATGTACATACATATGTACATATGGCGTTTTGTTCCTTATACATTTCTGCACGGTTCCATTAAACCAGTAGTCGGCAACCGGCGGCTCTGGAGCCGCATGCGGCTATTTATCTGAAAACTTGCAGCTCTCGCTGTCATCAAACGTTTTCCCCAAAATGTTAACACACAATTTACACAAGATCAAAATGAATCCCATTTCCACAACGTCATGGCTATAAAAAGCTTTAAAGTCGCATTTCAGATTAACTTTTTAGTAATAACATTAAGAAATATCATGATGATAACTTATTTCATAAATGACTAACATTTAATTTCATTTTGAATATATAATCCGAAAATAATACACAAGTTTTCCCTAATTTGGCTCTTATCTTGAAAAAGGTTCCCGACCACTGCATTAAACTGTACTAAACTTTGCAGATGAATTTACTATGAGTCTTACGGGGGTTTTCGATTGCAATACGACGCTTTTCAAGAGCGGATTGAGTATTACCAGAAAAAGTGAATGACTATTTTTACCCAGGCAATGCCAAGTACTCGTCTGATTATAAACATACCCATACATGTGTAAATTGAATTGCTTTTGAATGCTATGACGTCACACTTGAACAGCACACACAACCGCCTAATTGATATAAGTTGATTAAAAGATTACGCGTAATAAAAAGTGTGAAAGCTTTTTTGTGTAGTTTACGACGTTGACGATAAGCTCGAGCGATATTTTTAAAACGTACCCATATAAATTAATTTAATAATAAGGAAGTTTTGCAGATGCTTTTGATTTACTGCGCGAATGTATTTATGATTTATTACGAAGGGCAAAATTGTTGCAAAAAACATCGTATATAACACAGTTTGTGATAAAATCAAATTATATTGTATGTATGTATGTACATACATATGTAGGTTTACTACATATTCAATCAATTGAATTTGAATGTAATGCCGCGTTTAAGCCGAAGAGAAAAGCGTAATACGATCACCACACAGACACAGGAGGAGAGCTTTTTATCGAATTGCAGAGTTCATCAATCTTTTCACGTCGAAGAATCACTCAATATGTTACACGTGAACATCCCAACCGCACATACACGCGAACGTTTACGCGTACAAAAGTAAAGGTTTCGAGTATTAGTATTCTAGGACCGTTTCGAGACAACACGAAAACCCGCATTCGAAATCGACCAAAAAAGACTGGGGCAGGTGGAGTGGCATTACGACGAAATCTTTCATTCAGACGAATCGTTCGCAGCATTTGAATTTCGAACTGCGTTCGTGTTTCACGACTTTCGACCGTACCTGTACTACGTACATATGTATGTATGTGGTCGATGTGTATTCATTAACATTTTATTGCGATCGTAAATTAGGCGGCGAACTTCGCCGGCGAAATTGTATCCAGCCGTTTTATTGCGAAACTCGGTGACATAAATAACGACAATAATAATTGTTGTGTGTGTATTTTGTAAATACCGACGCACACACACACAATAGTCGTAAACGCGAAAACAATATTAATAACAAATATTTAAGTATATAAATGCTATGCTCGTTTATAATCACAACTTCATGTTATCACGTTTCGGCAATTACCGATCTGCGTCTGTGGTCCATCCACACCGCGTATTTTTATATCGATAGATCGGATAGAATTCGAGGAAAAAACTGGTCCACTTTTTCTCTCGAGTGCTTTTCCATGACACGTGATTCGTGATTTGGCTGTTAAAACGGATCGACATATTTTGAATTGTATAAATGTTTGATTTACTTTGATCGAAGCGAAAAATTTTCACCAAATACTCGCACATACACATCTAATTTTGCTTATTTATTTATTGTAAAAGTTCAATATAATTTAATGATTACATAAACTCTCAGTGATACCATTAGCTTCATTTAAAACGAAAAAATCAAAGCAAAATCAATTGAAACGGCTATTATGAAAATAAGCGCACGAAAACAGGTACAATACGTGCATGTATGCAGAATGAGTTGCAATCTAACGTACGTGTATTTTTATGATGATTTAAACAAAATAGGATTAAAAATAAACTCTCGAGTCTAATAAGTGCCGCTTTCGATTAAGAATCACAATGGAAAACAAATTTAAATACCTCAAATGAAAAAACAAAATGTATACATTTCGCGAGTTTAACTTTACTATTGAATTGAATCACACAATGCCATTTTTTTTTTGCTTCAATTTTATAATAAGGATTAATAGACATATTTCTCTATTTTGTTTATATGCAAATTGAACCGTGTTATTTATTTTTTTACGCCGGATTTGCTCGTGGTGATTGATGAGCAGTGCAATTTTTATTGATAGGATGCCGATGGAAACGATAAGGAACTGTCAAGTCGAATTTGTGCGGTTAATTAAAGCTAACTCACAACAGCATAACGTTAAAAGCTACATGTAATAATAATCAGTGCTTTAAATAGTAAGCATGCAGTCGTTCAAATACATACATACGTATGTAAACAAACGTCATGTTACGTTTTGCACGATCGCACGGGCATTTGAGGTCAAGCTGAGATCCAAAAGGTTGTACTCCTCATCTTCGTCCATTGTCTGCAAATGGTTGTTGTGTGCAAACAGTTCAGACAATTAACGAGCGTTACACACCTTTTGTTCGCGTGCTCTCTGGCGATCGCACACGAGGATCAATCACACGCAAACGTACAAATTAACCGTTTGCTTCGATCATAATAGCACGCGAATCGAATCTAGACAATCGCAACTAACTTCTGACGTGACATTCGAAACAACTGAAATACGCGTTCTTGGTGGTTTTTTTTTTTTTTTATATTAGAATTTGAAAACTGGTTCGAAGCTGTGCTTTCCCGCCGTTGCGAAAGCACTCGTGAACGTTCAATCCTTTTTCGTACGATTCGAATCGTTTACATGCAAATAAAAGTGTCGTAAAACGCGGGAATAGGTCACCGTGAAAGTGAAACGTTTAACCCCATGGCTAGTTGTTAAATCGAAATCGGAAAAGCGCTTCTATTACTCCCACCGAATGATTGAACAAGCGGAAAAGTGTTTCGTCGTTGTTCCCGGTGAGAAGCTCGTTCTATGTATAGGCAGAGGCTAATTAAATTTTATGGTTATGAACTTTAAACCGCGATAAGCGATCGGAACAACGCGCAACGTCGTATAATGTATAACGATTCGACAACAACGGAACCGACGAAAAAAAACATTAAAAAAAAAATTAGATACCGTTTCGAAACGTTCACCTGGTTAATTGCAGGTTAGACGTTTTGTTGTGTGTGTTTTTTTACCCCCGCCAAGTTTAAAATCTGTGGCGATTCTGATAATCGATAGTTCTTGGAATTTTCCGCGTGATGGTCTGTCACGATTGTTGGTTCGGTAACTCTACCTTTGTAGAATTGGAGCGAATTTATCGGCAAGGATTGGTTAAAAAATCAATTTTCAATGTGATCACACGACTTTCTTCAATTGTAAGCTATAAAATGGCATGCGATAGAAAATCGTCAAACTAAAGGAAATACACAAGATTTGAATGTAATTATTCCGAAATAATAAATTATCAAGAAAAACCAAATGCTAATTTTAAACCAATTATCATAAAATTGAAATATTTCAACCTATATCTATTATAAGCTTACATTTATTAAACAATGTTCGAAAAGCTGGAAGCATTGAATTTAAGAAATAATGCATAATTCTGAACCAAAAAGTATTGTACACTACAATACTAATGGTTTTAAATAATTCATTACAAATAAATATATTTGAGTTTATTTTAAAAACAAAGTTCATAGTGCATAGCAATTAAAAACATTTAAAGGTTACTTTAGATCAGTGGTCGGGAACCTTTTTCGAACTTAGAGCAAAATTAAAGATAACCTTGCAAAATTGGTAAGTTTGGGAGCCGCAACATATTATTTTCGGATTATATATTCAAAATTAAATTAAATACATAGATGTAAGAATCTTTGTGATATTTCTTAATGTTCGACAGTTTATTAATAAAAAGTATTATTGAAAAACGATTTAAAGCTTTTTATAGCCATGAAATTATATGTAGAAATAGTATTAATTTTGATTTTGTGTAAATTGTGTATTAACGTTTTGTGTTTCGCTCAAAATGTCGGCTCCGGAGTGGCCGGTTCCCAGCCGCTCAAAAGATTTTTATTGTACTTACATACTTGTACATACTTGTAATTTACATTTTGAACTTGTCTTTTGAAACTTCCTGTGTACTGAACTATGCAATAGAAACCTAATGATATACACAGTGTGTGTGTGTGATGTAATGATTGTGCAATTACAACAAAATAAAGCATAGCAACGAGCACACGCACAGGAAAAACCTAATAGAAAATAGAAGCTATCATAAAATCCAACCCTTGTCATAAATTTGTAACGAATGGCCGTTCTAGTGTACCTATAATGTGTATCAGTGTTGTGAAATCGAGGGGTCGCGGTCGGGTTACGTCGTGACACTCGCTAAGCGGCTAACTGAATTTTCGTGTGCGTGTGGCAGCTCAATCTCTAGCAACAATAAATTACCACGGAGGTCACGTGGGTCGTTGCCAATCAATTACACGTGAGCAAACATGCTCCAGAGAAGACTGGTGGACCACACTTTACGACCCAATCGACCCACTACCGTTAGATAAAACCAAACCGACCGAAGAACACATCCCAAGTCACAAATCTCTATAAAGATACAATATTATAGCATTGCGCAATACGAGGAATTGAGCCATGACCGATAATACACGCACGTTTGGAGATAACTTTACAGCTCTATCCACTCTGTAGGGTATTACATACATACATACATAGACTCGTGAATTGAAGGTTCGTTAGACAGTATCGAAGTTAACATGCGGTTAACGATCAATCGACGCATAACTCAAGTCACCCAAAATGGCACATTGCATTCGCTGCTTCGACACTCGCTAGCAGGAAGGAGTTGGGGTGTTACCAAAAAAAATAAAAACACATATAAGATGTGTGTGTGTATTTAAATCGGTGATTTATCGCGACCAATACGAGTTTTATTCGACTTCGGAAAGGCGACGTACGATATCGAGCTGGAGGATCTGTCTCGGGCCAGAACTTATTAACTCGACGACGGATACCAGAGCAACACTCGAGGATCGGAATCCGAAGACGAGGGGCCATCACAAGAGCCGCCTTTGGAGCATCTCGTTAGGCCGATAAAGGTTAACGTTCCTCGGCCAAGACATGTCGCAGTACGTATGTATGTACGTAATTGGAAATGCGAATGCAAATTTCCAAATGTTTAAATTGAACCTTAAATTTACTCACTGTGACGATTCGACGATTTGATGCGTCGAAAGTAAAGTTTACTCACCTGTAACAAAGAATAAAACGAAATTTGATTAATACATTATGATAAACAGTATGCGTATTGAGTAAGTGGATACATATTTTTTTCGACACAAAAAATAAAGTAAAAAGCACGGCTCTGAAGGGAATCGTCATTAGGATCAATTCAAACGTCAAACGAGCCATCAAAAACAAAAAACCCTCCTTGTTTGATACTTCGATGACGAGATAACCCAAACGAGACGTGCATGGCATATATAAAACCGCACAAATACCATTCTATTCAAATGAATCTACGAGTTTAAGTTTTTTTTGTGAAAATCAAATATACATATGTACATACCTACGTATATGTAGGTATGTACATACATACTGTGTGTTTTAAGTTTATTCTATCAAACTGTCATATCGATGGGTTAGTGCACAGATATTGTATGTCCAGTTTTTACCGAAATTGGGTTATCATACACACAAACCTTCATGTTTAAAAAGTATCATATGTCCAAATAGTATATTTGAAAAGATATTGCCCTATTCGAATATATAATATATCCATTTCGTCCATAGTTTTCATGCAAAAGAGATGTACATACATATGTATGTATGAGTCGCCTAGTTCCAAATCCCGATAAGTCCATAAAACTCACTTGTTCGCAAACTGCTACATACTTATCTGCTTGATGGCGTTTAAACTTAATTTTGTTGATATTAAACAAAATATTGAGATTAGAAACATGGACTTATCGTTGTTTGTTTCTAAATATGGCTTTTATCAGCTTTTATCATAGTGCAATTGTCAGTTTTTTGAACTAACACTGATTTTCAATATTTTTTTACGGCGCATTTGGCGGTATTTGGAATAATTCAAGTATAAGGCATCGTTTGAAAACATTCTTAGAACCAGAAAATATTTTATTCTCGTTTTTTTATATATTGTGGACTTATCGGGATTTGGAACTAGGCGACTCATATGTCACTTACAATATTTTAAAACAAAACTGGACATACAACATCTGTGCACTAACCCATCGATATGAATATTAGACTTTGTTGAAATTTCTATCCATAACCAATTTATGATTAAATTATTATATTTTTAAATCCACCTGACATTTATCTACCTGTTTTGAATATTTTGTTTTCATCCTTCATCATTCAAACTGTGAGTTTCCAGATTGTTTTATTCAAACGTATGTACATATATTATAACATACAATATCTATGTATTAATTTATGTATATTATGGAATATTTATCTATGTATATAGTGTGCCATATTTTGCAATCAAAAAACTTTGAAAAGTACTGTTTTATTTTTATAATCACTTGAAAAAAAAAAAAATTGTGCAGCTTTAGAAAAATGACTGCATTTTCCATTGAATGCTAATTTCCATTCGCGCCCAACTCCATCGTCACTGTTCAGTATGGATTATTATAATGACATTTTCGAATTGAATAAAAGAAAATGAGCACATAGAGTCCTTAAACGTGGGATTGCATCGACGAGATGCATAAACAACATGCATCGGCTAGAACAGTCGTGTGTAACAAGATCAAGAAGCGCCGATACGAAGGCTTGACGGAGAGCAGGAAACCGGACGTCAATCCGGAGAAGAGGTGCTGTCAACCAGAGGAATGTATTACAGCCACCGTATACTATGTAACAACGCGTTCGAATAAGTGGGTAAATAATCCTCAGGTTTCCGCGGAGCTTTGCGGTTTCCGGAAAATTCACGGTCCTCCAGGACTAACAACACAGTCTCCCCGCGAGATTAACGACTCGTTAGTTCCATCTCACCGCAAATCGGTGCCTAATCGACCTCTGACTTCGCAGGTATCCCCCTAAGCGCACAGAAAACGGTCATTTTCTAATCATATAAACCGTTCCGAAGGTGGATGAATATATCGTGTGTACAGTGGTAAATGACCACGATGCACTCATGCGAAAGAACGACGCGATACCGCAACGATGATGATGAGGTGCAAGTTCAAAGATTTGCACATTTCGTATCACATCACATCAAAATTATAGTCTCAGTGTGTGCACACAATCTTTCCATTTCGAAATAACAAACTTGAAGGGTTTTAGAATGATTTGTTTGCGTAGAATGTGACGTTGATTAAATGCGTTCTCACATGCAAGACAATCCACGTTTCATACTACAATATAACAAGTGATAAGAGAGGTCAGATATCAGTAATTGAATAATTTATCTTCAGTCTGTTCCTTGTATGAAATTTCTGTCAACGATTAAATTATCAGCAACACATTTTACAGAAGTACATCCTATGATCCTGTGGAGCTTAGAAGTTACTTCAGTATTTCTCAGATGGCTCATGAGCTATTTCAATATATGTACAATGAGAAATAGTCGGATAATTAGAATATAAATATAACTATACAATTTTGAACCATTTGCCGAGTTCATTTGAATCAAATTTTTGTCTCGCCTCGTATATGTACATATGTATGTGTTTAAATCTTTATTTATTGTTCGGGGAAATAAAAACGAGTGCTGTTAATTTCGTGAGTCGAAATGAAAAATACGTGCAGTGCTAGTGGTAGCGACTCGCATAACCGACAATTTTAACGGATTAAAATCGAGACTTAATCTGTCGACAAACCCACTTAATTGCATACGTTTTAAAAACGATTTCGTCCGAAACGATTTGGAAACGAGTGGGACGCCGAGATTAAGACCAATTTTAAATAATAATCGATGCAATTCGCAAGGACTAACAACACAATACAAATATAACGCACATTCGGAAGATCCAACGCAAGCAAACCATTGCAAATATCCACAGACGTGCAATCGTCACGGGATAATTGTCTTTATGTACGATCCGAATTTATTTTACGTCTTAATTCTCATCGGACGGTAGGTATGTATGTTTGTATGTAGGTACGTGAACTTTAAGCGAGTTTCTTTTCCGGCATACACAAGAACACCATTGGATCGTAGTTACTGAACTTTTATAGTGTTTGAGATTGCTTTTCGTAACGTTTTGCAGAAGAGCGTGAAAATGGCGATTCGTTCCGCGGGATGATGACGGGACCGAGCCGCCATCATCGATCCGCTCTCAAACTTAGATTCCCACAAATGACCTTTATCGTGACCACAATAAAGTAAGTAGGTACACAGTGTGGAAATACCCGAAGCTCAATTAAAACCACCAATAAAATGTTTCGAGCACTGGGAACGATAATTTTATGTAGGTACTTGCAACCATGGCACGTTTAGTTTTTCCGTTGAAAATTCTCGCGAGGTGTGTGTGTGCGAATTCCACGATCGTGCCTCGGTGGCCATCGAGCAGATTTAGCATGAAAGTGGCCGACAGAACTGATCCGTGACATTGCCGTGAAGGAGGTACCAGCCCTTTGCAAACGTTTGACAATCGCCGATAACACGTGTCGATCGGAACGTTAAATGCCCGCCGAGAAAACTCCTTTGAAACGCAACACCGAACAAACCGTATTTTCGCTTTTTTTTTTCCTCTCTCTATATTAACTTTGACAATAACAGTGACATTGGATGCTGAAAACGGACAGTAAATATACTGAATCCAATGGGGGAAACCTGCTTTTGTTTGTGACCTGATTCTTTGCTGTTGTTCATAATAAACCTACACAGAGAATAAACATACTTCCAGAAATAAGTAGGTAAGACATTTCCCTGAGAAATAAAATAGGGTTTATTTCCACATATGATTGTAATATTAACTATTGAAATTTACACTTAAACTGTCTTACTATTACTCTATATTTGATATTCAAAAACGTTAAGAATCAACTAACAAATACCATACACTTCATAGTATCATACCTATGTACATATGTAATATGCAGAGTGATGCAATTAAAGTGAAACATTTTTTTGACACAAACCTACATATGTAAAGGTAATATTACTGCAATATGGTGATGCGGGCCGGAAATATAGTCGTGTTTCCCGACACTATTGTTCCACTATTGCTGGTATGGCCGTGTGTTGGCGAGTATTGTCGCCATATTGCCGATGATATCGCTCGGTTTACGAAAAAAAAAAATCTGGGCAATAATAAAACAGCAACTACTTGCCGGCAATCATTGAGCGATACATTGCTGCGACACATATTGCGCATGTGATGCTGAAAATGTTGCCGGATGGTTGACGAGCAATACTGCTGATTTACTGTTTTAAGCCCCTTGATATGTTCAATAAAAACGCTCATCTAGACTTCTAAAAGACAAATAGAGTGGTTGAAGTTTGGAACCGCCTCCCAAATCAGCTAGTAACTTCTGAAAATGCAAACCTCTTTAAAAATCATCTCGACAAGTTTTCGGATATATGTAAATGGATTTTTGTAATCCTTCAAATATAAATAACTAAATAAATAAAAAAATTGTATGTACAAATTACAACAGGGATCCATTAAACAACAAATTACTGGGATCCATCGACTTTGCCACCTGCCCATTTATTTTAAACAAAATAAACCTTTAAAGAGTAAAAATTTATCTATCGCATATTTACGAAACATTTTCTCAGTACAAATTTGTCATACGTGTAACCTTGAAGTTATTCCATTTAAACTTACGCTGTAGGTACAAGAAACTCGACAGTTTACAGATTACATCTATAGCATTGATAATGCATATAAAATTTAGCGATACATAGATATAAAAATAAAGCGACACTAAAATTTATCACCAGTAATGAAAAATAAAACGTAGAAGTATCGCCAATATATGTAGGTACATTTACGATGTATTCCGTTGGATTCGCATAACTCCAGTTTTAATATAAAACGCATACAAACACGAAAAAAAAAAAAAAATAAGAGCATTCGTATACAGACAGACATTCGGACGACTTTTAAAAAACGCTTTTATCGCATTACGCCGCAGAAGAGGTCATCAATCAACGGCCGCGACCAATAAAAACGACTCACGAATCGAATTCTAGATGAAAACGCGCGCGTCCTACAGTGAGACAGGTGTAAACTGGTTTTTAGATAAGCGGAGTGAGTGACTCTCGGTACCTATGCAGGTAAATATACACATACCGAGAAATCTGTTGTATTATACGGGGGTCCGATTGACTGACATCGAGTTGCGTCATCTTCGGAGACTAACCCAATTGTGCGTGGGCCCCGTGTGATGACTTTAACAGGTCCACTTGTCGCCTTTTCGCTAGATCGATGTTACGCGTGTCACAATCGAACGATTGTATCTACTTTGGAATAGGAATATTCAAATGCGAGCCGCGAAGAATCGTAGGTATAGCGCGGTGAGCGTTTCGATCGTCAACGGCCGTTTAATAAATCACTATCGGCGTTTGCAAATGCGCTTTTGCGAGCCGCGGCGAACGAGCATTAGTGTAATTGTTAATCACATTTAATATATTGAATTCGTGCCGCGGGGCGAAAGGTATTTTATTGCACCCTCATCGGGATCGAGGCGTTGCCGGGCACAATTAAAACGAAGGGTCTATTAAAGCGTGGAACGCGGAACACCTTTGTCTTATATTATTTTAAGTCGTAGCTGTTAGTTAATTGACAATTCGCAATTAACTATTATCGGATAAAATTTCCTACAATTGAACCTAACCTAACCTAACCTGTTCATTAACCCATATATTTAATAATAAACTAAAATATTAATTAGTAATAAACATTTTAACATCCATACGCCTTTTACACCTAGGACAATTGGTGAATATGACTGGATGTAAAGAAGAAAAAATAAAACGAAAAACTAGGATGGGGTGCTTTTGGAAGAATAGTTTTTAAATCAAACATTCTGCTATGCTTAAAAAAAAGGCATACGACCAACGCGAACTTACTGTACGGATGTGAAATGTGGATGCTGAATTCAAGAATGTTACGTAAGATCCAAGTTCACACAGAGAAGCATGGAAATATGTATGCTTGGTATAACAAGAACAGATCGTTAGAGGAATACATGGGTAAGAAGCATGACCAAAGTGGCAGATATTGCAAAACGTGTGAAATAGTTGAAGTGGACACATAGCGAGAAGAATTGATGGCAGATGGACGCGAGAAATACTAGGATGGCATCCGAGAAGATGTACATAGACCAAGTGGACGATGGGCTGATGAAATGAAAAGAATGTGTGGTCAAGTGGCTGCAGATTGCTCAAGACAGACAAGAATGGAAGAGGATTGGAGAGGCCTTAATCCAGCAGTGGATGGTGATGGTCGTAGAAGATTCTACCAAAAATTGCTAGAATCCTCCCATCCATTATTCGTATGCTAACCCGTTATAGGGTCTGAATACTTGTGTTTTTAGACCTGTTGATTAACTTTCCCGTCCAAAAAACAAAGACAAGTTGTGTCAGATACATCAACAACCACGTTAGATAAACTAACGCAATTTGACAGGAGACTGCCGATATAGGTTTGTTATATAGTTATTATTTATTACCTAATATCAAAATCTTGCTAAGAGCGATGGTAAAAGTCGAAAACCATCGAAGAGATTCGAGCCCCGAAACTTCGTTCATGAGACTAGAGCTCTACCGTTTAAGCTTTCACCTGGCTATCATAATTTTCCTATCACTACAAAAACGAGCTCGTAAAAAAAGTATTGAGTTTTCCATTCAACTTAATTTGGGTCATAAAAATTTAAGCAATACTTTTCTAATTTTACAAGGTGGTTGTGTTTCTAGCCTTAAAGGCTTTTGCAGTGTAGTCTATACATCTAGGGTTTATGTACGTTTTTGACCCTCGCCAACATACACCTGTACAGTGAGAGGGTTGTATACTGACAAGTGGTTGGTTTATTGGTTGTCTGGTAGATCAGGTGTGTCCGTGTAATGGCGGACTGTTGAAGATCGCCGAGGCCACGACTCGCTCAACCCTTATTACACGCTCATGCCACCTTTAACACTCGTGTTGTTCGCCTCGGTCACGCTTCCCTCACTTGGCAAATAGTGGTGTTGTTTTGCGAGTCAGCAACAAAGATGGCGGCAATCAGCCACCGCATTTTATAAGCAAAATTCAAAGATGAAAGATTCGAGAGAGAGAGAGAGAGAGAGAGCTCGACGCGCGGGCGAGCGCGAAACCCGCGCAATGAAATCTCGCCAACTTTTTACATTGTTGTTGTTGTTTTATACCTTGTTCCGTGCCGATGATGTAAAATTACCTTAATGAATCAGATATCATTGAACTTGGCTATATATTTATCCACTGGCTTACCTTTATACGGTGTAATTTTGCGATTCGTGATAAAGATTGTATCTTACTAAAATATAGTAGAATTTTCATTGAAGGAAATGTCTATTGTAAATGTGCAGTTGGGTAAAGAATCTATAATTTAAATATAATCAATATGATAGTCTACATCGGAATTGCATACCAGCTACCTCAGCATATACGCACAAGGCTCAGTACGCCAAATTTATAGAACCAACTGTTATTTTATACTTTTTTACTTGAAGACGAATAGAAGTTGTATTTATTTGTATGCATGTCTAAAATGTATAGTGGAGAATTTGATAGCATATGGTATAGTTTTTACTTTATTCATGTTTTTTGTTTTGAAGCTTAAATATCTACATATTTTCTTTATATATGTACATAGGTACATGTGTATAATATATGTATATATATTGTGCCGAATTATTGTGTGGCTCTTATGTGAAAAAAGCAATATTTTGCTGAATTAGTGAAATAGATAAAGCGGTAAATATACACGAAATTGGCAAAATATCTGCTGATTACGTGTAATTGCAGCTGTCAAATATATTTAGAATTAATTAGAAAAGCAACAGCCTATAGACACTGTAATTTTGACAGTTACCGCATTTGTCAAAATAATGGTCATTATTAATCAACTTATATGAGATCAAACAGTATATACATACATAGGTACCTATATCAATCATTATCTATTTCACGTATTCAGCAAAATATTGTCTTTTTCGCGTAAGAGCCAGTTACAATAATTCGGCGTAACATATGTACAAACATATTATGTAGGATGTTGGTATGTAATAATAATATGTTTTATAATGTGTTTTGGTATGTAATTAAATTTTTCATGTAATATGATTCATTTTTTTTGTTTTTTAAATAATTTGAGGTTCGTAGCCAGTAAATAAATAAATAAATACTCATTTGCTGCGTTGAAATATTATACGCTTTAAGGTAAAGCCTTACCGAACACTGATAGGTACAAGTACTTTGCATTGCTTTGAATCTAATTTGTTTGAAGAACAATTCCTACAGTCTAAGATTCACACAAAGGCTTTTCTATTGGCGATTGGGGGGATAGCAAGCGGGCAAAGCAAGCGAGCATAGCAACCTCTCACGAGCACAGATGAAGAATCTCGCGCTAGAGGGGAATTAAATACGAAACGAGCGTCACGTACGAAAGCGGGGTAGTTGCATTGATATAAATTGCACGTCTACTTAGTTACGACAAGCAATTTAATACGCGACTCGTTACCTCTGTAATGCGCTGCTTATCTCGCGGGTAAGGGCGAGTTATTAGCTCTGCGGAGGTTTCGCTCGACCTTTGTTGTCGTGCCAGAACGAGCCATCGCCCCTATATAATATGTAGATACACATTATATAACGTGTACTTATAAGTAAGACGCGACCCCATCGCGTTGACCCGCGACAGTTTGAGAAGCTCGAAGAGAACTTTTCGTCCGTGTCAAAACTGCAAGATGGATGGAGACTTGGACAGACTCGCTCTGCGCGGATTGATGTGCACGCTCATCTCACAAACAGGTCACTAAAGCGAGCCGCATACACTTTAGAAGCGAAATTTCTTACAAAATATATAACGTATTCAAAGTTTGCCAGTGCTGAACTGTCATATGTAATAGTTGTCGTGTATGACACCTCGCTGAACTTCTATAGATTGACCAGTATACAGTAGAAACAGCTACCCAATGTATACGGCGAGGCGTGAGAGAGAGTGGCGTATCGATCAGCGTTGTCGAACGGGCGCATGTGCAGCATTAGGAAACGTTGAACACAATGGCGTCGGAATTAACATGTGCATATCATTATCGGCAAATCAGGAGCACACGACGCAGGAAGAGAGGTGCGAGAGACGCTCACGACCGTAGAGATCTTCATCGGAAAAACACAAAAGCCGTTGCTAATAAACGTGGCCGCGTTTCTATCTTAATTCGATCTTAGCGAAAAAACAAACGAGATCTATTTATTACTTGGGTACTCAAATTTTCACACAGGGCGATACGTATCGGCGAATTTTCTGCAACGAATTGCACAAGTCATACAGTGTCATAATGAAAAATCAAATTGCTACACTATAATCTAAAATCTATAGAATGGAATAACCCTGAAGGTAGGTCTATATATTAAATCTGTCATAACAATTAGAACATCTTCAAATGATAGTTTTCTTTGTGCTATTCATTGAAAAGCGTTTTACTTCCATTATAATTAGATTTAGTTGTATGCACGTTACGTAAAAGAATCCAAACAGTTAAAATTTGAGCCTAAACAGAATACACCCGTCCCTCAATTTACGCGGTTTTACAAATTGGATTTTAAATTCATCCCGTGCGTCTTCTGGCGCGGTGACAAATAATGGTCAGCAGTGGATACTATGTACTTCGATGATCCAACCATTAAATCAAGGTATCATCTCAACATTTAAGAAGATCTATTACAATTCCAGAAATTTGGAAAAAAATCACAATTTTAAATTGCTTGCAGTAAAAAAAACACGTGTCTTTTATAACGCAGTAAATAGAGGGACGAGTGCACTTATTTATACAGGATATTCTTCGAATAAATAAACAATTACGTCAAATATCAAAGTGTGCACATTTGCACAGAGCTTATTGTTTAATTGAACATTAATTTTGCAATAATAATGTTAACAAAGTGGAAATTATTTCAACATGAGCTTTGCGAATACAAAGTTTAAAACCATTACCCAACAAGGAAACAGTCAACCCATTAAATCAACACACCACTAGCAATTAGCATTTGTACATAAATACTACCAATATATGTACATATCTACGGCACAAAAAAAAAAAAAAAAAATGATATATAATCGATGAGTGCGATGATTTTAAATTAACTTTAACATTTTTTTATACATCGTTAATGATTAATGGATAAGGCGATAGATACTCGTCGAAGTTCATCGCTAATGTGAAATAATGAATCCGACTCACGTTCACGACACGTAAAATACATATCAATTAATAACTCGGCGGTTTTCTATTTGATGCACACCGCAACAACGCAACACCCAGTACGTCGATAAAAAAAATTGAAACGGAACCCAATGAACCCGTAGCACTTGAAAAAGTGTAAGATTCGGCAACTGAAGGGTTAACACGGTATATGTTTATGTATGTGCGCGGTGTCTCAGAGTGACACACCGCACCGGTCCAGTGTGGCACGAATGCAGATCTGTGTGTGTAAGAGGCCTCATTAGGGACAATCAGAGACGGTGGTGAACCTGCGACAGGACCCTTTGGCAAGTGCTTTCTGCCAAGATGCCGGTTGGCAAAGGTGGCGTCGCCTAATTAGCAGGTGAGGTCGTGACGCCAACTGAGCCCGACAGACAAATGAATCGACATTCGGAATCGCGCGACACCTACTTTCGACGACGATTTACCCGCTTGTTGCCTTTTAAAACGACGTTTGTTTGTACGGCGAATAAAATAAGGAGATACTCCTCGGTGGGATTCCAATGAGAAAAGTCGGAAAAACACTGTTTGAATTGTGGAAAATTGAAGAAAACTCGAACCACCAAATTAAGTGCCCGTAGTAGGTAGATTTTGTTTTGACTTTTTGGTACAATGTTAATATTTGAGTAATTAATAAGCTAAATAGAAATAAGCGTAGGGTTTTTGGGTCATTTATATATTTGGGTCATCATCATCATTTTCAGCCGTTCACCATCCACTGCTTGATGAAGACCTCTCCAATCCTCTTCCAATCCTGTATGTCTTGAGCAATTTCCATCCACATATTCTCAATTAATCAGTCCATCATCCACTCGGTTTACCCTACTTTCTTTCACATCCTCTCAGATGCCATACCGTTCCAGTATTTCTCGCCATGTGTCCAGCCCACTGCCACTTCAACTTTTTCACACGTTCTGCTATGTAAATATATCTGCCACTTTGGTCATACTTCTTATCCATGTATTCCTCTTACAATTTCTCCTTGTTATACCAAGCATACATCTTTACATGCTTCTCTGTGTGCACTGGGTCTTACGTAGCATTCTTGAATTTTATGTAGTACCTGTGTATCTACATATAAAGATTGCACTTTTAAATCAACTTTTATTTATTTAAATTACATGGGCAGGCGGGGATTATAAAAATTCATTTATATTCAAAAACTTGGTTACTAGCTGATTTGAGAGGCGGTTCCAAACTTTAACCACTCTATTTGAAAAGAATGAATCACTGACAATATTAGGAGTCTCAGAGTATGACCAGAGCTTTTTTTTTTAACGTGAGGAGGTTTCTTATTGGACATTTATATTTGATACCAACTTGATGCTGTTTGATCGATTTCAACTTCAACAATAAATTAAAGGTTGTAGTTCGTTCCATAAAATTAATCGTATTTTCATTTTTTATACATTCCATAACGATATTTGATAAAATATGGCACACGTTTAATCGCAAGCCCAATACATACAACTAAACAAGTATAAATTAACCGTTGAAACTAATTTTTTTTAACAAGCCCGCTTTGCAATGACGCCTTTATTCAACCCAGTCCCTGCTAAATTTTAAATATTCATACGTATACGTATACATACATATGAGTATATGGGTGTTCATCTCTGAAGTTATTTCACGGCTTGACCGACAATTATTATTATGAACACTACTTCGAATTATACACGGAGCATTCGCGCCGTGTTCAAATGATACATTTCAACGAGCGGCGAAATAAATCATCTCATTTGTCAGCTGGAAACTTAACAAATATGTCATTATTCCGACACGTACGCGGTCTGAAACACAAGTCGCAAAGTTTCACACACATTGGTGCACTTTTCGGTTTAACTTTGGCTGACCATTCATTCGTTGGCGTGTTTGTTTATTTGTTGGGAGCAATTGTCGGATTGCACCACCACTGTGGGAATGGGTCGACTGATTGATGAGAACAACGCTGGGACCAGGCGGTAATGGAGGCCTCCCCGGGATACGAACACGATCTACGACCCACTGGAAGCCTTAAATATCGCCTCAACCGCACAATAGACCTCAATTCTTGTACTCTATAAATTGTACGAATGCATTTTTTTTTTAGAGCGAATGAAACCGATCTAATCAAAAGCTAGCTTCTCATTGACGATACGTTGGGAGAAAGCTCTCAGCAATTAAAATTATCTTACTGAATGTAGTAGTGTATTGTATAAAATCAGAATTTGAAAATGGGCTATACGGTTCATATAGAATTGCTAGACAAAAAACTTCAAGTAATTTTCTTTAAGTAAACGCATTGTAACGAATGACGCTAGTGTGTAGTAGTATTATGGTCAAATACAAATCGGTACACTTCACACTGCTAAGGCTGAAGAGGATAATAAGATAAACAAGAATATATGAAAAGTAGTCGCAGTCGTCGTCATTTTGAGGTTAGAAACGAAAACATCTAAATATTGTAGCGGCATTGAAAGCAAAGAATGAGTTAAAATAGTGCTTCCTAAACTTTTAGAACGACAAAATTTCGCAACCCACCTAGTTTTACTAGACACGAAGGCGGGTTATTTAAATTTGACTCAGTTCAGTTACAATGCGATAAATATACTCTCACCAACCCTTTGGACCCGCTGGTATTTGAAAGTGAAATCATTTCGACTTCTAAACTTATTTCTTGCTTTTATCATCAAACATGACTCAAACCGTGTTTTTTATTGCCAATTGTATGCAGCTATTTAGAATCGGGTACGAGGTGTAGAGAGATTTTCGACGACAAGCTGTACAAGTTGTCTTTCAAAAAAATCTATTTGGATTGTTTTTCAAATCCGGACGCTTCGTCTAAATATGCTGACGCAATTTGTTCGGTCGCATGCTCTCGCTCGCGAGCACATCGCAGCAAATGGCGTATTGCGACCTTGGATCTTTTTCGTTTCCATTCCATGAAAATCAAAATGACGAGGAAGTATGATCACTTTCCTGCGGATTGGCCTGAACTCTTCTTTCATTCGTATACTACACTTATTCAGCTTATTCTTATTCTAACACCTCTGTTCGCTTCCTTTATGCCTATGTATACTTCGAATGCCAGTACTATTGGTAGATAGGGCTCACTTTTTTCATGAATTTTGACAAGTGGGTACCTATGTACGTATACTGTGGGTACTGTGGGTGCAAGTAGGTACCTATGTACATAAATTGCGTTGGATTGTTCACATTTCGAATTAGTGCAACGTACATGAATGTTTGTTGTTCCAGTTTGCAATACGGAGCGCATTGATTACGGCTGGCACGGATTGATTAACCGCGACCATGATGTGGTAGGTACCATACCTGTGTGTGTATTATATGGCCAGAGAGTGGCAGAGCTGTCTTCGCACGACGACGTTCTATTAAACGATCATCCCACGATTAATTGCGGTTACAACAAATAAATGGTGTGCGCGCACAAAGGCTGCGCCGTAATCCAATAACGGATCGTTAGGCTACTTGGAGCCGCTTAGCGGTTAGATTGATGACGGCCGAGCCATTGTCGATCGAGACTGTTGTTGCTGCGGTCGTGTGCAATTCATACACACCGATGAGGCCTCGTGATAAATTGACGATGATCGGTGTGGTTAACCCTCTATAGTCCGACCGAGAGATTTGATACTGGTAGAAAGCTCGCGTAAGCTCAACAGCGCGAAAGAATACGACCCGACTATATTTCCTACGTCAAAACAGTTTAACATTGCTGAACTCTTAAATTTTTATCGTGCATAGAACCTATATACATATCCTACCTATAAACTTAGACATTGTTCATTGTTTGTATATTATAAAGCGTTGGATTGTTACGTAAGAGTAGATGATTAGCCATTAGGAGAAATTAGGGTCATAAGTATATCAGAGTGAGTAAAATGTACCTTTACGCAAACACATATGTAGGTATTAATATAATCAAACGTACCTTGTCACAGACTAAACAAAATATTGATACAATAATGAAAAAAATTAACATAAGGTACTTGAGCCATCTTAGATTCGCTAAGGACATAGTTATAGTTGCATGCGACTCAGTGGATCTACACAATAGCAACATCAGTATGAAAGTAGGTTAAAGTATTAATTTTAATAAAACTAAAATTATGTTTAATTAATTTTTCACGCAATACGTAGTCACAGTATATAACCATATTGTAGAGATAGTTATTTGTATTTACCTAGGACAATTGGTGAACATGACTGGATGTAAAGAAGAAGAAATTAAATGATGATGATGATGATGAATTAAAAAAAAATTCCGCCACTATGTTAATAGCTAGCTTAGACACAACAATGCCTGTCATATTGTCTGTGTAAGTGCAAAATCACGTATGATCCAAAACATTCAAAATACGTTTATTTGCCGGTTTCTGTTGCGAGTTGGAATTGATTGGTGCATTCAAATTTGAGAATGCAACAATAGAAAGCAAAGTAAACTGCATTCAAAATATTATGTACAGTGACGCAATCACAAGGTTTTGTGTCCTCACTGAACATTTTTACAAATGGTTCATTTACGGTATTGCACTAAAACAGACGATATAATTTTGTATTGGTTACAATGAACGTAATACATATGTATGTAGAATATGCTACTCAGTATATTCGATATGTAAAAGTTTACCAATACTTTGATGTGATCAAAAATAGTAAAAGAAAAAATTTAAACAACTGTTGAATAATTGAATAATTTTAGTTTAACAGTGTTAGGACGCTTTTTCTTATATAAAACAGCGTAAGCTCGCTGTGCATAAAACTTTAACGAGCTACCACGCCGCTGTGAGTCCTGCGATGCATAAAATCAAGCTTACATATCTCCGTATACAGTTGAATTTTAATTAGTTATAAATGTCCAAAGATGATACACGCGTGGGAATAAAAACAGTAGGCTCGACTCGGCCGCGTAATGAAGAGCCGACAATTTGTGTATGTGCGCGCCGAGAGTGTTGTGCGTGCGACGGAATTTCAATTTAAAATAATGGGAGGAGGTGAGGTGAGGCTTTGCCTATTAATCAACTGACCAACGAGCACAAACCATACGAAACGTTTGAGAGCCACTGAACGGATAAGAGAGACACCGCGCGTCTTACGAATGCATGGAAACGCGGTTGACTTTGATACCGCAACAAGACCACACAGGGAGCTTTCCGCACATTGTGTACCGACTTATTGGAATCACGTGGATCTAAATAGGAATAGCAATCAGGAAATGCAAAGTTCAAACATCATTTATCAAGTATTCGAGACCAAACTAGAAATCGACACAAATAAAATTAACTCTTGAGTGTATCTTTGATTTTGACTAAATTACCTAAATTCCCACACTCTTTACCAAAACTTTACAAAAATACTTCCTATAATATTAAAAGTATCAAAGGGTACTTGAGTGAAATAGGACATTAAACAAAGTTTTGTTTTGATAACTACAATTAAGAGTTTTGCAAGTCAACAGTTAATGTTCAGAAAAGATACATACTATACTTTATTTATTAATTTATTTAACTACAATAGCTTGAAAAGCTAATTACAAACAAAAAAGTAACTTGAAGCTAAAATTACAAAATAAACTTAATTATCTACAAGGTGTACAAAGGTGTTGATTTAAGGCTGCCAGGAATCTATCAATTTGGTTTATTTGTCTAAAACCTTCTGGCAGTCCATTGTATTCAACAACACTCCTGTACAAAATACTTCTAAATCTAATTAATTGTATCTATTTAATTTATGACTTTATATATTATACCCCCTTATTAAATACTTATCGAAATAATTTGGTAATAAATTCTTATCTAAATTAAAAATATATACTATCATGCACACATTAAGCCAATACTTACAATTTTTAACAAACGTTTTATTTTTTATAGTGAATAGCTGAGTGTGCTGACGGGTGACATTTATTCTCCAGTTCAAAAAAAATTGATTAAAAATTTTGTATATGGGGGCCCGTCAACCCCCTGATCCGACCCCTTCCAAAACCCACCTAAGGTCTGAGTTAGGGTATCATAAGATAGTATACCAAGTTTGGCGGTTCTAAGTTGAAAACTGTAGATTTGCATAGCGGAACGACAAACATTGAATTTTATATATGTATGTAGTAGATAGTTATAAAGGAAAATTACTTTCCAGTTATTTCTTGTTGCTTTGTTGAAGTAAAAGAAAGGAAAGAAGGACGTAACACTGAATTGGTAGGTGGGAATAGTGTTAGGTTAGGTTAGTTAATGTGAGGTGTAAATTTTGTATGGAAGCGTCCCAAAAAGTAATAAGAATCCAAAGCCAATGAAACGTTTTCGTACATTCAAAGGTTTGTGCAGTTGAGTTTTGAATTTTTATTTATGGATGTAAGATCGCCGCAGCTCAATAAATAAGAAGTTAACGGCAAAAAAAACGAAAAGGTAAACAAAAATGAAATTAAAAACAATAATTTAGTTGTGGATGGGTCGCATTGTTGAGGGCGCATCATCGCGAGTAATAATATGTGTACCATTTTGTAAGGATTAATGTGAACACATTTGTGGTGTATCGCGACGGGTGGCTGGTGCCGCTCTCGACCTCCTGCCGGCGTATGGTACGCCAGGATAATTAGAGGACGCCAACCAAAGGGTTTTCCGAATGTAAGAATTTGAAATTAAAGTGAAACCGAATCGATATATTATTATTTAGTTTGGAAAACGCACGGCGAAGGTTAACGAGCTCTCCGTTAACTCGTGTGCATGTTTTTACGTATCCTTTTGTTTTTGTATCATTCTTGTATTATATTATAATACGAACGATAAAATTTAATAGGATACGTATGCAAAAAACCACATATGTCGATTTATCGAAGGACTACAACCTAGATTTACAAAACAACACCGATTAATCATCGTGGCGAAACAATACCTGGAATTTTATACAACACACTCAAACACACTCAAGGATGAGCCAAATATTAAACTATCCACTAATTGATTGCTAATTAGTAAACATGACATGCCTGACGTAATTTAAGCAAAGATTCGACGTTAATTGGTTAATTGTTGTGTTGTTGGTGTGACCTTTACGTTTAAACTCTAACTTTCGCATGAATCAAAGAAAAATTATTTATTTTATTTAAAATACATTGGACCCCCGAGGGTTCGATATAAATTGAACAAAAGCAGTTTTAATTTTTTTTAAGTTATTTATATTTTATATACCATTTATGTACCTATCCAAAAATTTGTCGAGATAATTTTTAAAGAGATTTGTATTTTTAGAAGTTACTAACTGATTAGTCGGCTCTATTTGAAAAGAATGATTCTGACAATTTTGTTAGATTTGTCTTAGGAGTCTCAGAGTATAACCTCTGAGATGAGCGTTTTTATTGAAGATTAGATTTTTTATTTCGCATTTATATTTATTATTTACTATTTTATACACTTCTATTAGATCGCCTCTCAATCTTCTCGTCTCCAAAGAGGTGAGACTCATTTTCTTCAACCCTTCGTTATAGGGTAGTGATCGAAGTTCAAATGGCATTCTTGTAAATCATTCTTTGAACCACTTCTAAACATACAATGTCTTATTTAAAGATAGGGTTCCAACAGCAAATTCTAATTTTTGACAGCAACTGAATACTTATATTCCTTAATACACGTTTGATAATATATGCATATAAATGACATGATTACTTTCATAAGGAAATGGTTTATATCTGTACAAAAACAAAATAATACCAACTCTTGGTATGTATGTATGTATGTATTTGCAGTATAGTCAAAGTACGATAATTATCATTGAATGTTTCCGGAATACTAAAGCAATTTTCCTGATGATTTTGCGTTCTTTGTCGGCACTGGTCGAATGTTTGCGCGTGTTTCATCGACATTATCCATCGTGTCACTTTGACATCGATCTTCCGTGTTCTCGTTATACGCTTTGACGATGTCGCGTGCACACATTTCGAATCGTTAAAAAATTAAATCGCTCGAACTGTAATCGCAAAACGTACCATCGTAATCGATTCGACAAAACGCAACGAAATTTTCCCATCGAAAATTAAAATATCGTCACGCGTCCGGCATGAAGTGTGTTCGCCGTTGAAAGTTCGAGAATACGAAAAAGGAGGACGCGCTTAAAAGCTTTCGTGTGTGTGTGATGGACGATGATAATAATAATATGTAATATAAAAAATAAAAATGTGAAAGAGTGTTGTGTGCTGCCGTCACCTGTCACGTGTCAACTGTCAGACTTGGATTACTGTCATTCAATTAAACCAATATGGAATTATAACCTTAGGTTAATCTACTGACTAATTCACATGCATTACGGTTTTCACCGACGAAATGTTTACGTGTGAATGTTCACGCTTGCGTGCGCGCATTCTCAACTGTTTCAACCTATTCAGTGCCAATTCAGTTTCAAATTAAACAAAAAGTACAATCATTTAAAAACTGATTACAAAATAAACCGTAAAAAAACTGTACCGCTCATTGAAACTACATCACTTCGTATCCAATATAAACTTTCTTGCTTTTTTACAATTCTGCGAAGAACTTTTTATAATTATATTTCTACGTACATACATTTTTTTGCATTGAAAGATAATCAACAAGTCTAAGTACACAAGGATCCAGACCCAATAACAGTTTAACACAGGAATAATGGATAGGAGGTGCCGATTTTTGATGGCCCAGTCCCGTGTAATCGTCTAAACATATTTTGAATTCAATTTCCAAGCAATAAATACAAAGTTTATTTATTTATTGTATATAATAATAGTTAATTAGCTAATTTAACTTACATCTATTACATATTTATAACAACTACATAAATCTATTACACATTATACACTACACTTATACATAACTACTATCTCTCACAGAGGTGTCTCCTCACACTTTTCAAGAATAAATCTATTGTCTTAGAAGACTTGATGCACTCCGGGATGGCATTAATAGTGCTTGATAAAAGGAATATTCTGATACTTCATTTATAACGGACACTCCTTATATATATATATGTATATATACATATATAGACATACTTCATTTATAAAGTACACTTTTTTTTTTTTATATATTTATATTTATAAATTTATCCAATCTAATATTTATGTTATCTTAATATCCGTTCGATACCCACATCATGTTCAATGATTTTACTGACGGTTTTTTTGATCTTAATTATCGTCATTTGCAAAATCTTAAATCGCCGTATCTTGTTAGAATTACTCAATTGATCTAACTTAGTTGTGAGACGATTTTACTAAAAATTAGCACCCCCTATCGACTATTCATATGTTAATCTGTTATTGGGTATTCTTGAATCTGTTGGTTAACTTTGCCTTAAAAAATGATAGAAAACCAAAGAGAACTCGATGTGACTTCGATGACTACTCGAAATAAACTACTTAGGCACTATGTACATCGGCTTATGCAAATTTGAACTCAAACTCGAGCTTTTCAATATTACGCAAGCACCGTGAGCACTCACACGCTGTACCTATTTGTAAAATCAAACAGTTTTAACACACACGTACGTAGGGTTATTTAATTGAAACAAACGATCGGTGATATATGGACGGACGGCATTGCAGCATCCGGAATGTCCGAATCGCGTAACGAGCCAAATCGTTCGGTGGATGATGGATCGATTGCGATCGATCCGATCCAATCTATCGATCCATCAGAGGCGGCGATCCATCAAAGTCGATTCGTTCGTTCCCTCGTTAAAGAGCCTTTTCTCGAATGTCGCGCGTACCAACTCGAACGGACAATGGAGTGAGCGAATCGCGAAAACGATCACCTACAAAACCCACCCGGCATCAATTTAAATTTTAATTGACCACACACACATAAATAATTCACAGTACGTAAACGAACACAAAGCATCCGAATAGGTTGTCAATCGAATGAGCCGTTTGTATTATGATCAGTCGACGGGTGTGCGATCACGTTCGAGCGTCTAAACGTGGTAGTATGTTAATTTAACGATCGGGTAATTTTGTTTTTTCGTGTGAAATCGCGTGACTTTGTCTCTCGGAGACGATTAGCCGACGCGGCACACAAATCGATTCATTATTTATCGGTGTGAGACCACCCGGCGGAAAAAAAAACCCTTTCAATGCTATCCATTGTGAGAGTTTTTAAAGGTTTCGTGACCGTCATGCGCGCACAACGTCTAATTGTTCGTGAACGTCGATGAAAATAGTGAAAAACGACGGAAAAGTGTATATCCGTAATAAATGTTCACGCATGAGTTGCGATTCGAATTATTAAAATAGCGTCTCGAACTTTTTTTTTATTATTATTTTTTTTATTATCAAACACTGTCTTCAGTTCCGGTTGCATTATCTGTGACGCAACCGAACTTGACCCATTTAATATGTAAATTGTAAAAGGGTTATGCTCATTTACATTTTAATAGTGTTATTTTCCTTACATAAATTGCACCAAGATATCCTCAAAGTCATCCCAATTTAATTTCATATAATTTCATGAGTAAATGTAGAAGTTTTTTAAGCTAACCTAACCCATCACTTTTAAAAATGAAACGTAATATTTGATTGACACCATAGTAGTAAAACAATTCTTATAAGATTCTTTTATTTTCCATTAGGTTTACCGACTTTATGTAAGATTTTAAATTACACGTAGATTATGATTATTAAAAAAAAACAACGAAGAAAGTAGGATGTGTAAGTTCATTTTAGTAAGTTCAGAGCTATGCGGAGTGGTTTAATAAATATGTTGAATGAATGTAAGTGAAACCTTAAAGGTGTGCACGTTAGTATATATTTTTAAGTTAGATAAGTATTTATTACCAAATTATTTCGATAAGTGTTTAATAAAAGGGCATAATATATGTACATAGTCATAAATTAAATAGATAAAATTAAGTTTTGTTGAATACAATGGACTGCCAGAAGGTCTTGCAAAATAGACCTATGCGGAATATTCTAAATGTAAATAGATTAACTTGTATAATAAATATGTTGAATGAATGTATGTATGTAAGTCAAACCTTAAAAGTGTGCACCTTAGTATATATTATTAAGTTAGATGAGATTTTGTCACCAAATTATTTTTGATAAGTATTTAATAATGGGGTTTATTAGACATAGTCATAATACTAGGGGTAAGAATAAGTTAATTGTTAAGAATTTAAAATAGATCTATGTAGAAGTATTTTGTGCAGGGGTGTTGTTGAATACAATGGACTGCCAGAAGGTCTTAGAAAAATAAACCAAATTGATAGATTCCTGGCAGCCTTAAAACAACAGCTGTATACAAGTGCTTATGGGTAATTAAGTTTATTTTCTAATTTTTGCTTTAGGTTACCTTTTTGTCTGTAATTAGCTGTTAAGCTATTTTAATTAAATAAATAAATATAATAGGGGTTCTGAAACTCTCATTTTCATTTTTGAAAGTTGAATAATTTGTGCAAATCGCACAATTTACTATAATAATGTGTTCATAAAATGTGAGGCGTAGTTTAATTCACTTAATAAAAGTATAAGTTACGTTTTTTGTTTGTAATTGGCTTTTCAAGCTATTTTCATTAAATAAAGAAATAATTCAGAAGGAAAGTCAATGAAAAGAACAAAACAGGTTAATGAACTGGATAATAGTAGCGATTTAGTATTAATTTAATTATGACAAATTGAAATTACTAAAAGCTCAAATTGGTAGTTAATTCGAAAATTGTACTAGGTACGTAAATTATAATTTGAATTGAACGACTACCTTATTCTATATATGGCCCAGTAAATAATCCAACGAGTGTCCTTTTAGGGGATCTGACTAGAGCGCCACTCAGCGCGGCGCATACTTTAACAAATTGAAGTGTCGTTTTAAGGTATTTATCGAGCGCCCCCATTGAAACCTATTAATAAGTCATAAAACGCATAAAAGGCATCGGAATAATTAAAAACGGGTGCAATGGACAGCCAGCAACGTGCGGCGCGATTCTTTCGGAAAATTGATGAATTATTCATACGCGAAGAAAAAAAAAAACCGAAATCTCGATCGGGTTTTTGACCGCACTAAATATTATTATTTCGTATGTGTGTGCTTAAAATCGGCTGCGGGCTCCCCGTTAATTAATTAAAGATCAGTGCTCGCAAAAAAGTCGTCACTGTTGTGAATTGACAGCATTCCATCGGTTGCAGAGGAATGGTAGGATGATGGTAGTTGGCGTGCGCCGAGCACGCGAGTACCACTGTGGTTCTCGGTGGTAACTGTTGAGGATTCACATCCAAGGGTCTATGGCCCGAGGTGGTTTCCACAGCACGACTAGCTTAAAGATCGCTACTATGGTCGTTTAAAATTTTTTTTAAGTGCCGTTGATCATAATGGTAATGTAATAAGCTTTCTGGGTGTGCTTCTTTTTATTCGACCGATGTATGTATAGTGTTTCGCGTGTTATGGTATGAGGTGATAGAAGAGGCTATTTGGAGTAATGAAATCATACGAAGATATGTTCGGAAATTGACTAATCAAATATAACTAATCACATTTTCTATTTGGAAGAATTCTCATAATACGTATAAACGAGGGACGACTAAAGAAAAACAGCAACACCTGTTTTATCTACATATACTACATAATATACATATATTAGCGTGAGCGTCTGCCTACCTGTATGCTTAGGTCGTTTTTTAACGGTGTGTTGACAATAAGTCGCTATCTGTCAAATCTGCATCGATTCGACGTGATTTTATGACAATACACCCATTAAATCAACGGTACACTACAGAATTGCTTCACATACTGTCATATGGGCTGCACTGGAGTTGTAAATACCAGCGCTTACGGATTAGAATACACCGTCATATGACGGGCAAACCGGCTAGTAATAATAATAACAGAAAGATATGGTTTGCCTCTAAATTCGCCAATAAAATTGAATTAGAGTATTTTAATTAATTTTTGTATATTATCGAGTACATAAAAAATCAGTACGTTTTGCCAGTTATGACGTATGGATGTGAAACGTGGATGCTGGATTCAAGAATGTTACGTAAGATCGAGTGGATACAGAGAAGCATGAAAAGATATATGTTCGGTATAACAAGTGAAGATCGTAAGAGGAATACGTGGGTAAGAAACATGACCAAAGTGGCAGATATAGCAAAACGTGTGAGATAGTTGAAGTGGACACATAGCGAGAGGAATTGATGGAAGATGGACGCGAGAAATACTGGTATGTTATCCGAGAGGATGTGAAAGAAAGCAAGGTAGACCCGAGTGGACGATGGGCTGATGAATTGAGAAGAATGTGAAGAGTCAAGTGGATGCAGATTGCTCAAGACAGACAGGAAAAAAAAAAGATTGGAAAGGCCTCCATCCAGCAGTGGATGGTGGACGGCTGAAAATGATTATCTTATCGAAATACCAAATGGAAATTTTATGATGTTGGAAAGAAATATAGACTAATAAAAATGAAACAAAAAACGTTAACAAGGCAAATGTGTGGAAAAAAGTAAAGCTCAATATTTATTTGAAAGTGTTACAAGTGCCGTTCTTTAGGATGTTTCATATTAATTGACTTTTATATTTCCTTTCCTTTTAAGACCTTGTACATAAATATATAAAGCATCGAATTTCACAATTTTAATTTATGAACCTACATACATATGGTTGTTTACATGACTGATGTCCTTCCAAATGCAAGATACATATTTTTTTGCGATAGGTAGTCTCCTGAGCGTGTTTGGTCGGCGATATCAATATTTGCGGCAAACTTTGAATTTTGACATAACGAGTTGTGCGTTTCCGGTGTTGGGGGGCACGCGACGAGGCCGTCCCGCAATATAATTGATGTAACCGTTGTCAATGGTCTACTACATAGTTTGGACTTATATAAATATATATGTGTACAATCTATTTTTGTGTAGGCAACAGATAACCGGACACGTTCACAAATATTCGGCAACATCCTGCGACGGCAGTCA
The DNA here is from genome assembly GCA_022651745.1 of Parapsyche elsis. NCBI lineage: Eukaryota > Metazoa > Arthropoda > Insecta > Trichoptera > Hydropsychidae > Parapsyche > Parapsyche elsis. Next base: position 293,076 of record JAGVSN010000025.1, read on the forward strand.
ACGCGAACCAGGGCTGTCGCAACGGACATACACAAACATAGAAACGCATACGTTGAATACCGATTGAATCGTGTGCGTTTTGGCAACCCTGTCCCAGGGTTTCGACCCAGTTTCCGCCAACGACAGATAAAGGAGCACACGCGAGTGTGGGGCCCCGATAGGACATTTCCGTCCCGTTGGAGAATCGACTGTATCACTCAATGGACCACATATGGCACAGGTCTAAGAACAATAAGCAATTCAATACGTTCGAAAGCCATAAAAGAGCAAAATCAATTTCAAACCAATCGTGTTTATTCCATTTATACATATTGTAAATTGAATTCTTGTATGCTTGTTCCATATACCAACACACACACACCCACACCGTTTGACTTTGCATAGATACTTCCTATGATCTTACATATACATATATTACTTGTGAGCGGTAGGATAGTTTTATTTTGGGTAACTGTCATAGAAAGATTCATTTCGATGACTTGTAGTGTTGCCAATCGAAACAGATCACGTATTGCCGGTTCAGAATAAGATCTTTTTTCTGCACCTTTTTTTTATAGTAAAATAAAATGGTTACATCTCGTCTGCTGGAAGGCTATCATTAAAGTTTGTCTGGCTAAAAAGTCCAAATCTGAAGTGGCGAAACGTCAAGAAAATAGTTCTTCTACTTTTAGACAGGGTATAGAATAGAGTTTATTTATTTATTTAAATCCATTTATGTTTAAAAACTTATCGACATTATTTTTTAAGAGATTTGTATTTTGAGAAGTTACTAGCTGATTTGGCAGGCGGTTCCAAAATTCTACCACTCTATTTGAAAATAAAGAGTCTCTGACAACCTTTGAGATGTGCGTTTTTATTGAAAGTGAGAAGGTTTTTCATTGGGCATTTTATTATTTATTATTTTGTACACTTCTATTAGATCGCCTATTAATCTCTTTAAACTCATTTTATTCAACCTTTCATTATAGGATAGTGATCGAAGTTCAGATGGCATTTTTGTAATCCTTCTTTGGACCCTTTCTAAGCATACAATGTCTTTTTTGAAGTTAGGGTTCCACGATTTATAAATTTTTGACAGCAACTGGATACTAAATATCTTACATACACGTTTGATAATATATATTAATGAATAGCACTTATTTACTATGGAGTTTATATGAGTAGACCATTTTAAGGTCTTTTGAAATAACAACACCCAGGTGCATTTGAGTCTAGTTGTTTAGCTGTTATGAAAAAGTCGTTTTTGGGCAACGGTCGAACTGTCTGATATCTTAAATATCAGATTCGACAGTTAAACAAATTTTAAGCATGTTACACATAAAGAACAACTAAAAATGTCGTTCAATTTAAAACTGTCTCGTTCGAATTCGCATTAAATCGGTTGCGCAATTTTCTCACGGTGTCACCCACGAGTTTTTTTTTTCTTCGCGCACCTGAGGATCCCGTATCGCCATATTTGGAGCACGCTTTTTGTTCTCTCTCACACACAATTTAATTTGAGACGACATCATACAGAAGTACATATACACGTCCACGATATGTACAAAATGCGAAAATTTAATGTATTAAGTCGCTCGAACGATTGGGCAGAGTATTGTACCTATGTATGTACATACGTATGTACATATACTATAGTTGTGTGTCAGCTACGAATGACTTTGATTTATGTGCGCCGAGTAAAACAATCATTAATATCCAGTTGTTAAACAATCGTACGACACGTCTGGAATGGTAGCACGAGCGGCTCTCTTTGTCCTCTGGTCCGAGGAGGGTAGATCTGGTCTACCAAGAAGAGTTATCTCTTGTCTTATGAAGAAGAGGAGGAGAAAGAGGCGTGCTGGAGGAGACTTGGGATCGGGTCGGGGGGCCCCATAAACAACAGTTTGACAACCTGGTGGCCGCATTCAGATTTATCGCCATCGGAAATTATTGTGTGAAGTGTGAAGTGTGTAAGTGGTGCTCGTTACTAGCAGAAGCCTCTCAAGCCGAGATCCAGGAAGGAGAAATATCGAGAAATATTGAAATGGCGTACTCTATCTACGATGTTTCAAATGCACGAGGACAGATAACGCGTTGAATTTATCTATAAGCTATATTCTATAAATCTAAAACAAATCAATGGTATAAGAAATCGCATTCACACGTCTCAAGTCCTTAGTGCTACAAATAATATCAGCATAATACGTTTCATGCGAACAATAATACAGAATGGTTCGGAGTAAGCTATCACATTTTAAGCGGCTGAAACTTGACGAAAACAAGCTAAAGGGTTAAATTTTACTTTGTTTATAAAGTTTTATTAAAAATATGATATCGTTCAGTTTACTTGTAAATTATGATGCGTTATTTAGGAACAGTGTCATATTTATGGGGTTATCGCATGGAATTAGTGTAAATGAACAAACCGAAAACTTTTTAAACTCTAAAGGTATTATGTCAGGTGAATTGAACAATATTAAAATTGAAATCTAAAACCGGTTATAAAATAGTCAAGTTTTCTACAGAATTTGTTGTTTTTAATACAACGATCTAAAAAACATCGTCTCTTTAGTAGGTATATTTTTTATATAAATGTAAGAATCGAAAGCTTGATTGAGTTACATTAGGGATAACAGCGTAGTTTCAATTTTGAGATGTTATCGAAATTGAAGATTACGACCTCGATTTTTAATTAAAATTAATTTAGAATAAAGTTGTTTAATAGTAGATGTAATTGGAGGCTCACCTAGATAACATTATTATATACATTCATATGTATATAATAGACCTATTCCGTCTGTTTGTGTGTCTGTCTGCTGATAACGCTCGCTGAGGTAAATAATTAAAAGACACGTACGGGTTCAAATCCCCGCGCGCGAGTGGGATTTGAACCCGAGATCACCGGTTCGAAACATTGAGCGTTTAAACGCTGTGATCCAACGCCGATAATGCGAGATCTCCTATATTTGAACATACATATAATTCCTTAGTAGGATCGCGACTTTGCTAAATTGTTACGTTGTTGTATTATAACGCGCCATCTATGCAACAACTATAAAAACTATTAAATACACATATGTACACTCACCCACACAAACATACGTTGATATTCAACTGGCTTACACTAGTAAGTAAGATCAGTTACAGCCATGGCTAGAGATGTGAGATTTGTATATTTCTGATAGTCTCGGATTTAAGGGTTTTAGAGTACGATTTGGAAACAAGTTTCAATAGTTACAGCCACTTCAAACGCGTTAGCTCATTCGGGGCCATTCTGTATTCGTGGTAGGTAGGCAAGTTGTACGGTGAATATCGAATTTCTTTTCAGCACTTTAGCAAAAACGTTTTCTATATAAATCAGCCGGTGTAAAATATATATCAAAGTGCACGAGATAAATGCAGTCGGTTTTCGCGTTATGAAATATGTTTATGTTTGGCGTTTGGCGCGAAGGCTTTCATCCGCGAACGCGGTGTTCGGTTGTCAGAAGACAACGCCGGGTGAAATCCGACACACACAGACAGAGTTTCGCATTATTATTATGGTGTAGGCATGGTGTTGTCAGTGTGCTGATACGATTTATGGAGTTGTTTGAACGCATGTTATTGCGCCGTTTGCCCGAGATATCATATTGTGTTTCTTCTCTCTCTCTCGCTCCCTGCCTACATGCTATCCAACTTCGGGACACGAACTCTATCATACCATAAACACAATACAAGCATTTACGTTCGAAATGTATCATGTTAAATATAAATTATAAAGATCGAGAGCGAAATAAGTGCAACGACAAGTTCCCTTTTCATACGCCATGGCTTGAGTCTGAGTAAGAACATTTTCCGCAATTTTCAAAGGTACCTATTTTGTCCAATTTTCCAATCTGCGACCGGAGTAGGTAACATAGGCCTGTATCATAGATTTTAATCAGTTAACACGACGTAGCACTTTATTCTTACGTCATGCATAGTTTTTACTATTGATCTATTTTAAATTTATTCAACGGTAAATAAAACCTTTATTTATTTATTTTTAATATCAACTAACATACAGCTTATAAGGTATGTACAATATAAAATGAAATTAATTCCACATAATACAATACAGCCAAAATAGTTACAAACAAACAACAAATCATAGCAAGAAACGAACTTTAGGATTTAGGGCAGGAAAGAAACCTGGGTAAAGAAAATCTGATGGAGGGCAAGGAATAGAGAAAAGGATCAATATGTGCCGAAATTTCGTTGAATGACGAAGGAGTTTTGCGAATAATTAATGGAACAACGATTCAAATTAACCAATGGAGTATTTCTGATAGATCTAAGAAAGATTCTACTTAGCAAGTAAGGGCTATCTGATACATCTTTTAATAACGTAAATACAAAGCAGATATCCGAGACTGTCCTCCTAGACCGCAGAGGGACATAGTTTGAATCGATTTAGAGACCATTTAGTATACAGATATTGTTTTGACTATTACTATGTATATTGCCTGACTGTGTTGCCGCGGAACGCTAGCATACACTCACGGCACGGGTAGTGCGAAGCGCTCGTATTTTTCAACTACCTTCTACAATTTTGTTACATTTTGAAGTGGGTACTAAATACACTATGGGTGATATACATAAATGATACTGTCAATGGGCATTGACTAGTTCATGGCTTCCCAACCTATGGGTTGCGAAGGGTCTTCTGTGAGGTCGCTAACTGACACGGTAAACTAAAAAAATATTGACTAAAATGCAATTTTTACTATATTAATCGGTGTCTTGATGTTTGAATAATATTGTCACTTGGCTTTTATAAAAAGGGGTCGCCACTCGAAAAAGGTTGGGAAGCTGTGGACTAATAATTAAAGCGTGTGAAAATTATACCTACAGGACAATCCTCGAGCAAACGAACACTTTCTAAGATTGTTTCGCATAGAAGTCAAGCTCTGTATAAAATATCCGGTTTTTCTTGTCCCCGTTTTAAACTTAAAATTTTAATTTTAATTTTAAACTTAAAGTAGATACGTTTTCCTAGACAATTTTTCAATTAGAATGATTCCAACAGATCTGAAAATACGTTCAAGAAAATTATGGCAATCGTTTATTCAAGAAGTTACGTTAAACGAAGTTGTTATTCGATGCGTAGGTAATTGAAAAGTGAAACTCGCTCATTGTGATACAAGTCAAAGTTCACCATAACTTTTGATCTCGTTTGTTATTATGATACAAAACTGAGAGTTGAACATCGATCGATTGTACGAACGTACATACATACTAACAGATGCAAACACATTTTCATTTCCCCATAGCCATACATAAATTCGTATCATACAAGACTGAACACTGTCACAGTGACAACCTACTCGGACACAAAGTGGGCACACCCACCGGAAAGGACACGAGCGGCACCTATTGGGTACATTCACGCGTTGCGCAAAACTTCACCACGGTGCAATGCAGTGGTGGAGGAAGAGGAGGAGTCCTCGAAGTGCAGCCAGCATCAGCAGCAAGACTATAAGTGTCGAAGAGGTGCGGCTTAGAGGTCCACCAACATCTGATATCTTAAAAGCACGGAAGGCGGTCTCGCAGATCGAATAGTGGGTGAGGCGTGCGGTCACGGCTTCGTGGCCACGGTCTGGTAATTTATCGTGGCTCAAGCCACGCCATTGGTAAACTGGTAAACCAGGCCCTCCCATCACGACAACAACAACAACAACAACAGCACACACCAGACCTGCTTCTTGCTGCTTGCCATCTATTGTTGGTTGCTGGACAGGGGCTTCCGCAACATCAGACAGCTCCGCTTCAGTCACGACGGTTGACCCCTGACGTTGAGCTTTAAGCTCGTCCGTTTCGCAGAAAGTAGTATACATATACTCATAGTCGGTGCTGAATCATAACTGGTCCGATTTCAGGTACTTGGATGAATGTGCACCGTCGCGAAAACGGTTCCGAGTGAGTAATCTTCAGTCATACATAGTGTGTCTGATTGAGTTACTCGCCATTGAACGATTGTAGGATTCATTGAATGGCATTTGATCGAAGGTCTTACTTAAAGTCATTCACGACAATGAAGTTAGCAACAAGATAAGTATATAATTATGTACCTATAGATTGGTATAACTCTTTGTAGTGTTTTGAAACAACGATTTTATAGTTTCTTTTGTAGGCATGTCAGGTTCTAATTCGGTAATAGAACCTGACTGTAAGGATTGTACATATAATATATGTAGCTAAGAATGGCAGCAAAATTTTTTTTGGATCTAGGATATTAATGAGCGTGCTCGGACCAGATAATCCAATCCAACATGTTATCTATACATAATATTATTACTAAAAAGTAATATTGAAAAACGATTTAAAGTTTTTTTATACATGTATGTATGTACATATGTATATCTAGAAATAGGATTAATTTTTATTTTGTTTAAATTGTGTGTCAACGTTTTGTGATTCGCGCAAAACGTTGGATGACAGCGAGAGCCGCAGGTTTTCATACAAAGAGCCGCACGAGGCTCCGGAGCCGCCGGTTCCCGACCACTGATCTAATCGGATGATTTTGTACGTTTTCCGATGTTGCTTTGAAACGGTTTGGCGAAAAACCTTACTTACTTCCTAGACTTGTACGTTTGGAAGAGATAGTAATAAGATTTCGATATTTCCTTGAAGGAAGCTACACGTCATCGTAAGATACACGTGCAATTATCTCGTCAGATGATATGGGCTTTACTAACCAGTAGTTAAGATTTGATCGTTGAAAAAGTTTTAAGCCATACAATTACCGGAATCGGAAATCAATTGTAGAGAAACCTTGACACAATGACTGATAAGGTCAAAGTATTAATTAACTCAACTTCTGAGTACTGAGTTATTAAACTAACAGTGAGCACTACATATATTGGACAATTATTCACAGCCTGATTTGATTAAAATACATAGCTCTAAAGCTCTTTATAAGCCCGCACAAATATTACAAAGTTGATTCTTTCAGATTGTTATCGTCAATTACATACACCGTTGTTCCACTATTGAGCATCGGTACGCAACATCCCAATACGTTCGATTTAAAAGATACGAATTAGCACGCGGGCGGGCTCGGGGAGTAAAAAAAAATGCAGAAAACTTAGCACCGCGTTACAAATTGCCAAACAATTACCGACAAATAACGTGGGAAGAGAGCGTTCCTCGCGTGAACATTATACGTGTACATTTTTTCGTTCGAACATACCTAGTAGTGCTCATTCATACATGTGTGTTTATCTCATTGTTTCGAGAGTGCGAGTTTCAATCTGTGCGTTTCGATAGGCGGGTCACACCCACTCGCCAGGGCAACTTCAATTACTGGCAACTAATCGTCTCGACCGCTATCCGACGTGTAATCGCAACGCACGAGGATACTATCCTTTTTAATAATAATGGCTCCGATGGCGATTTCATCTATAACGAATTGTCTACGCGAGATAATTGCCGTGGATTAAAACTAATCCGATTCGATCTGACGCGAGCGGCGCGGGACGATTCCGTTAATTGAATGTTGAACCTACGGTGCGATTCTCGTTAAATATTGCACATTGCAACCTTAAACTGTCTTCTACGATCGGATGTCTATTAATATTGGGCGATCGCTATCTGTGTGGGGTTTACACAAAGGACGAGACCTAGCGCTCTGTGGGGTATTTTTTTCATCTCGCGAGAGACATATCCTATTCGACGTTCGATCGACGTGGAAAAAAAGAGCGTAAAAGAATTTAAACGAGGCATTAACGGTGACAGAAGATGTGAAGAAGCGGTGGCAGGAATGGTGTCGACGTGTTGTGTTTTGTATTCAAGAGGACCCCGGAGGCTGCATCGCACCTGTAAAGGGCAAAACCACTCTACATACACCGACGAAGGGAACCTTTTTGTCTCCCCAGAGACCCATCATACAATAAATAATTAGAATGACTATTAAACGTGACCGCAATAAATTATTTAAACACGCACTGTGTCTACGTGTCAACTGTGTAATGAATAATATGAAAATCTGCGCGTTGAATTCAATTTTTCACTTTACAAAGATACAATAGATATATCAACACTTGAAAGGATTGTTTAAAATCGTTGATACGTGTGAAAAAAATTGACACACTGACGGACATGTTAAGTATATGTATAATGACAAAATGAACGACAAGCTCTTTATATCCATTTCAACACTGCTATTTATCAGCTTGATAAGTAGCACTAGACCTATCAGCTAATTGATTACACGGAAATTCTACGCTAAAATTGAACAAAGAAAGGCATTGAAGTTTAGACAATTTTCAACGGTTGAAAAGATTTTATTCGCACACACATTTGATTGTATAACAACATAATCAAGAGGGCATTTTTTTTCCCCCCCCGTTTTTGTCTCGATTTTTGCAGTTTATCTCGCGACAAGAATGGCAAGGCGCGATCTCCTTGTAAGGAAACGTGGAGTTTTTCTCGTGTCGGGACTCTCCGGCGAGAAAATTGTAATCTCCAACTATCTAATGCAATATTTTTTAATTAAGAAACAAAGTAAGTAAGAAATGTCGTATGACCAACGTAGGACTCGAGAGCAGTAATCAATTTTGTTCACAGTAATAATATAAAGAACCTGTATGAAAGTAAATTAATAAATAATCAACATGAGAAAAATTTTAATCGAAACCATACTTATCACCCGTATAAGAGCATAATGCTTGATGAACATTCTAATAACATAACCTAACTTAGGCTGGGCTAGGTTGAGTTAGGTTAGGTTGGATCATTAATTTTCTGTTAAGACTATTTATGAATCTGCTTCAAACATCAGTCAAAGTCGACATCAAATTCCTATTACGATTCGAATTAATTATTTTATACAACGCTACGCGTACAGATTCTGATGCGAAAACAATTTTCGCTACACGTTAACAGAATGCCTGTTCCACGTTTCCATTGGACAATTTTCATAATTCGATGGAGACGTTCCGAACCCATCAGGACATGTATGGTAGTGGTCACTCATTCCGGCCCAGCAATATAAACCGCTGGGCAATAAACGACGAGTGCAACGAGTTGACGATGGTAACAACAAATTAATCAAGGAAAGCTTTATTTGGTGATAGGCAATCGTCGAGACGAGCGGAGATTGCTAATTGATCGGGGCTTATTAAGATACCGACGATGATAAAATTTAATTCGATAAACGTTAATGCGAAAACTCACCTGTCTTTTAAATACACACTTTATGCACAATTCCAATCGACGTTTCCAAATTTATAGCGTTAACAATGTCCGTGTGCGTGTTGATAGTGTCATTTGACTGTAAATTTGATTTGATTAGCGAGCATTTGAAACGAACCGGTATAAAGCGTTCCTCTATGGCAGATTCGAAAGTGCGATACGTCGTTTTTATTACATTATGTAAACGTCAACGCACGCGGTTTAAATATAAACGATATGATACATTAATTTTTTTTTCCGAGTCACTGATAAAACGCTTACGATTTTAATCTGTGTTTTGCTTGGGAAAAAAAGTAGGTAAGTGTATGACTGATGGACGACGTTGCGTCAAATGCTTGATGGAATCTAATTTTTTTCCATTTATGATAGATATAGCTTAATGGACAGCCTTTTTGATTATATTTTGATATTAAGAAAACAGTATAGCATTCAATGGTCCATATTACTAGTTTGGAAACATATTAGTGGTATAATTAAAGCAAAACTAGCACATTTTTATATGTATAGGTAGATTTTACAGTTTTCAGAAATGTTGCCTCTCGTTTCGGCCTGGGCAACCCTCTGTCCCTAACGGAAAGATCGACAGACATATATATTCATTAGGGGGGTGGTGGCCTCATGTGAGGGTCTTGAGGAGAAGGGATGTGGAGGTGTTTCTCCTCAAGGCGGTTTATATACATAGGTATATGATCCGTTATACATAAATGCAAGTGGTCCAATTTTGAAAAAAAAAATGAATTTAGTCCGGTCCAGTGAGGAAATCAAATTTGTTCATTTTTGATACTCAAAGACAATATTTAATTAGGTTAGGTTAGGTTGGGTTAGGTTAGGTGAGTCTCTTGAATATTGAAACGGAGCAATTTCACCAAACCACAAAAATACTCATTTCAACTGTTACAATGAAACATTGTCATTTTCAACCGGTTCCAATCGCACGATAGAAATCAAACAGCAAGTGGATCGTTCAACGAACAAGTGCACAATATACTACGACAACTTTCATTTATGCAATTGCCATTACACCAAAAATATATACGTAAGTAAATGCAACATTCAAAACATGCAGCGTGGAATGCAGGCGATACCCAAACGAGCCGAAAGCGTTTGTACACACACTCGCAACAGTACAAGTGCATTTAAATGCAGATGCATAAATACCTACATAATACATGAATTGTGCGAGCGACAACAAGGTGGGTCCATTTCGAGCCGGACCACATTATTGGTTCGCCATTTCGCAATTAACCCGTATTTCGAAAATGTGATAGAGATCTGCAGGTGCAACGAGTTGCAGCACGCGACTTGCACTGAGAAAGGTGTGCAGTGTGGCCGACGAAGCGTCGCCTACACACAATTATCGCCAAACTTTACATATTTATACCATCTCTCCGATACACTGATCGTAAATATAACGTAAAATGCACCCCAGAGTGCATACGGTGCAAGGGGAAGACTGCAACAGGTAAATATCGCCAGATAAACATCGCTCCTAACTGGTGTAAGAAAGCTCGTTGTGTGTAATTACCTACATAGGGTATCGCAATTTTAATTGAATCTCATACTCATGTACTATAATATACTACTATGTACTGATTACATCAGTGTATGAAATGACGTTATGAATATTTGTGGTTATTTAACGTTTGATAAATTATGTTTAATGAATTTTGCACGCAAAACGTAGTCACAGTAGATAATCATATTGTAGAGATAGTTGATAGTTATTTATACCTAGGACAATTAGTGAATATGACTGGATGTAAAGAAGAAGAAATAAAACGAAGAATGAAACTAGGATGGAGTGCTTTTGGAAGAATGAACATAGTTTTTAAATCCAACATTCCGCTATGCTTAAAAAAGAAGGCGTACGACCAATGCGTACTGCCAGTCATGACGTATGGGTGTGAAACTTGGACGCTAAATTCAAGAATGCTACGAAAGATCCAGTGCACACAGAGAAGCATGGAAAGATGTATGCTTGGCATAACAAGAAGAGATCGCAAAAGAAACGCATGGGTGAGAAGTATGACCAAAGTGGCAGATATAGCAGTACGGGTGAAAAATTTGAAGTGGCAATGGGCTGGACACATAGCGAGAAGAATGGATGGCAGATGGACGCGAGAAGTAGTGGAATGGTATCCGAGAGGATGCGAAAGAAAGCAAGGTAGACCGAGTGGAAGATGGGCTGATGAATTGAGAAGAATGTGTGGAGTCAAGTGGATGCAGATTGCTCAAGACAGACAGGAATGGAAGAGGATTGGAGAGGCCTTCATCCAGCAGTGGATGGTGAACGGCTGAAAATGATGATGATGATGAATTTTAATGACTTTTTTTATCTACTGTGTGAGAGCGAGCGGCAACACTGAAAGCCAATTTTATTGATAAAGCTTTTTTTTTAATTGTGCGTCCAAATTATATTTTCATTCATTATCTTTTTAAATTTTACTTGCGAATGAATGCCGAAACGATTTCGATTCATTCACCATACTGATGAAAGTCGCATTGTTGCATTGTCGCATATTTGGCGTTAAATTACTACATATGTATAAAAGTTCAGGAATCTGCGCCCGTCACGCTCGCATTTATATGGTGAAACACACAATCCAAATTTAAACGGTTGGCGCATGCGCCAACTGTATCCACATAACCTCACTAACGTACACGACACGGTAACCACCCGGTGACACTGTCAACTGGTACTCGATTACATGTTACATTAAAACAATGGATACAAAGCAGGTCCTTGGTTGCAAAAGATAATAATAATATCGAAAAAATAGACTCACAGTAATAGTTTGACGCACACGAATGAATAATTAAGTTAAATTGCTCACCTGAAACAAACAAAAATACAAAATATTAGTACAAATTCAATAATATATGTAAATTTAAATCGACACTGGCATTAAAACGTTGCGCAACAGACGGACATCTAATTCGAACGATCAGAAGAAACGCGATACACACACGTTGTATCGGAATCCAAACTAAAATTCTAATTGCGTCCGAAATTTCGAAATAATCGCGTTTTAAAAGGCAATAAATTCGTATCGCATGTACGGAGTGATTTATGCGCGCGAACAAAAATAATATGCAAACTAGGTAAACGTAATAAACCCGTCATGTGTCACATTCCTTATCGACGTGGACCAAGTGAATTCGAACCTGGTTTCACTCGCCCACTCGAATGTGACCCAACAGGTGCTTTCTTGTTTCTAGTGACCGGAAAATTTACTGCTGAGAATTTGCAAGCGAATTAGTTTACTCTTAATTAAACGCTAAACGGGGCTCGCTTAAATCGCGCACAATGCGGCCACAACCGATGGACGTGAATTAATCTCAAACTTAAGTACGTACGTATGTATGTACATATTAAGTACATGAGCAAAACGTTACGCTAATTTTGTATACTGATCTGAGTTACGCGTGTAAAATGCTGATACATATATTAGCGTGCAAACGTTTTGAATTAATTCAACGAGAGAAACCTTGCATGTTCGAATTTGTTATTAAAGCTTTGTTTGATGTTACAAAAGCGGTATAATTGAATTCCAATGAAAGAACTCTTTTTTTTGACATTTTATTTAAGTGAATTAAACTACGTCTCACTTTTTATGAACACAGTAAATTGTGGGATTTGCACAAATTATTCAACTTGAAAATGAAAATGAGAGTTTCAGAACTCCTAATATATTTATTTATTTAATTAAAATAGCTTAACAGCTAATTACAGAAAAAAAAGGTAACCTAAAGCAAAAATTAGAAAATAAACTTAATTACCCATAAGCACTTGTATACAAGTGTTGTTTTAAAGCTGTCAGGAATCTATCAATTTGGTTTATTTTTCTAAAACCTTCTGGCAGTCCAATGTATTCGACAACACCCCTGCACAAAATACTTCTACATATGTAGATCTATTTTATATTCTTAACAATTAACTTATTCTTCCCCCTAGTATTATGACTATGTCTAATAAACCCCCTTATTAAATCTAACTTAATAATATATACTAACATGCACACTTTTAAGGTTTGACTTACATTCATTCAACATATTTATTATACTAGTTAATCTATTTACATTTAGAATATTCCGCATAGTTCTATTTTGCAACTTTTGCAACCTATCTTTAATTGATCCATTTACTAAATTTACAAAAAGAACCACAATATGTAAAATGAGGACGAACAATTGCATTATAAACTAACATCTTTGTATTTCTATATAGTAGGTACATATATTTCTTAATCTACATAATAATCCTACATTTTAGATAATCATCTCAACGTGTAATTTATAGTTACGTCGTTAAATCTTTCCAGACAATTGTACGGTATCAAAATTGAGTCTTCGCATCTTCGAATGTAAAATAAATTCCATTTTTGTATTCATAAGAGGAAAAAAATTTAGTTTCACGCGAATGAGTTAAATTTCAATTGACGACATTCATCAAAGCGATGAGGAAACCACACACACACACCTAATTCTCCTTCACATACAGTTGTAAAATTTTTGTCATTTATTATCATACGTAGGCGTACAGTTGCTCGACTTTTGTCCGATATGTAAACACAATAATAAATAAGCGAGCGTTTATAAAGCGATAAAATTGATTCATCGCCATTAAAAATGTAACCGGTATTAATTCATACGCATTAACGGGCTCGCGACAATCGCGTGTATGTATATATTTTTTACGACTCCGTTTGGACAACTTCCAAAAACCGTTCGCAATGTGAAATACACGCATAAGACAAATTTTTATTTCTTTAAATACATTGTATGTATGTATATGTTCATATCGCGACCGTCGTCTCCGGATAAGGTAATGGCGATCGAAATTTATTTACAATCGACTCGAGCCGGCTTTGGGTCGCAATCTATTCGGCGTAGGAATTAATTCGCCGTAAATTAGCAAAGGCCGCAGTTTGCACGTTATTTCGGACGCACACTGGCACCCCCTGTCGGTGAGAAATCGCCTCAAATCCGGTTATCCTTGGCGGGAAGGAGCAAAGAGTCCGTTCGTCCGTTTTCCTGCGGCTCACACAAACGCCAACTTTCTGGTGATGGATTGCTCGTTATCGCAAACTTTGAATCCATATTTCAATCGAATGATACGTTCAAATTACAAAGGACGTAAGCGACAACATCCTATTCCACTCATGTACCTACACGATGAAGGTGAACTTCAAACGGTCAACGTGGGTTAGATTTTCCGACTTGAGTTTGAGTGCAAATTCTGCTGTTAGATTTCTGTGGATTTAAATGCCCTTTTGAGGAATCGATAAAGACACCTCGGATGCAGTCTAGGAGACTCTAGGGCTCATTTGGTACAGGTAGGTTTAATGTGTGTGGGTGTATGTGTACCGGGGCCGGGTGCAGTAAGTACCGAATGAATAGGTCGGAAGAGGCGCGCAGGAAAACCTGTCTTTCCGGTATGCACAGGTTGGTGGCCGCATCGCAGAGACGAGATGAGAACCATCTTAACGTACCTAAGTACCGAAGGGAAAGGGAATCGGCCAGAGACGACCGCATGAATCGAGCCGATTGAAGGTAAGAGATCCGCCAGCCACCATTTGGTAAAAAAAAAATGTGGAATTGTATGACTGATTCGTCGCAACGGGTCATAGACCGTTGAATGGTCAAAGTGTTGCTAAGCGAGGATCACACAAATGAAATTGAACTTCCAACTAATATTTCCTTACTAGCCGGCTTGCCCGTCATATCACGGTGCACCCCGCGCGTCCTGGTTTGTACAATAACAGTGGAGCCCGATTGACTGTGCGCGAATCGCGTTCGACTCGAACCAGCTGCGACTTTCAGCGGCTTGTTGCCAACGCACCGTTAAAATAAATTGTTTTTTTTTTTTATGTTGGCGATGCTAGCGCGACTGCAACGACCCAGGCAGGCAGACATTCGCTTAGGTACGCTAATATATAATACTAGTGTAAGCCCGTTGAATTATATATATGAATATATAATTGATTGATAACTAACTACATATGTATTAATTGAGTGATTGATATAATTGATTACGTAACCGTTTCAGCAAAGTCGCGAACCTACTAAGGATTAATATTTTCAAATTATAGGAGGCCTCCCATCACCGGTGTTGGGTGAACGCGTTAGCGCTAACTCACCCAACCTGGTGATCACGGGTTCAAATCCCACTCGCGACGTTCTTGTTTTTTTTTCAATTAAATTTGAATTACATAGCATTATGATCAGCAAACGGACAGACAGACAGAAAGACAGAAAACAGACAAAGACAGAAGACAGACAGACAGACAGACAGACGGACGGAATGGGCTATTATTTATACATATAGATGAATGAGAGATCATGGAATATGAATCTTACTTCACCGTAGACTGACATATTAACAAAATAGACCAGAATCAATACATACATACGATGAGAAACAAAATTCCTAACGTTCGATGAGAAACTTCCTAACGTTGAGTGAAAAAGCTCACATAAAAAGTTACCTTGTTTGACTGAAAAATAGAAAATCAAATAAAATAGTTGTGGTTGATTTTCAAATGTGCTCTTTTTAGTGCAATTACTAGTATTATTCGAAAAGTTAACTGTAA
Organism: Parapsyche elsis; assembly: GCA_022651745.1. Classification (NCBI taxonomy): domain Eukaryota; kingdom Metazoa; phylum Arthropoda; class Insecta; order Trichoptera; family Hydropsychidae; genus Parapsyche; species Parapsyche elsis. The sequence goes on from JAGVSN010000025.1 coordinate 308,861, forward strand.
ATTTACTTGCCTTTCTAATAGTAGGTACGTGTAATTTTATTATGATATTTGTGAAAAGTAGTACGAAAATGGCAAAAGTTTGATTTTCAAACCATCCTTAACACTTTTATCTTGACATTTATAAACTTGCTCTCAAATCTAACCAATATATCCAAACAAGATAAAAACTATACTGAAATTACGTATCCATATTTCAATGGTATCATTAGTAGGTATCAAATTTCGAATTGCCCAAGAATCAATCACAACAACCGATAAACAGAGCCATCAAACGTTTACGAAATGAACACAATGACGAAACTGTTAAATCAGAAGCGTTCAACATTTTGTAGCGACGCGACGACGAATTCGCACAACGTAGTGCAAAATCGACGAGTCATCGGGGTTAACATTGCAACCGATTACGGCCAATCAAAAGCTCCGATAATGTCAAAGGGTTAAAAAAAATCGATCGAGCGTCTAATTCGCAACACGATACCATCTGGAGAGGAAACGCGGGGAATTACACAACTTTGCATACGTGAACGAGACGATCGAGGGTCTGACTGGGTACATGCAAATGTGTGGGTGACCCAGTTGACCGACGAGCGTAACGTTACACAGAACGGAAATAAATTCAAGAAAGAAACAAAAAAAAAACAACATCGACCGGAATGCATAAGGGGAGGATTAAAATGTTGATTCTCCATTTTTAGAATCGACGACAAATCATTATGCAGCGTTTAAAAACAAGACGGGGAATGTTAAAACAAACAAATCCCAGGTAAATCATCGATCGCCAGGTGTGTTCACTTTGAGCGTCAGGCGTGAACGGGTTAACGCCTCAGGTGAGGTTTTTCGATGGAAACCGAATCATGTGGGTACCATTTAAACACCCATAACACCACTTTATCCGTTATATTTGTACAAATAAGAAAATGTATCGCATATACATAGGTATATACATATGTAGATTGATGAGTAGCACTTACCTATGTACATATATAAACACGTACTACGTACAAAAGAAACAAAACTATTTTATTGTTATGGTCGTCTATATGTATATATATGTACATATCTAATGAATTCTTGTCTGTCTGTCTGTTCCTAATACATTCCCACACCCTTTGACTAATTGGGGGCCAACTTTGCAGAAGTATTTTCTATGATGCTGTGGGTATCGTCGACTTTTTCCGTGATAGTTATAGGACATTTTCATTACTCGATACAAATTTTGATTTCAGAACTCCAATTAATGACATGTTGTGTATTTCCAATCGAGAAAATGTTTTACGTTTCAATGCAGATGACATTTGAGTCAACTTTGGTAAGTATGAAATTTCGTCACTGTACCTAAATTGATCAAATTCAATCGGAAATTGATAAATTAATCATTGATTACATTGCGCGGCACTTTCGTGGGAATCTCGTACTCGCAATCTAACTACACAAATTGGCGGATGATGAAGCGAATGCAACAGCTCCATTGTTCTCCTCGAGTTACGACATCGACGAAGATAATCCAAAAACACAACGCGAATAAATTCACGACAACTTCACGAATTACAACGCAATCACAGTGTGCAATTAACGAATAAAATGCTAAAAAAAAAAACAACGTAGATATAAATATTATCATCGTGCAATATCCTGTTAGTTACTGTTTTTTTTTATTTTTATTATATTTACTATCGTACGTAATATATATTATGCGGAACTCTCAATATTTCACACGTGAATGAATTGGTACAAAACGCGCGCGCGCGTTTCCTCGTAGATTTCACGCGTAAAATACAAAACGAATTGGATTTGAACGCGCGCAAATGATAAATTGATAGTTTAAGTGTTGATTTAAATAAGATTTGCACCGTGAAAAGGATTTCGTGTGGTGAAAATTAGACTTTTAGTATCGGAATTGTGCGCGCGAGCTGCGAGCGTGCCGTCGGCAATGAGCTTACACTTCAACTGCGCGATAATGTTGACACGAAATTATGGTAGCTGGAGAGATAATAATGTCGTGCTCGTGCCACGCTACAGCCGTGTTTGCTCTTCATCGGATAATTATTAGATAATTGTCGACGTTATTGCTTCAATAACATTACAAGACGACCGCGCCCGACGTTTTGTGTGTATTTTATTTTTTTATTATTATTAAGTTCGAAGACGTTCGCAGTCCTGTTCTCCAGGGGGTTTATCGGGTTGGTTCATCTCCAGACGACCGGTGGACGACATTCCACTGTCAGACCCTCGTGTCGGACAATCCACATGCTAAACTGAGCTATCAATGCACTTCGTTACGGCGCGGACGAACATCCTTAACCCTTAAAATGCGGCGAACGGACGTGATAAATGCGACAACGCCAGTGCGCTTTCCGTCTCCGAAACGACGGTGGTGGTGATGATGATGATGATGATATGGCGTGTCAAATATTTGGTAGCGGACAGCGAGCAACACCCAGAGGCAAACGGGCAAGTTTAGTTAAATTAATAGTGTTGGTTGCGCTCGAAAAGTTCGCATCGAGATAATTGAGCGGTGATGACCGCCAATTAACGAAACCGTTTTCGGTTCAACGGCGATGATTAATACAAAGTGTGGAATTTATATTTGACACGTTTGAACGTACTGTAAAACAGCCAATAAAACTGTGTAAATAAACTATTACAACATTGTATAATACATAGACTGTTTCGATATATCTGTCTGAAAAGCAAACATCACAAAATAGTCCCCAAATCAGTGCTCAAATGTATACCTCAATCTCATTGTCATCTAATGGAACATTACATATTAGCCGTTTCTAAATGCACTAAATTTGTCCACGACTTAACCCCACATATGTACATTAACACTAATACGCCCTGACAGTGCATAAACACTGCCCAAAATGATCAAGCATCATCGTTATGACCATTTTAACTAATCGAGACACATTGATTGCATCACTAGACAATGTGGTGATTCACAGTTGAGAATGGATCCACTTTATAAACTAAACTGACATGTATGCTTCTCTTCATATAACTGATAGTATGTTTAAAATGAAATTTTCCTCAAATTAAAATAAATATTAAACAAACGAATCATCGAGCTTCTTTTTATACTTTTCAATTGCTTAAATTTCGCGTAGAACGTAATCGTCACATTCTAAGCGTTCCGGCGTAGCTTTTTCCTACGAATCGGTCGATCAGACTGTGAGTTGCTGGCAACAAGACGAGCGGCAATTCGTGATGTCAGACAATTAAGCATATCAGACCGATTCACCAAGAGATTAATTTTCCTTCGTGGCCATTGTCTGCGTTGTCGATGCTGCTGTTGTACCTATACTACAACAACATCGTGCCTCGATATACCTATACTCGGCAGGTACCTGTAATCGTTGGCGTAAGTGTACACGTGGATTATATTGCCACGAAGTGGCGAGGAAAACGAGAAAGTCTGTTATTATTGGGGAGCCAAACAATTATGGCAACGCCGAACATCCACGGCTCGATTGCACAAGAAAAGAGTTATTAAATCGTCAAAAATAAATCCACTCGAACCTTCGATTCGATTAAATCAAATTATTTCATTGGTCGATCCAAAAAGCAAAGCGTCGACACAAAAAAACTCGTTGAGTTCTTTAACTTGGTTGTCTGTCGCCGAAATATTGACGGACCGTGTCTGATCTATCGTAACGAATCACCAAATCACCACAAATGCAAGGCCGAAAACGACCCTTCGCCAAAAAGCAACTGGCGAAAAACTGTGTGGGATCGATACACAAATCGTCAAATTATACAAAATATTTGCACTAATTCCTACCACGAATCGAAAAAAAACTACAAGGCATACTTAATCATAGTATGTAAAAATACCAAAATGTAAGCTGGTTGTAAACCGTACAAAAAAAATAGACGCAGCTATAAATTAAACTTTATCAGATCACTCTAAGCTCAACGTTGAAACATCGCAATTTAATTTAGAAGGACAATAGAAATCATAACGAATGAAAACATATACATACATAGCAGAATATGTAGCATGAACTGTCCTAAACTAACTACCTACAAGTTTAATTGAGGCTAAATATGATTAAGAAAACTTAAGATAGGAGAGTCAGCATTCTAGCACCACTTATCCGCGTCGTTAATATTACAAAGTCGTAGTGTCATCAACGATTTGGTAACCATCCATTAAACTGTATAATTAGATCAATCAGAAGATATAACATTTTATTCATACTGAAATGATATCTCTCGAAACTATATCATTATTTTTCCAGACACGCTGTGCACGCACGTACATACCTGTATATTCCGATGAGTTTAGTTAATGGAACGCGCGTTGTTATATTGTTCGGTTCATTTTTTCACGTTTTGAACGGTGGTCTAGAGGTTTTTTGTGTGGTCATCTCACAACCAATTTAATTAGAACGGTCGAGCAGACCCGTAGCTGACCCTAAAACTTGACAATGGTGGTCAGCCAGGCGTGAAATGGTCCGTGTCTAAGGGGAATTGACTCGCGCATTGTGATACCCACAACCTCACACGAACATAACCCCAGAGAAAAATGTACAATTCAGGAATATGACGACTGGGATGCGAGAAGACGAAGAAGAAGCTGTATATGTACAACAAAAGCACTAACGTTTCATCACCGATTGCGTCAACCTCAAGAGACTTTTCATTTTGTCCAAAATTCGACCGCAACTTTTGACGAGGCAAACCGCAAACGACCGAAGCGAACAACACGGTTTGTCGCTGTGGGAGTGGAAGCTGAGTGTACTTCAATTTTCGTTTTTGTAGGTTAAACGATCGATTGAGTTTTGGGTCACTTTTTTTTGGAAAGACAAAGAGTTGCTGAGACCGCAGAGCTAATTAAGCGACTCACTGGCCGCAGCATCCCTTGCGGTTTGCCGCAAAAGCCTGCCGCAGGAGCGTCCTGCCGCAATAGCTCAACGCCTTCGGGTCCTCTTTTTAGTCCTTCAAAATGAGATTATAGCGTGAAATTGAGCGAGTTTGTGCAAACAATGTTGTGTGTGTCTCCGACCGCAAAATGGATCGATTTCAAACGGAAAATTGTGGCCATCTCAATACAATAAAGATCCGTTTTAATTATTCTGCATATTATATTGAAATAATGACTACACGATATTATAAATTCGACGATGGTAAACCGGTATAGGGATTATAATGTACTTGTGTATATTTTTCGTTGGATAATTTTACATGAGTGAGTCATCAACGTCTACCGAGGGAAAGCAACACACGTATCAAATGTGTGTACGTAAAGGCGATTATGACCACAGTTTTGCGGATGGAAGTGAAATGCATAGCGATGTTTTGTACCACCAACGAACACCCCATCTGAAAAACCAACGTTTCTCAAACAAGCCTGTCCATAATATCAATACAATTGTGCAATTGGATTAATGAAAAACGAAACTATATCAATATTCCGCATATGAGCCTTTTAGAAGTGATTAGTATTCCAGCAATTCCTCCATTTTAGTTAGTCAACTTATGTATCTTCTCTAAGCACTTCAATGTAAAATCGATTTAAAATCAACTGATGTATCAAAAATACACAAATTAAATAGTACCATACATCTAATAATAACTTTCCCCAACCAATAAGCAACGAGTGAAATAAAATCCACGATTTTCACCATTTCGATTGAATATTGCACTTCGAATATAACAGTCGATTTTAACTGTTTTTGTGAATCTTTTGCAGATTCCGACTCTAATCCTCTTTCATTCCTGTTTGTCTTGAGCAATCTACATCCATTGGACTCGACACATTCTTCTCAATTCATCAGCCCATCGTCCACTCGGTCTACCTTGCTTTCTTTCACATCCTCTCGGATACAATACCATTCCAGTATTTCTCGCTACGTGTCCAGCCCATTGCCACTTTTTCACACGTTCCGCTACATCTGCTACTTTGAGCATGCTTCTTCTTACGATATTTGATAAGATATTTGGATCTTACGCAACATTCTTGAATTCAGCATCCACGTTTCACATCCATACGTCATAAATGGCAGTACGCATTGGTCTTTGGCCTTCTTTTTTAAGCATAGCGGGATGTTGCATTTAAAAACATTGTTCATTCTTCCAAAAACGCTCCATCCTAGTTTCATTCTTTGAATTTGAATGAAATAATTAAAGACATCAACTAACTCTCAATAGGTATAATTATTATACTGAATAGGCACGCGTCGTTGAAAATTTGACGAAGTTCCCACGACAACGCAACCGTTCAAATACGGCAAGAAGTTTAGGAAGTGCTGGGTTATGGAAAAGGTGAGAGACGGCATATTGGCAAACAAACCAATAACCATTAGGGTCGAAGTGATGGGCGAACAATGAGCAATCAGTCCAGGAGTTGAAGCTGCGACCGCAGCTCAAGCAGCCCTCGATTGCCGACGCGGTTTCGCCAATACAACACAACCACCCACAACAAACAGCAACAGAGGCCAAAGCACTGTTTGCAGAGGCGAGCTTTCGCCATAATAAGCGAATAATAACCGCGCTTACAAGTCCAGCGAAATTTGAATGGAAAATAAAAAGGCCAAGAAGGCGAGGTCGCCCAGGATGTTTTCATCGGCTCGGTCATTATGACCACACACACGTGTTTGAGAAGTATAGTTCGGCTGGGAAAAAGTTCCCGAGATAAATTCACGTACATACATATGTAGGTATATATGTGTAATGTGAGCTGTTTTGATTTAATTTGATGGAGATGCAGTGCAAGATATTCGACTCTTAACGTTCACGATTGTATTCGGAAAATTTATTGGTTCAGTTAGGTTTACTCAACTTTGAAACCAAAGCTTCTCGTTACACTTACACTCGTAAGTATATCAGAAAAGTTGTATTTGAACTATGAAATCAAGACAATTTGCAATGTGTCATACATACAAACTACTGTTTCAATCAACCTAATAATATGACAATCGTTTTAATTAAGAAACTGGCTATTTGAATATTGTGCTATATTCATCATAGGTTAATTAAAAGGGGTTAAGTAAATAATCTAGTATATCGCGTCCTCAGAACATAAATGTGACATATCCAAAATAGTAAATTTTGTTCGGGGCAGCAGTTTTAAAGTTTGAAATGGTCATCATGAATCTGAGGAACTTTATATAAAAATGATATTTGTACATATTGGTACTCTAGATTTTTAGATGTTATTGTTGTATGACGTATGGATGTAAAACGTGGATGCTAAATTCAAGAATGTAGACGGATGAAAGAATCATGAAAAGATTTATACTTGATATAAACGAGAAGAGATCGTAAGTGGAACACATGGGTAAAAAGTATGACCAAAGTCGTAGATACAGCAGAACGTGTGAAAAAGTTGAAGTGGACACATACATATGTATAATGGATGGGATGGACGCAAGAAATACTTGAATGGTATCCGAGAGGATGTGAAAGAAAGCGGGATAGACCGAGTGGACGATGGGCTGAGGAATTGAGAAGAATGTGTGGAGTCAAGTGTATGCAGATTGCTCAAGACGGACAGGAATGGAAGAGGATTGGAGAGGCCTTCATCCAGCAGTGGATGGCTGAAAATGATGATTTCATTGTTATTGAATTTACATTAGTAAATTTTTCAAATTGGAAGCAAAGTTCGGACTTGTCAATTGTGTGCTCTAATAATATTAGTAGAACTTTTGTACTTCGTGATGCCAAAAAAAATTTGTGACGTCATTCGGATGTTTCAATTAACTGCACTAATATAATAATTAAAGCGGAACAAAGTTGCACTCATTCATAACTCATTTTCGCAAAATTTTGGACATGTCACCTCTGCAGTCTGAGGGTACGATATGAGCTGTGAATCTGAATACTTGATTGCTTTTTTTACTTTTCTGTTATATTGTGAAGTTTTCTTGATAAGATACCCCAACGGTATTCTGTCGCTTTCTGAAGAAGAAACGATTCTCATACATCGATACACTTGACATTTTACAAAATAATTTAATAAACGATAAATTACCGATACTGCCATTTAAATTAAGTTAAACTCGTATTGTACAACAAAAAAAATAAATCCAAGGAACGAGAGATGATTTAGTGTGATATTGGAAAACTCTCATACTAATAAATGAAGAGTATGCTCCACATCTTCGGCAGCAGCTTAATTGCAGTCGTGCCTCGCACACACAACGTAATAAACGACGTTAACAATTATTACAATACGGGTTCCGGAAAACCGGTCCGGTTCCGTATCGGTCGTGACCGGACTCCCAAACAGCGCTAATTGCAGGCGCCCAACCCCATCATTACACTTCGATCTCGATAGAGATGAGCGAAGGGTGTAACGAAGACGAGTTTAATATTTTTTTTAACCATGAGTAAAACACCATTGACGCAAAAATGCGTCGCGACTATTGTCATCTCTGTCGCGCGCGTTATCGCATCAACGAGTCTCGCTCGCACGACTAACCAAAGTAGCGAAATACATAGCTTATAGCGCGCAAATACTAAACTCAATTTAAATACAATGCTTTGTTTCTTTTGTTATCGCAACCGGATAGAGGCGAATTTATTGAAAATGTCACACCCGTTGATACGATTGCGATCTGATAAGCTGTCAAAAGTTATACGCCGTAAATTAGCGTTAACGTTCGAGACTTTGTTTAATTTACGAGCGATAAAATAATTAATTTGCGCATTAAAAGTATTTGCTGTTTTTAATTCTTTTTTGATTTAGATGCGAGCGGGTGGGTTAACGATAGCGCAACAAAAGCGCTATCGTATACCGATCTGCTATTATCGTCGGTAAAGGTTAAAGGTGTTAAGATCTTTATGTAAATATTATACGGTTTACATAAAATTTTTGCCGAATACGGATTTTAACGATAATCTTATCAATTCAATCAATCCAATAGAATAAAAAGAAAATTCATATACATATGTACACTGCATACAAGCGCATTAATTCATTCGTATGATTTTTACTTAACTGCAAATCCCGCAAAACAAAGCCATCAAAATCACATATACATACATATGTAATACCCCCATATATACCTACTAACCTCAAAAGGCTTCACTCGTGAAAAAACATCCCATTTGTAACTGATATTACTAACAAATTAACAAGGAAGTTTCATTAAAAAAACTACTAATAACCACGCTAACAAATTAGTAAAAAGTCTCGGTGATTACGATAATGTGTCATTTACCTTTCGGGTATAAACGTAGAGGCTGCCGAAACACAGTCTGTTTGAAACCTCCGATTACAGTAAGTTACCAAAATTAAGAATATCTATAATATATCTGCATACATACCATACGTGTATATTATGTACGGTATTAAAAAAAAAAAATTAAATTGTAAGTAGGTTTTTTAGCTTAAACTTTCCTACTGTAAAAACAAACACAACGATAAAGTAAGATTATTTTCCTTATTATTTAGTAACACACATTTATTGTAAAATGGATAATGGCCACTTGACCGGGAACCATTACGATATGTTTTTAGTTAATAAGAAGCATTGTGGACATTATATGGAAAAAGTTTTTAAAAATTAAAAAATTCGTATGCTTTTTAGTTCGTCTTAATCGGGGATAAATTATTGTGATCGTGCGAAAATTCAACCTTGATATTTTGACTGATTGGTCCCCCGATCGTTTTTTTGTGATTTCTGGAAAATGTCTGTACGTCTGTGTGTCTGTGTGTAAGGCGGATGCGTGTATGTAGAATCGCTATAACTCAAAAACGATTTATGTTAAAAAATGACGAAACATTAGACGTCGGCAAACAGAAGTCGACGGTTTTAAGATATCGCATCGATACAAATTGGCTCGAATTTACGAAATACTACCATATTGAATTTCACGCTAGATGTGCCACCGTTCGCTGCGGGCCAACCGCGTGGAATGTCAGTCTCTCTGAATCGGAATTGTGTATTTATTTATTACACCGTACACATTTCGGTGATGATCCGATCGAGTCGAAAAACGCTTTTTATCTGATCAATAATAATACATAGAACGGGGGACGAACGGACGGACGGATCCGGGCCATTATCGGTCGTAATATATAGCGCCGCGAGTCGTTAATGCGACATAAACGAATGGCCCAAGACGACAGATACGACACTCTAAACAACCGCAATATACCTCGAGAGGAGGAGATACTTATCGAAACGTTTCTGCAGTGGTGGCCAGGACCAGTTTGAGGAGTACGAGAGGAGGAAAAGGCGCGCGCGCGCGTAATAGAAAGATGAAAATGCTCCTTTGTATGTAATATTATAATAAGTGGGGTTATAGCGTATGGGCGAAATGGCGTGCGCGCGTGTTTTGTCTAGTAATGGCGAGCTCGTGAGATTTCGAATCTGTTTGGAAAACTGCGGAATAATTGTGTGAAGTTACGTATGAGAATGCTCATATTCAATCTTCGATGCAAACGTTGACACCTTCTGTTAAAATGGCGAGGTACTTGTTTAAGAAATTTCAACTGAAATGTATAGTTCAATAGGTGTTGTATAGCTTTTGTTGGTTTTATTTAGACTTGAGGGGTTATTTTCCTTTTATTTTAAAAAAAAAAGTATTTGTAAGATTTTTCCTCTTGAGACATAGTTATAGATGAATGCGGGAAGCATGAAAAGATGTATGCTTGGTATATAACAAGCAAATATTGTAAGAGGAATACATGGGTAAGAAGCATGACCAAAGTGGCAGATATAGCGGAACGTGGGAAAAAGTTGATGTGGCAATGGGCGAGATTTCGAATCTGTTTGGAAAACTGCGGAATAATAGTATGAGAATGCTTATATTCAATTTTCGATGCAAACGTTCACACTTTCTGTTAAAATGGTGAAGTACTGTTTAAGAAATTTCAAGTGAAATGTATAGTTCTATAGGTGTTGTATAGCTTTTGTTGGTTTTATTTAGACTTGAGGGGTTATTTTCCTTTTATTTTAAAAAAAAAAGTATTTGTAAGATTTTTCCTCTTGAGAAATAGTTATACATAGATGAATGCGGGAAGCATGGAAAGATGTATGCTTGGTATATAACAAGCAAATATTGTAAAAGGAATACATGGGTAAGAAGCATGGAATGTGTGGAAAAGTTGAAGTGGCAATGGGCGAGACACAGCGAGAAATACTGGAATGTATAATATAATATCCGAGAGGATGTGAAAGAAAGCGAGATAGACCGAGTGGACGATGGGCTGCCGAATTGAGAAGAATGTGCGGAGTCAGGTGGATACAGATTGCTAAAGACAGACAGGAATGGGAGAGGATTGGAGAGGCCTTCATCCAGCGATGGATGGTGAACGGCTTAAGACGATGATGAGGAGATGAATGCGTGTCTTTAAAACGGTCGTCCGTGACTTTTGGATACAAGTTCTACGTAGTTCGTAAAAGTTCAATGTCAAAAAATGTGAGCCAATACTGAAAGTGTATAAAAAAACTGATCTTTTTGCTGTCTAATTAATTAGTTGTGCATATTATTACGAAAGCTAACTTAATTTGATTCAAATTTCTATAATATATGTACATATATACATATCTTCCAGCCTTTATAGCCTTTAAAATAAAGCCCAGTATTCCAGTCTAATGAAAATTCGTGTTTTAAAGTTAGCAAAAGTATTATTAATGATACATAATCTTTATTTCACAATCATTCAATTGTGCTACGATGAACTTAGTTCGCTTACGGAGAAAAATTCCTATAGATTTAATCCAATACCATTCAATAATAAATAATCATACAATCGATACTCCAATACGCTCGCAAATAAGCACACACTTCACACACATTAAAAATTAGAATGTAGCAGCGAAATAAATCGCTATTTGGATCGATAAGTCAAACTGCAAGATAAATTTGACAGTTGAGTAAAATATTTCTAGACGAAAAAAAAATATTAACTTATTGGCGATCACAAATCACAGATTGCACACAAACTGACACAGCAGTGCATAGAAAGTCGACATCGATAATCGATTTTCAAATTAGATAAAACACAAAAGAAAAAAGTCAAACTGGACGCAGTTTCTATGACCATTTTTAATATGATCGCATAATATCGTACACGGCGATCGCATTTAATTACAAATTAAGCTTCCCATGCTCATAGACTTTTTCTTTGACACGCTCATCATAATATATCTATATACGATAGCCGAGAATAAAACGTTCGTTATAATCCGTGAGACAAATCTCGAAACACCCTGTCGCCAACGGTCACAACTGATTGATCTAAATCGGTACAAAAGCCGATACACTTCCCAGTAGTCAAAAGTTTGGACACAAAAACGATGACTATCGACGCATCTAAAAGCTGGATCAACTCTGTATGTATATGAATATATCGACATTAACTTTTCAACTGTTACGTATCGAAAGATAAGCTATCTAGAGTCCGTTGGTGTGACAGGTGCTATTAAAAGCTCACCGTTCACTCATTTCCCTTCTACAACTTTGTATGTGTACTTACATTGTCGTTATTTTTTATCACTCGAGTACAATATTTGACAAGGTGCGCTCTTTGACGACTTCGAAATCCAGTCTGACCGCTCGTGTTAATATTAAATTCGTTCAAATTATTGCAGCCGATGCAGTTTCGTCCTCGGCGAGTGCACCTTCGATATTTAATTGCGTAATTATAACGGGAGATTTATGCGCGGTGTGAGTGTAATGATTAGCATTTTCCATCACACAAGAACAACATGCCGACTAATTTCCAACGTAGATACGTTTACAGCATGTTAATTATTTCATTGATTAGTGTTTAAGCAAAATTGAAAAAAAAGTTTACGTTTTAATTTACGACAGAGGTCGTATGGAGGATAAAATCACATAAAAATACATAGGTAAGAAAACTGACCGTTCGTTAATTAAAAATAATGAAACGATGAATTAAAAGTAAACTGGATCAGTTTACAGTTAAACCATGTATTCAAAATGATTTCCATAGTACAGCATGTGTTATGCAATAGTGTTTTTATCAAGATGCATTACCCGAATCCTTGAATGTATGGTTAAATTAAGCACGTGCATATGTCTTGAAATTTGATTCAAACATCGATATAACGGAACAATGGAATATTAAGGTTTTAAGGATTGCTGTAAGAGTGAGAAACATACACGTTTCTTCTTCTTACTTATTGTGCCATCCAGGTAAAATAGACCTGATCCGTGGAGATGCACCTGATGACTGACAACACACACACACCAAAAAGGCAATAGAAGTGAACGAGTTGAGTAACTAGGAGGCAGACGATGGTGCAGATAGCGCCAGAAGCAATGATGGAAAACATCTTCGGAGTGGATGACGCGATAGCACATTGTGTGTGATCGATCTTCCACCAGATAAGCATCTCTGGGGGGCTATTTTGTCGGTGTTGTGTCGATCAGTGCTGTCAGATTTCGACAAACAACCAACCAGTCGACGATGGGTCGAGACTCTTGAGGAGTACGTGTCCCACGCCCACCAGATATGCGATCATCGAACGACAAAACAGGACGATTTCCATTCAAATAGTCCTCGACCGACTGTCGGAATTCGCTATTCCTATCCAAACTTGTATATAAAAATGTCGATTTCATCAAAATCAAGCACCGAAATAATCACAGAATTATACCCATTTATTTAACTATAACTTTAACCGGCATTTCATTTTGGATTTGAAATTGTTATCAAATATATTCGATAAATAAATACATACAAAATGACAGAATACAAACGAAAGCAGATTTTGAGTTTTGCACTAAATAGAAATATTTCTAGGACATTTTTCTAAACTGTATCTATACTACATTAATTTGTTCGACTGGCAATAAATTCTCTATACATATGACAACTTTGCAGTAGTCAGAATCACAACTGTGTATGTATGGTCTGAATGTCCTATCTCACCCAACTAACTTAAGGCAACCACTGAATCGTAGAAAATACCTCTGCAAACTTTGTTACCGATTATACAAAGTGTGATGGATTGTATAAGGAGCAAATATGTGGATGGACAGACACAACAGTATTTTTATATACATATGTATGTAGATCGTATGAGACGTTTCCTGTCAATGTGTGTGGATTCTGCTTCAATTTTCTTAGTGCATGCGGGACATCCAAAGTTATGGTGTTGTCATGATTGACAAATAGCTCGGTTATCTATCGTTGCAACGGTGGTTGTAGAGAAAGAGTGAAACAAATGGATATGTTGCCGACACAGGAAACGCGTCTCCGATCTTCACATCGGAAGATGAGAAGATTAAGCACAATACATACACCGCAAAAGAGCGCGTTATCGGGGTAAAAATTACGAAACGAACCACGGCAATAAATCAAAAGCTTAAAAGGCTATCGTAAAAGTTTCCGATTTTCCCACATAATAAATAAAAAAAATATATATATACATATACCCATATAATGTGTATCATCCCGAGGTGATTGCTATTTGCCATCGAATCAATTAGTGTTTGTTTAGTGAGTGTACATTATATGGCGCGCGGCAAACGTGAGAATTCAGCGGGTCGTTAATTCAATTTTTTACGAGTTAATTAAATAACTAATGAGTTTCCCCATCAAATTCGTAATTAATTTTGCTTTTTTTTTTCATTTTAGAATACAATTTCTAACTACATTTATCTTGCACTTTGTACACTCGAGCTAAGAATCTCATGTATTGTTTTCGTTTTGAACGACCCAATTTTAACGAGACCGGTAGTAAAATTTTCTCACTGGAAAAAATACATACATTGATGAAATTGAAACAAAATAAAAATATAGTGTAATCGTCAAATTAAAAACTAAAAGCGTGAAAATCATTTGAATTTTTCCGAACTTTTCCTCGGAAAATCTATCTTTTACAAAAAACATAGAGCACAAATCTTTTTAGAAAAAAAACCTGCAGAGACTTAGTAAATAAAATTATAGAAAAACTTACAACAAAAAATCTTGCAATGGTTTTTATGCACGGAGAAAATAATATAGAGTACTCACCTGAAACAATTAAAATGAAATCATTAGTATGTTATCATTATACAATACTCAAAAATAAGGCATACGACAAATGCGTACTGCCAGTTATGACGTATGGATGTGAAACGTGGATAGTGAATTCAAGAATGTTACGTAAGATCCAGTGCACACAGAGAAGCATGGAAAAATGTATGCTTGGTATAACAAAAAAAGATCGCAAGAGGAATACATGGTTATGAAGCATGACCAAATTGACAGATATAGCGGAACGAGTGAAAAAGTTAAAGTGGCAATGGACACAAAGCGAGAAATACTGGAATGATATAGAATCCGAGAGGATGTGAAAGAAAGCGAGGTAGACCGAGTGGACGATGGGCTGACGAATTGAAAAGAATGTGTGGAGTCAATTGTATGCAGATTGCTCAAGACAGAAAAGAATGGAAGAGGATTGGAGAGATCTTCATCCAGCAGTGGATGGTGAGAGGCTGAAAATTATGATGATGATGTTGACAATACTCAAATTAGAACGTTCAATAAACAATTTGAATAAATAGTTTATTTATAGTCATTTGAAAATACAATGCACCCTTTTCGATACAAAAGTGAACAAACCAGTATATCACACTTTCCATGAAAAACAAGTATTCCAATCATAAATTTACAACATACAGACATAACTTTAAAATTTATCACACGCAATCGTAAGAACACTCATAAAATTCCCCACAATTAAATACAACCGCTTTTAAAGCTCGTTGCTAAAAGAGACACTTTTTCCGACACTTGTACGCAACAACTTGCTACTACTATTAAACAGCATAACTACATACAAACGTGCTGAATAATATAATTTATGAATTATGTCGTTACGATGTGACGACGCCGACTAATGAGACACCAATTACGAAATAATCGAGTGAGTTGTCTTCACCAATTAGAGAGACCACTTAATAGTATACATACATACATAGTAGTGGGAGAAAATCGGTGGGAATCTTCGCGACGAAAACTATTTCACTCTATATGGAGTGAGGAGGCTTTGCAGGTCGGTTTGTGCGAGGCCAATTTGTTAACTTTATAATGTTAACAAGAGGTAAACTACCATCGCATGGAATGCTAGTAGTGTAACACCTACGCGAAGCTCGAAACAATAAGGGGATAATGCAGCATCGGTTGCACTACATGCGAGACATAATTTACACGGTTAAGTGTTATTCGGTGAACTGCACCAATATCCTAGTACGTTTGATTAAATTATTCACAATTTTATTCATGCATCGAACTCACTGGATGCAGTTATGGTACTAATTAACTTAATTAGTACCATAACTATCACAAAACGTAGTGGAACATGAGCGGCACACTTATGAAGCATCGATCAAACTAATTGAAGTGTCGAGCTTTTGTACGAAAATTTCGACGGGTTTAATCAATGTCGCACTTTCGCTTGAACTATCATCGACTGTTAACGAATCAATTAAGTAATCAATAAAAAAATTACCTAAGACTTCAACGACTAATCAATTTTTTATATACATATGTAAGTACAAGCTGCATTACTAGCTATATATGTATTTGCGTCTGCGTCTGCCTCCCTGCCTGCCTGGGTCATTGCAGTTACGCTAGCATTGTTAATATAACAAATAAAATTCGTTTAGCGGTGTGTTGGTATAAATATACATATATATATATATGTATATATTCAATCAACGGTACACTAGGTATACAATTGTTTCACGCACTTTCAAACGTGCTATGTGCTGTATTATCATTGTACAAACCAGCGCGCACTGGTGGCGGTTGAGGGGTGGGGCTAGAATCCACCGTCATATTAGTAATATTATACAATAATCAAAATCAGTAGGTATACCAATATATAATGTAACATCAGTGAAGAATAGATTATCTTTATCAGCAGTTTTATATTATAGAAAATTACTATATGTATGTATATTATAGTAGCGCAGGAATCTACCTGACTGGCTGGGCAGCCTAGCCGCGGAACGCTAGCACACTTTTCAACTATCAGGAGGACATACATACATACATACATACATATGTATGTATATAATGAGGAGCTATTTGACGCGTTACAAAGTTGCCTATGCATTTAACTATGAGCTAGCTATTTAATACGTGAAATAGCTCCTCACTATATATGTATGTACTCCTGGTAGTTAAAACATGTGCGAGCGTTGTAAATTTACTGACAAAGAGGCTAGAAATATATAAAAATGTGTAGAGGCTAGATTTAATACTATTTTACATGGAATTTTATAATGTACCTATATTACTTAGCTTTTGATAATGGATGGCTTTAGACCAGTGGTTGGGAACCTTTTTCAAGTTAAGAGCCAAATTAAGTTTGGGGAATTATATATTCAAAATTAAATTAAATTTTACTCATTAATCATTAATGAAATAAGTTATCCTCGTGATATTTCTTAACGTTCAACAGTTTTTTTACTAAAAAGTATTATAAAGTTTAATCTGAAAAACGATCCGAGATGATCTAATCGGATTCTAATCCGAGAACGAAAGCATTTTATAGCCATGACGTTGTGGAAATGTGATTCATAGTTGATCTTGTGTAAACTGTTTGTCAACATTTTGTATTTCACGCAAAACGTTGGATGACAGTGAGAGCAGCAGATTGTCACACAAAGAGCCGCATGCGGCTCCGTAGCCGCCGGTTCCCTAACCACTGCTTTAGACTCACGAAGTACTTTATGCGTGTATTAAATTAAAATAAACTCACATTTTAAATGTAATTTATAATAGATTTGAGCGCGTGGCGTGACTTGGCCACCTACATGTGTACGTACATACATACATATATACACTATAACGATAACCACCCGATGACACTGTCAACGGACGGTGACTAGTTATGTGTATACATAGGTATAGTAATTCTCATTTCTCCTATACGAAATTGTAAAGTTTATAGTATATACATAGAATGCGACTTCTACAGTTGGCCACACTTGATGCATGAACATCGATGGTGATTTAGGATGCGAGTGTTTATTTCCAACTTTGTACGGTGGGTGAGTGTGAACATGGCTTAAGTGCTGCAATTCGATATCCAATAAATCGCCCGATGCACCTGATCGAGGCGCGACAGTTGTCACTTGCAGTTGCAGTTGCAGTTTTGCTCTCCCACGTTTAGTATCGCACGTCCGGTCGAAGTCGCCACCTGCACAACGTGCAGGCATCCCATTTTGCAGGCATTGCACTTTGCAATTCAATTGCAACGACAAAACAAAAAGGACTAATCGTCGTCCGTCCGTCGGTCCGTGGCGCGCATCCTGGCCGTGCTGTTTTTTTCACTTTCGTCATAGGAAAGTGACATCATCGGAGGATTAACTATTATTATTCCCGACCATCCTGACGATTTGACGTTCGTAGATGTTGGCGAAATTTGGTCATTAACCATTTCATGCGAGCGATGCAGACCGCCAATTGATGATCCGTTGTATGCACGATGGACTAATAGGAAAATTGCCATCGCGAGAATTATGCCACTTGAGAGTCTAAATCGGAATTGAAACGATGCGAATTTCGGCGCTGTGAAATCGTTGTGCAATATTTAAAACATGATATGTATAATACAAATTAAACTGTATAATAATTTATATGGAATGCTAAGATACAACACTGTCAACTAAGACTGGTGTAAACTTAATACATTATTTCTCAATACTGCTAAATGTTATTCTATAATATAATATAGATATTATGTATTTTTTTATGTAAAAGTGTATAATTATATATATACATAATAGCCCTGTTCCGTCTGTCTGTCTGTCTGCTGATAACGTTCGCCTCGGTAAATAATTCAAAAACCAGAACGTCGCACGAGTGAGATTTGAACCCCGCATCACTGATTGGGAACAGAGCGCTTACGCGGTGAGCCAAACCAGATGATAATAGGCAGGCCTCAACTTGATTATTTACATATATATATATATATATTTGTATAATAAAAAATAGGCTCGCGACTTTGCTAAATTGTTACGTTGTTGTACATATTATAACTTTACATAGATGGCGCATTGTTGCATAGATGCAACAACTATAAAAACTATTAAATTTAATATTATTTTTCAGTACGGGTGATGAGAACGCTCCGTTGATATTCAACGGGCTTACACTAGTAAATAAATAAAAGTGAACTCAAATAGTTGATGGTTCATTTCTGATTACATAAAGTAGTTTGAGCAAGGCTATTCTTAGTCCATTAGGATTCTATATTGGTAACTTTGTAAGGCTTCAATCGTTTTTGTAATAATTGGATAAGACACCTATTGTTTTAGTCTTATGAATCAAATTGTTCCACGAATTTCATCTAATAAATGAATCATGTAATTTCAGTTCAAATACGCTTGTAACTTTTACATGACAGACTCATTCAACGATTCGTTTCGTTGACACACCATTTCAAAACATTTTAATTTTTTTAACTAAATGGGGAAAAAAAGCACTTCCAACACATCAAATTGTTAAAAGTTCAACGTGTTAATTCATAGTTCACGCGATGGCAACGAACTTGTATTACTTGAACTACACACTTATCTCTGGGTCATCGTGACTTTCGCTCGTCATGTCATCATCGAACGCTTGTTATTTATTAATTATTAATTTGTAACGGGAAGATGCTTATCGCAAAAAAAAAATACGCACAGAAGGAACGTTGCGTTGAAATACGACTGCTTGAATGTGACAATTATTCGCGTTAATTCGCTATTGAATCGGAACCGGAAAAAATTGACATTGAGAGTTGGACAAAAACTGCAACGTCATCTCCCCTCGGTGTCCCTCTTTTGAACTCACCTATACCACTGAGTAAGGTTTTTGTGTAACGAATTTTATTACTTATTGTCGCGGCGGGCGGTCGACGAGAGGATCACCTCATCTATCTTTAACACGACTCGTTTCTTAGCGCGGTGCGTGCAAAAAGTTCTGGGAACTTTACTTTTTGATTATTCACTTTCAAGTGCACGAGTTCTTTTTTCACGAGAGCTTTAGTTCAGACCGTTCGTATTGAAGGTATATGTAAAAAATTCAACTCAAAATTAGACTCCAATGTGGCGGTGACTTTTCTAGTGTTCTTAATGAGTGCTGAAAATTCGCCTAGCACCTGTCCGACTGATTGAAATCCGAGATAGCGATGATGGCCAGTTGCATCAGCGGCAGGATGCAATACTTCACCGGTTGAAACGGATTGACATGGGATAAACTTTAGTCCAGGATGCGAACCGCGGATAGTATCGTTACTATGCATCGCGACTATCGCTAATGATACAAACGCATCCGCTACCAGATTCGATTCTTTTACTACCTTTGTAGTACGCATTTGGTCGATGGATACCTACAGAGATCGCCAACCTGTTCTCTCCACCGTCTGGGACAATGGAATCTTCTCGACAATTATTATTTTCATTATCGCTATTGATGATCCACTTAAAGTGAACGAGTACCGGGAACTCGCGAGCAGATTAGTCATTTAGCATGAATTGCCGTTCCAATTAAATATATATTTTTACGTTCATACGAGCCATCGTGTAATCCGTCAAATGTGTATGTATGTAAATACATATATTAAATCAATAAATTGTAACACATTATACATAATACCTATATTAACTGTTATCAGTTGTTAGTGATATTTTGACAAACTCTTTACTTGACAGCTCTGATTTTGTGAAACAGCGAACAATTAATAATTTTTAAATAAAATAATACAAAGCACAGTACGTTTAGCTGAATAGGTTAAAAAGTTCAAAAATGGCGGAACTTGTGTGAAGAAGCGGTTCATTATTGACTCAATTCTAAACCATTTTTGTCTGTTATCATCATTTTCAGCCGCTCACTGCTGGATGAAAGCCACTTCAATCCTCTTCCATTCCTGTATGTCTTGAGCAATCTGCATCCATTTGACTCCACACATTCTTCTCAATTCATCAGCCCATCGTCCACTTGGTCTACCTTGCTTTCTTTTACATCCTCTCGGATACCATATCATTCAAACTTTTTCACACGTTCTGCTATATCTGCCACTTTGGTCATGCTTCTTACCTCATACGATCTCTTCTTGTTATACCGAGCGTACAATATACCATACTTCCATACTTCTCCGCAAGCACTGGATCTTACGTAACATTCTTGAATGTAGCATCTTGTCTGTTATCATGGAAAGGAAAAGAATTGATAATATATTAGCTAGAGGGGAAAAGAAAAAGAAGAAATACAAAGCCAAATAATATAACGCTGAGATTCTTCCAATTATAAGGTGATGAGTAGTAAGGCCACTGACCGAAATAGTCGGAAAATGACTCGTAATCGTTGTATTAAACCAAAAGAGGAAGCATAAAGAATTATTTGTAATACTAGACTGCGTCCATTGAAAGGCAATTAAGTACAAGTCTATATTATGTACAATAGTTGTGATATCCATGTTAGGTTATACAATAAGTTTTATACAAAAATAAATGTCGCCGTGTATTATTTTTATGCAGTAATGTGCATCGGTGGATTACGCGAACATTTCGAATCCATGTTTCATTATTGCATTAGTGGAGCGAGTGGTGGAGGGACTTATTTTGACCCCGACTGTGACCCAACAGAGCAGCAGCTGCTCAACCGACACGACAAAACGTCTCGCAGAGAACAAACGAGCTCGAATGCAAGAGTGCATATGCACTTATTGTGCGTTTTGAAGGGGAAAACCACTCGAGTGCACACCGTGGGTGCTCCACACCGGGATTCTGACTTTAAAAAACCCCTCCTAAACCCATAAAAAAAACGAGTCAGAGGGACTTCTTTACGATCCACCAATTAATTACTCTGGGTATTGGTAGGGGACTTAATTTGTGTGCCCGGTCGTCGATGTTGAACCTTACCGTGGGTCAAGATTTAATGTGCTTCGCATAGTACATAGGTATAGTTAACTTCTTCGTCTTTACGAGTTGAATTTCAATTTATCGAATCCTCGGAAACGTGAAATGAGAGCTCTTCGTGGTTTTTTTGTTGTTTTTGCCTATATCTCGTTAATTTTTAATTGAGTTCGATCGTTGTTTTGCCCCGCTAAGCATAAATCGCTTACAATGGGGCGTTTAAGCGGACGAGTTGTGTCGTTGGTTTTTTTTTTCGTTAACACTTTGAATGCCGCCCGCTCGATT
Source organism: Parapsyche elsis (assembly GCA_022651745.1). Lineage (NCBI taxonomy): Eukaryota > Metazoa > Arthropoda > Insecta > Trichoptera > Hydropsychidae > Parapsyche > Parapsyche elsis. The sequence continues at coordinate 330,968 of JAGVSN010000025.1, forward strand.
CTCAAAACTGCGATATAAATATTCAGACAATGCGGCGATACAAAGTAAATCGAGTTATAATTAACGATAGATAAATAAGCGCCATCATATTTAATTTAAATCTTTGCGAGATAAACAAAAAGATTGCGATAAAATCTAAACCGGTTTAAAATACATGTGATGTAATTACTGGTACTAAAAAAACATTTATTTCTTACAAACATTATAGATAAAGTGTGTAATTATTATGATAAAAAGTCAGCCAATTTAGTATGTTAACTTATCTGGGTATTTTATTACTATATGTACACCTACATACATATATAGTAGCGCAGGAATCTGCCTAACTGACCGTCTGACCGAACGACCGACCAGCTGGCTGTGTAGCCTAGTCGAGGAACGCTCGCATACCACGACACAGCACGTACACACGCTCACTCACTCGCACTGACACACAACACGCGTTGTGCGAAGTGCTTACGTTACATAACCTCACTAACTCACACACACATGGCACGAGTTTTATAAAGCGTAGTTATATAACGAGCAGTTATAAAGCTAGTGGGAATTTTAAGATTATAATTATTATGATATTTTATGAGTTGACTATTCGACATAGTGAGCTTTTTCATCACACGAAAAATTTATTGTCAATCATTAATCATGTTTCTTACCAGTAAACGATTTTACTGGTATGATTATGATTTTTTGAGATGATAGTAATTTATTTCCATCCGTATCCAACAAAATACGTGCAAAATCGACAATGCGCTTTAATAAATACGGTTGAAGATTAAGCCGATAGCTAATAATTTTATTACATTATAAAAAGGTACTATCGAACCGCATAGGTATACTGCCTATACGCAAAGTTAATTATACATCGTGGATATTTCGCATTTTCAGCGGAACTCCATGTCGCAAAAATAAACAACAGCGAGGGTCGTTTTATAGGATGGACTCTCAGGGTCGCAAGTTTATCTCGACACTGGGGGAAAAAAAAAGCATAATAAATAAATAAATAAAAAGCCGAGAAAGAGTTATAAGAAATAATTCAACCGCTCTCGTAACCGCCGCGGTTCGATTTCGTTTCCAAGACGAACGAGCGAGCGAGCGAAGATCGAATCCTCGAGATTAATTTATTATTTCGTTTTACTTTTATTTTATTTTTTCAAAAGCGGGGCGAAACTTGTGCGAGCGTCTGTCTGAAAAAAGTACACACGCTCGAGCGAAAAACGACCTTGCGCTCTCGTACAATAGAGCGCATAATCGATTGCGACAACACCGTGCGCAAGCACCGCGCGATTTTGATACGAACGTGCACTTGCGATAAGTGCGATTTTTGCTTGTCGTCGTAGCGGTCCGCGTGCGGAGTCTCGCGCGTATATCTAATTTTGATCTAGTTAACATAATGCGACCGATTTGCATGCACTGCGTGCATCCCGGTGCATCCACAGCCTCCACCTTCTCCTTGATCTCTCCTGCTGATTTTTCCATGAAAACTTCTCCTTGGGTACGTACCGAGGTGTCCTACCGGTACTATCTCGGTTTCCGCTTTCGAGGGAGCTTATTGTTTCCATGCAAAGCGGCCATTGCTTACAATGCTCTCTCGAATTGCGAATCGCCTATGTATGAGATACCTGCGACGAATGTACTTTTTGCCGCAAATGTGTATATGAAACTTACATACATTGATGATTTGAATAAAAATTGAAGTTTTTAATAGTAATTACATTGCGGCATACACACGATATTAATTAGATTAGAACTGTGGTCGGGAACCTTTCGAACCAAATTAGGGAAAACCTTGCAAAATTGGCAAGTTTCGGAGCCGCAACATATTATCTTCGGATTATCTATTCAAAATGTTATTCATTTATGAAATAAGTGATATTTCTTAATGTTCGACAGTTTATTACCAAAAAGTATTATTAAGAGACGATTTAATGCTTTTTATAGTCGTGAAGTTATATATAGAAATAGGATTCATTTTGATTTTGTGTAAATTTTTTTTTTTTATTTTATATAATAATAGCTAATCAGCTAATTTAACTTACATCTATTATATTTATAACAACTACACAAATCAATTACACATTATACACTATACTTATACATAACTACTATCTCTCACAGGGGTGTCTCCTCACACTTTTCAAGAATGCATCTATTGTCTTAGAAGACTTGACGCACTCCGGGAGGTGCTTATTTCTAGTACAATAACTATGGATATCACTATTTCTAATGATATAATTCTTAAAATAATTTGGCAATAACTTATGATCTAACTTATCAACAAAAGACAATGTGCTTAACTTTAAACAATTTCTAATACTCACCCATCCCAATTCATATAACATACTTCTAATACTTTTTAGCCTAATTGTGTGTCAACGTTTTGTGTTTCGCGCAAAACTTTGGATGACGACTGGATTAGAATATAAACCAACGTAGCCTAGCATAAACTAACCTTACTTACTCTAACTCGACATAACTTACTCTAACATCATTAGACAAAAATGTACACTTACCGCTGAATGTGTAGGATTTGGGAAACTAACCTAACCATGGAGGCAAATGTACATTTTTCGTAAACTTGAACACTGAAAAAGATTATATAGGATGTTTTTACGGTGTGTGCGAAAGGCGTTACACTTGCAGTGTGGCACATAAACACATACGATATTAATATAACGGTTAGGTTAGGTAGCCGTGCACCTGTAATCATCGTCGACCGCATCATCATCATATAAACTTTTTTATATAAACCGTTTACCTGGCCTGAATAATCCGAGAGGAATTGAGGCAACGCCCCAGAGCGCACCCCTCCTCGACGACAATGACCGAAAAAGGAAAGCAATTGATAGCGAGAGCGTGTCAACTCTAATGACTTTATTCATTTAGACCAGTTTCGGGGATACGCCATATGTTATTCGAGAGTATACACGAAGGCACATGCACCTAAGCCGAATGTGTAATATAATTCATTTGGAGATAATTCGACGACAATGGAGCGCACGATTTCGACGACGACCCGTAAAACGGTTTTTTTTAATCGGTTTTCATACAAATCGGAAGGTCGGGTTTCGTAACGCGGACACTGTATTATTTATTGCCGCCGTATAAAAGCCGTAACGCGAATCGGACGATAAATTAGTCGGAACAGTGTAACCGTAATTATCGCATACTATCTTATACATACATATGTATGTATGTACATATATAACAAAATTTAAAAATATCCTTCGAAGACTATAAAAAAGTTCGTAATAAAACTCGTCAAAGAATGGTTATTTCACCTTAAACACTAATATGTACATACATACATACATAAGTAACTGAATAACATAAACTCTTTAATTTGAGTAAAAGTATCAATGAATGCGTACAAATTGTTATCAATAGCATTGAACCGCTTGCAGCGTGCAATAAAAAAAAACACGTTTTTGAGACCCAAAAATTATTACTAACTTTGACCCACTGAATCCGAATATGATAATGATTTTTTTTTTTTGATTAGCTCTCGTTTATGAGATATGAGCGTTTAAAACAATGGACAACTTCTCCATTTTTTTGACTTTTAGTTCTGTAACTCAAAATTTAGTGCTTCTTTGTTCACAATGAGTATTAGAAACAATAGTCAGATGCCACATAAATAAATAAATAAATAAAAAATTTTTTGTTTCTTTCGGATTTTTTTCCGATATTATTATGCGTTAGGTTAGCCAGTTTTTTTTATTTTAACTCATTTTAAAGATTGGTTCTCTATGTCAATATTTTTTATTTTGTAAACGTACAAATTTGAGCTGTAGATGAAGTCGCGTTTGGAGGCGGTTGTTTTGTAGCACAGTGTTACTGTTCTGCAAAAGTAAACCGAAACACAGCCATTATTTCTTTATCTTTATGTGTATGCAAGTGTAAGGAAATACAAAACTTGAATACCTACATATGTACATACATAGGTACATATTTTCCCACGCTAAGCGCTTTAAGCTTGCAAAGTATGCACATTTCATAATAAACAATCAATTATACAGCATTTCGTTGGGAATCGATCGCTCAGAGCGTTTCATATCTATTGTAAAATTTATAGATCGAAAAAATTAAATGTGATTTTATCACGTCATAAAAGAAACGCTACACACACTAAATCTTCCGGAGCTTTCCGAAGCACATTCGTTTTAAATACAATAACCACACATCGAGAGCGACGTGGAAAAACGTTCGCCGCGCAAATATAATTGATAGTTAATCTGTTAATTTGTTATATCGAATTATGGCGTCGTCTTTCGGCCGGGGCTGCTTGTTAAACGTTTCGGTGCCCCGCGTAACGACCGTTTGACACGCCATTATATAAAGCGTATACATAATGGAGAAATAATTGAACGTGTCGGAAGAATGTTGGACGCCGGTGCTTCATGTGTCTTTTGAAAAAGCGAACAACGAACGCGGCCGCGGTTCGCAACGTGTTAAAAGAAAGCAAAACGTATCGGATGTGTCGTTAATAACGACACGGACACCTCTACATAAATACATAAATAATTCAATAACGCTTGGTCGGTTGTGTGCGAGCGCGTACAAAAAAAATACGAATCTGGAGAGGAAGCGCGTGATTAGAATGGTGAAATTTATATGCGTATTTGCGTGAAAGTCGCTCTAGAAACTTAAATTTATAACGCTCGTTTCATATATCATTTGTTGACTACCTATTGAATAAATTGCGTGCGCACGCCAAAGGGTTAACAAACTTATGATTCTATAACTGCATGGAAATATTTTTATATTTGTTTGCCACTGGAATCGTTTCAGCGAAAGGTTCATTAAATAATTTGTCTATGTCTTAATTATTATTCAACTTTTTTGATACTTTCTCTTCTCTTAAAAACGGTAGACTTTTTTTTGTATGTATATTCGTCTTACCTGTGGCATGATTAGATTACTTGAAATTCAAACTCTCGTTAGAAGCTTTCGTATATGAAAATTATCACATATGTACATATGTAGAAAAACTGTTAGGGTTAACAAATTAATATATTCAATTTTAGTAGGTTTTAATGGCAGAGGCAAATACTCAGTCTTTGTCAACTCACCACACTATCAGCAAATATGGACTTGGACAAAACAACCCCCCTAAGCTGAGTATATGTAATATTAAATAAATGTTTATATTGTACATAACGGCTTTAATTAAGATCGCCCCTTCTTACCAATTCACTGACACGATATATTTACTATAGCAGGGTTTTTCAAACCATTGGTGGGTCGCAAAATAAATAAAATGGGTCGCGACAAACGGAAAATATTATGACACCGGATTTGTCAGTTCCTCTATCACTGTTTAACATTGTCAAGATATTTTTAAATAATTAAAACTCGAGATATTGTCACATCTCGCTTATTTATCCCAAAGCTTTGACAACTATTTTTCAGTGCAGAAATTTGAAACAGTAAAGCCTTTGATTAAAAAAAATCCATTTGATTTTGAAAGCCTTGAATCAATAATTGAGCTAAATTTTGATCCTGAAGAGGAGGCTGAATTTCTGCACCTTATTAGTACCCACATTTACACTGAAGAATTAAATTTGTCATAATTTTGGATTAAGGTTGAATTTCCACTTTAAGTAAAAAAAAAAGCAATCTTTCTATTACCTTTTACTTCAACTTATTTGTGTGAACTAGGATTTTTCACTTTATCTCAATATTAAAAACAAAGTTTCTGATTGAAAACGAGTTTCATCCATAAATATCATGTGTCAGTAGTAAATAGAGGAACTTAATGGACATAGTTTGTTTGATATATTATTATATAGGCATTCTGGGTCGCAATACAAACTGCAGTGGGTCGTCGTAAAAAAAGTTTGAAATACGCTGTAGGTACCTACATATGTACTATAGGAAGCTGCCAGCATTCTCAACAAAAACTTTACAACATTTGATCAATAATAAAATATTTCATACGAACTAATCAATGTACATAAATTCAGCTGCAAATGACCTTATGTTTTTAAATAATCTATATCGAAAAGTCTTGTATGAAGCTTTCGTTTGAGGATTAGCGCCAATGTCACACAGTATAAAATCGATTCTAAACACTTTTTTAATCCGATGCATATAAAAAAAAATCCAAACACAGTAAAAGGCTCACGAAGGCCGAGCCGACAAGCAACGAAAAAAGTTGTTTTTCTCTTTATCTACTATTCAAAATCAAGGCAAAACTTAGATTGTCACGATCGGCAACACTTTCGCCGCATTTTCCACTAGAAATCACCGCTCTAAATTAAACCGCGAAAGCCACGTAAATACCTGTAAAGGAAGAAAAGGTCGTCACAATCGGGCATGTGGGCGTTTGCGTGGGCGATACACTCTGCTCAAGAACGCATATATGCAACTTTCTGCAACAACCTGCTGCACGCTACAAACGTTACCGTTAACCACGTTGACAACTCCACCGCATTGTACGTATACAGTATAAATAAATAACCAAACGAAGGGAAAAGGCGTGAAGGTATCGATCGAGCCGAAAGGAGAATCCGGTCGGAGATCAGCGTGGTGGAACTGATGGGATCAACGCCCAAAAACGGATCGATGACAACTTCTGGGCTTAACCAGCGCATTATTATTATGAATATGTTTACGTATGAATCAATGGACATGCATGTCCAATTAGACTGATACCCATAACGCAACGTTTGAGTCGAATCAAAACGCTAAAGCTCAACTATGAATGTAATATTTCAATCCGACGAGTTATAATGCCGTTGACGTTGAATCGAATCACATTTTTTTTTTTTATAATTGAATATTTCAACAATTTTGTCGCAAATTGATTAACCAAGACAAATAGGCATATAAACAGTATTTTTGCTAACCAGAATTCCATAACCTTGAGCACTTTGTTTGCTCTTCTAATATATGTATGATTGAAGCTTGGGACAGTTAGTGTCCGCGGGGATACTGTATTTTTCCGTATAACAAGATAAAATATCGAAATTTTTAGATGTCAATCTTTTACTATAGGTATTTCGCTATAACGTAACAAAAAATTCCGATGTTTTAGCTTATTTTGCGGGAAGAAATCAATTTTTTCCCATGTCACACTAAAAACTTACATTTCAATAATGCTAAGATTTTTATACATAATTAAAACATCTCTTTTTTTGCAAGCTGTCTAAAATCAGTAATCAACAACCGGTCTTTCCTCCAACTATATTTCTAATAATAACCCGAGCAATAAATTCCCAGTAATTATTGAAAAATCAGATGTAATTAAAGCAATCGAATCCAAACACGCCTTTAAAGCTCTGCACGATCGATTATAAATTATAATTCGTAATGAGAGGTACGCTTGACCGGTTCGCATGAAAAAAATTGACAATTATGATGAAAGCCATCCTTTGCAGAGTGAACGAACTTTGACTTGTTTCTGTCTGCACACGCGTCGTTAACGTTCTGTACACACCGTGTATTATTTTGTACACTGCCGGTGGGCTAGTTACATCACCGACAATGTGTCCACGACATTTTTACCACCAGCAACGTGCAGAATTGATTATCAATATCAAAAAAGAAAAAAAAAATCAACGTAAACATACTTAACGAGCTATCCATTGATCGGAGGCGTTTTGCGCTCGCATGCGGCAACTGCACATCGTTGCATCCGAACAGATGACATATTTATGCTCGTATAATAATAAGCGCACCTGCCGCTGGCCCATAATAAATAATAAAAATTTAAGCGTTTCGTCCGCTTTGTTCACATTACTGACGTACACGGTCGTAAACGTGTCATCGTCGCGTCTGTCTGTGCAATTCGAACGAATAACGAACCGGTTCGTCGGTGCTCTCGGTTCCTACCACATAAACAGGTCCTTCATTTTTTTTTTCTCCACCAAAGACCACCGAAGAAGTCAAAGCGTAATCAAAGCGCAAATTCGCCTATAATAGGATGAGCCAACCATGAGAGCGAACGTCGACAATTGCACATCCGGACCTTTCTCCCGAGCTTTCTTTTGCATATTTTATATGCGGCAGAGAAGGGAATTGGACTAGTTTGGTTTTAGCTTTGATAAACGGAAGCGGAATCGACGGCGCAGAACTAATGTGCGATTCGAGATTGCTTTTAAAAAATTGACAGTGAATTATGTGCGAACGTTGCCGCTAATTCGCTTTCGCCGTATACCATGAAATTGATCAATCAACGCGTCAAAATAATTGATGTGCAGATTGATTTTGCGGCGACAACGACTGGCCAAAACTGGTCCGTTGTTACATCAAACCCATACTTGACAAACTGGGGTCGTTTCGGACTTTATTTTTATACCCACTGTTTCCAGGGTGTACATACATATTTAGGATATGAATTTACATAATTTTCAATTGTGTCATCAATACAAAACTATGGCAACTAGCACCAAGATCATAGAAAATATGTCTGCAAAGTTTAGCCCCAATTGAACGGTGTGGGAATTTATAAGGAGCAGATAAACAAATTTCGACTAAAAAAATTCAACTGAAAATACATACTCTATCATCATTTTCAGGCGTTCACCATCCACACTGCCCCTCCAATCCTCTTCCATTCCTATCTGTCTTGAGCAATCTACATCCATTTGTCTCCACATTTTCTTTTCAATTCATCAGCCCATCGTCCACTCGCTCTACCTTGCTTTCTTTCACATCCTCTCGGATACCATTTCGGGCGTCCATTTTTCTCGCTATGTGTCCGCTATATCTGCCACTTTGGTCATAATTCTTACTCACGTATTCTTCTTGTTATATCAAGCATACATATGTACATCTTTCCATGCTTCTGTGTGCTCTGAATCTTACGTAACATTATTGAATTCAGCATCCACGTTTCACATCCATACGTCATAACTGGCGGTACGCTTGGTCATATGCCTTCTTTTTTAAACATAGCGGGATGTTGGATTTAAAAACTATGTTCATTCTACTCTGTCATAAACTCATAAGTCGGAGTCAAAGAAACTAAAATACGTGGTGTTATAAAGAAAAGTGTCTTATGATACTCGCTAGGTCATAGGACCACACTTTTGCAAAATTTGGTCCTAATTAGTCATTTTTTCGTTATTTATAAGGAGTAAACAGATAGCCAATACTTGTTTTCAAAATATATAGATTGTTAAAGCTTACCGTCCATCTAAAGGTGAAAGGCAATCGCATGACGGCCTTGTCCGGGTCGGAGAGGGTGAAGGAGCTCTGGCCCAATACTGGGGCCGCTTTGTAGCCGAAAGAGCAGCCTCCGGCTGTGACGTTATTCTGGTACTCCTTGAGGCACAATTGAAAGAAGGTGTTGCATGGAATGGGACAGGATGGTCCTGGAGCGCCTCCGCAGCATCCTCCTTTCGATAGAGCTGATCGAGGATTTGACATCTCCAGGATCTGCAGTTCGAAGTAGCCGGAAGACTGCGCACACTGAAAAAAAAAAAAAAAAACAAAATGGTTCATTAGGGGAAGTTTAAGTGTGTGTAACATTGAAACAGTAGTTTGCTGGGAACTCGATAACTCTAATAAGCTGTGCTTATAGTTATTCCACGATTGTTTGTGAACTATTCTCATACTGTCCTTCATGCTGATCGATATCCTAATAAGGCAATTTTCACAAGCGATTGCTTCATACTATAAATAATTTAGATCGATCTATGTATGTACATATGTACGTATATAAACAATTATTATATTTACTCTGCGAAATTCCACTGCACTCCATTTGAGAAATGTTAAAACCATAACGTGAGTTGTAAAGCTGAATTATAAAACAATCAATTTCATAGCTGAAGCACGCGTATCAGCCTCCATTGTTAAAATTAATGAAATTGAATAGATTTTTTACATTGTAATCTATTGATTTTACGACACGTGTATAACTACAATTTTTTTCCTCTTCACAAACAATGTTTAGTATAAAAGACGAGTACAATGCTTTATTAAGTTAACCAATCAATTAAAAATCGCAATTCATACACTCGGCTAGGTGGTGCGTACACTACACTACAAGCGAAAACCGTGTAATCAATTGATCGCATTTTTTGCACATCCACATTAACGAGTGCGAAAAAGATAAAATAATACATTTCAATACCGCATGCGTATATGTATGTACACGGGTGTTATTTTTCGGCCATTGAAATGACTGCAACATTGTGATTGGATATTAAGATTACTCTCACACTATGAACACTTTTATGCCATAGAATTTTTTCATATATCAAAACACACCGATTAGATTATTCAAAATAGGCAACTGATTAATCGGTTAGTGTTTAAATCAATAAACGGTCAGTAACTTTTCAAGAAAATGGTCAATCTTACATTTAGAAACATAATAAACGGTGGTTATGAAATATATTTTTGGAAAGCAACTTTTTCACAAATGGTCAGTAAAAATTATAAATGTCGATTGTTTATATATATTTATTTAAGTATTGACCAGTATGTACTGAGTCAGTACTAATAAACGGTCAGTAGTACTGACTCTTTATAAAACTTACTGACCATTTATTAAAACTACTTACTACTTAGTTCAAATAACTGACCGAAAGTGGGAAAAAGGTTGCTGCCCCAATAAATACACGCCTTTAAAATATATGTAGTAGTAGACTTTATCGATAATTTAGCATTGGACTCAAGAACGAAGGTTCGTGGTTCGATAACTGGTACGATTTTCGTGAAGGTTTCAAGTACATACTGCTATAACTAAAGCGCGAAAGTTGGTCTCACTATCGTCAGAATGAGAAAAGAGGGAAACCGGTCGACAGGGCCGCATGGGAAATTTTTCCTAATATGTATTTAAATTGTATCTAAAAACTTCTTCAAGTAATTGTTATGTAAATGAAAATATGAGCACTATAAGACATTTCCGATATTTTAACTTTTCACCCGTAACTTCGGTTCATTGTGAACGATCATTGTCCAATTTGAAATGGATATTTAGTAAACGGCGACAAAGTATAACTATAGAACATCTAATCTACATAACATTTTTGTTTCAATGATCCAAATTCCCCGTCAGCCGAGCCGGTCTACATAGGGGATAGTGCGACCAACTTTCGCGCTCTATATCTATAACTGCTGGCAAAGTGCTGTTAAAAAACACGTTTCTAGTATAAAAAGTTCAATAACTAGTACTAAAACCTGTCGCATAGTTAGCACGTTGTCGCTCATTGCCTATGTCTACCCCAGACTCTATAAATTAAGTACACATTCAAGAGTAACAATTCAATGCGATCCAGGACCGTGTCGCTTAATGGATGAATCAGTGTGTTTTACCGACTCTGGCGTGTAAAACGAGCACCGGGGTTCAAATCCCGTAGGCGTGGGTAAACACGACCGGTTACACTTGTATGTACACGACAAAGTCAGAAACAATGCGGGTTTTGTGGTCTCATTCACGTGGCAGAATTCGGACACGTGTCGACGAAGAGACCGTGTTAATTTTCCGAGCAAACGAAAACAAAAATATTTGTCCGCAACAAAAAATAAACATTTCAACAGACGCGACTTCGGTTTGGGGTAAAAAAACGGTGAATTACTCTCAAGTATACGGATTGTTTGTTATCGTCGGTTAGATGAGGGTTATACAGTATGTATGTATATATGTATGTATATATATGTATATATGTGCGAGTAGAACCGTCTGACTAGTCGTCGCATAATTTATGGGGGTTTTCGAGAAACTGACACACGATCGTTAATGAACCGTGTTGTATTTTCCCATGGCGTATTAAGACTAATATACGAGTCTTCTCGCTGCCACTTGCTAATGTGAATCAAGGTCAATTAGTGCGAGCTTTTAGTGTTGCAATACTGACGTGCAATTATATGACATACGATACGCGAGCGAGTGGTGTAAATTTAAATTTTCGCAGACTAATTCAATACACGAGAGGCGAAGTTCTCACATTGGAGTTTTCTTCGGTTTGAAGTTGTGGGAAATTTTGCTTAATTTCAACGGGGCATGTCGTATATAGTGCCTGAAAGATAAGAGCAACTTTCCATGCCTTCAATTTACACGAGTCGAGCTTCGAGTGGTTGAAAATAAAATGAAAAACAAAGGCATCAATAACAACGACAAAAAAGAGGATTTGGTGTGGATCTGCAGGGCAGAGAGCTTTTAAGTCAAGATCGATGTTGTTCTTATCTCGTACCCAGTATGTACAATGTACATACAAGATGATTCACACGTAAATACTGTTGGGAGTGATTTTTGGAAACTAAGCTATTCAAAAATGTTTACTATTAAATATATGCGATATAATGTACATTATCATAATACTAGAAGTAAGAATTTAAAATTAAATAGATCCAGAAGAAGTATCTTGTCCAGGGGTGTTGTTGATTGCAATGGACTGCCAGATAGTTTAAGACAAATTAACCAAGTTGACAAATTCCTAGCAGCTTTAAGGCCTGGCGCGCACTGCGATTAAAAACCGCACGATTATTTAATCGCAAAAATGTGACGTATGGTTTTGTATTGGGTACGCGCACTTGCTGCAGATTAATCGCGTTCAATTCGCGATCACTACCCTATAACGAAATGTTGAAGAGAATGAGTCTCACATCTTTGGAGACAAGAATAGTTAATAGAAGTGTATAAAATAATAAATATAAATGCCCAATAAAAAACCTCAGAGGTCATACACTGAGACTCATTATATGTAAGACAAATCTAACAAAAGTGTCAGTGACTCGTTATTTTCAAATATAGTGGTTGAAGTTTGAAACCGCCTCCCAAATCAGTTAGTAACAAATCTCTTTAAAAATCATCTCGATAAGTTTTTGAATATTGTAAATGGATTTTGGTAATCCTTAATATAAAATATAAAATATAAAATTAAAAATTGAATGTACAATTTATATCAGATCCCTGGGCTCCATCGACTATAAATAAAATTCAATACAAAATCATACATCACATTTATGCGATTAAATAATCGTGCGGTTTTTAATCGTAGTGTACGACAGACCCCAAACAATACCCCTGTACAAGTACTAATATATTGATAAGTTTATTATGTAATTATAGCTTTAAGTTACTTTTTTGTTTTTAATTAGCTTTCAAGCTATTATAATTAAATTTCATCAATAAAACAGTTTTACAATAATTTTCATTGAATGGTATAATGAATCTAGTACGATTAAAATTTATCTGTGACGGAAAGGAACCTTTCGATTTGTGCAATTATCGATGGAGACATCTGCCTAACAGTTTAGCCCACATAGTTTAACTATGTAGATTTCCAAGTCCATCAAGGTGTCCCAGTATGGTGCAAATGATTAATTCATAACGCGGATGCACTCACGGTGCAATCTAGAGGGAATCTTTTGCATTAGAATGCTCCAGTAGCGCCGGCTCGCCTTGAATCGCAAATGCGATCGTTTAAAACTGCAATGATTTACCTTTTTCACCTGTGCGATGACATTTTCTCAACCTCGCGCATATGTGTGCGCACTTCTGATCATTTTTTTTTCCTCTACACACTCGTACATAAGATCGTAGAACAAATAAATGCGACATTTGCAGTCGTACACTGCCTCGGGGTACGTCACTGTGGCGCCTTTATCGATATTGCGCACTCGTTTCCAATAAATAGGTTAGTCGCTGCATGTTTTTGTCGTTTGCAATAAAACGCTTTTTACACATTCGTGAGGAAAAATCAACGTTATACGACACAAACTATGTAAAAAGTTGTCCGCATGTACACGTATGTACGTATGTATAATTCAAGCGAGGATAGTCGCAACGTTGCACACATTAAAATTGAGTTTATTGCTAGTTATACTAGTCATGTTAGAACTCGGTATTTATTGGTAAGTGTTATTGCATCTAGTACGCCGTCAAATTAGAGAGAACAAGTGTATTTATTTATATATAAGCTGCGAAATTGCTTGCGAAAGGATTCGATTGGTACAAGGAAGCAGTTAGTTTGAGCGCTTGTTAGCCAGCGAAGAGCATCCCCGGCTTCAGATGAAGATCTTTTGCATCAGAATACGGAATTAATCCGTCGTGCATTCTTGTTGCGACTCCGTTCCCCTTTCCGCAGTGGAACAATTTGCATTTATATTAGGGAGAATTCGCAGTTGGTGCACGTTCGTGGCGAATGTGCATTCGCGTAGTGCACCGTTCGCGTTTCGCAAAGCGAATCTCCAATCTCACGCGAATCCACACGCGTACGGCAATGAATGTGAAAATGCCAATTTTATAAATGTGAATCGTTTATTTTGAAAGTGGAATAACGCCACTTTCCTAAAAAAAAAAAACAAAACCGTAATTAAACTTTGCACGGCCGTGTAATCGCACAACTCTTTTATGAACGGAAAAAAGTAATATTAGTACACATTACATCTACATAAGTTGAAGTGTAAAAACTCACTAGCACTGAAGAAAAGTCTTTTACTTAACACTTTATCATATGATTCCTTTGATGGTACAAAAATTAGGATCATTTTGGTTTAATTACTATTTATAGTGACGCAGGAATCTGCCTGGCTGGCTGTGTAGCCTAGCCGCGGAACGCTCCCATACACGACACGGCACGAACACATACGCTCGATGACACCGTCGACGGGCAGTTACTAGTACCTTAATAAGGACATTATATATATATAATAACCGAAAACCGTCTGTCTGTCTGTCCGTCTGTCTGTCTGCTGATAACGCTCGCTGAGGAAAAATAATTAAAAAACCAGAACGAGTGGGGGATCGAACCTAGGACCCCAAGCTCGAGAGGACTCGCACTTATGCTATCCGCTGTCGCCAGTTGTCAATTTAGTCTTTTTTTTTTTTTTAAACATTACCTATACAAGGGATCGTGACTCTGCTAATAAGACATAGATGGCGTTATAAAAACTATTTTTTTTTTGTTTTTTGATTTTTACAAAATCATTATATATAAATTAATTAATAATTATAATATAAATAGTAAAGTAAAAAAAAAAAAAAAAACGATACCGTGCGATCAATTAGTGGGGATTGCTATAATACATAGATGGCGCTATAAAAACTATTATTTTTTTTGTGTCAGTTACAACCGTGCGATCAATTAGTGGGGATCTCTATTAAAAAAGCGCTTTACGATATTTAAAATTCAGCGGGCGTTGATATTCAACGGGCTTACAGACGTTCATAAACCATCGGACGTTATTGTGTGGAGCACAATACAACACAACACAAATTCACAATAGCAACCCTTCGTCGTTCGATGTTCGGTTCGTCGGTCGGTGTGTATGCATCATAAGAATGGTATCGAGCGTTTCTGGTGGACAGACAGATATACCCGACACGGCACGGACACATACGCACACACACACACACACGACACGGGTTGCTAACCACTCGATGGCACCGTCAACGGGCAGCTACTAGTACCTACCTTAATAAGGACATAATCGTATGTATGTATATCTGTCTGTCTACCAGAAACGCATACACACCGATGAACCGAACAGCGTACGACGAAGGGTTGTGTGTACGCAGCATTATGCTTTCACATCTTTTGTTTATTTAGTTTATTCCCGTATCCCATCGTTATCGTTGGAGCGATATTACACTGAGCAACCACACCAGCACCAGATTTTTTTTGGCGGTGGCGAGCATCTTATTACATTGCTCCACTTTTCACTCACCAAGCTACCTGCTCATCTCATAATCTTCATACAAAAAAATAGGTCTAGGAAGTTATACGAAAACTAGGTACTCTATGTACATAGACGTAGAAAATATATAAAATTCAACCGCTCATATTTCTTTCTGAATTTCATTGTTTTCGAAACAATTGTGTTGACGTTGCGTTGCGTTGACAATTGAGTACGACGATGCAAAAAAAAAGGTCAGAAAAGGGTTTTTGGTGAAGGTTATTTTCGTCGAACATTGACTTCCAAGAAATTTTTATGCAACTGAGAATCGCATCATGTAATACGTAGCATTGGAACCTGTATATCTATCTGGTCGTCGAGGTTCAAAAAAAATCTGGTGTTCCGTTTGGTTGCTCAGTGTAATATCACCCTTATTGTTAGCCATCTCACATTTCAACAACAAACAGCCGTCGATAGTCAACGCTCGATACTCTAGTTCTAGTAACTTACTATCTACGAGAGAGAGTGAGAAACATTTTTGCAGTAAACAGACATGTATAATCTCAAAACGACACTACAAAGAATGGAATCGTTCCAATTCCAAATCTAAAGACTCTCTCGTGTACGTTAGTACTTATTGTTTTAATTGCGGCAATTCAAAAGGAGCGGTAGGTGGGGTGGGTGGGTCGGTGGT
Organism: Parapsyche elsis; assembly: GCA_022651745.1. Lineage (NCBI taxonomy): Eukaryota > Metazoa > Arthropoda > Insecta > Trichoptera > Hydropsychidae > Parapsyche > Parapsyche elsis. The sequence goes on from JAGVSN010000025.1 coordinate 347,235, forward strand.
TTTAGTCGACAATGTAGTCTCGCCCGATGCGCGTATTATCCTTATTAAATAATAAAAAGGATCGTAAAATTTTACAATGGCCGATCGGATAATGAAACGCGGCCCCGCCCAACCGGATAATTTCGCTTCATCACCTCGTAATGGCGACCATAAACGAATGCAACGAGAGAGTGAGCGAGCGTTAAAAACGACGCCGTTAAGTCGCATCGGGTCGTTAAGTTTAGACGTAAGTGTGCGTAGTGTTGTAATGGTGGCGTTTCGATTGTGCTAATTTTATTATTTTCAAACGATTCGCAATGTAGTTAGCTTCGATCGAATGAGATGTTATTGAGTGTTGGAGTTTTCAGTATGCGACCTCCCTTATGGCCACATCCTAAATATCGATTTAAATCGTATATTATCTATACGGACATATAATGCGATACAGAATTAAGCTTCCACTTCCGGTTTGCGTGTATAGAACGCTTTAATTCCAAAGCCAATAAATCTAGAAAGTTATAATGGATTTGGATGTGTTTTAAAAACATGTGAAAGTGTGCACTTAAGGTTCAATTTTTTAATTGATTTTCAATCTCAATTTATAGTTTGAATAAATTATTATTATTGCGATATTGATGTATTCTTTCGATTGCGTTATAAGCCTTTAATAGTTTTGCTGACTTTGTTTGTTGATATTATAATATAAAATGTTTTTATGATTAATTTATACTATTGCAAAACTGTTGAAGTGGTGAATTCTTATTATTCTATTCACTTTATATTAAATTATTTTGATCCAGACAAACAAGACAAGCGTATAAATATAAAATCATGATAGTATCGGTTGGATTAGGTTAGGTTAGGTTAGGTTGAATATATATATATATACTCTGTCCAGATCGAGAAGGAAAAATAGCCTAGCTAGCTGTAGCTGAAAATGTGGCCAGTAACTGTCCGAAATTTATGACTAACCCTCACATAACTAACTAGTTTCAAGTAATATTTTCTTTCACATTCTATTTATGTATGTATTAAATTTTTACATTACTTAGATACTAATAATAATGAATTCCAATAATTTCGTTAAGGGAAATGAAAGGAAAATTTACAGTGAAATAAAATATTACGTATGTATGTACAAGTTAATTACATTTATATATCATGTATGTATGTATGTACATTTTGTTGTAAAATATAAAATGTCTTAAAAAAAAAAAGTAAATAGAACTACTATATAAATGTTGTAGATAGTACAATTAAAGAGTTACGTCTATCGGAGGGTTATACAAAAGCTAGTGTTTTACTAGTGACCAAATACCTTTATTGGTCAGTTACGAAAAGGGTGTAACATTATGCGCAGAATGTTTCCAAAACGTTAAGGTCCTTGATGTGGACAGAGTAGGTATAGATGATAAAATCACGATACTATATTATGTTATTATGGTAATAAATACAGTGGTTAAATAAAAGAAAGAGTAAGTGAATGGAACGATTTTCAACGGTACACTTTTACTTCAGGTTGATGAAAAATTAACATAACCCATATACAGCGAAAGCTCACAAGTCTTGCAATTAACCAATTTTGACGTATCAAATAAAATGTTAATTCGAATCAATTATAATCGACAGTTCGTGCTATTTACGCGCGTCACGTTTTCGCATCGCATCAATATCGATCTCATCGAGAATTTTAATTGGCATAATTTTTAAAAAGTCGCCGAAAATTTTTGTCGCACCGTATATTCGAAGCGCGTACGCGACTTGAATACCACTGAACTTCGCGTCGATCACTTTTTACCCCCATCTTATGTTATCATTTAAACCCTGTCGCATTTTTAACGATCTGCGACCGAGTGAATGGCGTCAATGCCAAATCAGTCGATTCGCATTCGAACAAGCGCGCGCAACCTATCCTCTTTATTCGAAAGTCTCGTTGATTTCGCACGGACACACATTTAATGCTCCGGGAACTTTTTATTCATCCCACGGCGGCCCACGCGTCCGTCGTTTAATCGGTCAGTTGAATTTCACCGGTGTCGAGTTACGCGATGGACCAACGAACGTCGCGTGTACTATGAAAGATCGAAATCTCCCATTCGAGATCGTAATCTGGTCACACGCCTCTTTCTGTTCACAAAACTGACCGGTAATACGATGTGACAACGAAGCTACCGGTTTTCGTTTTACTCACCTTCTTCATATTGAACGATATGAAACGTATTGGATGTCTAATTGGACAGTGAAAATCGTCGTGTGAATACTATAGATTGATGCGGCGGAAAAACGAACTTTTTTTTCCAAACAAATTTAATAGCCATACAAACAATACATTCAAAAAAAGTTAAACACACCAAATTAAATAACATACTATTGCACTTTAATTTAAAATAAATATTATTAATATTTATATAAATAAGATAAAATGAACATGATTTCTAAATCCAACATCCAGCTATGCTTAAAAAATTAGGCATACAAGCAATGCGTACTGCCAGTTATGACGTATGGATGTGACACAGAGAAGCATATATGTTAGGTATAACAAGAAGAGATCGTAAGAAGAATACATTGGTAAGAAGCATGACCAAAGTGGCAGATATAGCGGAACGTGTGAAAAAGTTGAAGTAGACACATAAAAAAAAGAATGGATGGACGCGATAAATACTGGAATGGTATCCGAGAGGATGTGAAAGAAAGCGAGGTAGACCGAGTGGACGATGGACTGACGAATTGAAAAGAATGTGTGGAGTCAAGTGGATGCAGATTGCTCAAGACAGACAGGAATGAAAGAGGATTGGAGAGGCCTTCTTCCAGCAGTGGATGGTGAACGGCTGAAAATGATGATGATGAAATACGATAAAATAATTCAAACTAACAAACGCGATACGCTTGAAGAATTGAACGCATCGCGACAAAATACCGATATTGGTCAATTTCGAAAAGGGGCGTAACATTATGCGCAGAACGTTTCCAAAACGGTGAAGGTCCTTCTTGATCTGGACAGAGTATAGGTAGATGATAAAATCACGATACTATATTATGTAGGTTATTAAATACAATGGTTAAATAAAATAAATAGTAAGAGGATGGAATGACATTCAACGATACAGGTTCATGAAAAATTAATATAACCTATGTATGCATGTATGTACGTATTTCTAGCAAAATCTCACAGGTCTTGCATGTGTGTTTGTTTACACACACATAATGAAACTATCGTTTGATTTCACTGTAAGTTTGTATGTACATACATACATATGTATGTACATATATTAAATCAACAGCGTGCATGTATTGTAGCATTTGTACAACCATTGAAATCGTGAGTTCGTCGCGACCGTAATAAATTAATTAAATAGATTAATCATAATTGCTCGCACATGATGACTTCATATACCGACTCGTTATTGCCCTTGAATGAGCCGTTAGAAAGTCGCATAATTAATATATCGAAAAATTTACACATACGTATTAAATCATTGTTCTACCGATATACTTGAATATTCGTTGTGTTGAGAGAGGAAAAAAAAAACCACACATTGCATTGTGGTAATCGTGCGTTTATAATGTATGGGGATAAATGCGGTTTTGTTAATAGACGAGAGACACAACCGGACGGACAGCATTGAATCGCGTTCGTCCAGTTTAATTTCAATGGATCGAAGAAAACAATTAAACAACATCGCAGGATTTCCTTTTGCGGCGAAACGCCATTGAAGAAACATCATCGTCTATAGCAGTTAATTACGATATTGCTGCAGCTATAGTATGTCACTTGCGCTAGTTAATGCTTCAGACTTTTTTTTAACTCGGCTCTATTAAACACATACCCCAGAAGAGGTCATTTGACATTCTTTTGACCACCCTGATATATTATTCATCATCACGATTCATTAAAGACAGTAACCTAATGTTATCAAGAATTACCACAGCGAGAAGAAATTGTAATTAAGCCTTCCATTCTCGACCATATGAATCACCAGATAACGTATACACGTGTTGTACCTAAATAATTGGTAATAAGCAGTTCAATGGAAGTGAAGGTTTATCGAGAGCGTTTTCTGCTAAGCGATGACCTTAATTATGAGACCACATCTCTTATACAACCACATAATTGAAAATTAACAGAGAAAAAAAAAAGCTTTGATCGATAATGGCCGTTCACCGGAGAAGTGTAGCGCTCACTCGTCGCAGAATGAAATAAAAAAAAAAAAAAACGATTAGATATAATTAATAAATATATAAATCACGGCGATTAATGAATAAGCATCGGGTGCGGTTGCTGTTGCGAACTTTATTACGACCAAATTTCTCTTTAACCCGTTAAAGTCAACGATGGGGTCAAAATCAATGATGCATCTAAGTTTAGTATTAGGCGTTTGCAAATATGTAGTATCATTGTACATACATATATTGCTTTTTCTGTAGTGGAAATATTTTTCGACTGGCAATACTGTTATTAGACAATCACCGAAATAAAAGTACTAAATATCGTAGCTACCATAGAAATGATTACTAAAAAAGTAGCGAAGAAAGTAGGATTATTATGTAGATTAAGAAATATACTACCTAGAAATACAAACATATTAGTTTATAATATCCTCGTTTTATATATACATAGGTATATATTGTGGTACTTTTTTAAATTTAGAAAATGCATAGGTTCATTAAAGATAGGTTGCAAAATTTGCAAAATAGAGCTACGCGGAGGATTCTAAATGTAAATAGATTAACTAGTATGTACATATGAGAAATATATTTAATTAATTGAATTAGATTAGAATTATTAAGGGGGTATAATATACATAGTCATAAATTAAATAGATAGTCATAAAATAAAATTAAGTAGATCTATGTAGAAGTATTTTGTACAGGAGTGTTGTTGAAAACAATGGACTGCCAGAAGGTCTTAGAAATATAAACCGAATTGATAGATTCCTGGCAACATTAAAACAACACCTCTGTACAAGTGCTAATAATTAAGTTTATTTTGTAATTTTAGCTTTAAGTTACTTTTTTGTTTGTAAATAATATTTTAAGTTATTTTAATGTAATATATAAATGATATATCGCATTCAAGTATTGTATCAAAACCTTATGAGCGTATTGAGTATATTTGCATGTATCTATGTACATATGTACATACATACATATATGTACCTTCATGTGTTATATTATATTAAATGTGATTTGATTTGTATGATTGTAATCATATTAGTGTTATTGAACAATTTTAGTATATGAATGGGGGGTTTTACGTACCCCGTTCGTTCACAGCGGGGTTTGCGTGAAAGCTCGCGACCGACGCGTCCGAATCAATTACGCCGTGTGTTTTTTTTAAAATGTTGATTTTAAATTGAATTTTAGACGTTAGGGATACGCATCAATCACAAACACACACTGTATAATGCCTCCGGTCCCGTTATGGTAAAAGGTTTTAATAGAAACGATTAATCTACTAGAAACGAGACACAAATAACGAAACGATTACACGCCGCGCGCCAAAAAAGCAATACGATTCGATTTTACATTGCACAAAATAAATTACTAATGTTAAATTTGATTTGAGAAAAAAAATTAATCCAAACTAATATAAGTTCAAAGTGAATGCAATCGGTAGCCTTTATAAAGCTGTGTTACTTGAACTTTTGAAATAAGTTCATACGTTTTTATATAGGTAAATCAAGATAGGTGGTATACAAGCTGAAAACAGTGTGAATAAAACGGAGTTGCATTGTAATTTATATTTTACGGCGATGCAATGTGTGAAAGTGTTAATAAAAATTGGTATTTTTTAAGCTGCAATAAATGTATTAAACAGTTTGTGAAAAAAGGTATAAAACTAAGCATTCAAAGATTAGCTATCTTAATAAAACAACAAAGTAATCTCACATCTTAATAACGCGGGAAAATATTAGCAGTACATTAAATTCAATATGAAACGCTCTTACAGATAAAAATGAATTATGTGATTAATAAAAATAAGTAAACAACTGCAATACTGTGCACAATGCATAAGAAGATTCAATATTATACGAACTAGATTCATACTAGAATGAATTTTGATTATAAGTTGAAAAAAAAAAGACAAGTACTGTTAGTTAAAATTCGCATCGTCCGTTATTGTATTATTAAAAATTTGCATGGAAATTAATCTTCGTTGAATTTTTGCCGTAATTTCAAATAGAATAACGTATGAATATGATATTCAAATGTTCGCCATAGTCCAATTTATTTTTTTTTGTATAAAAAAAATAAGTTGCGACACGTTATAGGTACAGTTACGGATTAATTTATTGTATGTATCTTTTTTATTTTTCAATGAGTCACACGTCGATTGAGTGTCAAGTCTAGAGCCGTCTTATTATAAAGCGATTCTAAAATTTAGTGTATCTTTGTCATTGTGACGGGCTTCGTATTTTATTATACACAAGTATATATTTTTTTATATCGAATTCGGGTATAGATTAGGTCATTCCGAAAATTCCGAACGCGAAATACCAAACCGGACGCCGCCATAAATCTGCTTTAATTGACAACTTTTAATAGATTCATTTTGATCCTTTTTTTTGTCAAACGCCTCATAACTGCCAGACGTGAACAAATACGATGTACGAATCGAAATCGAAATCGACTGGGTTAAAATCGCGATTCCGTCGAGGACATTCATATTTATACATCCGAACCCAAAACTTTAAACGGCTATTGACGTCTGAAACTTCATTTTTTTTTCTCGACTCGCTCAAATGACCATTTATATTCAAAACAATTCAAAAACTCATCGTCCGCCGTCGAAACGAGCGAAATAATTAAATACAAAATTTTTTTCGTGTTATTTGTATGAAATTCTTTGCGTATTTTTCAGTCGGACGAAATAGTCGTTCAATAAATACAAAACAAGTGAAAATTCCTTAGTCGAGTTTACATAAGTTTAAAGCAAAATGTTGTACTAGACTTAGAGAACCTAAATATAAATTTAATACTATGTAACTATAAGAGGAAAGCTATAGATAAACAGATACTTACCAATCTTTAGAATTAACAACATTTGGAAAATCGATCATAAGAATAAATGAAAATTAAATTGTTTATTTCGCTATAGAATAAGGCTGTTTCCAGTTGTACCTACATATATAAAAGAGCTCTAAATCTCAAAATTAAAATTGTATGCGACTTATTTGACTAAAAAGCTAAATTGAAATATTTTAGTCTTGTACGTGAAATTATTATCACTTTTCAAACTAATCCTCATTTACATACTTATTGGTACCACATTAGCATAAGACTATTTTACTATGTGTATTAAGGCTTACATCTACATAAAGCTGCTATTACTTTGCAATAATACCGTTACACTTAAAAACCATCTCATACTATTTAATATTAATTGGTAATTTTAGGCAGGCATTTTAATTAAGGCAGGTCGCATATCGAAAGCAAGCAAAAACCCATCAATACCACTAAGAAAATACAATTTTACATTAAAAGTTGAATACAGTGCATTTAAAAGTGGCCCAATTCCAATCTAGACACTCGTTCGAAGGCATAACTCTAAATAAATCGGTATAGAAACAGTCAAAAAGTCACCACGCGAGGGAAACGTCCTGGTCGTTTATCCTATGCGCCCACGCGTTTAAAATTAAATTTGTCCATATCATTCGGCGTAAATGTGACCGTTGTGATTTATCTCTCTTCTAAAAAACTGGGACATAAAACGAGCTGTGCACAGCTCACAAAAAAACCGGAAAATTGACCTGTCCGCGGGAATTATTTATCGAGCCGAAGTGTGTGCCGATAGATAGCACCGTTCGAACGAAAATCGACAATAAATATTGTTTCAAAAACTGTACCACGCACACATTGCTAACGGTGCGTGTGTGTGTATAGTAAAATAGTGAGCAAAACGATCGAAATAAATGAGTGGAAAAATAAAAATGAAAATAAATAAATAAATTGGTCCGGTTTTTTATTCCTATGAATGTGTAACGTTCTACGAGTGGAGGCGCTCGCTCCGTTCTAAATGCATACATTTCGTATGTGAGAACTAAGTTTTGTTATAGAATACGAGTTTTAATAATAATCGAGAAAAAAAACCTTAACACATACCTGTACCTTTACGTATGCGTGCCTACTAACGAACAAACAAAGGAAAGGTCAAATATTTTAAGCACAAAAAGGAACTGTTAGTAGTAAGAATTTAGACATCGATTCAAATCGCACACAGCTAATGAATAAGCTGAGGAATGGCTTGTTAAAATTTTTATTCTTTTATATTGGAATGCTGTACCTATTCGTATTACCACTGAACACTTACACTTTATTTCATTTAAAAATAATTGACTCTGAAATATTACCAATATTGTGAACGTAAAGCTTATACCAAGTTCATTAAGTAGTTTTAGACAAAAAAAAATGTTAACATAAGGGTTTGCTTATAAGGAGATGTGCCATTTTTCGGTTGGAATAATATTGGCATATAAAAATAGTGAATGTTCCAAAGTTTAAGACTACCAAAAAAATCACTATTCAATAAATTAACTAATTAGTAGATGTTTTTAAAATTTAATAAGCGTCGAGTCTATATATATTTCGCTACATTTTGCATCAAATAAAAAATAATAATCATATGGTAATACTAACGAACCGTTAACAATTTACAAAAAAAATAAATAAAAACAGCATCGATAAATCAATCATTCCATAATGATGTTTCTATTAAGGCGAAATTTATGCAATCGTATGCAAATCAATTTCCATATAATAAAAATGAACGACACAATCATAATCGATTATATTATGAAAATTATCGCCGAACGAACGCTATTTATGTGATCGATACGAATGCGAATAAATTGATTGGATCACCGACTTGGCCGATATTTAAAGCGATCGTGTGAAAATAAATTTAGAGCGCACGTCTTATGGAAGAGATAAATTTTCATTTACAAGTTGTACTAATTCGACTATTCTGTATATATTATGTTACGTGTCGTTTTATATTTTCGGGTGCACGCGATGATCTCATTTTTTTTTTTAATTGACATGAGAGTCTGGTCCCGCTTCATCAGCGGATCAGTGCGATAGGCAAATTTCACTGCGACAAGTAACGACTCATCTCGACCGGGCAGATCGCATACCGAAGGGTCAGAGCGTGTCCCTGTTGCATAACAATCAAAATGCACATGCAACCGAGATTGCATCTAGTATGGGGATAATTTTATGACGCGTGGGCGTGTCGGGCGTACTAAACGATTGATCGGCGTTTCGAAATAAATTATTTTCATGGTTTATTATTACGAGGCGTGAATGAAAATAATACTTCTCGGTCTTTCGAGGGTTGAGTTGCATAGGCGTGTTGTACTAATAAAGACGAGTGGTGCACCTGCCTGGGGCGCATTGTTAAACGGGCACATAAATTACCACGAGAGTGCATTCGTTCGCATTGCCCTGCTTCCACGTCCTCTCTAATTCAATTTTAACATACCTAGGATACACGCTTGTATAGTGAGCTGTTTGAGAAGCGCTCCTTTACGCGGGTCGCATTAAAATAAATTGATTATTTATGAGCTTTCGCGTGGTTTGAATGCATTTTGTATGCGTGTGGCGGTGCAACAGTTTTCGTATGTAGTACGTCGATCGGTCAATAGAATAACAAAATTTATTTTAATCCCCCCCTTCCCTTTTTTCTCCTATTCCTTGTTGTTGCCAAGAAGTTTTAAAGGCAGTTAATTCAAAGCAGCGGTTGAGAACCTTTTTCAAACTAAAAGCCAAGCTTGGATGCCGCAACGTTCGACAGTTTCTTACTGAAAAGTATTATTGAAAAACGGTTTAAAGCTTTTTATAGCCATAAAGTTATACGTAGAAATAGGATTCATTTTGATTTTGTGTAAATTGTGTGTCGATGTTTCGCGCAAAATGTTGGATGACAGCGAGAGCCGCCGGATTTTGTTACAAATTTGGATTACAAGAATTGTAGAGAATTTAATAAAAATTATAAATATCAACATTAGGCATCCGTTCAGATGAGAGCTAAATTAAAAAATAGTTTTTAAGCCAAGTAATTCAAGTAAAGCAATCAAAGCTTTAAGGAATTTTTATTGTGCTCGTTGCACAACTGTAACAATTTAAAACGTTATCAAATTTAGCACTACCGTAAAATAGATCAATTAATTCGTAGCCATCTAATTCTTCTCCATTATTATTTTCTCCGTAATTATTATTATTAACTATTAATTTATATGGACGGTGAGGATTGCACAACTCTCCAAACTACATATTATTACTTTAATTACTTCAATATATAATTTTTAAAATGCTATGTCTCAAAACATCCGCTAAAATATCACAACACGATTCAAACAAGCCATCATAAACTACTGCAATGTAAATTTAACTGGGTAAAAAAAATCAATCAATTGAACTTCGCCCACGTTTAAATGTTGTAGCTTTGCGTATCAAACGGAAAATTCATTCCAATTTATATTCGACACACATGCATACAAACGTGTACTTTGATTAAACACTACTAAAACAGCAACCCCTATTCCGTCATCAATTAAATCTCTCTAAAAATACTTAAATTGACCGTGGGAAACACTGGCCGTATACGGTTGTGCATTTTATACTACGGCATCACACACTCGTCTGGGTCGAGTTACAAGGAATTGTTTAAACTTTCAACCGATGGGTAGCTTCTCAGCTTATCCCACGACAATCTCAAGTACCTGTAGCAATTGCAGCAGGAGCAGGAAGAGCTGCAGTTGTAGTCCATGCGGCATGCTGCGCGATAGCAGCCGCCAAACGAGCCGGCACATTATCCCACAGGATCAAGTCATTCCAGTGTCAGTCACCAAAACAACAACACGCCGATCGTCACCGGCCACCAAAGCACATAATAATTTCAAATTCACAACGAATGCCGGTAAATACCCACCGCGAAAAAACTTAATTAATCCCCGCCACCGGGCGATACGATAACAAAATACACACTGTGGATCGGCAGAACGATGGCGACTAATTGTTGTTTGCGGTCAATTGGGCCGAATTAGGCGACGACGACGACAAATAGAACAATTAGGCGAGTTCAGACGGACAATACACGAATTGGTCGTATTTATTATTAGCGAGGAACGCACACAATCTTAACCGGTTAACCGGTTGAACGCAGCCGCGGGCGCACGGCGACTGTCTCTGTTGGTCCGGTCGCTTGCCGCCGGCTGCTCCCCTCCATGGTTTACCATTGCCCCCCTTCCTTCTCCTCTCATCCTTCCCTTCGTCTCCCCTCCTCTGTCGCTCTCTGAGTTGCGAGCTTTCTCGGAAAACTGTCCTGGGAGCGACGCCGCGTCGTGACAGTTGAAAGCTCGCGTGCGAAATTTGTGTGTCCGAATCGGTCGGTTTCGCAACTTCCGGTTCCTCCGTTCGACCGGTGTACCTTTCCGTTTCTCGAGATGCTATCATCACCGTTGAAAGAAATGTAAAACTTCTCCGTGTTGATATGTAATGATTTTCTTGCGGAATCTAAGAAATATATGTACTATCTAGAAATACAAAGATATTAGTTTATAGTGCAATTTGTCGTCCTCATTTTATATATTGTGGTTATTTTTTTAAATTTAGTAAATAGGTCAATTATAGTGTTATGATGCGGAGTGGTAAGAAATATGTTGAATGAATTGAATTGGTCGAATGTAAGTGAAACCTTAAAAGTGTGCATGTCATTGTATTTACTTTATTTTAAGTTAGATAAGAATTTATTGCTATTAAGTATTTAATATGGGGGGTTATAATATATGTACATAGTCATAATACTAGATGTATAGAGAGATACATAATACGTACATACTTTTGAGACTATTCCATACAAAATTTACACCTTAGCTTAATTAACCTAACCTAACACTATTCAGCGTTGCGTCCTTCTTTTATTTTACTTCAACAAAGCAACATGAAATAACTGGAGAGTATTTTTCCTTTATTACTTATCGCTGTAAAAGATAAAACGTTTATCAAAAATTGAACTAAATAAGTGTAAGTATTGACTTAGTGTGTGCATGTTAGTATATATGTATTTTTAAGTTAGATAAGAATTTATTACCAAATTATTTCGATAAGTATTTAATAAGGGGGTATAATATACATAGTCATAGTACTAGGGGTAAAAATAAGTTAATAGTTAAGAATTTAAAATTAAAAATATCTGGTCCAGGGCGTATTGTTGATTACAATGGACTGCCAGATAGTTTAAGACAAATCAACCAAGTTGACAAATTCATTATTGAATAATTAAATAAATAAATAAGAATTCGCTTTTGAATAAGTTTTACGAACAAAATATTGGTATAGCGGTCACTACCTCTGCCACACACATACTTACTACTGGAAAAGGTGGTTAACGCCAATAGGCTGCTTCACTATCAATCATCGCCTTATCTTACTACCTTTTTTACTTAATAAAAGTATGAAGTAGTATTGTGATCGTGCGAAAATTTGACCTCGAGATTTATTGTAAGGAGTCAACCATTATTCGATTAGTCCATTAGTGTATGTGTGTCAGTGGGAGTTGGCGCTGTGAATAGTCGTCTTATACTTACATAATAAATTTAATGTATGTAATTGCAGTGGGTACTTTGTAAGGCATTATTGAATAAAAATCTCATTTAGTTATGGATCGGCTCATCATATGTATGTATTTATGTACAAATAAATATAATATGAAGTTTCAGTGTGATACAATACAGTTTTTGAAATAGGTATTCATTTTCCGTGAGAGGTAGACATTTTTCAAAAAATATCAGGGGACGATATCCGATACATATCGGTCAAATATATTTTTGTCTTATGAATTAAAACAAGAATACAACATCATTAGGTATCTGACTGCAAAGCATCATTAAACACGTGCCTACATATAAAACGGTAGTAGTAAACGTGCCCAATAGCTGTAAAATTTCTCTTTGTATTATTTTAAATTGTTACGCAAGAATCTGCGTCCGTCACGCTCGCATTTGTATGAAATCGGTACACATGATATTTTATGTGGAGACCTCAACAGACGAGTGGTCACACACACACTTGCTTGCGCCACTCGTGTCTACATACATACATAACTTCACTAACGTACACAACACTCATGACACGGTAACCAACCGCAGACACAGTCAACGGGCACTAGCTAAAACATACATGTACGATAGCCCAATTATATAACATCAATAATTCTCCAAATTAATTCACTTGACTCATTTTCGATAACGTTTTACAATGTAGGTTATATCAATATGATTCATTTCAAATGAAACATGTATTAAAGAAAACATTAGTTTCGATTGAACACTTATTCCAATAGGCGTACATGATCCGTCGTGAGTCAAATACTGATAAGATTCGAATTTTAATTAATACAACAATGTTCCTCTTACGGTTCGGATTACTCATTATCGGCCGATAAAGACTGAGAACGCCTTTGATTTAACTTTCGCATACATAATTAAAACAAAAACAAACGTAACGACGTGACAGCAAAATGGCACAGCGTAGCCTAAACATTCCTCGCGATACAAAAAAAAAAAAAAAAACGATACCCAAGTGCAAAAGGAAGACATTGAGAGTTTTGAATTTCTGCAGCATGCAGCCAATTAAGCGGCTCCGAGTTGCGCGCGAACATAATGGAATTTTGAAGATCCTCCCGTATCTCTTTCGGAGACGAGAGACGAGGAAGGGTCAAGATGAAATTAAACCGAGTTTAAAACGCAGGTGCCAGACTCGGGTATTTCACCGGAAAGTCGAAAAACGACTCGTCAGGACGAGAGAGAACCTGTTGCGTCCCGTGTACCAAACACAACATTCGCCAGTTCTCGCTCGCGCAAACGCCTCTCTTCTTCTTCTATTTTTTTTACGTTTTATTGTATTATTTTTAATTCCCCTTTTGATTTTATGTCTCGAGCGTTGTTGTTGGGTCGCGTGGGAAAAGGCGAAACCCGTCAAAAATAACATATCTTCAACCTTCGATGATTTCAATCGGACGTAGTGAGATTTTCCTCTCGGCCCAAGGTTCGATTCGTCCAAAGGTTAATTTTAAACTAGATTATTATTTGGTCCGTTATACGGTGGTCGTGTGGTGCGGGCGTATCTTAGATACTACCTACGGTTGGAGAGGTAGGTGTAATTCGTTAGTAGCCGCACGGTGTAAAGGTTAAACCGCGAGCAGAACAATAAAAGCATAAAAGGCCGCTTCTAGAGCCCGGGCTTAATTAGACGGGACCATATAAACATAATTAAAACACAAACGTTAACCCCTTACCCCGGCGAACAACAACAAAAAAACTCATTTGGAACCGAACCGAAACGCGCTTGACCGAGCACATATCACACGCTCTAAACGAAATCGAAAATTTTATCTGTAACGTGTATTAAAAAATATTTTAATTAACCAAGCGATAGCTTAGTGGTTAGGGCGTTAGCCTTTCGAGCGAAGGTCTGGGGTTTGATCCCACATGTTCAATGACTATATCGACGATTTGTTCCACCTTAGGATTTACTAATGTCCAAATCTTGCCAATGACGATAATTAAGGTCAAAAAACCGTCAGTTAAATCATTCGACATATCAGGATCGATAGAGTATAACACTCTAACCACTGAGCTATCGCCATTGGTATTGTAAGCATAAATAAATTTAGATCGATTGTCTCATGCCAGAATTTGTCAATGTATCTTAGTTGTGAAACGATTCCACCAAAAATTGACATCCTCTATTCATTATGTTTATGTTAACCTGCTATTGGGTATGTATCCTTGTATTGTAAGACCAGTTGGTTAATGAAAGGAAGGTGCTATTTTTTTATGGAAATGTCTCGCAACTAAGTTAGATAAATCGGCAAATTCCGACAGGTTACGGCCGATTTGGATTTACCAATGTTCAAATTTTGCCAATGGCGAGAATTAAGGTCAAAAAACCGTCGGTTAAATCATTCGACATATTTGGATCGAGCCCTGGAACTTCGCTCAAAAGAATAACGCTCTAACCACTGAGCTATCGCCATTGGCGAGATTTGGACATAAATAAATTTAGATCGACTGTGTAGTGTAAGAATTTGCCAATTTATCTATTACTCCTATTATTGGGTCTGGATCTTTGTGTTGTTAGACCATTTGGTTAACTTAAACCAGAACAAAAAGAACACACAAATAATGAGACACAAAATGTCAAATAAACTACTATCATAATAATATCAACATTAACGATAACTAGTAACAATTTTCCTAACGTATTTTGCATTTAAAAATATTTTTCCTACATTGCAAATAGAACAAAAGATAGATTTTGCTTTCATACTTAAATTTGCTTATTAAAATAGTATAAGCGGAAGGGTTAAATATTTTCATACATTATTTGAAATACAAATAGTCAAGATATAGGTACATATATGTAAACGTTGATTCTTCATAAAAATACAACGATCAATCCTCATTTACTTTTAAAGGTAATAATATCGATTCTTAAGCTTTTGATTTCGTAAAACTTTGATTACATAAAATCTGTCACATTTATCAAGCTTAGAACAGTACCTACCTACAACCAACTTTTAGTACCTACATAATTTTAGCATGGAGAACTAAATATGTACAACACAACACTTGGTTTGTTTTTAAACAGAAGCCTGGGTTTCGTGTGCAAATATTTCAGCTAAACACAACACGATGTAAAATTTATTTCATACTGTAAAAAAATTTAATCGAAAAAAAAAAAAAAAGCTAACCCCACAAGTTAACAGCACAGCACAGCATCACAAACAAACTGAAATCATAAACCAGACTAACACACCGAACACTCTGTATATAAAATATAAAGCCGTGCGTGCATTCCAGTCGTGTGATACGGGCTTTTTACCTGGAACCTGTCGCGGAATTTTGGTCCGCGCGGCCACGATCAAATGAAACATTGTAATCGTGAATCACGTATCGATCAGTGAGGCCGTGACGCTTAGAATGTTATGCCAAAATAAAACTTATATGTATGTATAACTGCACGCATACCTCGTCATACACACTCACTTACCCATTATCGATACTCACTTACTCAATTTGTGTGAACCGAACCGATACATTCGAGTTGAACACCAATTTATTTACTCACTACTGCGCTTCGAGTTTACACGGTCGCATAGTTTCCCAGAATCAACAACAACAAACTTGCCAGTTGTGCACACAATGGGCATAACGGAATCGGCAGGTATGTGTACTATATGGTGGTGTTGTAATATTATATATAGCCTTGCCTCAGGGTTTCGAATCCGTTGTTTCGCATCCAGGTGTTCAGGGCCGGTACAAGGATGGCCTACCCCGGGGCGGCCACGGACACGCGCCCTTCACAAGCACCGGGTTTCGTCCTCATCATCATCATCATCATCATCATCATCGTCGTGGTGAATCACACACCACGACCCCCCGAGGGTGTCTCGCGAGGAGGAACCGTGACTCGGATTCAACGCGTGCCATGCACGTGTCTATATTTGTTGATGTTGATGACGTTGGGTGAAAAATTTTTTGTATGATGTCTTTTGGTTGGAGAATGTACGATTTTTTTTATGTAAGTTGATTCTAATGGTTAGGTTAGGTTTGATTGGTGGTTAGATTGAGCCAGGAGATAGCTCAGTATCTCGAGTGAAGGTCCCGGGCTCGACCCTAACCAAATCATTCTTCTCTCCCTACCTCCCCTTTAGAAAACAATGGGAAACTACTGGATAGTATATTTTCTTATTTACTAGAAGGTTAGGTTAGGTTAGGTTAGATTTACATCCGAAATATGAAATATGATTCCCCCAAATTGGTCGTAATCTTCAAATGAGTCATAAAAAAAGTCGAATTGAAATCTATTAAAAAAAAAACCATCCACTGCTGCATGAAGGCCTCTGAACATTATTCTCAATTCATCAGCCCATCGTCCACTCGGTCTACATTGCTTTCTTTCACATCCTCTCGAATACCATTCCAGTATTTGTCGCGTCCGTCTGCCATCCATTATGTGTCCACTTCAACTTTTACACACCTTCTGCTATATCTGCCACTTTGGTCATACTTCTTACCCATGTGCTCCTCTTACGATCTCTTATTGTTATGCCGAGCATACATCTCTGTGTGCACCGGATCTTACGTAACATTCTTGTATCCACGTTTCACATCCATACGTCGTAACTGGCAGTACGCATTGGTCGTATGCCTTATTTTTTAAGCATAGCGGAATGTTGGACTTAAAAACTATATGTTCATTCTCAAATAATAATATGTAATATTAATTTATCATACATATATGTACCTCTGATTGAAAAAATGGTGAAAAAAAACCTAACCTATTGTAATTTTGTTAATACAATTATAAATATTATAAAAGACAGAATGATTCTGTTTTATTGGATTGGGTTCATATAAGATGTAAGATTCAGTTGGATTTATATAAATTTTATTTTCAACCTGGTCATCAAAGCAAATTATATTTGCCCAAAATTTTATCTGTATTTCCCTCATCAATGTAGATATTTCACTGAAGTAAAAAAAAATCATGTAGGTATCTACCAATTAATCTGTACAATGTGTGAAACATAAAACGGTAAAAAAGCTCGCGAAAGTTCGCAGCAGAAATAAAACACAAAAAATAGAAAAGACGATATACGTCAGTATATTGAACATCTTTCACTAAAATCACACCAAAATACACAACACTCCATATAAATTGAACGACGTTGAATTTTCCGAAGCAGGTACATAAAAGGAAAACCCACATTATCAGATGCTAAC
Organism: Parapsyche elsis; assembly: GCA_022651745.1. Lineage (NCBI taxonomy): Eukaryota > Metazoa > Arthropoda > Insecta > Trichoptera > Hydropsychidae > Parapsyche > Parapsyche elsis. The sequence goes on from JAGVSN010000025.1 coordinate 365,006, forward strand.
ACGTCAACCAATTGTATCAATCACTTCAAGGCGACCCCGTACAACGATACATCACCACGAAAGCGATATATTCTATCGGAAAACTCAAAAAGCACTAACGTTTAACAGGTGAGGAAAACGAGCACGTGTGCGGGGGGGAGGGCAAGACTCTGAGGCCACGCCCTTCTCTCTTCTGATTGGTCGATTGCATCTCACTCGTATTGTCCCGCGTCTGATACAATTGCGCTTATTATTAGCCCCACTGACACTCACTCACTACAACATCTCTCACCTGTGCCACTCTCGCAATCACCTTTGTAATATTATCCACCTGCCTTTTTTATGTAACGCGTGTCTATTCGATTGGATTACCGGTGATAATTGGCGGTTGTAAGCGCCAAGGCAGTAAAATGTGAAAGGGTACCTATGTATAACTTGTCGTTAGGAATACTCAATCTAAGATTCGAATCAAACATAGCCTATTTGATTGATCTGTTCCAGCTTAATTGGTCGTAATTGTTTACTGGAATTATGATTACGACCAATGAGAATACCGTGAGAATGTTACGTTGAATATGGTCGACTTATTTTATAAGTTTGCTGTAACTTGTCGAGGATGTGAATTTCGTTCATTTTAATTTTCCTATACCTACTTTTCGATACCATTTTCCGTTGAATTGTTTATATTTTAAGTACAGTGGAAGATCATAGGTGTGCTAAAGTTTAGCTTATAATTGAGTTGCCGTTGTGGCTTGGAAAAAATAAGATCTGCTATTTTGTAAATGTAAGTTAGATCATATAGCTTTTTCTAAAAAAATATGTAATCTGTATTAATGAATCTTAAATAAATGGGATATTTTGATTTAACAGAGTTAATTCACGTAAGTATTTGTTATTGAGATTGCATTGAATATGTTGATTTTAAAGGATGATTTTTTTTTACATGTGTGTGTTTTATATGTATATTATCTACTTATGTAGATAGAATAGTGGCCATATACATTTTCCTGTCCCTTAACTCTTCTACCTAAATTTCAGAATGTTTCTAATTACCTACATATGTACATATGCCACCTTGTTTATAAACAGAATCTATTTGGAAAAAATAACATTTCAATATTTTTTTATAATAACTAACAATTGATAGTTATTTAAACCTTCCTAGGACAATTGGTGAACATGACTGGATCTAAAGAAGAAAAAATAAAACTAAGAATTAAACTAGGATGGAGCGCTTTTGAGAGAATGAATAGTTTTTAAATCCAACATCCCACTATGCTTAAAAAATAAAGGCATACGACCAATTCGTACTGCCAGTTGTGACGTATCGATGTGAAACGTGCATGCTGAATTCAAGAATGTTACTTTTGATCCAGTGCACACAGAGAAGCATAGAAATACGTATGCTTGGTATAATAAGAAGAGAAAAAGTTAAAATGCCAATGGGCTGAACACAGCGAGAAATACTGGAATGGTATGGTATCCGGGAGGATGTGAAAGAAAGCAAGGTAGGCCTGATGAATTGAGAAGAATGTGTAGAGTTAAGTGGACGCAGATTGGACAGACAGGAAGGATTGGGGATCCAGCAGTACATATGTACATAGATGGTGACAAGTTCTGAAAGGGCATCTACTCCATAGGAAGGAGTGTGTTAAACTAAACATAAGTTATAAGTATAATTTGTATTATATATCTCCAACATTCAAGAGTACGCCTTCTAAATATCTTTCATTAATATTGTGTCGGAATTGATATAACATCAAACGATTGAGTAAGACATTCACGATCGTGGCGCACATAAAGCACATTCTGACCATTAAATCGACAGTTTACACCCACGTTATGTACGCAAACTATCAATCTTGTTAAAAATTTTGATTGAGAAATACTAATCACACAATTTCCAAGCGAGAAAATGCATTTGGACTATATTGGTCAAACTCGTGTGACATTTACGTCCACGGTCGACGATATATTGTTTAATGAACACATGTCGCATTTCAGGTATGGAATATAGATAGATATGTATGTGCGTCATAAATTTATGACAAATGTAACCCGTGGCTGTCGGAGCACGTTTCCCACGGTCTCGGACCCACCCACAGATTCTTTCGAAACGTAATAGGATTAATGCGAGCCGGTCGGATTCAAGTGAGAGAGAGGCTTTTGTCTTGGCTAGGAAGAGAGACTACCGGGCGACCGCCATATTTGTACAGGTAATAATTTAATTACGCGTCAAAAACGTAGGTATACTTGGCCAGACAGACTCCCAGAACGGGATCGTGCCGCATGCGGTCACGCCTCTCACTTTCACAAGCACTGGCCAATTAAAATCGTATCGGTTCTCACGTGAGAGCTATTAGGGTGACCCCCACTGACGGCGACGACTATCCCTCCGAATGATCCAAAAAAAAAAAAAATGTATTAATACAAATGTACATGAAACAATTTGCATACACGTCCGATCGTAATCTATTGTGTGGCGTGTATAACTTGCTACTGATTTTTTTTTTTTATTTTCGAATTTTTCGAATTGCAGGGCTTTCGAATTTGAAGCACGGTGCGGTCCGAATTCTCGGAACGTACGATCGGTGACTGATTATCGACATTTACTAATACTTTATCTTTTCTGAGATATCTGTAAATACTAGTTCTTACTCGGTGCTTTTAATTTTTCATTTCGTTTTTTTTTTTTGCTCTTTTATATAACATGTAATTTGAAATGTTTTTGAGAGTAGTATTGGGCAATGGGTATTGATTAATTATCAATTTTTTAAAGCAACATACAAACATCAAATCAATTCCTTGAACTAATCATAATGAAATTGTTCTATTGATGACTAACTCTGCTTTCACAAAAGAGTCAAGGCAAATTAATTTTATCTGTATTTTCTATGTACGTATCTTATCACAGATGATGGCTTTTTATCATATACTGTAATCAATGTTGATTTTTCTTACTTTTATTGTGGTCAACGAATATTATAATTATACAAGATTTTTCATTGAACTTATTAAACATTGTCAACGAATGTGTGCTTTAAAACAGCCTTCAAACCCAGTAACTGTGCCGCATATGATAGATACATAAATAATGTAATCTTGTGCACGTAAAAAATACGATATAAGTTATTACCTTTCAAGAAAATTCGATCAATGATATGAAAATTACATTTTGAATACATGTAGGTATTTAATAATATAGAAAAAAATGTGTTAAACTGTTTATTCGGAAAATGTAAATTTGATTTGAGTAATTATTCCAGTAAGCTTGTAATTCAATACGATATACTTTACGTTTATAGTGTAAATTTCAAAATTATTCAAATCAAATATGTACATGGGTATAATTGAATCAAAATGACTTCACCGATAAAAATGTAAAATCGGAAAACGTACAATTATTACACAAACGCAACCAGATAAATACAGACGTGATGCAAGAATAAATTTAAGCGTTAATGGTAAATTAAACGTAATCTCATTTTATACATGTATGTATGTAGATTAAACTATTTGTGTACCGTTGACGTAAATGCATGTTTTACGACACCTTAACAACCGGATGACGCGTTCTTAAAGTAGCTAGGATTACCTACCGGTCGGTGTGATTATTGTAATATTTTTTACACGATGCAATTACTTATATTTATATGTACATCGAAAATAACATAAAAAGTACATACGTGTCGTAATAATTTTCCGATAAAATATCGCCATTACGACGCGCGGTGGGAAAATGTGCAACGCACGTAGATGACTACTGTTAAATTGCACCGATGGAAAATACAGTCTTGTGCATATTTATATGAAGTTATTGCGATGCATAATGAAAATGCAATACCCTTAGTATACAACTGCATTATTTTTGTTTGAATCGATACAGTGTTATCGCCGCATATTGATCGCTTTTGAATGGTGTCATTGTTTTAGCATCGAGTACGCATTTCACCTGTCGCAGGCGTTTACTTTGAATCATTACTGTAGTGTTGTAGGCGTGTTTAAAACAGGTAGTTCCATGGGAAGGGGCATCGATGGCCACACCCAATACCACAATAGGTCACCGTATACCTTTCACCAGTGTTTGCCTAATGTAGTTCATTATAGTAGCGGTCATGCGTGACCTATAGTACTACGGTAAAAGCTCGCCAAACTTGTTGACCTCAAAAAAAAACTATTTTATTTGTAATTTTGATCGTATAAAGCTCATTCTGAAGAAGTTTCCCAATAAATGCCCATAAAGACAGTAGCGTAAATTCGATCGTATCAATCTGGCAGTATTGTATCTTAATTCGATCATAATTGATTACCATTACACACACACACAAATAATTTTGTCCATAAAAAGCAAGGTCATATCTCTGACGAATGTCCGCCATAATATCTAATTGTTTGTAATTTAATCTACATCGGAAAAGGTCATGCTTTGAGCCGAAATCGTGATCGTTATACATAACTAAAACGTTTAACTAGAAATCGAAGTTGTTTAAACATTCCACTTAATACTAAGTTTCATTATTTTTTATTCGATATTATATATGTATTGGATATGTGGAGTATTTTTATTTTTTGCAAAATTGTAACGATCTGAGACGTCCGTATATTATTATTATATATTACGGCAAACAAACTCGACTTGAACGTTTAGTCACGACACAAGTAAAACTTGCTGCCGGTAAATCGATAGCCCTTTAAGTACTTATTATTTGAGCTTGCTCGCCGAACAATAAGCTCAAAATTCAAATAAAACGACAAGTATGTGGGCTTGTGATTCCAAAACTTTGAACCGATCATGCCATAAGTAAATTAAGATGTGCGTGACTCTTCAACTGCTTACCATCGTTTTGGATTTGGACAAAACGGACTCGAGGCATACCCAGAAGGTGGATAACAATTAAGCGTGGAATTTTTCTACGACGAGAGTGAAGCTCATACCTATGCGCGTGTGGATAAGCCTAATTACTATCGTTTAGAAGCCATTTTTGTGCTTCTCTCCCGTAATTAAATCATCAATCAAGCGTGCGTATCTACCGTCTCGTTATAGGTATACACGGTCGAATGGAAAGTCTTCGAAATTCGTAGCCGAACGTGTTAAACGTTCGATCGAATCGTGATCGGTTAATTGACGATTGTGCAATGTGATCGATGAATACCGAAAAACTGTGTATTTAATCTATTGAGACGTATCGGTTGCGATCCGGTCCGACTTTAGAATGGACACGTTCGTTTGTTCGCAGGGACATTTAAATGGAATAGAATGGCAGGATCTGTATGGATTTTATAGCGATTGTGCATCGGTGGCTCGCGAAATCCCCCACAGTGAACGTGTTTTGAAGTTGGCAATTAGTTTGGCGGCAATAAAGCCCTGCTCGATGGCCAAGAGATTTATGGCCAGTGGCGAAGGCCTCCGAAGTAGGAAACTGCGGTGCTTGGTGCAATTTATTTCTGACTTTACCCATAATTGCCGACATCGAGTGCAGCACGAAAGTTTGCCATCGTCTCTCGATGAGTAATCTTAAGCGGTATTGTTTCCGAAAGAGATTGTGTATTGTGTTCAATTGTACATGTGTACATACACATGTCAAAGAACGGAAGCGTATTTCCTTTCCAATTTCAAAATCAACGGTTAAATTCTATGTTAAACATTCATCTGCATACTTGTACGCTAGCTACTGGATTATCTTTCCTAATACACTGTTCTATGATGGGCCAAATAAATGTTACATAAAATTAACGAGGCAACGCTTCAAATCACGTCTCAACCACAAGTGTTAAAATGTTTCAACCTAAGCTTACTTCTTCAGCGATGGAAAATTTTGTATTGTTTGCATCGATGGTATCAGAATTAAGATCGTATTCGTTCAATTCTATACTCTGTCCTAATCAAGAATGACCTTTTTGGAGACCGTAACCATAAAATGTCCAATAACAGTGATTTTCATCATTTAAACACAAGCTACATACATATAACCCCCCAACAGACGTAACAATTTAATTTCACTATATGTACATACATATGTATGTATACATATAATTTTTATTTGTGTACTTTTAAACACATTTTATATTTTGATAATATTATATTCATATAACATACATATGTATGTACATAATATAAAAATGCAATTAAATTGAACATACGTAGAATTTTATTTAACTTTTTAAATATCGAAATTATTGCCATTCATTATTATACCTAAGTAAAGTAAAAATTTAATACATAAATAAAATTTGAATGAAAATATTACCTGAAACCAGTTAGTTATATGAGGGTAGTCATACATTTCGGACAGTTACTACCATATTTTCTTTTAGTTGCATGTGAGAAGGTCCTTAATGATTTGGACCTCTGTCAAGAAGGACCTTCTCAACTTAACCTAATCTAACATTACCTCACCTGATCTAACCGATGATTTTATATTTATACGCTGGTGGTGTTTGTCTGGATCAAAATGTTTTAAAATAAAGTGTAAATAATTAGAACTCATCATTTCAAAGAAAGAGGGAAAGTCCTTCTTAATCTGGACAGAGTATAAAGTTATACCGCTACAAATATTATTCACAAAAAAATACAACTAGCTTATCGTGTTCCAAAAGCACACTTTCTAATTAAACCTTGCAAAAAAGTATAGAAATTTAAGTTTGAACTTGAAGTAAAGAAAATTTATCGAAATCCAATTTTTGGAAAACTCATCTATTTCCGGAAAAACTTTTCTAGTAAGATGTAATAGTACGTTGATAGATGCCTATAATTTATCTCTAATCCGTAGCTAACCGCTAACCGAAAGCTAGTGGCTTATTTGAGTACTTATAATGTCTTTAGAAACTGACATGATAATATGTACGTGTTTATGCATACCTATGTATAGTATGTACAAGCAACTCAAATGTTTTATAATAATAAATTCAATCTTAAGGACAATCAAACTACTATTCATATGAAATATTTACGCCGACGATGATATGAACAAAAAATAAATCGTACTCAAATTGAGAATGCTACGTTTCGTTTTGCATATAATAAATTTTATTATGCTCCCATCTACATTGTACGTCGAAATTTTATGTCGAGGAAAAAAAACGATTTAACTGCTTTATGTTTCAATTTGACCAGCACGCACATACGAGTAGGTACACAAGTGGAGAGCGCTTTAATAAAAACGTTAGCGATCTTGAAATTTGCAAACCGCATCGCACTGCACTCATGTAGTGCCCGAAGAGTTGGCGTTGCAATTTTCTCGCGGAAAATGGGGAATTCGAGATGCGGTTGCGGTTTCCACGGCTCGGCAATAACTCCGAGCAAAGACCGCAGAAGACGTCAAAGTGAAGAATGCCCAAGCAAGTATAATGCAAATTTAAATAATAATAAAAAAAACTGAAGAAAAGCAGCCGCCAAAGGTTGAGAACCACCTGCGGGGCCGAGCCTATATGCAGATGTGCCGAATGCTTCTGTAATTAGCTTGGAAAAAAGCTCAAGCGCACTTAAAAACACGCATTATTCGGTTCACCGCGAAATGTTTTAAGGGAAAATTTGGACACGCTCGAACGGCCAAGATTTCGTACTCCATGTTAGAATTTTCGACAATTTTTTTAACTATAAAATTAAAGGCAATTTTATACATTACCATAATGTGTTGTAACGTTCATTGCTTTGTATGCGTGAAAAAAATAATTATTTATTATAAGCCTGTTAGGTTTTTTACATAAAAAAAATTTCATAATATATTATATTAGAGAAAACATAAAAAAATAAACTTATAAATTATGTAAAGTTGATAAAAGAAATAATAAGTCGTAACCTTAGGGACGATAGATTAATATTAAAAAATCAATAAAAACAAAATATTCGTTACAACGTCTAATCATTCTGGGGTTGGGAATGAAGATAATTATTAGGCGAAATAGTTTCATAGTCTAATGAAAATCGAGAATGGGTAAAACGTACCGGAACTTTTAAGTAAAGAGTCGAATGAATAAGAGTTGGACTTTATACTAAAGAGTTTAATATTTTATATAAAAAAATTACATCAAATATGATTCTCCTATTACTTAATTGTATCATTTTCAATTTTCCAAGAAGAGAATCATAACATAAATATTCAATAGGTTTATTAAAAATAAAATTGATGTATGTTGTTATCTCAAAAATTTATATTGTATTTTTTCAATAGAATACAAATGAATGGTAAAATGAGGTGACCAAACTACAGAATTATATTCCAGTTTATTTCTAACTAGCGAACGGAATAATAATAATTTAACAGTATTAAGATCGTGAAAACGCTTAACAGTTCTGATAATGAAGCCAAGTAACCTGTACCAATCCTCAGATATATGATTAATATTAAATGAAAATGTTGAAGATCACTGTTGAAAGTCACACAAAAAGAGATCAAAACGATAGTTTATTAGTATGTGGATTAAATATGAATGACGGATTGGAATTTCCAGCATTTTAATTCGGTTTTAATTTGTACCTAAGCGGCAATACCGCACACCATAGCGATAATATCAATAAAATTGTTCATAATTCACGATTAATGGGTAGTAAAAATCTCATCATTCGAAATTAGTACATATTTTTTATTACAATATTACAAAGTTGTCAAAGTGTGGGACGTTTAAAAAGATACACTCTTCAAAACGACCTAAATTTCTTTAATGTAATTTTTCGGACGTTTCTTTTGAAACACACTTGAAATTGAAAACGTATCCAATTACTAAGTTTCGGTCGGTATTTTTTTATTACAGCTTAGAAAAGTAGACAAAATGAAACGTTATTAATATACACAGCCCGTTTACACGTATCTCATTGTACTGATTGCATTTTCATCTTAAAAAAAACTCGTTAGATGAAAGCATTTTAATTGAAACGCTTAAACGAAAGGGATTTCGATTGTTTACATACAATGTTTAGCGCTAATTACTCGTACCGCGATGGCTCAATTACTCGCAAACGACTGCACAATAATAATTTTACTCGTCCGTGTTCGTTTTCACTTTACGAGTTCATCTCTAGTGTAGTGTTTCTTTTTTTTTTTTTTTGTATGCTCGTCTTACCTTTTTAATGATGAAGTTTTATGCGTACATTTATTGCCGGGAATAGGCGTTTTAATGAGAAACGAACTCTGGTTCGGCGTAGGTATGCACCTCTACGATACGCTCGAGTCACTGATGAGCGGCAAATGAGACCCGTCGCGGGCGGGCAAGGGGTTAAATCTGACGTTTTTTTATACAGTGGAATCCTCGCTTTGAACTGTGATTAAAAATTGCAAACTTTTTCTATTAGGAAGAGCGTAATACGATAACTAGTTTGTACTAGTTTGTAGGTGTACTGTAGTGTAAGGTTAGTTTTGAATACACATATCGAATGCTATGGATTGATTCTAGTGTAATCCATTGTCGAAGCTAACGTTTCGTGCAAGTGAAGGCAATTAAAACAAAAAATCGATCGAAAAATACGGGATCCCCCACATCGATCAGTGGATCGGATGCTGCAAAAGAAGACCTCGGGGAAGATACGTAATAAAATTATCTAAACGGTCCATAAATCGGCTTCATTGTTGGCAACAACATAAATCTCTGCGGTCTCTCGTTTCCTCCACAATGGAGACAACACGATAATTGTGGGAAATTGATTCAGAGACTCACGACGTGTCCCTTTATAGTGGGTACGTACCCATTTTGCTTTTTGTCCGTTCCGTTCATTCATTTATTTAGTCGTCGTATGATTTATGACAATGCTGACGGCACGATTCCAATATAAACAATATTCAATCAAAAATGACACGAGTTTCAGTTAAAAATTCTCAAAAAATAGTATGCACCTACAAGTGTAATTTATATGAAAATATTAATATTTTAAGATGTTTTAAGTGCTATGGGTATAATCATAAGGCTGAAGAGTGCAAGAATAAGAAGGTGTGTAGGAGATGTGGGTCGGAGGATCACATCATGATGAATTGCACAGAGGGTGTTAAATGTACAAATTGTGAGAGAACAAATAGTAAATTAAATTTGAATTTGAGTTTGAATCATGATCCTTTTGATCGTGATTGTGCAATGTATAAGAGACAAGAGGGATGGAAGAGAAGTAAAACTAATTATATATAGCAACCACCATTTGGAATCAGTGTGAATGTCCAGGGATTTTTGAGTCATAAGGATGAAATTGAGAATTTGATTGTTTGTGAGAAACCATGGTTTTTGGGTCTGAGTGAAACGCATATTACTAGTGATATTGAGGATTATGAATTGTGTGTGGAAGGATATAATGTTGTGAGGTGTGATTCTAACTCTAGACACACCGGAGGTGTTTTGTTATATATAAGGAAGAATATATATTATACGAATGTAATGGTATATAAGGTAGATAAAGAATTTTGGATGGTTGCTGTGGACGTACTTATAAATGGGATACCTATATTTTTATTTTTTATTTTATCTATATAGACACTTTTCCAATCCCTAATCCTACCCACACTCTTCCAAATCTCCCTCTCCCTTCTCACTACTTTCTTTATGTTTCTTACATTCATCTTCTTTCTATTCTTTATTTACATATGTTATATCTAATTTTACTTATATAAACTATGTCTATTATCTTTCTATTTCTTCACCTATGTTATATCAAATCTATTTATAGAAACTACTTTGGTTTATGTCATAACTTTGTTCATCTCTATTTTGTATTTCTTTAATTATAACTGTATGTTTCTTTCTCAAATAAATAAATAAAAATAAAAAAGTGTAATTTCGTGGTTGAACTTCGTTAGAAACTTTGCGGTTGCATTGACCCGAATTCATAATTCAAATTCGTATATTCAATTAGTCGTATCAATCGACCGTTCTTTTAATATAAAAGAGCACTTAAGATATAATCTGCTCGAGCAAAACCGTACCTGATCGATTAACTAAGGTATTAGGAGTGGTTTCCGTTTTTAGTGTCGTACGGTATCAAAAATTCAAATCGTACGCTACGTACTTCGATACCTGTATTGCCATATAAACATTCACTTCTAATGATTCAATCATATTAATTGAACATAAATTATAGTATCAATTTTCTGTAGAAAGTAAATGGTCATTAAGATTGAGATTGCTGAACAATACATGAAAACCAAAAATGATCAATTGAAATGTATGGATGGACAATTTACAATATATGTAAATCTCATTAAAATTAAATTTTAGATGCTTTATGATTTAAATGGTATAATATTATTAGTGCCTGTAGTATAAAATAAATATATTAATGTTTACTTAACTTGAATGCTTATTACATTACGCACACCATGTTTCAAGAGAATATTTTTAAATTTCAATGCAAAAAAATCAACTAATAAAATGCATAAGTTTAACGATTTAAATTTTCTTCTTCAATGATTGCATCAAATTGCGACATTTTACACATTCGAACGCAATTTTAACAATGCTTAATAACACTCCGGTTTTCCTCGAGTTCGTCCGGGGAGAAAGCGAACGGACAGATAAATATGAGTTTTATTATTTATAATTCACATGGATTTCACCGACACTTATCCGGTTTTATTAATTCGACTTCTCCGGCATTACAAATTTTACTGAATAATTTCCTAGAATGCGCGCGTCGTTAAGGTGTCAAGATTCAAACTCCACTTTCGATCAGGGAAAGAAAACGTTTCAACCGTAAAAACGAATGATAAATTGTACAAAACACAAGAGTAACATTCGATTCTAATACTATTAACATAAAACAATCATCAAAGTGGAAAAAAATGGACCGTTTTATTTAATTGGTGAACGTACGATTGTACGTACACCGAAAGGTATGAAGCGCGTCTAACTGTAAATTTAACATTTCTAAATTATGATTTATGCTGTCGCGTCAAAAAATTCATATTTTTTTCGAATCGTAAATTGATTATAACGTACGAATGCCATTTTTATTATTTATATGCGAATAATAAATCAAACTCTATATACATATACGTGGGTGCAGATCGACTGCAATATAAAGCATAACACCATATAATCCGATCGTTTGGACGTGTATTTTCCGCAATCGACTGGTTCAAAATAAAATAAAATCAACTGTTTAAGTACAGTTGGCTCTCTGACCGTCTCGTACGTGACTTTCGTCCACTCAAAATCCGATAATAAGGACAATGTCGATACGATAATGATATCGTCGGCGGGCCAACAATAATGAGGGGAATAATTCGGCCTGTCAATGCCGCCCCCATTAACACTACCTTAACATTCAAACGTTAAATAACGAGCCGCAATGCTTCGACCACGGATAGATCTAATTAGATGTAAAGCACAAGTCATCGTCGAATCACTGTAGAGACCGCATACTACACACTACGTTTCGGATCAATCAAATGCGCGTTCAAATTGCACGAATTGACGAGATAAGTACGTCGATTTCGGCTCATTATTACCGAACGAACCATTGAAATTGATATAATTTAATTTTCTTTTGTCGACCACATTCTACATATGTATACATATAATATATACACCACGATAATAATCTAGTAATGTAGGATTGTCAACTGTAATATTTTAATTGTATAATATAAAATCAAGCGATGAAACTAGTATCAATTCCGTTTGAATAATAAGTTGTACCGCTTATGGAGACTTCTACTCTTGTCAATTACATCATTATAGGTAACAAATTGTCGTTACACCGAAATGGTACGTTCGTCGTATCAACTCGTCAATGTCATACGTTGATAAATAATCATGCTGTAAGTGCAGTTTTCCGTTTTGGATTATGGTGGTGAAGTTGCATTGAGGAAAACTAACCGCCTACGTACGCATAGGTATATTTACAGGATGATTCGCACTACGCATTGTAAGGGATGAGGAGATCAAATCTGGAAAATAGATCACTTCCAAGTAATATAGGCTTCCAAGTAATGTTAGCTTTTCGGAACATTTGTATAATTTTTCATTTTGAAACACGTGTATAGCCTTCAATCTAATTTTAACTGTTGTGTGAGTGTGTCAGAGCCAAACTTGTCATATTCACACATCATACATATAAATAATAGCCCTATTCCGTCTGTTTGTGTGTCTGCTAATAACGCTCGCCGACGTAAATAAAAAAAAAAAAAACAGAATGTCGCGCAAGTGGGATTTGAACCCGTGATCACCAAGTTGGAAAGAATCGTGCTAACACTATCATCCAACGAGGCGATGACGGGCCTGCTACGTTTTGAAAATAGATAATAATCTTAATAGGCTCGCGACTTTGCTAAATTGTTACGTGTTGTATTATAACGCGCCATCTATGCAACAACTACAAAAACCATTAAATACACATATACTCACAGTACGGGTGATGAGAAACCACTCCGTTGATATTCAACAGACTAGTATTAAAATAAAATGAGTTAAGTTGGATTAGGTTAGGTTAGATTCTTCTTTAAAAAAAAAGCATTCTTTATCAAGGCCAAGTTAATCTAAATTAAAATTCTAGACCTATACCTTCGCCATACCGTATCTATTTATGGGTGACCAGACATATGAACACAAGACAACTGAAAACATTACAATTGAACACAAGACAACTGAACACAGTACAATTGAACACATCGACAATTGATCACATATACAATTGACCACAAGACAACTGAACACAACACAATATTATGCCGTTTTAAACTGAATTTACGTAATTATAGTGTAGTGTATTAGCGAATGGCTAATTTGCAATAATTTGTGTTTATGGAAAATAAAGATCATTATTAATACCCTGTTTTATTTAATTTCATATTATTTCTTTGTTTTAAATATTTATTTAAAATCAATTATGTATATAAATCTACCTAAAAAAGAACTCTGACAATTTTGTTCGATTTGTCTTTTAGTAATTTCAGTGTATGGCCTCTGAGATGTGCGTTTTTATTGAAAGTAAGGAGGTTTTTCATTGGGCATTTATATTTATTATTTATTATTTTGTAGACTTCTATTAGATCGTCTCCAAAGATGTGAGACTCATTTTCTTCAACCTTTCATTATATGTAGGATAGTGATCGAAGTTCAGCTGGCATTTTTGTTATCCTTCTTTGAACCCTTTCTAAACATACAATATCTTTTTTGAAGTTAGGTTAGGATAGGTTTTGAAGTTAGAATATGTCTAGGAATCCTATTTATTTATGTGTATAATTAGCCACGAGCCATCCTGAACATCTCGCTGATGATTTCGCGGGGCAAATTGTGCGGTGTAAATTTACTAAATGCAGCTACATTTTTGAATTTTGCAAGCGAGCGTGTTATTTTCTGGTTATGGTCGTGTTCGGTGATTTGTCGACCTCTCTCCCAGCGAGAATCCAATTAACGTAATGGTAGCGGCAGCGGGATGCTATCTCTCGCTCGTATGATTTATGGAAAAGAGATCCTCCCATTGGGGATATATGCAGCAGAAGCAGCAGTAACAACAGTGCGAACACAGCCCAAGGAGGGGTTGGTGAATCGGAAGTGACGTAGAAGAAGAGAGGAGACCAATACAGAAGAGGAATGCTCCGAGTGTTTTGTTCCACTTGAGGCTACTGCCCGGCCAGCCCCTCTTTTTAAAAATTGCAGTTCGTGCTGCCTTCGCTCGTTTCTCCTCAACTTTGTGGTCCGCTTTGATAAAATTCCCCAGGTCAAAAGCCTTGGGCCGAATCGGTACTAAAATATAATTTTTATTCCATTTCTGCCTTTTTGGCGGGTGTAGCTTTAAATCCTATAGTTAATTATTCCGATCGCCGCTGTCTAATGTCTTTTAGACTGATGCGCATTTGCATTTTAACGCACACGCTTAAAAGTTAATTTACTTACTATCATTTATGATGAAATTGCACTGAATTAACATTTTATATCGCTGCAATTATACAGCCGACGGCTATGAATAAAAAGTATCTAATTTTGCAAATTAAAAGCGTGCAAAATCGAACGTTGACATTTTACTCCAAAAAAATGTTTTCACGTGAAATATACACAAATCTTAGGATATGTCACAATATTACCAAATGAGTATTACTATTGAATGCATAAAACATTAATCTAGACGAATGGTCGGGAACCTTTTTCGAGCTAATAGCCAAATGAAAAATTTGCAAAAATTTGTAAGTGTGAAAGCCGCAACATATCTTCGTATTATATGTATAAATTGAATATATTCAGAATAAAATTAAATGTTACTCTTACCTACTAAGTAGGATACTTCTACATTGTCCCCCTAGACCTGTCAGAAATCCTCCATTGTTTCATTTGAATCTTTGTTCCACTAATTATTCACAAAACTCCTTCATTTATAGATCCTGCTCGTCATTTAACGAAATCCCGGCACATATTGATCCTTTTCTCTATTCTTTGCCCTCCTTTAGATTATCTTTACTTAAGTTCCTTTCCAGCCCTAACTCCTAAGTTCCTTTCTTATTTTGATCTGTTGTTCGTTAGTAACTATTTTGGCTGTATTGTATGATATTAATATTATTTTGTTTTTATGTTTTATTGTATACTACATATAAGCTGTTTGTTGCATAAATAAATAAATAAACAATATAAAAATGGGTAGCACTAAGAAATAAGCTATCTTCATGATATTTCTTAATGTTCGACAGTTTATTACTAAAAACGTAGAAATAGGATTCATTTTGATTTTGTGTAAACTTTTTGGATGACAGCGAGAACTGAAGGTTTTCATACAGCATGAGGCTACAGAGCCGCCGGTTCCCGACCACTGATCTAGACGTACAGAAACTTTTCTGCATATTGTACAATGGATCTAGTTTATAGTACAACAACAGATTCTTAGAAGTTGATACTAACAAATGAATCTTAAGTATCCCTACAAAAAATTTCATATGTTATGAAGTTTGATTGTGAAACTAATTGGCTTTTAGTCAGAAAAATTTGATAGGAATTGGACGAAGAAGGTATTGTTGAATTGGAACTATGTTTAAAAGTAATTTTACCATGAAAATATTTCAACTGCCATAAACCAGTGGCGGTCAAGACAATTCTGGATAGTACGTCTGTTTTATAAAACGTAAGTGCCTAATAAAATCAACTAAATTCAAATGCTGCTGTTTGGAAGTTGATCTTCGAGTGCGTTGAACTCGTGCGGGTGCAAAGTCTCTAAAACGTTCAGAATGAGATTTAAATCAATTATGCAAATTTTTCGGACGCAATTTCGAGCATTTTTTTTAATATTTATCGTAATAACGAATAGAGTTCAAGCCTGTCGGCGAGATGGCTCGAGGCTCGCGTGATCGCCTCGGGCACAGCTTCAGGTCAGCTTCCTCCCTCTTCTTACCATGGTCGTTTTAATCTTGAAACTCTACAGTCTCTCTCCCAGTCTAACCCATAGCCGACCCTTTAGCAGTATCTCTCTCGTACCACCCTCTATACTTAAGTCGGATGTTGCGATCGCGTGCAGCGCGAATCCATAACATACAAACGATCGAAAATGATCGGCAACCAATCAATTTATTTGTCATTTTTTAATTATGGACCGCGAACGACTGCGTGGAGCAACACGACGAATATTAAACACTCAACAAATAAAAAAGTGGCACAATTTTCATTTTAATCTCAATCAACTTTCATTTTACATGTACATGAAAATTTTCAATTTTCCAGTGCTAAGCATTTAAAAAATTGTTAAAAGACATCAACGGGTGGTTATAGTTCAAACCCATAGTTGAAATCACAACAATATGATTTGATTTTGAACTTTTCATAAAGCAGCATTCTGATTTAAGCTAAATAGTATACCATGAAACGATAAAGCAAAGTATTAAAAAGCGTTCTGTATACTTATTCCCCGTTGTACACATTTGCATCGTCCAATAAAAATAATCGACAATTAAATACGCGCTCGTACCTAATACTTATCGCAAATATGTACGTTCAATCGTCATTTACGTGCGATTTCAATCATAAATCATTTATTTTTTAACTAAATAATAAATAAAACGAATGCTAGATGTGTAACAAATGCGTATCGATTAATTAGACATCTTGTACGGACACGTGAATTTGAATAATCGACAACGTATAATTGATAGGGGACCGAGCGTTCATTTAATCGATTACAAATGTTCGTTTGATACTTTTCCAACCTAATTATATCGAGATAAAAATTAGTATGTACGGCTTGAGTTCAATTTAATCGACTAATTATACGTGTACTGATTTTTTATATACCTATTATACCAACACCAATATAGATAAGTTGGCGGAAATTCATTTACAACATCAATGTGACGTTCGATATATAGATATATCATGATCGATTCAAACTAATATTAATTAAATAAAGTATAACATATAAAGTTTTATGTTATTTTCCTAAAAAGGAACGACATTAACTCGATTTAATTTCGTGGACCACCGCTGTCGTTAATTACGAGTCGCCGATTATGATCATGTACGAAGAAAAACAATAAATTCGAAGGTACAGAAGTGCGATCGATTCGACGGGTTGTACGTTAACCCTTTCGCGACCGACGTCATTAATTATATCCTCCGCGGACAAACCATTAATCGCCGACGAGGAAGCTCGTGGAAATTATGCAAATTCAAAAAGGCACACTTGAAAGTCGCATGCGTTCAGATAGCTCATTAAATTGTTGCGTTTTTTGCATTTTGAATAATCGCCGCACTATCAATGCGCAGTTACGCGAAAGGAAAAAAAGCCAATTAAATTGTCATACTTTAACGACGAGGAAGACGACTATCGTGAAATGTGTCGCTTGCGTCGTTTTAACAGCACTTAAAGAGCGAGAAACGGCGGTAAGAAACACTACTACGCCTTTCGACGTCAAATTGGCGTTGTCGTTCTTCGAAGCGGGCAAAAACCCGACAGGAAGACGTTTCGCTTTTTAATTTGCAAATGGAATAAAGCATCGGATGCCGCCAAATTCTCGGGTGACAAATGAAACGATTCGGAGAAACGGACGACTAAAGTTACGGCACAAATGCGAGTAAATAAATTCAATGGCAATTTATTCGCACGAGGTGTAAACGATCACCGTTTGACCCGATAATTTACGACCGGTCCGATTTGATACTGCAAAAAATGCATCGAGTCGAAACACAAAGAGTTAACTCCAAAAAAATGAATAAAATAAAAGTAAACAATCCCTATTGGAGTTTCCATTACATATTCGAAATTTCAATGACATTTTTTGAATGGAAAGATTCGTCCTAAAAAAATTGAATCCGAAAATGAAAAATTAGATCTATTCCCATAATACCCTAATCATTATAATTATTCGTGTATTTAATTAATTAAAATAGATTAAAAAGATAATTACAAACAAAAAGGAACTTAAAGAAGCTAAAATTACAAAATAAACTTATTATCCATTAGCACTTGTACAGAGATTTTGTTTTAAGGCTGCCAGGAATCTATCAATTTGGTTTATTTTTTTAATACAAGACCTTCTGGCAAGTCCATTGTATTCAACAAGATACTTAATTTCAAATTCTCAACTATTAACTTATTCTTACCCCTAGTATAACGACTGTGTATATTATTTCTACATATTAAATACTTATTGAAATAACTTGGTAATAAATTCTTATCTAACTTAAAAAAATATAGTACCTTATTTTAAGTTAAATTTTACAACAATATAGATTTGTTTTGTATACTGAATCATTACATTATTCAAACTGTATAAAATACAATGCGCTACACCGTGTTAACATTTTTTAGTATCTTTATGTATAATGTTTCAATTTAAATAAGCAGGAATGTGTTTCATTTCCCAACTAATTATTTGTACAATTTGAACCCTTAAATTCTTAATTATCTAAGTGTTTTATATGCCCGTTATAAACATCATTATGTAGTACGATAAATTATAATTTTCACAAGACATTAATAAATAGTCCTAGATGTGCAATTAGTTGAAAATCATACGATTTTCCCACGCAATAGAAGTACATGTTTTTAATATTAACAGTTGCGTACAAATGTACACGTTAAATGCAATGAGAATATATTAATAAATTTGACTAATAAGTGTACAATTTTCCTTAAAATTACTATAAAAATTACGTCGTTAAAATTTTGCGGTCCACAGACCGCAAAATCTTAAGTGAAAACTCAAGTAAAAGTCAACATTAAAATCTCAACAGAGCAAATTCCAAATTCCTATATAATAAGAGAGCAATCCGTATGCGTCCCTAAAAAAAATAAGTGCGTCAATGTATTACCTTTTTTTCCCCGGTACAACACTATTTATTTAATTCGACCGTCTTCAATGCTCTGAAAAGGGAAAAAAAATAAGCACACAGTATAAGATATAAAACACATGAGCCAACTAAATAAATTAAATATTTCAGCGACGTAATTTAAAGTTTCCGGTCCAAACAGTAAAAAGTCCTCAGCATGCGATGCAAACATGAGTGCACAATAATAATAATGGTCAATTTTAACCGAAGACTTGATGTGAAAAATCTCGTATGCGACCACATCCGTGACTAATAGACTTAATAGTTTTGGTGCGTATTTGTTTTGTTAAAGTTTTGGTGATTTATATGCAAGCTGGCGCATATGGGAACGGGAGTGTTCGTGGTATCCTTTAATTGGGAAATACTCGAAATATTTCGGTCGCATATATTCAAAGAAATATTCACCGAATGTCCACTCTACTGATCGGACTAATGATGCGCTTCTCAAATGTTTCCTAAAGACTGATTCAATTCTAAGTTTGTATGTACATAGGTACATATACAAGTCTCTGTACGATAGCTTTGCGCTTCAAACCCTGTCACTAGACGATTACTGTTACTAGTCCATTAAAACAATGTTAAAGTTTCACTAAGAGTTATCTGCAGTGGTCAAGATTAACGGAAAGAACTTGAGCCATCTAAGATTCGCTGACGACATATTTATATGTAGTTGCATGTGACTCAGTAGATTTACAAAATAGATTAAACACAATTAAGCAACATAAGTATGAAAGTAGGTTTAAGAATTGATTTTAACAAAACTAAAATTATTTTTAATGAATTTTGCACGCAAAACGTAGTCCCAGTAGATAACCATATTGTAGAGATAGTTGATAGTTATTTATACCTAGGAAAATTGGTAAATATGACTGGATGTAAAGAAAAAATAAAACTGGGGTGGACATATTTTTTAAATCCAACATCCCGCTACGCTTAAAAAATAAGGCATACAAGATACGACCAATGCGTACTGCCAGTTATGATGTACCGATCTGAAACGTGAACGCTGAATTCAAGAATTTTACGTAAGATCCAGTGCACACAGAGAAGCATGGAAAGATGTATAACAAGAAGAGATCGTAAGAGGAATACGTGGGTGAGAAGTATGACCAAAGTGGCAGATATAGCAGAACGAGTGAAAAAGTTGAAGTGGCAATAGGCTGGACACATAGCGAGAAGAATGGATAGCAAATGGACGCGAAAAATACTGGAATAGTATCCGAGAGGATGTGAAAGAAAGCAAGGTAGACCGAGTGAACGATGGGCTGATGAATTGAAAAGAATGTGTGGAATCAAGTGGATGCAGATTGCTCAAGACAGACAGGAATGGAAGAGGTTTAGAGATTCAGCCTTCATCCAGCAGTGTATGGTGAACGGCTGAAAATTATGATGACGATGATGAATTATAATCACCACATAATAGTGCATTCTTATTTGTCTGTCTGTCAATCAGGAACGCTTAAAATTTGGAAACACTTGTATCAATTGAAATTGATAGTATTTTGAGTAAAACGAAACGTATGACGCACGTAGAAGCGTAAAGTTTCCACGCATTTTTCAATGTCCAAAGTGCTCATTAGCTAAAGCAGACTAGAGAATATGACACCAAGCTTTTGTGCTGAAATTCCAGCTACTGAACTGAATTTTTATTTCTTGCAACTTTAAATAAATCAAGAGTTATTGATTTATTTTATATTTTAATTGAAATTTATACATAATATGACATTGATCTATGTATAGGATGTGGATGGAAGGATGAACGCTGCACCGTTTGAGAGCCATCTTGTCCGTTCAGTTCAGACAGTTGCCGACCCGCCTTGTGGGTCGTTTTTCGGTTTGTGGGACAAGTGTCGTGGACAGGGCCGGATCGCCTAATTAAAAAGAGTTATTTTAATTGGGTACCGGTGCTAGAACGGCCATAACAGCCGACATTCTCCTTGCAGCCAGGACCATGTCCTTTCAGATTCGAATTTCGAAAATACCACGGCGAGGATCTTCCCCGCAACAAATATGCACTACGGACGAAACCTAGCGCATCCTTCGCATTGGAATATATTTGTTGTCTGTAAGAAACCGGCCACACCGGTACGACAGATCGGATCAACATATTGAATCTTCTCAGATTAGACCGACCGATCAATCGAAGGAGGATGTTAATTAAACAGAGAGCCGCCTAAACGTGAGATTAAGTCTGCGAGATTGGAAGGTGGTTTTCGTAGTTTATTTTTTTTATTTTGTCGTTGTTCTATTATGATTATGGGTGTATTGCTTTGGTCCAAATGATGGAGGTAGCCCACGCGGTCCTCGGCTATAGATATTTGGTGCAGATTAAATGCCGAAGTGTCCGTTGCCGCCATTAGTCTGTGGCCGCCATTAGCGCACCCGCTGTCACCTCGATCAAACATCCCAAAGGGTAGTTCAACGTGTGAACGTTTATGTCGGAGCGTTTCGACGGGGTTACCATAGATAACACTGAACATTGCCGCTAAATGCGCGTATTCAACTTCGCCTCAATGCTAAGCTCGTCGAGACACTTCGACGTAGACGCAGCTTAATTCGTGCTAAATCCCAATCCTGCTACAAATTACTAAAAATACTCTATGTACATATAATACCCAAAGTACATAAACCGGGTAATGATTTTGGAGAAATTGATTTTTTTTATAATTCTAATTCTAATTGTAAGGGAATTTTTATTTTCATATTTTTTAGACTCATAAATATGGTATCTTTATTTTCTCTTTGTATTTCTTTTCTTTTTTGTAATTTATTTTTAAATTTTATCTATCAAGTGTATTTTGAAATGGTCTATTGCAAAGACCATGTACATATATGTATAAATAAATCAGAATGAGTTCATTTTTCTTGGTATCAAACATTTCTTTTGAAATAGTATTAAGTAAATGTAATGCCAACAAACTTTACACAAACACATACATTAGGTATATACAAACAAGTCAATGCCCGTTGATGGTGTCATTGGATGGATATCATTTATGTATGTATATGTATATTGTATATACCTTTTTATTTGTGTTTAGTAGTTGAAAATGTAGGAGAAATGTAGTAGGTAGTTTAAAAATGCGAGCGTTTCTGTATGCGAACGTACATATGTGCTGTGCCGTGTATGTGTACGTGTCACGAGTGTATGCGAGCGTTTCGCAGCTACCCGGCCAGGCAAACATTTGCGCTACTATACATAAATAGTTATATGCAAGGTGGCGACGCATTCATAATACAGTTACAAATTGCTCCCCTAGCTGAGTTTTAGAAGTTGTATTTATGTACGATAACACTGTGCAACAAAAAAAAACTACCGGAGCGGAGACTAGTCAATCTTTACTAAGTATGACCCACTGAATCCGAATATGTTAATAAAATTTGTTGATTAGCTCTCGTTTATGAAATATGAGCGTTTAAAAAAATGGACAATTATTCAATTTTTTGTGACTTTTGCAATCTGTATCTCAAAATTTAGTGCTTCTGTGTTCAAATTGAGTATTAAGGTGCAATAGATCAGTGTTATTGATTTAAATCATGCGATTTTATAAAGTAGTTTTTTTCAGTTTTAAACTCACCCCGAATATGCCTAAATAGTTATAAAACAATCAGAAACGCTTTGAACGATCTATGGGTACATACAGTGCGATGAAAAATAAACGTGCGTTTGAACCTCCCAATAATTTTGTCGTACAAGATCAATCAAACTTGCCAGTCTCAGAATCGTCGAATAAAATACACAGTAATAATACTGCGTTTCAGATTGATGCTTCTAAACATCTCGCTAACAAGCCATGTGTACCTCAGACTCGAACAGGGTCATCGCATTGACTTTGAAACTCAATTTTCTTTTAAAAAATATTCAATTACAATATTTTTGTTAAGTAAAGCTTACTTTGGCACGGTGATATTATTTATTCGTGATGGTGACAAACTCTAATTCGCGATTTATTCGAATTAAGAATCTATGTCCTTCTGAAACCCTGAGGCAGTGGATGCGTCAGATTTATTGGAATGTAAGTGTCGGAGCCCGTCCACGGTGTGGCCGATCATTGTGGCAAAGCTTGTTCGGGTCGAGATGGCAAAAAACGCATTTGTCTCTACCCTGGGTCTGATTAATGATCTACCATGTTCACGATAAGCAGAACAAACCGTTTGGATAACCGAGCTGTCGGTTCTCGCGTTTTGCCAACATTCATCTTGTGATACCTACGTCTGTCGATGAGGATGATGATCACGCGCGATCATACATAAACATATATACCTATTTACTATACACACGTTTGATTTTCCGTTGTTCGAAACGTTTTGAGGTTTCTATCGTCAATTAACTAACGTATAAAAAAGAAAATTCATAATAATAATTTTGAAAACTCAAAACGCTCACATAATATTACTGCATAAATATATAAATGAAATTGGAGGTACAGAAGAAGGAATAAATCGAAGAATGAAACTAGGATGGAGCGCTTTTGGATGAATGAACATAGTTTTTAAATCCAACATCCCGCTATGCTTAAAAAATAAGACATACGACCAATGCGTACTGCCAGTTATGACGTATGGATGTAAAACGCGGATGGTGAATTCAAGAGTATTACGTTATATCCAGTGCACACAGAGAAGCGTGGAAATATGTATGCTTGGTATAATAAGAAGAGGTTGTAAAAGGAATACATACATAGGTAAGAAGTATGACCAAAGTGGCAGATATAACGAAAGGTGTGAAAAAGTTGAAGTGGACACAGCGAGAAGAATGGATGGCAGATGAATGTGAGAAATACTGGAATGGAATTTCAGTTCACCATCCACTGCTGGATGGAGGCCTTCCCAATCCTTTTCCATTCTGTCTGTCTTGAGCAATCTACATCCACTTGACTCCACACATTCTTCTCAATTCATCAGCCCATCGTTCACTCGGTCTACCTTGCTTTCTTTCACATCCTCTCGAATACCATTTCAGTATTTCTGGCGTACATCTGCCATCGGTTCTTCTGGCTGTGTCCACTTCAACTTTTTCACACGTTCAGCTATATCTGCCACTTTGGTCATGCTTCTTACCCACGTATTCCTCTTACGATCTCTTCTTGTTATACCAAACACATATTTCCATGCTTCTCTGTGTGCACTGGATTGGTAACATATGTATGTCATAACTGGCAGTACTTATTCGTCGTATGCCTGCTTTTTTAAGCATAGCGGGATATTGGATTTAAAAACTATTTTCATTCTTCCAAAAGCGCTCCATCATAGTTTCATTATTCCTCTTAACATCTAGTGATATTCACCAATTTTCCTCGATATCAACTATTCTTATTATAGTATATATGTATGTATGTATGTACATACTAATAATAAATTATAAAAAAATCCCTCTTCTACACTTGCGACAGTACTATTTTTTAAGGGGAAAATAACTCCTCTTTTTCTATTTACAACTACATATTTTAAATAATTTCACACGATCAAGTTTAAGTTCTTCTTCTCAGATTTTATCGTTTAAAATACACTTAGATTTTTTTCTGATAGTAAAAGTATTGTACATACTATAATTAAAGTAATGTTTAATTTTAATAATTCGAATTATCTGAACTATTTTGTAGATAAAGTACACTGACGAATAGTAATTTTAGCCAACACTCGTATCGGCTGTCAGTTGGTTCTGAGGTTATCAACTTTTTTTGTGCAAAATGTCACGTCTTTCATTTTTATCCTCTTTTGCCAGGTAAATGCAATAAATATAACCAAACAACAACTTATTTATAATCATATTTCGCACGAAACGTCAAAAATCGCTGATTTGTCTAATTCATACATTTCAGATTGTCCATAACTGGTCCCACTCAATGCAACATCAGAACCATCACTACTTACAAGCCGCTTCTGTTCAGAACCACACCATGCTTATGGTAATTCGTCAGCTATACTTAAAGTTAAAGTGTACTCAAAGTACGTCGATTCCATTATTATATAATTTTCCAGTGCCGAGCCTTTGAAGAAGAAGAAAAAGTTGGATCCGAACGTTACTAAACATAGAGAGGAACGTAGAAAGAAGAAAATTGAAAAACAGATCAGACGCTTGGAAAAACACACCAGACAACTAAAGCCGTTAGAAGAACTCGAAATACCGTTCGAATATTTGGAAAATAAAAAGTAACTAACTTTTCCCTTTTTATAAATGTACATGAAACTAGGATGGAGCGCTTTTGGAAGAATGAACATAGTATTTAAATCGAACATCCCTCTAAGCTTAAAAAATACGATCAATGCGTTCTGCCAGTTATGACTTATGGATGTGAAACGTGGATGCTAAATTCAAGAATGTTACGTAAGGTCCAGTGTATGGAAAGATGTATGCTTGGTATAACAATAAGAGATCGTAAGAGGAATACATGGGTAAGAAGTATGACCAAAGTGGCAGATATAGCAGAACGTCTGTAAAAGTTGAAGTGGATGACAGATGGATGCGAGAAATACTGGAATGGTACCCGAGAGGATGTAAAAGAAAGCAAGGTAGACCGAGTGAATGATGGGCTGATGAAATGAGAAGAATGTGTGTAGTCAAATAGATGCAGATTTCTCAAGGCAGACAGGAATGGAAGAAGATTGGAGAGGCCTTCATCCAGCAGTGAATGGTGAACGGCTGAAAATGATGATGATGATATATAGATCTATATCTACTACATATACATATACCTGAAAGTATTTCAGCTGATTTTCATTTTATTAACTTTTTTAAATAATCAAGAGAACGCACAAGACAGGAGATTATTATATCACCTGAAGAAAGCGATAACAGAATTATACTCCAAAAGGAGTGGTCTAAGTATACAAACATCGAGTACATGGCCAACGTAAGGACATTGGATAGGATCCTCTCATCTCAAATGAGAGCTCTAACCGCTCTCAGGATCGAGTCCGAAGACTTGTACCAAGCAGCAATCCAAGTAAAAAAAACTTTTCATTATTACATAGCTCATAATTAATTTGCACAAGTTACAATTCATCAATACGTTTGATTTTTAGCTGGATCCTTATATAGTGCCTTGCAAAAGCAAAGGACCTGTGGCTACACCTCCGATAAACCAATACGATTCTCCAGACGGCGAATACTTCGACATATCTAAGAAATGGGAGAATTGAGATTGATATATTGTTTGTTTAGCATGAAATGTTCTTACAATAAACGTATGTTATAATATTTCATTATATTCACGTTGTTTTTGCAGTAGATTAAGCGAAATATAGAAAAAAATTGCAATCAATAAAAAAACATGGAAAATTGTAAATACTTTGTATTTTGTCTCGAAATCCTTAAATAAATCATACAATGTAAATTTCATAAGTTAAATTATTCGATAAAATAATCATGGTTCATTTTTATCAGTGTTTGTAATAAATTAAACAAAAATGACTAGATGAATACTATTATGGTTGAAATTAAGTACTGAGAATTCAATTAGGCCAATAAGTACCAAGTAATAAAAAGAATTTGGATTTAAATTATTTTGTACTGCTAAATTTTATTTCGTAACATGGTTATGAATGGCCTGTATTTATTGGGTCAGTAACTATTCTGATTTTCGGTCAACTATACCAAATGGTGAGTAATTTTTATAAAGACTACTTGAGTGATCAGTAAATATATTAAATGGTCAGTAGTTAATACTAAACGGTGAAAAAATAACAAAAAAAAAAAAGTTTGATACTACCATTGACACCGTTTTTGTCAAGCAATTTACTTGCTTAAACCGAGGAAACTTGACGGATCTTTGATTTTTAATTACATATTCGATAGAATACTTACATTCTTACGATTTTATATATATGTATGTAATAGTATAATTATAATAATAATTATGAATAGTGAGTTAAATAAGCTAATAAAATAATAATGGAGAAGAAAAATTACTACAAATAAAAGCCCAGGAATCTGCGCCCGTCACGCTCCAATTTGTATGGTATGATAGATTGGTAATTGATTGATTCGTTCATTTTTAATGACCATTAGTGGAAAAAGTTACTTACCAAAAAAAATTTTTTTACTGACTATTTTCTTGAAAAGTTACTGACCGTTTATTGATTTAAATACTGACCGATTAATTGGTTGCCTAATGAAATTTATCGATTTCAATATACATATGTACATACATTCATAGCGGTAAAAGGTAACCAAAGATCATACATGGATAATGTAATAGAGATTCTTTAAAAAAATATATAAAATAAAAAAATACAACAATTAAGTACATAATATCATATGCTTTGAGCACAATAGAAATAAAAAAAGTAAAATACTGTTTGATAACTAAAGATTGATATGACAAACAGTTACGTGAAAATCTGTGTAGAATATCATTAGAAATAACAACAATAACAAATGGAATGTTTAAAAATCAGATCATAACATCAGTTCTTTGATAGTCATTTAAATTTATAATGATTTTCGTCTTAAAAAAGTGCGATTATTATTAATATGCAAGACGCCAGGAGCCAGCATGTCCGAGAGCAGCTCCTCGTTCATCGAATGTTGCCAACGATAGTCGAGCCGTCTTATTGGCAAGTCGGCGAGCTGGGGAATCCATATCACCACCTCCTTCAACTCCGACTAAAACATTAACATAATATAAACCATGTACAAAATAAACTACAATGGCTATCTCGACATGCATAATATATGTATGTAATATTTACCCGGTGAATTTTGATAATCGTATTGCTGCGGTGACTCAGCTCGTTGTCCTTCCTCGGAGGCCAACCTCTTCTTAAACTCTCCGATGAAGTGAACAATCAGAGGCTCCATTAGCGGTGCTTGCTTGGAAAATACCTACAAATTCCCATCGGTTAACAGGTGATACATTTAAAAAAAACATCAAAAAAAGCTCTGATAGTATTACTTGTAATATTTTCGTAACGCGCAATCCATTTTCGACGACCATGAATTGTAAAAATAAACATGGAAGGCAATCTTCGTTGGCTTCGTTCGACGGTTTCGCACATTCCCACGACAACTCTTCGTACCTCAAACCCAGCAGCATCGT
Source organism: Parapsyche elsis (assembly GCA_022651745.1). Lineage (NCBI taxonomy): Eukaryota > Metazoa > Arthropoda > Insecta > Trichoptera > Hydropsychidae > Parapsyche > Parapsyche elsis. The sequence goes on from JAGVSN010000025.1 coordinate 393,250, forward strand.
CTGTAAAGGTAAACCGATGAGTATGAATTTGGGCTACACGGTCGTAGTATTACTTCGAAGTCTTTAAAACGTACACATTCGCATTCATCTATGACGTATATTCCGACGGCGTTGATTGCTACGAGTACAGCAATATCTTCGTGGGTGATCAAGCTGGTCAATCCTCGAACCGGTTGCTCCACTTGACCCTGGAAGTAAGCCGCTCTGCAACGGGATACAAATATTCTAACACAATTCATACATATAAAATACACGAAAATGAAATAAATACTGCCATCCGAAGTCCACTCATCGTAACTTATAAAAATTGTAAAAATGTGTTTTAGTGGTGTGTGGGTGCTATATGATTTGACTGGCTAGGGGTTGCCACCCCTGCGTGGGTTGGTAACCCTGCTAACGGTAACGCGACACACATGACGCTTCCGTCCCAATCGTCGCCCAATAAACATCGTCCAATTGCTAGCGCAGTTTAACCTAGGTGTAATACCCTAAAGGTGTATTATTGCGATTTTTCATATCAAAATTAATGTATCTTCATTCAAAGGTGACCTTAAAGTTATTCATTTTAACGTTTAATTCACGGAGAATTGATCGCATTATAATTTTTTTTAAATAAATCAGTAATACATATATGAAGAAAAACACAAATTTAGAGTAAAACTTTAAAGTCCATTTAACTCGATGCTACTGTTTTGTGAGTTAAGTGGGCTTAGGACGGCAGTATACTGGAATATAAAAGTTCACCCGTAGAAAGGTAAAGGCCAACAAAGTTCGAGATATTTCCTCATCAATTTTCTAGGCGGAGCGGCTGCCGGTGCTCGTCTGAATTGTTCGAGCAGACGCGCTTCAGCTCCGGCTTTGCTAGAACGAGCACCCATCCAAAGCCAACCACGTCTCAAATGAGACGGAAGGAATTCTTTCTGTCTCTGTCTGTAATTTTACAAGGTGTATAATTGATGCATTTGAACCGTTTGATTAAAAGATAGAAAGCTACCTGAAAAAATGTGTTGTGTGTACGAGAGGATCGTATGGTCCCAATTGGATGCGAGCTTGTAGAGCGCCTAAGGCTACGGCTCTAGCGCTGCCGCAAGGATATCTACCGCGAATAACGTGCTCACGTGCTTCTTCATACAAAAGTTCTATTATACGTCCTTCCCTACAATATAACGTAATATTGTTTTTATAGTTACTTATGAACTGTATCGTAATATGATAAAAAAAGTTTGAAAAAAAATTCATACTTAATCTTTTCTTCTTCGTGTCTTGGATAGAAAACATTTCTCTGGAAACGTACGATGGGTTCATCTCGCATTTGTTGATTATGAGTACCGTGACTATATTTCTTTATCAGAGCTTTCCACGAGCGCCTAACTTCCCAAGGCTTATGCGAACACTTCAACTGAAGTTCTGCAATTAAATGAACAATAAATTTTAAATCATACAAAAAAATTTTATCCATACATTTACAAGTGAATATGGGAGACGTTGAAATGACCGAATCCGTTCTAATTAAATTCGGAATTTTCAACTGTAATCGTACCTAATAAAGGACTGCTCATCCAAATTGAAAATACACTCGGCACTAATGATTTGCACGGTTGATTGAAACCCATCTCTTCGCACGTGATTATGTTCCTCAGCATGTATTGAACGGAACATCCGACCGGATCTTCCATATCCATTTGAATAGCGACCCGCGACATCAGATATACGCAAACGGGTGTCATACTTACATTATTGCCTTGAAACAAAATAACACATTAGAATAATCTTTCGATGTGAATATTCATTCAGCTGAATGAGATGAATAATCACCTGAAAGAGGAGGAGAGGCTGCAGACGACGCACTGCTAGACGAGCTGGGTATCGCAGGCTCCAAACGAGCTGTACTCGCCGTTCCATTCGAACTGCTCGCTTGATTTGAACAACTGCTCGAATTGGAACCTAAGAGAGATAAATTTGTTTTAATATACATACTACCATGCTGTTTACATGGCAAATGGTGGATATGAAATAATACCAGCAGCGCTCTGCTTCTCCAACGATTCTAAACTGTTCTCTTTTCCATCAGCCGGGAGTTGCCTTTGACTTCCCCAATCGTCGTGCCGTCCCAATGGACTATAAGGCGGTGCCGGTGGTAGTCTTTGCGATACTGAATACAAGTGTGCTCCATTGTCCGGTTGCAGATTTTGAGATTGTCCTCCATAGTACTCTTCACGCGATCTGTAATCACTGTTGAAACGGAGGAAATTTTTGATTTGTACGAACGGTGACTTGATATCGAGCGTAGTACATTTTCGAACAAACACTTTGATCAATATGTAGTATTTGAAACAGATCTGAAATCGGCTGCTTGATTAACAAAATCATCTGGTTTTTTTCTTTGTAATGATGAATATGTACTTAATCGTGTTAGATTTTATTTCATCATCATTTTCAGCTGTTCACGATCCACTGTTGTATGAAGGTCTCTCCAATCCTCTTCCGTTCCTGTCTGTCTTGAGCAATCTGCATCCACTTGACTCCACACATTCTGCTCAATTCGGCAGCCCAGCGTCCACTCGATCTACCTTGCTTTCTTTCACATCCTCTCGGATACCATTCCAGTCTTTATCGTGTCCATCTGCCATCCATTCTTCTCGCTACGTGTCCACTTCACGTTCTGCTATATCTGCCACTTTGGTCATACTTCTCACCCATGTATTCCTCTTACGATCTCTCCTTGTTATACCAAGCATCTTTCCATACTTCTGTGTGCACCGGATCTTACGTAACATTCTTGAATTTAGCATCCACGTTTCACATCCATACGTCGTAACTGGCAGTACGCATCGGTCGTACGGCCTTTTTTTTTAAGAATAGCAGGATGTGAGATTTAAAAACTATGTTCATTCTTCCAAAAGCTCTCCATCCTAGTTTCATTCTTCTTCTATACATCCAGTCATGTACATATATTGCGTATAGGTGAAATATTCAATTTAATTTTTCATTTCAAACGCGTCGCGTTCAATAGCTACTCACAACATATGCACTCCTGGAAAATTTTTTTTTTTTTTTTATATTTATAATTTTAATTTTAATTTTATAATTTTTCACACATTTTCAAACCCTGCCATCAAATAGCTCCTCCCGACATATGTACTCCTATTAGAATACTCCTCTTAGAATATTCAATTTTTCCATATATTTAATATGGTTAATGCCCGTTGAGTGTCATCTTGTGCGTGTGTGTGTAAGTAAAGTGCTTTGTTGTGCAAGCGTTCCACGGCTAGGCTACGTAGCCAGTCGGTTAGTCAGTCAAGCAGACTCCCGAAATATAGCAATTGCAATAACAGCATTCGCTGTACGTACTTCCTTTTGATATAATAATTTGTACAGACTTTTGACACAGAGACTATGACTGTGACTAAATCTACAGCGCTAACGATAATGAGACGAAGAAACCATCTGATTTTGCCAGTAAAACACCCGATCCAAAGGGGAATACAATTACCAGAAAATCTTTCTACCATATCGACAAACCTTTGTTCACGAATCCAATACTCTACTGCTAAGATATAGTTATTTATTTGATTTGATTACTATTGTGTTATTCAATATGTGTGTATGACCTGTACTGGTACTCAGGTTGGTGTGAGCCGTAAGTCCTTCTAGGATACTCGACGGGGATTAGTGTCACGTAAGGCGGTTGCGGTTGTTGCTGTTGCTGCTGTTGTTGTTGCTGTTGCTGTTGTTGTTGTTGTTGCTGTTGTTGCTGTTGTTGTTGCTGTTGCTGTTGCTGTTGCTGCTGCTGTGTGTTGTTGTTGTTGTTGTTCTGCAAATTGCTCCCACCCCCACCTCCGCCCCCGTGCGTCAACTCTGCCCGCTCCATACGTCACATCACAACAACTGTCAAACTAGACACGAGCCACTACTGCCAATATCATCATTCATTTTATCTCGACAGGCTGCCAACATAATTTGTATTTAAAATCGTAAAATTTTCCCTTTGTTTGTCAACCAACGCAGCGACTTCAATACATTTAGTGCTTAGGGCTATTACTATATGAACAACGTAGTCACTAGTTATAGGAACGCTGATTTCTGTGTATTTGAAACGTTCATATTTCATACAAAGTATTGATGTTTATTTTTCGATATACGGCAAGTTACAAGTTATGTATTTAGGAGTATAAGTAGCTACATAGTCCAGAGATTGCTCCAACGGGTACTTCTTGACAACTCGGCGATGCGTTGGCGCTTATGTTCGTCGAGGGCTGTTGTAGCAGAAAATTATGGTGTCGGTCCTCGATGGAGATGGTTTGAGAGGCTGGAAAGAACTGTTATTCGTCGATGGTTGTCGTAGCAGTAGGCAATGGTATTGGTCATCGATGGAGATGGAGATGGTTCAGATGGTGTTAACAAACTGAAAGAACTGACTGTTTGTGTGTGAGTGTAAAGGTTTTATAGTCCTCTATTGTACGTTTGTTTGGTATCGAATTTGAGGAGAGTTCCGTCTTAAGACGCAAGTTTTTCGTGTTTTCTGGTTTGTTTGCTGACACGCGCTCTTATGTGTGGTTTGAATTAGGGAATTAACATTTGCGTTTGTTGACAAGAGTGGTGATTCCTACAATACTATAAAAAAAACCTACGACAGGCACGTTGCGTGCGACAACCAAGTACAAAACCAAAGGGATTAGTAGATATCTATATCATCGTAATCCATAAAAATTTACTTTTTGTCATGTGTTTTTATAGCAAACGTGAACATTATTTTATCCGTGTATATATGGGTAAAACAAGCCCTACTAATGGGTAGATTTTGAAAATTGTTTATTTGAATTTGTATATGGTCATATTTTAGCGTGTTACGCAGTTCAGTTGTAAGCACTGCCATACGTGTCATCTGTCAACTGTGTAGTGACAGTTGTCAAAGGTGACCGTAGAGGCTGTTGAATCAGCTGGCCAGTTTCCAATGCAGCCATGTCGTTGAGCATGGAAGCTCAGTTGGCGGAATATCGTGCCAAAAGACGTAGAGAAGCCTTGATCGGCGCCACAAAACGCAAAATCATCAATATGGTCAGCCTCAATATCACACAGGGCGATACAGAACCGGTAAGTCTGCTGTCAATCATTCAACACTAATCAGACTCATCTCCATGCGTGTGTGTGACTAACATTATGTGTGTTTGCAGCTAATGCCCGACGCACAACTGACCATAAAGGATGGTGAGATCGTCAGGTCGGTGGACATCGACAACGAGGACATTTCCTTCGTGAACATGTTGAAAGACAATAAATTCTTCATCATTTGCTTCACGTTTTGGGTCGTCGTGTTTATGCTGTTTGTGCATTTCCAATGGGGTGCCGTGTTTTTCGTACTGTCGGCTTTGATTTTCATATACGCAAATACTAGGACCCGCTCCCGGCGATACGGCGAAGTATCCGCGTATAGTGTCTTCAACAAGGATTGCAAAACTATCGATGGACAGCTGACTGCAGAGCAGTTTGAAAAAGAGCTTAGATTCGGTCCCGGCAGTGTCATGTAGGCTTTAAACTGTCTGACCGACTTTCCAGTAATCCAAACTAATCATGCAACATACAAATGTTGATTTTATTATAGTAAAATCGTTTTTAAATTATTAAAGCAGAATAATGTTAATTTAGTTTTATTATTATACATATACATATGTATGTTACTGTATATGTATTATGTATGGTACCGGTATATCCTAACATTTAGCAGTTCTCATCGGTAAATCCCGACATATCTTGGTAAAAGTTTGTTTTTTACTAGATAATTCGCACTTTCACCACCCAATATTGGTAAATGTTAGAATATATCGGTAAATTCTAAGATTTGCCGGTCTTTTAACTTTAAAAGTAACATATTGAAATATAAATTGTATGTATATAAAATTCTTATACTAATTTTAAATAAAACAAATTTTATTAAAAGAAATATTTTTTTTAATATTCTTTGGATGTGCTGTGAAGTATACATGAACTTAACATTAAAATATATATAATATATTATTTACAAGTACATTAGAAGTTTACGTTTAAAACATAATCATAAATGACGAGTTAACTAAGCCTCGTTAACCGGAGAAAACGATTGAACAGGACACTAGGACGGACAATTCCAGCTTTGAATATTATCGGTAGTCTAGGCCACGATCCATGCATACACTTATGGCATTATCGTATCAAAACACGTGTCTAATTCATGTCATGTAAATATTAAATTAAAACACAACATACCTTGCGTTAAAAATACACATTCATATTAACAAAACGCTATAAAAAATTGTTCGATAGTTAATACTACACCCTAAATTATTTATTCATCACAGTTGTAAAAAAATTCTATGTGTGTATAATTGTCTTAACTTTTGTATAACATTAATAAAAGCACTATGCTCGTTCCGCACGATTATATACACTGACTATATTTAATTTTTCAGTCATCACAAACCGTCGTAATGATGCCGGCACATCTTTTGAAGCGAGCAAATCACAAGCATATATTTAAAAATACGATTACTTTTTTTTTTGGTTACAAAATCACAAACAATCGTTAGAGAAGGCAAAAACGGTTAAATATAACATTCAACAATGACTCGACACACATTTCATTATCAAACAATTCAAAAAACATGTAGTTTTCAAAAACATCTAGAAGAATATATAATAAATTTTGCATTTTATCTTGTGTAGGAGTGGAATGTTTTTTTTTTGTTTTTTTTTTTTTTTTTTTTGTTTTATTCTGTGCTCGAGTTTGACTATACTCTCATTAAATCACATTTAATTATTATCAATAACGACTAAATACTAGCTTTTGGGAAAAAAGATTGCACGGTTCGGCAAAAAGCACAAGATACTCAAAGCGATCACCATATGCCAAACGGAATGCACAATGTGATAATTGGCATTGGTCTGCAAGAAAGCGAAACATATTAAGCCGATAGCGGCCATCAACAGTCCCATCGGTGCGTACACCACGAGATAAGCTCTCGCCGGAAACAGTTTCTTGGTGCGTTTACACCGAATACCCCAAGCTGTCACCACAATCACCACGCCGATTACAACGGGTATCAGGAAGACTAGCAGGGCTTGCTTGTTCAGCTCGGTGCCGAAAGCTATAATGATGGCTCCGACCATGTGCAATAAGGAGACGGTCCGGTCGCCGAGAGCGGCCATGGCTACGAGGGTCACCCAGAACGAGAGAAGACCACAGAAGAAATCACAATACTGCAAAACTCCCAATCGGACGATACACATGCTGTAGTTGACGTCGGAGACATCGCACGCGTGATAGAACGTCGAGAAGAACATGGTGAAAAAATAAACGGTGGCCTCCGTGTAATATTGTCTGCGTATGGCGAAATAAATGGACGGTATGAACAACAGGTTGCTCAGTGTTAGGAATAGCGTAGACATCAGCACTTCACCGGGTGACGATACGTGTGACGCGTCGGAACAATCCCAACCTGAAATCAATAAGGCATACATAATAATTACTGGAGTGTTACCCGAATTCATATATCAACCACCAATATCGGGCGAACGTTCCGCGGCTATCCGTGACGAGTTTATGTGTGAGTTAGTAAGGTTATGTAGCGTGAGCGTTTCGCACAACCCTTGTGTGTGTCAATGAGTGAGTGAGCGCGTGAGTGCTTCGCACAACCCTAATATGTGTGTGTATGAATGAGTGAGCGTATGTGCACGTGCTGTGCCATGGCATGTGAGCGATCCATGCCGAGTGTTTGTATAAGTTAGTGAGGTTATGTAGCGTGAGCGATTTGCACAACCCATATCGAATGTGTATATGTACGTGGTATGCGAGCGTCTGCGGCTATCCGTGACGAGTGTATGTGTGAGTTAGTAAGGTTATGTAGCGTGAGCGCTTCACACAACCCGTGTCGTGTGTGCCGCGCCGTTACATGCGAGCATTCTGTGCAGAGTGTATGTGTGAGGTTATGTCGTGTGAGCGCTTTGCACAACCTGTGTTGTGTATGTATGAATGAATGAGTGTATATGTACGTTCCGCGGCTAGACTACACAGTCTAGTAGCCTGCGCTACTACATTATAGCATCATGAATGATTCACCTGCATATCCTTTTCTACAATTGCACGTCGAATATATGAAACCTCCAGACATGTAATAGTTGCAGTTTCCATTACGGCCACACTTTCCTCCCATACACGGCGCCGACGAAACTGAAAAGACCACACTAGCATTGCATCGTTCGGAGCCTATCCTCAATTCGGCTCCAGCCGGGACGTTCACTTCACCATCAGCTCGGACGATGTACTTAGTCTCATTCTTCTTATTGTAAACAGTACAGGGGCAGACCCGTTGCGAGTCACAAAACAATGCTAGAGTCATATACCAAGTTCCGATCTCCGGATATGGAATGTGGATGATGTTGGAAACGGACGACGAATCAGTACTGTTGACTACAATAGTGGCCGGTGTAATTTTTCCATTGGAATCACACGTACCGTTGACGAGCGGAGTACGCATTCTGTGTTGGCTCACGCACACTACGACTTCGAAGAATTGATCATCTTCAGAGAACAGATACTCAGTGCCGTTGTTCATTTTCTTCCTGATGTACCCGATGTAGTACTTCCAGTCGAGTTTTAACGTTACACCGACGCTGAGTGTTCCGCCGATATCTTGAACCGGGAATACATTGAACTTCAAACTGGTCACATTGTCGGAAGTTATGTTCAGCAGAGCCGGCGAATAATCGTCGGCGTACGGAGGCAAATTGTACTCGAATGTGAAATATTCGGATTTGGAATCCCTCACCAGCTCGTACACACGGTCAGATTTTGTATTCGTCCCATCGTCGGTTCTATTCATCGTTTCGCATTTTGGCAAATTTGCATCATCGGTTGCATTATCGCCGGGGCCATAGCTCACTCGGATGTAGTGCCATGCCTTCGGATACGAGTCAAATTTCAATGTGAACTTATCGACGAACGGTTCCTTCAAGGATATTTTGCATGATGCCAAATTGTCGTTATCCAGCGGTAATGACTTTGCTTGAATCGCAATGATTGCCCACATACATGAATCACATTGCGGTATCACAGACACGTTCAGCGAATACTGACTTACTTCGTAATCTATAAAGAATTTATATATATCGCTAATACTGGTGGAGACGTTTTTCAAAGGCAGTCTTATGTCTTCGTCGGAGGCGATGATCGTTACGTTGGCTTTTTTAATTCTCAAATCTGTATACAACACGGTGTCGCAGACTATAGCAATACCTGTAAAATACAGATTAGTTTGAAAAACATTCAAAATTGATACAGGGCTATAATTTGTTTAGCCCGGTTTTCACGGTTCAATTTGATGAAAGACAGTTAATAAATGTAATCCTACTTTCAACAAAGTTGAAATGGCCGAATCCAATAAGAACGGATCTATTATGGCCGAACGAATAAGATCTAATATGAATAAGGTCTAATGAGAATAAGGTCTAATACGAATCAGGTCTAATAGACCTGATTCGTATTAGAACTTATTCGTTCGGCTATTTCAATGTAGATTACAATTGTCATTCAACATTCAACAAAAATTGAACCGTGAAAACAGAGCCTTTTGATGTAAACCTTCTTGTTCTATTTTATCGGATTGAGGATCGGTCCAACTGACGAACGCCAATGCGAACCATTCCCCAGGAGTAGGGCTCTGTATGACGATAGTATTGTTACTATTATCCGATTCAATCTTCAGTGAAAGTATTTCATTCCTGAAATTGTTATCCACAAAGTCCTCGGGGAAAGAAATGTTCTGTGGACTAACGACGGGAAAGCCACCGGCTTTGACGTGTATATCGATATCGTTCGGCTCACAAGTACCACCTATTTAAACACAAAAATGTATTACATATAGTATTGATCATCGGAAGTCGGAAAAGAAAAGCTAATGAATTTTTTATCTACTTAGACAAATCAATACATGTTCATTTATTCATATACCTAAAACGCTAATTTTATCTTCGTGAGCTTTGAATGTGAATTGAGCCACTTCAACATCTTCGGGAACGTTGTAATACAGTATGGAAACGTCTCGGTAAAATGTAAACTTGAATAAACTAGTGAGCGGGATGCGAGACACGAGCGAATACTCTCGAAGATCACTCTTCGTCAGTCTTGGTATCCAACTGTCATCGCGTTCGATGAACTTGGAATGCGAGATTTGCACAATGGCAATTAGCACGAGCGATGCAGTTGTTAATTTGAGCAAATTGATCATCTTGACGCAGCAAAACTTACATTATCTAGGTCAAATCTGAAACATATATAAAATATTACTTCGTATGTACATATGTATGTAGAATTTGTACAATAACTGATCGCATTACATTCATGACACACACACAATAATCACCGAGTGAATTTACAGAACATATCCAATTACAATATGTATTGTGTAGTCATTCATAAATATTATGATTGATATGCTTACGTATGATGATTATATATAATAAATATTATAAATATGCAGCGTAAACAGGGAAAATTTTAATATAAGATTAAAAAAACACACTTCCGGTTAGCTGGACATTTGTTAATGTTTTATTATAATCATAGCAGTATTCAACGTTCATATGATAATATTCGATAATTTAACTGTTAAACTGTGTATTTTGATTAGCAAATACAAAAAGATTTTATTAAAAATTAGAGTATTGCCCGTTGATGATACGCTGATGTTTATTGTTGATATATGAGTGATTTACAACGGCAGTAACTACAGGGGAAAAATTTTATATAAAAGGTAAGATAAATTTTTTAATGGAAACGAAAGAAATGTGTTGGTCCCAATCCTAATCAACGGACAGACAGACTTCAGGATTACAGTTGAAAAGGCCGAATCCATTATGGTCGAATGGAAAATGTCGCAAACGGATAACGTCTAATAGGAATAGTGTAGAAAGCGGATAAGGTCTAATGATAAAATGATGGAAAGCACAAAGGTCCAATACGAAAAAGGTAGAAAGTGGATTTGATCGAACGGTAACGATATCGAAAAAAATACATACAAAACACATTCATCGATTTAAAAAGGTCGAGTATCACTGGTTAAAAGCTAAAATGAAATACTCGTGATTTATTTAAGATTTTCGACCTTGTATTCGATGTTTTTACCTTTCGATCAAATCCACTTTAAATTATTATTTTCAACTTAATTCCTTCGAGATCACCGTTCTTAGGTTTTTTTTATAATATTATTTATTTTGTAATAAAAAATTACTTGAATACTTATTTAGAGTGTTATATTGAAGTTATAAAGGAGATTAATTTTAAAATCTTATTCCTATTACACCTTAAACGCTTTCCATCTTATTCTAAATAGACCTTATCAATTTGCGACATTTTCAACGCCTCCCACTATGAGATACAGGGAAAAAATTCAATATAACAAAATAATAATTTAAATTTTCAATGAAAACCGAAAAAGTGTGTAGTCTCGATACTCCTGAAACAATTTCAACACAGTTCCTGGCGGACAAACCGACAGACAAACTTTAACCCTTTGTGTATAGCATAATATTTACAGCGTAAATAATTAACAATTCAAAATGTTAGACAATAGCGATTCACCTATGAGAAAATCTAACGATAATTGTATTTCACATACGATACATCATATAATATGGGCAATAGATAAAAATCAATAATTTATTTTAGTCTGTATAAAATGATTTTAGGAAATCATTGTAAATCACATAAAGCACTAACACAGGCAAGTCGCAATCTTCAATTGAAAAAAAAACAATGCAATAACAATAACATTAATCAGCGTGAAAATTGATATTGTTTCCATTAAAATGTGCCCCAGAACAATACACTAACATATGCACGTGTATATTAGATACAACTGTGAAATAGGGACGCGAACATTAAATGATAATGTAATCGCGAGATAAGATAAGATGCGGTTTACCTGATTGTGATAACGGAGATGACCGCGAACGAGCGGTCCTGTCAACGGACCGAACCATTCTGTCAAATCTGACAGTTGAACGTGTTGTCTGTTGGCCTACATTTTATAATACGGCCATACACTCGTTAGCATGTGTCAATTTTTCAAAAGGAAAATCGATCAAAAATTGAATAATAAAATCTCTAAATCTGATCATAAAAAAGCTTTATTTTTCATCTATTAAAAATGTTAAGTTCGAGGTGTGATTTTTCCGAATGGAAATTAAATGAGGTTTTATTAAATTTTGCTTAAAATTACTACACGTACATATATAAGAGCGTGAGGGTCTGCCTGGGTAGTCGTGGAACGCTCGCATACACTCACGCACGTACACGAGCACTTACTCGGATAACTTCTGCCCTCAGCTGGGGAAGCAATATGTAACTGTATGTAGTGGCGCAAGGTCTGGCTGGCTGGGTAGCCGCGGAACACTCGCATACATCCACGGCACGGGTAGCGCTCGTATTTTTCAACTACCTACTACATTTTGAAGTGCTAAATACACTATAGGTATAAACATACATTAATGATAACCACCCGATGACACTGTCAACGGGCATTGATTGGTTATAAGCATGTTCTTCAAGTATACGTGTCGCATTAATATACAAAAATTCAGCGAAATGCAGTTTAACTTAGATAATACGACCATTTATTCATTACTATATGTAATAGTGCAAGGGTCTGCCTGGCTGGGTAGCCGTGGAACGCTCGCATACACTCACTCAGTCACACATACATTCAGTAAATTTTAAACTAATAAAAAACTCTATTGGTAGGACTACTATACGTCCCAGTCTGACCGAGATTGCCCCAATTTGTCATTGTTTTGGAAAAAAATCTTGTCTGTGGCGCATTTTTTAAAAGTTTTATACAAAATCGTGATTTTCTTATGAAATTCAAAATAACTTAGATGCAAAATATTCCCATACAAGAAAATTATTTTTAAAATTGTACAAAAAACGCGTTTTTTTAAAAAAAAAAAAAAAAAATTTCCCCAAGTAAAATCCTTTAGTATCCCAGTTTGAAAGAATGGTAAGCCTAACTATAGCTATATACATAAATGATAATACTAGTTAATGAATAACCGCACAGTATTTGATTCGGTATTGTTCAGTAATTAGGTATATGTCCCTGAAATGTTCGGTAAAATAATTTTTTTTTCACGTATAATGTTTTTGTCACTATTAAGCAATTCAAGTATTCAACAAGTCGAGGATTAATTACTAAAAATTAAATAAACAGATAAATGAAAGTGGTTTAAGTTCATTTTTTTTCTTGATTGTGAATTCTTTAAAAATAAATATACCATGTTTGTAATTGAAACTATGTACCATCAACTGAATTTTTTTTTAAATAGGACTTTTTATAACGGCTCATATATTAAAATGATTTGCATAAAATAGTACAAAACAACAATAATGAATAAGGTTATCAATAGGTTAAAAACAAGTAATTTGATTACTCCAGAATTTATGAAGTTATCAGAATGTCATTATTTATTTAGTTAGTTATCATTTTAGAGTAAAATGAAATATGTATATTATAAAAGTAGTGAAAATATTCACAACTTACTTTTGTTATAAATGTGGATCTCTGTTGAATGCGTCAAGGTGCACAATTTCAAAGGCAGATAGTGAAAAAACAGAATACGATACGGACAATGGAATAAATTTGCAATTTGACCCACATGGTCAGCCCAGTATGTATAATGTAAAGCGAGATATTGTTAACCAGCTACCATTAACACTTAAACGCCAAAAAATCGTCAACGATACAATGCGACATGCACAAATGAACCAGTGCGCTGAACTCACTCAATTATGTCGAATCTTCATTGTCTGGTAGGATGGCAGATAAATTGGAAAATTACCCATGCATACGAGTAGGACGACCACAGTAAAATAAACAAAGGGCACGTACATATGAATGTATGATGAATGCCAACGGTTACTTTTTACGCACACAACAGTAACATGCTTCTGTACAAATAAATCAAGATAATATTTAATTGAACATTTTATTCAACTCGTATTTGTATGTATGTATGTATGTAATAAAAAGAAAATAGACATAAAATTGTAATCTTTATATGGACGGAATTGATTTATAAAAAACAATCACAATCAATGTCTAAAATTAACAATATAACAACATTTGTAAAAATTGATTCCATTAATATAAAAATATCGTCATAATTTAATAACATACACAAATAAAAAATCTCATTAAATACATTGTTTATGATTACAGTTAAAAAGGCCGAATCCATTACGGTCGAATGGAAATTGTCGCAAACGGATAAGGTCTAATGCGAATAAGATAGAAAGTGGATTTGATCAGACGGTAAAAATATCGAAAAAATACAAGTTTTAAGCTGTTTAACCAGTGATTATTAACCTTTTTAGTGGAAGAATGCGAATTAATTTTCAATAGGCAAAATGTCATTTATTGCAACAACTAATATGAGAACTCTAAGAGCCTGGTTTCACTGGATAAAAGCTTAAAAGAAATTATTCCTCGTGTCTTATTTAAGATTCTCGATATTTTTACCGTTATCTTATTCTTATTAGATCTTATCCGCTTTCTGCATTATTCCTATTTGACCATATCCGTTTGCAACATTTTCCATTCGACCATTTCAACGCCCCGCCCATTTATAATTTCATATTTAAAATAGACTTCTATTGAAATAAATACAACTTAACGAAACTTAAATGATTGTTAAAATTCCCAAGACTCGAGCCATTTCAATTTGTGCATTGTCGAGTTCGTTTCGCTGCCCATCGGGCCATCCATTCCATAGGCAAGTGGTGCAAAAATATAAAAACTGTACATTATAGTTGAAGTTACGACTCCGAGTACGAATTGATATAAGGTTTTCTTTAGCTCGTCGTTCAAGTAATTTTGCAAACTGCACAAAAGATAGTCAATCAACACACCTGAAAATGAAAATAAAATAGCAATCGTTTCATATAAAATTTTATTCTTTAAATGATACCAAAAGCAAACCTGTAAGCATTGAACTGAATACGAGAGCGGGAAAGTAGTGGTGAAAATATAAAACTCTTCCCATGGCCCAAAATGGAACGTAATGTAAGAGCCATCCCACGCTGAGCCAAATAGCTGCGTTTAGCAATACTATTTGCTTACCTAAACATAAAATTTTGCATATAAAATCATTGTTTTAGTGTAAACTATAAATATGTACATGAAGTTAATATACATTTTACGTCTACGTCGTCCAAGTATCCCCGTTGACTCCGAATGGCATTCACGACAAAAATAATAAAGAAGAAACCGAGGAATACTAAATTCATCCACCATATAATTGGATTACCGAGTAAATATATTCTATGTGTACTTCCAGAGAAGAATTGTCCCTGTAAAAATTAAAAATGTTAACACATCTAACGATTGAATCAAAGCACTTAGACATACAAAATACGTGCTTTATAATTTAAAGGCCATTGCCACGGCTGCGATGTAACTTCTCCTTCTTTAGGTTTGAGTCCAGCGTTTCCTTGAAACATCACCGCGTGCGATTCCAAAAATCTTTCAAAGAAAGACGGAGCATACACTTCAAAATTTACCTTAGGCACTAAAAAGTACATAAAACAGACGTAAGGATCGTGTTCAATTATGCAATTTATTCAATCATACATATTTAAAAACCAACATCCGTCAAACGCGTTGTCCTCGAAATTCCATATAGCATTCTTGTCTCTTAAATTGGGATTGCAGGAAACTTCTTGCTGTTCGTAAGCCCACCGTGGCAACTGTCGACCGGCAGACGTGAGAGTACAAGCTTGAAGATAATGCACAAATCGGAAACGACTTGTAACAGTTAATACTTCATCACCGTCTTGTCCGCCAATAATTTGCACACGCCATACATCATTAGCATCGCCGATACCTTTCTATAAATTTCAAATCAAAACTTTATATAATACATACATACTTACTATCAGGGCACGAGAAATCGCTTATTTGGTCACCAATGTCGACTAGATTTTTTCATCAGACGTGAAGAAATAAAGTTGGTTAATACAATCCGCACATGTAAAAATGCACGTGGAACGTGCACTAAGTTCTTTAGAAAGTACTAACGGAACTACAGAGAAAATATTTCTAGATAACACATCAATGACTGACACATTTAAAGAAGTTAAATTGTCTGGAATATCCCAAGGACTGACCGAATTTCAACAAGACAGAGTAAAATTAGTTAAAGCCGTTCACCATCCACTGCTGGATGAAGGCCTCTCCAATCCTCTTCCATTCCTGTCTGTCTTGAGCAATCTGCATCCACTTGACTCCACACATTCTTCTCAATTCACGAGCCCATCGTTCACACGATCTACCTTGCTTTCTTTCACATACTTCTTACCTATGTATTCCTCTTACGGTCTCTTCTTGTTATACCAAGCATACATTTTTCCATGCGTCTCGGTGTGGAATGGATCTTACGTAACATTCTTGAATTTAGCATCCACGTTTCACATCCATACGTCATAACTGGCAGTACACCTTCTTTTTTAAGCATAGTTAAAGCAATAAATGACAGATTTTTAACACCAGCCATTGTCCAGTATTTGCTGCATGCTCTGTTTTCGATACAGTGTCGTGGCCATCCGGTGGTGATTTATAAAATTACGGTGATACTGAAATTAAGACTAAGACTCACCATTTTCATCATATAATATCTAAAGATTCACTTCAAGATGTCACCGAAGCTATCCTTAATGAATGGTACGAAGTAAAGGTGTTATGTAAACATTTGAAACTAGAAAATATGTTGAAATCAACAGAATCCAACAAGGAAAGATTTCCATTTTTTAATAAACTTTTTAACAATATCATTGGTAAGTGTACTTCCAACTTCAACAGCATTGTGCAAACGTGAATTTAGTTAAATCTACAAACAGGGCTTCCCCGAAATGCTGTAGTTTGGATCACCTGCTAACCACATTTAACAATGGACCGACAGTTGATTTATTTCAACTGAGTACGTTTCGCCGAGATTTGTCGAGCCCTGCTTATTGTAATCAAGTCATAAGAATAAGACAAAAACTGTACCTCTCCATAGCCGGTAACTTGTAAATGTTTCTTTGTAAGAGGTGCCGGTTCTCGGTGAGAATGTAAATTACGTCCAGTCGGCTTGTGCTCTAATCGTACAAGATCTCCATGTCTCAACAGGACAATTCCATCAACTTTTTCTTTATTGTATGGTTTAACGATCCATTTATTATTGTCGTCCTTGTGCGTGTACGTTGTTATCTAATCAAAAATTTCAATACAATAATAAAAACTGTATTATTTTGCATACACGATTTGACTAGATTTTAAATGATACCTGTTGCTGTCTTGCACCGACATTTTCCGGATATAAGTGATGATGCGAATGAAGATATCCTCCACCGGTTTTGTGATTCTTCAATGTGATAATAGCACCGTATGCAACGTGTCTCGGTAGAGATGCATTGTGCAAAGAGTTTCCAATGAGTTGAGATTGAAAGCCCGACGAATAAAATCCATCACCGTTACCACTGAAGATAGTCACGTATACAAATTAAATCATCGTATCAAACATTGCAAACAAAATAAATAAAATAATTTAATACAACCTTCTATTCAAAACGGTTAAATGTATCCAAAAAAAACCAATGTATAACAATATGGGCCATAGAATCAACGTTACACATCGTATCAAAAGATGTTTTATAGTTTCGGTTACGGACTTCTTCAAATCTCCCAGAACATCCCACAAGTCGGCTATAGTTCGCAATCCGGCCAAAAGCACCATGAAGAGTCCGACAAATTTAACCGACACCGTACACGATAACATAGAACCGAGAAACATTTGCCAAAAGATAAATTTGGGCGAAAACGGATTGTCTCTTCGTTCCGTATAAGATGTAACCTGAATAAAAACAAATAAGTAATATGAAATACGATTAACGATTTATATGTAATGATTTTGATTTACCTTGACCATTCCCAGCATAGATCCAGAGATAAAAAATAGCAAGATTGGATCTAATAATATATATCGGTTGAGCGTCAAAAATCCGACATCTAAAAAATAATTTCAATCTAAGTTTTATCGCAAACAGTTAAAATGAAAATAATCATAATGGTGTGTAATTACCACACAAAATAAAGAGTGTTCCTAGCGTAGATGAAATTAAAGATTTCGTCAATTCCCATGAAGTAAGAAATGTAAACGGTACAATGAGAGCACCCAGTGCAGTGCAAAACTGTAATGTTAATATAATATTTAGTTAACAATGACTAGAGTGGTATAATACTAATGTGACATTCTTACTATTCGCATTCCTTCATATTTTGCTCCGTCAAATTTATCTCCTGGTTTTTCGAATGGAAACGTTCCGTTATAACCGGTAAGTTTTCCCGAAAGGGCAATCAACATCTTAAAGGGGAAATAATAGTTGATAACAAAATCAAACAGTAAATGATATTAAATATTTAACAAAGTGTACTTTTCCAAGCGGCGGATGCACATCGAAGAAAAATGTTCTGTTGATGTACCAACTTGCCATTTTGCCGAAATGTGTTTCATCCCAACTGTAATAAAATGAGTGGAAATAATAATCAAAATTACTTTGGAATTATTTAAGTTGTACTTAATACTGAGAGATGATTATTAAAAAAAAAAGTAGCGAAGATAGTAGGATTATTGTGTAGATAAAGAAATATACTATCTAGAAATTTGTAAATAGGGTAATTAAATATACGTAGCAAAAACTGCAAAATGCGGATTATTTTAAATGTCGATAGATTAACTAGTACAAAAAAAATATATGTACATATGTTGAATGAATTGAATTGGATGAATGTAAATGAAACCTTAAAAGTGTGCATGTTAGTATATATTTTTTAATTAGAAATGAATTTATTACCGAGATATTTCAATAAGTATTTAATAACGGGATATAATATACACAGTCATAATACTGGGGATAAGAATAAGTTAATATGTAGTTAAGAAATTAAAATTAAGTAGATCTAGGAGAAGTATCTTGTACAGGGGTGTTGTTGAATACAGTGGCTTGCCAGAAGATCTCAGAAATATGTATAAACGAAATTGATAGATTCCTGGCAGCCTTAATATAAGACCTCTGTACAAGTGCTAATAGATAATTAAGATTATTTTGTAATTTTTAGCTTTAAGTTACTTTTTTTGTTTTTAATTAGCTTCTTTAACTATCTTAAATAAAATAATTAAAAATTGTATACCAAACATGATCAGGTAAAGTGACATTATAAAATCTAGTAGCGGTCGTTGTTGCTAAAACACCTGCAAATACAATCCACCATATTCTGAAATAAAAAAGGAAAGAAAGTTATTCATAAAAAACTGAAATACCCCACTGAAGAAGTTGGATAATACTGTTAACATGATTAATTTCAAAAATAAATTATGACATAGAGAAATTTTGTTCCTAAATGAATCACACCATCCTATCACAAACAACTTTCAAAATATAAATTTAAACAATATCTTTACTTACGTATCTGAATCTTTTGAGGCTTCTAAAGGTTTTTTATGTTTGTTTTGTGTCATTTTATAACTTTTTTACTAGTTTTTATTGATGATTTCTAACAATTTGACGAGGTAAATTTTGCATGAGTAAACGTCACAACATAACGGTACCCTAACCTAAAAAAAGTTCAGTGACGTTTTATTCCTGCATGCCACGTATTATTATCGCAATGCTATCTAGATAAATGAAATTAATATTAATTAATTTACGTTGTAAGTATTGTTGTATTCCAACTTTCACATATGGAGGGCTAGACTTTAAATAAACGTTTATGTTAATTTATTTTTGATAATATAACTGATTTTATTCAGAAATTAAATAAGGCCACTAGCCGAAATAGCTAAAAAGGCGCTCATAATCAAGAAACTTATTCTTAAATACAAAGAAGAAGAAAAATATAGTACTTATACAATTATTATTTTCAATTTTTATGTTAGCAGAAAGAAGAAAGAGATTGAAAAAGTAATACGTGGGTGAGAAGCACGACTAAAGCGACGGATTTAAGGCATGGTTTTGTAAGTGCGTCAGCCTGGCTGACGCCAATCCCAAGTGGCAGTGGGTGAGATATAATATAATTATAGCGATAAGAGAAGTACTTGAATGTTATCCGAAAGAATGCAAGCCAAACGGACGATGAGCTGACGAATTAAGAAAAATGTGTAGTAGTAAATGGATTCAAATTGTTCAAGACAGACAGGAATGGAAGAAGATTGGAGTAGCTTTCATCCTGAAGTGAATGGTAATAATGTAAATGATGATGTAAATAATTTCTACAGTAGGATAAATTTAATAAAAATAATATTCAAATTCCAATAACTTCCTTTGAAAGATTACAAACAATTACTTTGTAGGAATACACAACAACAACGATGTAGAGTAAACACACAAAAAATGCGTGTCTTAAAACAGGAAATCCCCCAAAAATAAATCTAATGCAAACGCGCAGTTAAGGGATATAAAAAGCCTCACATGAACAGTATTCTCAACAACGCCGGGACTACCTCAGCGAAGCACAGCCCTTTGTCAACCCAGTTACGGACCAGATGAGACAGACGCTCGTCAGCCAAACTCACACCGCCCAGAACCAACTTACTCATCATAGCACACCATTACACACGAATCCCGACTAGGCACTCAAAGCACGTCATCACGCCGCCGCCTTATCGATCCGTGTCCTGTGTCTCTGAACTATACACAGTTAATTCATCGTATGCAGCTGTTTAATTAATTTTCTCTGTTTGCACTGGATACAATAAGAAGAGATCATAAGAAGAATGCATGGGTAAGAAGCATGGCCAAAGTGGCAGATATAGCGGAACGTGTGAAGTTGAAGTGGCAATGGGTTGGAAAAATAGCGAGAAATAATAGAATGATATGCGAGAGGACGTGAAAGAAAGGCAGACCGAGTGGATGATGGGCTGATGAATTGAAAAGAATGTGTGGAGTCAAGTGGATGCAGATTGGTCAAGACAGACAAGAATGGAAAAGGATTGGAGAGGCCTTCATCCAGCAGTGGATGGTGAACGGTTGAAAATGATGATGATAATATAAGTTGGCAGCAGTGTGCTCGTTTGTTTGACAGATGTCATCAACAAGAAGTCAGACGGTGTCGAGCCGTCAACCAAGATGGGTGTGGTCAGTTTAATTACACTGGCTTCAGTGTTATGGGTTGCAGCAAATGGTCACACTGACGAGAAACTACTATCAGCTGTGGCGGAACACCTCCATGGAACACACGAGGGCCAAACCTACTCGGAACCCCAGCTGATCGACAGAAGATTCGCACAGGTTAGATCACTTGACCTCGCATTGTTTATATCCTATTAGCACATTTTGCACAATCGTCTTCCATCAACACGTCATACCTGATCTACGCGCTATTAATAAATCCATTTTTCCATCCATTACTCAATTCAATACGTTTGATACCATGTAATGAACGGAAATAGCGTGTTTGTTATTCCCCTCGAATTCCGTCTTCCGCTGAATTTTTAGCATGTGTGACTCACCGCTTATTTTAAAAGAGAGTCAAAGAACTGAGTATATTTCCAAGGAAATTTTTCGTATTGCAAATAAATTTTGATTGAAATGTATAGATTTTTTCATTCGTTGATTGAACACATTAAATTCATACGCTGATTATGATTTATTGGAGTATTTTTTATTATTATTATTGTTGACGTATGAGTTGGTTAACAATTCCGGTAAATTGGTCACTAAAAAATAATAATATAAATAAACGATGAGTCAAATTTTAAATTTAATAGTTTTAAGTAATAGAAGAATGTTGAGCATTCCTGATCGGCATACAGACTGACTTTACATATATACTTTGATTATCTGCAGTGCAAATCACACACTGTATTATTTATTATATTGAGTCAAAGAACCGAGTAAATTCTATATTGCAAATCGTAAAAGTCCAAAGTTTTCAATAAAAGAAGAACGTTGAGCACTCCCGATTGGCAAACAGGCTGAATTAAGTATTTTTATATACATATATACTTTGATTCATTTTTAGTACAAATGACACACTGTATTATTATATTGTGTCAAAGAACTACGCAAATTTCACATTGCACATAAATCGCGAGTCCAAAGTTTTTTACTCATATCCGTAATTGCGGTGTTTCGATCGTACGCTGATAAAGAAACGTGTGCACATAAATTTGCATACATGAATGCAAATTAGACGCAATAAGTACGTTTTGCAGTGTACGCGTGTAAACAACAAATCTCAGCACAAGGTGTACTTTTAACAGCTGCATATTTTAAAAATTCATATCAGTCATCACTTATCGTATGAAAGGTTATCGAGTGTCGGTTTTTTTTTTTTTCTACAGTTATTTTTTTCATTCTGTGTGAATTATTTACTATTTCTATTATCGGTGTGTGAGTTTGTTCTATATAATATGTTTTTCTTATATTTAAAGTCAATAACAATTACATATGTAATACGCATTTGTAATTTTTTATATGATCTATGTATGGTTTCTGATTCTAATATATACACGTGGGCGTTTAATGCGCTCTTGTGATAAATGCTAACATAATGAAATTCTTTGTATGTTAAAATGAATGGACTACACTGTTGTATGACCGATATTTATGCTTAACAGTGTCTTTTTTGGTTCTGTGTGCTGATTTTTAATTTGTTGAATGGTTGATGCATCGTTGTCTCAATTGAGTCATCATCGTTTCTACGACTCGCGATTGTATATTTTAAAAGAATATAAATTACTTCATTATACACATTAATTGGTCAAATTATCACAGAGCATCACGTATTCCATTGTGGTTTTGTGAGAAAATGCTATTGTTACAAATAATTTTTGCTCACCGATGATTCATTTTCTCCCTTTCCAGGAATCGAATTTGCACAGCATCAATGCGAATTTCAAGGTGATATGTGAAAGTGGACCATGTCTCACTGATTTGGTAAAGTGTCACGCCGAGATACGAGACTTAGGAGAAACTTTACAAGTTTTGAATGATGTGACTAAGTGTGAACACATACAGAATTCGGCTACAGTCGATAAGTCGGGTGAAGTTGTAGTGATCACTGAACCCGTTGAATTAACTCACGAGGTACAACAGAATGATCAATACGTAAGGGTACTGATTGTATTTAGTAAAATTTTTAAGTTGGTTTTGATTTTATGTGGTTAATTTAAAATTTTTACAAACAGGCTGGTTCCGGTGAGCAATTTGTTGCTGTAAAAAAAACGAGTGGAGATTGGTGTGCTGATTGTCCGACCGACATCAGTATATCAGCCGAAGGAGTTCAACAATTAGCTGATGATGCTATTATTCATTTGAGTAGACATAAGCCTAATTCGAAACATACTCTTCGAAAAATTGTACGGGTTCAACGGCAAGCTCAGGTATCTATTCCGTAAATTGTACTCAAACTACATAGTTCACTATTTGGTTTTAATTTTTCGTTCAATTTTACATAGGTCGTCAATGGAGTCCGTTACATCTTGCTTTTAGAAGTCGATACTACAGCTTGTGAGAACAATGTCGATACATCAGTCGGAGATCATCAGAATGAAGTTACGCAGACGTGTCTTTGTCAAGTGGTGTTTTTGGAAAAACCGTGGTTGCGTCTGTCTAATGGTTCCAAATTCAGAACCGTAATATCAAATAATTGCACCGAGGAATATACTTTCGGAGATGAGGGTGAAATTGTAACACCGATTAAGCGCAATCCGACGAATGGCGACGACGGTTTCAACGATGTTCTTAAAGTGGTTCATACAAATGAGTTACAAGGTGCGTTACAACCCAACAGGAACAATCAAGAGTTGACCGAAGAGCAAATAAGAAATATTGAATCTCAAATCGTAACCGATGTTAAAGAGTTTGAAGAGACTGGAAATTTGAACTCGCGAGCGGGTGCCGATTCGAATGTTTTAATTCAGAGGCAAGTTGGTGAGCAGTTGGCTGTTAATGTACCGGATAATCAAAGCAATCTTCAAAATGCGGTGAATGAAGATGAAGCTGAGACGACTCCACAGAATGTTGCTATTTCTGATGATAAAAAGCAAGCATTCGATGGACTGTTGGACTTTTTCGGTTTTGATCAACAGCCTGCTAGTTTCCCAATAGTGAAGGATGATTATAAGCAAGATAATTTCCAACAAACGTTCGAGTATCAAAAATCGGTCACCACGAAACGGAGTGCTGAAAGCGATAGTAGTTCATCCGAAGAAAAAAAGTTGACTTACAACGAAAATGTACAATTGAATCAAAATATTCCCATTCAGAAGGATAGTTCCGAAGAAAGGGATTCTTCTTCAGAAGAAGAAAAGGAATTTATTCCTAGCGTGGCTCGTGCGAGACGAAGCATAGTTAACGCGAGAAGTAATTCCGACGATAGCAATGTTAAGCGCTTAGCTAAATTGGCATTGGAAACGTTGGATAATTTTGATTCAGACGATTCTAAACGAGTGGTTTTGCAAGTATTGAGTTCCACGAAGCTAAAGAAAGGTTCTGCTATTAATTATTTCATCAAAATCAAAGTCGGTACGTCCAAATGCTTAGAATCGGTCGACAACGATGATGAATGCGATTCGCTACTTGCGAGCGATAAGACGATGACTTGTCACGTGCAAGTAGAAGTCAAATCAAACGGCGACTCCAAAGTCATCAAATCCAATTGCTCCAAAGACGAAGATTCTTTGAAACGAAACAGGAGAGGCATTCGCGTCGGTGGTCCGACAGATGTTAAAGTAACAGATCCTGAAATTCAAAGGTTTGCACAGGAATCTTTAGCTCATTTTGATTTGACCTCAACGAACGATAAGCGACATAAGGTTATAACCATTAAATCAGCAACGAGACAAGTCGTCGCCGGTTCCTTAACGAAAATAACATTTGAAGCACAGGAAACGGATTGTGGAAAGAACGACGTAAAAGTAATCGAAAGTTGTCCCGTTTCAAAAGTGGCTAAAACCAAAATATGCACAGCCTCAATTTGGGATAGACCGTGGTTACCGAATGGCAAAGAAATAACGATAAAATGCGAACCGACGACGGGACGCGCGAAACGAAGCGCCGAAATGGATCAGATCAAACGATTGGAGAAACTCATCCTCGATGAGAAATTGTTCGGTAAGTTTTTGGTTAAATACAACAGGAATTATATGAAGGACCGTGACGAATATCGCAAACGGTTTAAAATATTCCGTCAAAATCTCGACTTAATCGACGAATTGAATCAGAACGAACAAGGCACGGCCAAGTATGGACCGAATATGTTTGCCGACATTTCGCCTGAAGAATTCCGTCAGAGACAATTGGGCTTGAGACCTGATCTTCAACTCCACAATGCTGTACCGATGATGAAAGCGGAAATACCCGATTTGAAAGATCTTCCCGACGCCTTCGACTGGAGAGACAAAGGAGCTGTTACACCTGTTAAAAATCAAGGAGGTTGTGGTAGTTGTTGGGCTTTTAGTGTTACAGGTATAATTTTACACATAATGTAATACATTTTGTATATCTACATATATGTTCATAGTCTAATCGATAAATTTTCATGTTTCAGGAAACATTGAAGGTCAGTACGAAATCAAAAATGGAAAATTATTATCACTATCAGAACAAGAGCTCGTCGATTGTGATAAATTAGATGACGGTTGCAATGGAGGACTTCCCGATAATGCTTATAGGTGTGTATGTGCTATATTGAGTTTGACAGTTGTAAAGACTCAAACTATTGTTTGTGTATTAATTTTTAAACATTTTCTAGAGCGATAGAAGAAATCGGTGGCTTAGAAATCGAAACTGATTATCCGTACGACGCCGCAGATGAGAAATGCAACTTCAACAAGACGCTCGCTCGAGTTCAGATATCTGGTGCTGTTAATATTTCATCCAATGAAACTGACATGCAGAAGTGGTTGGTTCAAAATGGACCTATCTCAATAGGTAATTTGTTTAAGATTATCAAAAATTAGACATTACAGTATTACACCATCTCATATAGAAAAAGGCCTTAAGGGTGCCCATACACGTTGCGTTTTTTGCTACCGTACTTAGTACGCTCGGATTTTTCCAACAGTAAAATAAATCGTTAACGTTTTAGTGTCGTGCCCACAGATGTTCAAATTTGTACTCAGTTTCGATTTCTCATAAATCGGAAACGGTTTTTAAATAAACCACAGTTTTATCCATAATCTTCATATTATAACTATTTTCTAATTAATAAATAATCATTTTGATGATAATGATAATGATAATGATGGATGAAGGCCTCCCTAATCCTCTTCCATTCCTGTCTGTTTTGAGCAATCTGCATCCATTTGCACACATTCTTCTCAATTCATCAGCCCATCGTCCACTCGGTCTACCTTGCTGTCTTTCACATCCTCTCGGGTACCATTCCAGTATTTCTCGCGTCCATCTGCCATCCATTCTTCTTGCTATGTGTCCAGATCAACTTTTTCACTCGCTCTGCTATATCTGTCACTTTGGTCATGCTTCTTACCCACGTTTTCCTCTTACGATCTCTTCCTGTTATACCAAGCATACATCTTTTCATGCTTCTTTGTGTATAATAAATAATAAAGGGCAAAAATAAAATCATTCTAGAATTGTTGTAGCTACTTATGTATTTTTTTGCCGAGATATACTCCCCAGATTGCAAAATAAACTACTTTTACCAGACACACGTAACGACTTCAGCTTCTATATTCAAATCAGAATAGTAAATCGTACGAAAGTAAGGCGGCGCCTGACTTATCCGATCTCGCCGATTGGATTAGATTTCGCACACACACGTAACGATTTTACTTCCGAATCGCCAGTCGGAACAGGTATCGTTCGAAAAAAGATTAGATTTTAGATTTAACGTTACTTTACTGTTTTTAGGTATCAATGCAAATGGAATGCAATTTTACATGGGTGGTGTATCTCATCCGTATAAATTCTTGTGCAATCCGAGTAATTTGGATCACGGCGTATTAATCGTCGGCTACGGTATACATAGTAAGTATCTGAAGATTTTTAAATTGTGAAATTAAATTGTGAAGCAGTCGTTGAGCATCGTCTATTTTCAGCATATCCATTGTTCAAGAAGTCAATGCCGTATTGGATAGTGAAGAACTCATGGGGAGAGTCATGGGGTGAAAGAGGATACTATCGAGTATACAGAGGTGACGGTACTTGCGGATTGAACATGATGGCATCAAGCGCAATAATTTAAATTGTATAAACGTTTTTTTTTTTATATATATATAATATATGACAATATGAATACTCATATTTATGTGATACTGTAACAAACTAACTGTTGTATGATATGCTTTAAATATTAATCGTAATAATTCGTGTAAACTTTTTCTAATAAATCGTAGAAGTTTATTTATAAAACACGTATTTTTCCTTTAGACTAAGAATTACACGTTTGATTACACACGAATTGGTTTACGTATCAAAGCTAAAATCAAAAGACATTCGAGGTTGCCGAATATTTCGATAAAATCGTGCGAAACGACATGACGAAATTTCGAGCAATTTTATTTATAAATAGAAAGCACTTTCGAAATACAGACAGGAAGTGCCTGAATAGTTTGCGTACTTTAATCGGGGAGTTTAACTTGGCCGAGCGAGTGTACATATGGATTATGAAATTTAATGCGATTTCCACGAAATTTAATAGAATTCGCATGCTGTTTATATTTGTGTGAGTGCTAGTTGATTGTTGGAACAGGCTTATCTACGAAAGCCAGTCTATATTTCGTAGTGCCGGTGTATAATCCCTCCCCGAGACGGTAAGTGTACACGTAAACTATACTCGGCTAAGTAGATTTAAACCACATCTTCACAGCCTTTGACGTAGTGCGGCAAAAGGCGACGCGTCATCTTTTAAATATTCAATTTGAGTTTGAGAATTTTACGGCCGGGTCAAACTGGCGTTCATTCCACTTAAATTTTGTATGCGTTTTGGCTGAATTTGTGTATCTACTGCTAAAAATGTTCTCCTTATCCACCAATCCGAGTATAGAATTAATTTTTTTTATATATTAACCAATATTAATTCTTTTAAAGCAACGGGAAACCACTGTAGAATCTTCCCCATAAAAAAATCGCCTTTCAGTAAAATAGTTTGTTAAAGTGAAATTAAATACATACACACATACATAAACTTAAATAAAATGAATAACAAATAGATATAGAAAATAGTTTTTGCCTTCGTCAATGTTAAATTTTGAGATAATAATTACTGTATATAGTAGCGCAAGGTCTGCCTAGCTGGGTAGCCGCGGAGCGCTCGCATGCACTCACAGCACGGGTAGCGCGAAGCACTCACATTTTTCAACTGCCTACTACATTTCGAATGACTAAATATACTATAGGTATGTATGCATCGACTATTACTATAAATAGTAGCGCAAGGGTCTGCCTGGGTATCCGTGGAACGTTCGCATACACTGCACGGTTAGCGCTCGCAGTTTTGAACTATCAGCAGTATTTATTTATGTCCGTAAAATATGTACACTATAGGTATAATACACAAATGATTACAGGTCAACAGGCATTGACTAGTTTGAGATATATGAGGGTATTTTTTATTGGATTCAATCATTTTTAATGTATTACATTTGAGATGGATTTGAGTCATTATTACACGGACTAGAGTATTGCCCGTTGTCGATCAACGGGTCAAACAGGCAAATTGACATAGATAAGTGAAATAACAATAGCGATGTCTTTTGGGGTTACGGAAAAAAATTAAATATGTACGTATGTACATATAGATATACATATTGTAGTGTTGTAAAATTCTCGGGAATAATCTTTTGGAGAATATTCTTCAAACCAAGAATTTTCTGTTTAAAATTGTAGTACATAATGCAATGTACCCTGGGCTCCAACGGCCACCATTAAATAAATAAATACTAACTCTTACTGTATTTGCTTAAATATAGGTACAGTAAACTCTCTCTAATCCGGACCAATACTTGGTAGAGGTGATACGGATTACATGAATAATATTAGTTTAGTATCCGTGACAAAAACTAAATTTGATGGGGCGTGAATATGACAAATTTTTTACGATCTTTTGTGCTAAGTCTAAATGAATGATTATATCATAAGTTGGAACAATTTCACTGGAATATCATAAGTTCATAAGCATAACCAAAGCAATAAAAATATGTATACATAATGTATTGCTTCCAGAGTTAATAAGCATTGCATTCCTGTGAGAATTTCGCGGTAAACGCTAGTAGTGCGTATGCTATGTAAAATGACGAAATTACACATTCAGTGTCGTCAGAATAAAAAAAATGTCATTCAAAATGCTCTCAGACACTCTAGAAAGTCCTATTACTCCTATTTGGTTCTGAAAATATCCTAGAATCCTCTAAAAAGCTATTAAACTATCTAGAGATGTTTTATAACCAAGAAAAAAGAAAATTCTCGAATATTCTCAGAATATTCTAGTTCTCCTAGAATATTCTCGACTTACAACACTATGTACGACTATTATGCATGTAATAAAAATCAGTTTTGACTATTCTCCAAGTACCTGTGTACATATTACTTCAAATGAAAATTTTATATTATTTAAAATTACACGCTGAACCACTGACGGCGAGATAAACTTTTATGGATTTTCCGCATGCAAGGCTTTTACACACTTAGTGTTCATTACATACATTTCATTACGGAGTGTTTTCCGAATGTTTGTTTAACGAGTTTTCTTCAGCCGATTTGGTCGCCAGGTGCAAAGTACGAGAGCCGCCCCCGTGGGAGACACCTCTTCGAACCCGCAAAGAAAACGAGCACTCTAGGGGTTGATATATGTATGTATGTATATATTTAATGAGGAAAATAAAATTTCGGTCAAGTGGAAATACACAATGGAAAATAGTCTGCGCGCCACTGGGTGCAGTCAGAGCTAGGGGGTGGCTGGTCGGCTCTGTTTGTGGGGATCGATTGGGCAGGGGGGGGTGGGTAGGAGGTTTTGTGGGTGGTTGTTTGCCTTGTAGGGGATGTTTCTGGGGTACCTCAGTGAGGCCTCGTCAGTTGAGGCCAAAGCTGCCCTCATGGAGGAGGTCGCAGTCCCCTCGGTTGCACCCCGTCTCCATCAGCCGGATGCAACCCCTCACGATGTCCATGATGTCCACATGGTTGATCACAATGGACGACAGGTATCGTTTGCTCTTATTTTTGCCTCGTTCATTGATGTTTTGGCCGATGTGTGCATACTTGTGTGTTGCTGTTTGGTTTTGTGATTGTACGATGTTGAATTTTCCGATTTATGTATATGTATGTAGGTATACCATGTGCTTGGATTTTATGGAAGTATCAAATTTGTGGTTTTTTTCTTTTGATTTTGGATTATAATCAGTTTTTATTTTTTTACAATTGTGATGAATTTTTATTGGACTAATCTGTCGTTTTTTAGGTGAAATTGAAAAAAAATTTATTTAAAAAAAAAAAAATGTTCGGAGGCTTTATTTGTAATATGATTCGCAATAAAGGAAATTTAGGGGATTTTTAATTAATTTTAGAATTGGCTTTAATTTAAAATGAATTTAAAAATTAAGCTTAGGATTAGGTATGTATTTTTGTATTTGTATGTAGATCACGGGTTTCCAACCTAGGTTTAAAGGGTTTTCTGTGGTGTCGCCAACTGAAACAGTAAACTAAAAAAAAAAATTTACTATAATGCAATTTTCTGTCAGTTGCGACATGTGTGTGTGAAACGTGGATGCTAAATTCAAGAATCCAATCGGCGAGATCGGATAAGTCAGGCACCGCCTTACTTTCGTACGATTTACTATTCCGATTTGAATATAGAAGCTGAAGTCGTTACGTGTGTTTGGTAAAAGTACTGTTTATGTTGCAATCTGAGGAGTGTATCTCGGCAGAAAAAAATACATAAGTAGCTACAACAATTCTAGAACGATTTGATTTTTGCCTTTTATTATTTATTACACACAGAGAAGCATGGAAAGATGTGTGCTTGATATAACAAGAAGAGATCGTAAAAGGAATAAATGGGTAAGAAGTATGTATAACCAAAGTGGCAGATATGGCAGAACGTGTGTAAAAGTTGAAGTGGACGCATAGCGAGAAGAATGGATGGCAGATGGACGCGATAAATACTGGAATGGTATCCGAGAGGATGTGAAAGAAAGCAAGCTAGACCGAGTGGATGATGGGCTGATGAATTGAGAAGAATGTGTGGAGTCAAGTTGATGCAGAATGCTCAAGACAGACAGGAATGGAATAGGATTGGAGAGGCCTTCGTTCATCAGTGGATGGTGAACGGCTGAAAATGATGAATGCAATTTTCATTTTTAATCGGTGTCTCGGATGTTTGAATAGTAGTTTTTGACTTTTTCAAATATTTTGGGGTCGCGGGTCACTTGGCTTTTATAAAAAGGGGTCGCCACTCGAAAAAGGTTGGGAGCCTGTGAATTATTGTAGATAGTGTTGAATTCAATTGTGAAAATTTTCACAGATGTCTGATATTATATTTTGAATATTTTTCATGAAAGTTATACGCATGCGTGTGTTGTCAAACATTTTTGCGTAAAATTATAAGCGTGTTGAGTTAAAAATTCATTCGTCGGTAGAGTTGCGATGAAAGCTCGTTTGATTGATAAGGTTTTGTTCGATTTTAATGTAGCTACACCAAAAAAGGTAATTTAATTATTTTTTTTTTAGGTACACGTTTGCAGTTTGCAGTTAGTGCAAAGAATATCGGGTTGGTAATTATTTAGTGAAGCTTTTTTGGGATTGGTAAAAGGATAATTTTGTAGGCCTATATTTAACCAAGCGAATCAATAATATATCTATTTTTACATTGCATATGCACGTAAAAAATAATTTTACATACACCGATATTGCCATTTTCCGCTACTTATCAAATCACAGAAACAGGATATTAACAGCTAGCAGTGCTTTCCAAACTTTTTAGTACCCCGACCCACTTTTAAGAACGACAAAATTTTAAAAGCGACCCACCTAGCTTTAATGGACATGAAGGGGGGCTATTTAGATTTTTTTTAATACTGTTTTTATACTTGACAATATCCAGAGTTTTATTTATTTTTATATAATTTATAATTAACGAAAACAAGCAGCTGGGATAAAACTTGTACATCCGTGGACTCGTCCAATTGCAATGATAAAAATGTACTCTCACCAACTCTTTAGATCAGCTCATCTTCTGCCCACTGGGCCATTTCATTAATTCTGCATGCAATCGTGTTAT
The DNA here is from genome assembly GCA_022651745.1 of Parapsyche elsis. Lineage (NCBI taxonomy): Eukaryota > Metazoa > Arthropoda > Insecta > Trichoptera > Hydropsychidae > Parapsyche > Parapsyche elsis. Next base: position 425,550 of record JAGVSN010000025.1, read on the forward strand.
TTGATAGCGAAATCGTTTCGTTTTCTAAACTTCTTTCTTGCTCTTATCATCAAATATAACTCCAACCGTGTATTTTATTGCTGGGAGCACTAAATACTTGCCAATTGTGTGCAGCTTACCAGCTTGCGCGGTTTGCAAACTAATCAGGAACGATGTGTGGAGAGATTTTTCAATATTGCTTCATATTAAAAAAAAATCCGGATGCTTCGTTTAAATACGCCGACGCAATTTGTTCGGTCGCATGCTCTCGTTCGCGAGTACATCGCAGCAAATAACACACTGTGACTGTGGATCTTCTTCGTCTCCATTCCACGAAAATCTAATTTTTGAGTACATGGTTGGATTTTTTATGTTCACATAATTAAAAAAAATTCACATTTCAAAAACTTTTCACATCCCATCAAAAATCGGCTCGCGACCCACAGTTTAGAAGCCGCCGAGCTCGAGTTTGTATAATAAAAAAGAGTTTTATATGTAATATGTACGGAAACTGTCTGCTAAATTTTGTTCGCAAACGACAGAGACAAGAATGGAAAAGACAGATAGAATAATTAAATAAGGTAAAATGGTAAAATGGTGGTAAAAGACAAAACAATCAACTAATACGCTTTTTACTGCAGTACAAATCTAAGATAAGCAAATTCGCGTATATGTACATACCCACTAGATGTTTACCTAACAGTGCTTTGATAATGATATGATAAATTATTCAAAGTAGTTCTGAAAATCGAAAAATTATATTTAAATTGATATTTGGCACAACGTATTGACATTTTCAATTTTCTTCGTAATGACTATCATTCCGATATGCATAATTGAACATTGATAAAATTTCATCCAATTATTCTGAAAACGATTTCGTATTGATTTTTTAGCCTTGAAAAAACCTTCACCAAGTTAACAATACACATAATTTTTTTAAATTGAAGTATATACATACATACATATGTACATATATATATTCACAAAGTGAAAATTCCCCTTTGATCCAGCAAAAACATTAATGAAAATTGCACGTTGACTCGAGCTTTTCCACGCTAAAACGCTCCGAGCACTCGATATAATATTCTCGGGCTTCCACATTTTCGCAAGGGAACATTTCAACTTTTAGTTTAATTATATAAATGCGGTTTCGCCAGCAGTTCTATTCAATTTTACTCACAATAATTTTCAACTCACAGTATATTTACATACGTATGGGTATATTTTTTAAGTGGTCGTATTTGTATATTCCCAGAAGGGTTAGTGCGAAATGAACGAGGGCGTGTATTTCCGGCTACGGTTTCACCCCTCGTTCATCACTTCAATGGTTCTCAATTAGGGTTATTATGATTATGCTGATTATACGCATAACAGCCTTTTTATTAGTGACATTTGAATAAATCTCCATGACACCGCTTTTGACCGCTACGTTTGATGTTATTTCAGACTATCGAGAACATTATGGATGTCCTTCATTTGAATGCCAAAAGACGTGGCATTCTGATAATATTGAATGTGCTAGAAGAGGCAGACAGAATATTGAACGATTTTTTTCTATCCATTTTACTATCGCAGTATGGATTTTGGCTTATTGCCGCGTCTGACAATTCACTACCGAATTTCTCTACCCCTCACTTTGCGTACAATTTAGAATAAAATGGCTAAAATTGTTACTTTTTTGCCTTTTGAAAAGTTAAAGCACTGCTTTTGTGTGCTGTTGAAATGTGACATCGAAAATGCGTACAAAAGAAAGTCGTAAAGTACGTTTTAAACGAGACGGGGAAATGTACATTTTACGCGATGTCAGTAATGGCCCTAGGCGTAGAAGCGCTCGGAAAAAAATTCTTTGTCACTATAAATCTGAATAAAAAATAAAGTTACATACTACAAGTCTGAAATTTCAACGTACAAAGCAACAGCAAGATGTACCAATTTAATTTATGATATTTTTTCAACATACTTTAATACAAAATGTCACTTTTTTTGGGCGCAATATTCGACAGTTAAAATAAATCGTCGATTTTCAGGATCTAAAATTTGACATTTTTATTCGCATCGTAAGCTATGTAATACTATACTAATAGTTTGAGTATTTATATAAATTTGTATGATTTATATTATAGTCAATTCCGATGAAGGTTTTTTGCCAACTTTAGTGGCGCAATCTATCCTGAAGCCGACTGTAATAAACCAAAATATAAAATACAAGGTTAGTAGAGGAAAACGCTATACATTTTTTTTTTACAATCGACGTGAGTATTGAATCGTCTGTATGTACATTGAAGTGTCAATTATAATAACAGTAGTAGCTGATTGATATTTATTATTCAGTTTCCAACAACACATTGACATAATTATAAATATTGCTACAATTTAGCATAGACGCGTTTATAAATTGATTGCTTAGCCATTGTGATAAAAAATTGGACCATGTACGAGTATTTTATGTTAAAGCGTGGCCTTATTTCATTTTCGTCAAATTTGAGTATACTAATTATTTGCTAATCCACGCAATGACTTTAACTTTATCGGTCGAATTTTCCGATTAGCATCTTTCACTATTCGAAGTAAGTTTCTATTGACCTTTAACTTCTAATTGTATGTTTCGCATGAAGGGTTTCGCCTTTACGAAATTTATAGTGATCGTTTCGCATTTTTGTTCACACATTTCAGCAGGCAGTCATGCGAATTGTGAAAGGCATGTGTATGCGGCCTTCTGCTAAACGACTGGCTAGAATTTTATCAGAAGTCTCATAAGTGCCAAATACAAAGCACACCCTTGAACGCTTTATCGGCAACAAAGAACAACTTCGTTTTTAATTTTGCTTTTAAATTGTATTTTTTTTCAGCAAGGTTCATTTGATCTAATTTATTTCAGTACGCACGGGGCAATGGCGCCTAACGCTAATTACACTTTTGCCTTTAGATTAATGTTGTACAACACGTGAGAATGACATTTTGATTTACGATCTTGGATATATTAAAACGCGAGACGTCACATATTGCAAGGGTGCTACATAGTATTATAATTTTTTTCGTGTGCAAAATACGATTTATCAAAAATGTGTAATCTTGTAGTGCGTGTGCGGAAATTTATGTTTAGTGTGACGAAACATATAACTGTTTGATATGTAGATGAAAAAATATTGAAATTTCTTCATTCATGACATGACATACATACATACATGTATGTATGTACATAGAGACCTATAGGTAGTTTTTCAGAAGAATTTTTAACTACATACATACTATAATATGAGATATCATCTTTCAATTCTGATTTGTAAAAGCCTGGCCAACAACCTTTTTACTTTACCCAAATTTTCACCGTGAAATAAGCACACATGTATGCATATACCAAAACTTAAAAATACTTTTGTTCAATATACATAGCTTATATACCATACCAGAGCCGTAGTGAGAATTTTTGGCGCCCCAGGCAAACCGCGAATCTGGCGCCCTTTACGAATGTTTTTAAAATTAAGAATAATAAGAACATTTTATACATTCAAATATTATGTGCCTATTCTAAGTGAACAAAAATACAAACAAAACACTATTTTTAGAGTATGTATGTATATATGTATATTTACAGGGTACGTAAAATTGTAATTACTGAAATAAAAACAACTAAATTTTATTTTTTCTGACAATTAATTTAATAATTTCACTGATTCGTATTCTATCGAAAGTATTAAGTTGTGTTGATTTATTTATTAAGTTGCTTGTCGATAATATAATTCTTAATTATTTTTTAGTTCCAAATTTTATAAAATGCTCTTTTAATCATCCTAACTCAATGAAATGAAATTCCAAGAAGTCAACAAATTATGATCTACATCATAATTTGGTCATCATTTGAATCTAGTAACGACTTTGTCGATAAAATTTTGATTTTTTAAATATATTTTGGTGATTACAATAAATATGTATATCCTTTGGTTCGCATTTAAAATCGGTACAACATATTTTAATTTCGTTCTTTAATGACTCATCTCATGATTTATATCTTATGTTCATCTCAATTGAAATATTTAAATCTCGACAGAATTTTTTAACCGTTTCAAAATTTTCGTCCATATTTTTCTGAATGCTTTTGATTATAAATTCTAAATCTAATAAAAGTGTCATCGCCTTGTGAAGATTACAGTTTTTATACCGCAGCAGCAGCAAAAAGGGATCTTAAGCTTGGCATCCCCACTTATCCAACACCGTAGGCAATTGTCTGGGTTGCCTATCATTTCACGACGTCACTGACCCAAATTTAATTAAATCTTTTCAGTTTTATAAAGAAAATGTTTAAATGGGGCTTGATTGATTTTCTTAGCGCCCACCAAAAATTAATAAACCCCCATAGGTAGGCGCTATAATTCAAGTTGACAACAATGGGTTACCATTGATTTTCTTGATGATGATGATTTTCTTATAACTTTTAAAATTTTTGCAAATCAATTTTGATTTGATTGGACGCTTAAGTAAATTTGATAAAAATCATTGAATTGCCGAATCGTACTCAACGTGTATCTGTTCGAATCTCACATTCCAATTTCAGGAGTATTACTAATGTAAAATTTGTGACATTTTGTTAGATATCGACTGGCAGTTGGGTTTGTTGTATGCCATGCTATTGGCTAAAAACAAACAGCAGTGTTCACAAAGCATCGTTGACTGTCGTTACACTTTTGGTCACATCACTTCTGGTCGCTTCCCCTGTGCTATTTTTAATCTCCAGTGTTCCAGCTAATGAACAACCATACAAAGACTGCACCACAGTTGTGAGTACTTTATAGAAAAATAACATTTTTAATATACATACATACATAATTAAAAAATCGATAATTTTCAGAATAATATGAATTCATACTTTCAGGAGGAAGAAGATTGTTTTATGGAGAAGAATTTAGACACACCAATTTCCATATGTGACACTGCAGAATGTAAAGACATAGGTCGTCGTATACAATTTTCAATTTCTTGGGATTATGATCCATGCCGGTAATTTTTTTGAATGATTTTATAATTTCGCATATTCTATGGATGGTGAAATTAAATTAAGTTTTTTTTATATTTATATTCTATATTGTACTCTATAAGCTGTTTGTTACGTAATAAATAAATAATTTGTTTTAGGGATTTTTACAAATTCGCTTGTGGTGGTTGGTCCGAATCTTACAAAACTAGGAATAGAAGACTGCGACCAGCTTTCGGAATGGATCTTAGCTTTACATCCATACAAACAAACGTCCATTTACAAATTCAACGTAATACAAATTAACTTAATTTCAATGAGTAATCAAAACATTGTTTAAAGCAATTTAAAACGATTTCAGAATTGCTTTCTATGAATGCCACAAGCGGACGTTTCAAAAGATTGGGAAAATTTTACTCCAGCTGTTTGATGTCTTTCAATAAACCTGCCGACATGTTGCCAAGTATAATATGCTCATTCTATTTTCGTAATACCATAAAATATAACGACTCTTATATACATGCTAGTTTTTGTTGTAATTTTTTAGTGTATATGGTGTTGGATAAATTGGGTGGTTATTTGCCACCGGGTTCGTTGGGTCCCAACGACATAACATCCCTTATAGTTGGAATAATTAAAGCAAACGGTGCCCCTCTCATAGATATTTATTTGGACAGAGATATGCTTAACAAATCGGCTTATGCCATTGTCGTCGATTTACCACGAGAAATGTCAAATCAACGGACATTCTATTCAAACGCTTTCGACGTAAGCACTATTAGAATACGTTTAAAAGTAACATGGCATACATAAAAAAGTAATGATTAATGATTTCAGCCTCCGCACTCATTTTATTCGAGATATAAAAACAAAAATTTCAAAGGGTCACGCCGAAAACGGGATATTCACAAAGAAAGTATATATTACACACATTTAAAAGTAAGAATTGGTCGTGTAAATTATTGTCTCATTGTAACATGTTAGAAAATTTTAAATGTGATGTAATTTTAGGGTAAGAGAGGGGAAACTAAATTGTACAGTTTGGAAAGAGTCGTAACGGGCTTGTTGCCTAAAGGAATGTCTCTTAAAAAAAAAGCCAATGATATTCAGCAAATCTTATTATTTGCTACTACTGCTGAACAGGTATGTGAATTGAATAGTTATTATAATTATAATTATTATTTTATATTACATTTTTCGTATTTTCAGCTACATCCGAGACCGAAAGAATTGAAGGAACAGTTGTTTGATCCGATCAATACAAAACCGTATACTATTGAAATGTTACAAGAATCTTTTCCTTTTGTAAGTCAGTGATGCTTAATAGATTTAGATTCTAGATTTAATCTCAACAATGAACTTATTCAACAATTTTTTTTATAGTTAACATGGAAAAATTTATTCAGAGACCTATTGACAGAAGAAAATATGAAAAATAAAAAAATATATGTGATAAGTAGACAATATTTGCAATCCATATCTGATATGATATCACGATTTCAAAAAAGGTAAAACCAATTAAAATTTCATTGAATAGAATTATCAAATATTAATAATTAATTTTTTTTTTATATCAACTGTAAAATTGCAGAGTAATTCAAAATGCCTTACTCGCCATGTTCGCTCGAGATTATCTTTACGTTGTAGCCAATCATACAGAAGCTTCTGATGAAAAATACCTATTTTGCACTCATGTCACCACAAAAGCTTTTCCCCATGCAGTAGCGGCCCTGTATTTGACACAATACACCAAACAGTACTTGGACGACTTGCACTCGAAAGTTAGCACATACATACTTTATTTAAAACATTCTAATAGATCATCAAAAGTTTGTGAATTGAAAGCTTTCACTGTTAGGGTATTTAAAATGACTGTTTAATTTTAAAATATGCTTAGCGATATCTTGCAGGCGGCTGAGATGTTTATACAATTGAAAGGAGCGCTGTTTGGACGCGTTGAAAAAGTTACTTGGTTGGATTCTGAAACTAAGTGGAAGGCTATGGATAAACTGGCAGCGATGACATCTCATTTTATAGCTTGGCCATCATTAAGGAATCGTACATACGTCGACGATATGTTGACAACGGTAAAAGTACCATTATGTTAGAATTTGTTCAACAAATAGTCATTCTTAGATTGTTAGATATCTAATTTTGATGCTTTGATTTAACAGTTAAACATAACAGATGACTTCTTTGAGAATATAATACGGCGATATCACGAAATAAAGGAGACTCAAATGAAGATGCAAGACTCCCATCTTGTGAACCAATCGTGGCCTTATCCGTTCGTTGTGAACGCTTTCTACGAAACAGATGAAAATTCCATTGGTAGTATTCACACGTTCTCAGTTAGAATAATGCGTAATTGGTTTTCAATTTTGAATTTTGATTCCAGTTGTGCCTCTGGCTTTATTGACCCAGCCGCATTTCTCTCGTGCCACACCTGAGTACATCGCCTACGGAACCATAGGGAATGTGATCGCTCATGAAATGTTGCATGCTTTAGATTATAGTGCTGTACCTCATAGTCCTGCACGTCTGTGGGAGGATTCAACATCTCTACCAGCATTACAAAATCGACTCACATGTGTGGCTAATCAATACCAAGTGGCGACAAAGCGACGTTTTAAATTCATGACTCACGAAATGGAAGTAGAGGTACATATTAGAATATTTCCCGTTGAAAATCAACAAGTGTTTATTATCGAAATACGATTGGGATAACAATAGGTTACGGGAAAAAATATTAATTAAAATTTTCAATGATATTGCTGGACAAAATTTTAAGGGTTTTGAATAGATCAAATAGACAAACTATTAGACTCAAGACTCTATAGTACATATTTCCCCTGGGCCCCATCGACTATGCCACCTGCCCATGTATTTTAAATAAATAAAAATATTTAGATACATTCTATGACCACATTTTCATGTTTCTCCAAGTTCTTTTAAACATCTTCCATGTTGACGGTTATTTAAAGTAGTCCCTAATCACAGTGTGACAGAAAATTTGTACGGATAATGTAGTGAAGCATACAGATAACTTGTACTAACTAGTATGCTTTGTGAGAATTTAGTATATTTATCTTCCTTTAAATTACTAATTATGTTTCTAGTTTGATGGAAATGCAACGCGAGAAGAAAATGCTGCCGACATTGGCGGAGCCAGAGTATCTTGGGTAGCATGGAGAGGTGTCGTCAATTCAGCTGGTGGTGGTTCAACATTACCTCCATTACCATTAACACCAGCTAAACTGTTTTACGTGACAATGGCTCAGTTGTATTGCACAGAACTGTCGACCGAGGACTACGTAATGGCCGTCGAGGATGATTTTCACATGACGGCACCAGAAAGGTAAGTTGTACATTAAAACATATCACATAACCCGTTATTACATGTGTATTTGTCTTTTTAGAGTAAACGGTGTGGTGCGTAACAGTGCCGCTTTTGCCGAAGTGTACCAGTGTTCGACCAGTTCGCCGATGAACCCGTCGAACAAGTGCATAATTTGGTAAAAGCTATTATTTTTACATGATAATAAATTTGCACATATAAATTTTGTATGGGGAGGTGAATGGTGTGATTTTAAATATTTTATATTAATAAGAAAAAAAAAGCAAAATAATAATATTGTCATTTTAAAATATTACAATCATTTTAGACATAAGTTATAAATATCGCTTTTTATTAGTTTTCACACAAGCACAATATAAATTCTGTTTTTTAGTAAAATTTCATATTAAAATGTCAAATTATAAGAGTCGGAATTGTTGACCCACTGTTTTTTTTTATTTTACCCTAAATATGTATATTTCAGAAACATTTAATACACACAAAAGCAGAGTATTTTGCAACTCTTTACGTTTTTCGTTGCTTACAATGATTTCATTTTATTGATTAAAAGAAAATTTTTAATAGCGAATCGTGCCTTGAAATTTGCCAGCAACTTGGTCCAAATTTATAAAACTCTTAATACTGTATTGTAAATGAAAACAAAACGGTTTAGTAGGTTACAATTTTTAAATTTATGTACATACATACATATAAAATAAAAATGCTTGAACACTAAATTTTTAGCAACGTTTATCTTACGTTGCAATTTTTTACTATATTTTGCCATGATCTTGTGTAAATGTATCAGGTTAGAGTTAAATAAATAAAAAAAAAAAAATTCTAAGTAATTTCATTCGACAATAACCGTTGACTTTTAACAGAGAATGTAATAAAAAGAGTACACAGTGCAGTATAGAGGTTACGTGTAAATTGGAAAAATTGTAATTTATTTAGTTGTTGGAAAAAGAGAATCATACTAAAATTGTACCACGAGGATCATAGATATAGAATAACATAGATTGGCCTTAGCGCCCGAAAAATGACATACAAAAAGGGCATGCAAAAATGCATGCCTTGCATGCATTTTGCTTGACTTTTTTTTTGTGAGAATTCTCCGCACTTTAGACCCCCCGCAACCCCCCGTTGCTTCTGACGCTTTGTCCAGGCAAATTTGTTTGGAATGGCATATCTATGGTATTGTATATCTATGACGAGGATAGATTAGTTTTACCGGTTTAACATTTGAATCGATTCTAATTTCCAATACTATAATGTGCACTATTTGTTAGAGATGCTTCCATTTTAACGGATAGTGTTTAAATTTCTAGTTTTTTCTGTAAATTTGAACACATTGAGTATATTTGAGTATACAGTGAACAAAACAAGTATTTATTGCACAAGTATACTCAAGGAAAGAAGTTTGCTACTAAATTTTCTTTTATTTACTTCCTTAAAAAAATAAAAATATAAGCTCTTTAGCTTTACCTATACTCAAATGTATTATTATTATATTCTAAGCGTAATCAATTTTGATTCAGTATTAAATACACGTGTCCACTTTTATAGTTTTATAGTGTTTAAAATGTGCCAATAAATTAAGTTGTATGGGCTTTATTTATTAATGATTTTATAATGAATGTGTACATATGTATGTTTTTGGTAATTTTGCAATTTTAGCATCAAATTAGGTTACATCAGGAGTATACAGCATGTTAAAGCCAAATGCATTCGCCATAGTGACGAATTGGGGCAACCTGTAATATCACTATGGTATAATTAAAAAAAAAAAGAAAAAATAAAAAAAATAAACTGATTTGATTATTATTATTATTATATGATTTATCAATTTAATTTATTTGTATAAAATGTCAATTTTCAATACAGTAATTAGTGTAGTTGGTTATGTATGCAATTTTTCACTTCTTAGTATCGTGTATTAGATTAAATGTTCAATTTTTCTTAATAATGGTACTTAAAAATGATAAATAACTAAAAAGATTACATAAAAACATACAAATATGCCGTATCCAATTTCTGTAAATATTTAGTATTGAATTCCATAGCCAGTACGAAGCACTTGTCCAATTTTATCAACATCGTAAAAACTCGTCAATTTTTAATATTGATAAAAGTGTAATTATAAAAATCTGATTCCTATAAACCTATTAATATATGAAATGCTTTGGTCTTGTAGAATGCAATTAATATAAACAATGAAATTTGAGCGCTTTAAAATTTTGATAGATATTAAAATAATCAAATGAAATTTGATTCTATTATACATACTACTAATTCGCAAAATTATGCCTTTATGAATTAAAAAAATTGAGAAAAAAACAATAAAAATTGTTGAAATTGGAGAGTTTATGGCTTGATTTTGGTCAATTGTTAATATTTTGTAAGTGAATTTTTATTGAGCTTCAATTACCCGTCAAATTATTGTTGTACAATGTAACATATTCGCAAGAACTATTGTAATAATTTGTAAGTGCCGTAGATATGTAAACACCGATCATACAAATTCCATTATTGTAATGTCCCTACTGTGATAACAACAATAAATTGTTGCATTTAAATTGTATTTTATTATGGCGATATATAATTTTTATTAAAACATATATGTACATATGTAACATTGGAATGAGAAATAAAACATGAATTTGATGTAGTATCGAGCAAAATAAAACCTAAATATCTAAATATATATACATAGTTTTAATAAGATCTTAAACTAATTACTATAGGTATATAAATATTAAATAAATTAAAATATGCTGATAGCATAATACTGCAAAATTCACCCAAATGCTTATACATACATATAATATATGTATGTTTAATAAATAACATTTATTATTTCAAATAATATCAGTTCATTGAATCACATGATTAAAATTGAAAATCAAATGAAGTCAATTTATATAACTTAAAATAAAATAGCCAGTGTTTATTGTATAGAACATAGAATTACTTAAAATTTACATCACAAATTATTTTAATAGGTTAAATTTTTCATTATAATATAACTGGGGTTGTTCTATTTTAGTTCATTTAAAAATCATACATGGGAGTGTTTATAGTGTGTAGATTGAAATTATTCAAACTTTATTTCAGTTTTGATAACAAATGGTTGAATTTGACTTTAACTAAGATAAACCTATAAATATAGATACTATAAATTTAGCTGATCTAATTTATTATATACGAAAATGTAGAGCTCGATACATCTACATATATGCACTATTATTGGAGTGTTAGTTCACCTCTCAAATTCTTCATCATCATCTGCAATGATTAAATATATTATCAGTTAATTTGATCAGACTGTTAGACTGTTAGACGAGGTGAATAATATTTACCTGTTGTTTGACTTCAAAGTTCCATTCACTCTTGGAAAGCACGTACGACAGTTTAGTGAGAGCGGCTTCAATCGTCATGTCGAATCCGGGAATCACTTTGCAATTGTTCAATACCTATTTAGACATAAAATTGATATTACACAATTTTAACACCGTTTTATTATTACTGGAATTTAAATTTGAAGTCAAATTACTTGTCCAGTCCTGTAGATTGTTTGAACGGAACCGTGCAAACACTGAGTTATGTTCACAATTATGACTTCACGCTTGACAGCCTCTTCCAATTCTTTGTGTAAGTCAAATCTATTCGATGGTATATTACCAGCTCCGTATGTTAGTAGAACAACACCTTGTGGAATAAATATAATACAATTTAAATTAGTTTAAGCTGGGTTAGGTTAGAAAAGGTAAACTTTGATGATAGTTCATAGACATGTCTGATTACCTTCAGTTGGTGGTTGCATAATATTATGGATCGTCTTCGAACAGATGCCGGGAAAAATGTGCAATAAGGTCACATTATTGTTCATCGAAGTGTGCACTCTGAATTTTTCGCAGGAAAATGGCCGGAAAATTGCGTGCGCCTTCACCTCAATTTTCAGTGCCGATTTGGCGAGAGCGTCACAGTTTGGAGAATTGAAAGCGCCAAAATTAGCCATGGACACTTTAGTTGTCCTATTGGAGAATGATCAACGATAAAATTAACTTATAAAGCCTAGATACATACATATATTACATTCAATTCATTACCTATTGCCTCGGAATAGTTTTTTGTTAAAGAACAACGTTACTTCTGGAATGTCTTGAGTAGCGGCCAAAAGTATAGCTGATATAAAGTTATCGGCTGCGTCGCTTCTCACCTCAAATATTGGAATCTGTAAATGTTGTTTTAATAATAAAAGCTTCATATAATACTTACCAGAAAATTATAAAGAAAATATTATTCTTAAAAAAAAAGAGGATAATCAACAATGGATCATACAAGTATGTATGTAGTATATAAGCAAAGTTGCATCAAAAATGTTATTATTATTCCAAATGTAAAATTTTCTATTATATTCCAAACTCACAAGTATATAGAGCTAAAAACATACCTGAGATCCTGTAATGATAACTGGTTTCCTAAGATTCTCCAACATGAACGAGAGTGCCGAAGCTGTGTAAGACATTGTGTCCGTTCCGTGTAACACCACAAAGCCGTCAAAACTCTCATAATTTTCCTAAACCACAAACAAATACAATTATAAAAATGTTGAAAAAATTACTACTTTTTACGACATTTACAACTATTTAAATAACATTTGCTTAAAGATTCACACCCGTGAAGTACTAATTTCATAAATTTCAGCAAGCAAGCTACGTTAATTTATAAGATAACTATTATCACAAAATTCGAGAAAAACATATTATTTACATTGGCAGTTATAATAAATGAACATATAATGCAGTATAATTGTGTTTTCGATGCGTAAACTCTTTACCAAACAATTTTCATGTATGTGCAAAGTCTGCTGATACTTTCAGTGTAACACAACATTTAAATGTTTACACATTATTACATAATATATATTCACCTCAATTTGTGTAGCAAGTCTCGCCCAATCGACTGTGGTCATGTCAGACGAATCCATAGGACATTCCCATTCGAATATTGTATACAGAACTCTGCGACTAACATTTTTTACACCTGTGGAAAGAACGAATTGCTAATGAAAATGTTTATTCATACTTTTTTCGTACAAGCTGCTGAGAATATATTTTCATAATAAATAAAATGATTAGCACGTTACTTGGAAGAACCAACAGTGAATTGGGTGGGTTGTTTCCAAATCTCTCCTCGCAGTATGTCTCGTCATGCATGAGAGTCATCTTTTTGATATGTTCGATGAGCATTCCAGATTTTGGAGATAAAGCTGAAAAAGATTGATAAATAGTAAATGCTCAATATTTTAAGCAATAACAAAGTATTTTATTTATTTAAATAAAGTAGCTTGAAAAGCTAATTACGAACAAAAAGTAACTTAAAGCTAAAATTTACATAATAAACTTAATTATCTATTAACACCTGTACAAATGTGTTATTTTAATGCTGCCATGAATCTGTCAATTTGGTTTATTTGTCTAAGATCATCTGGCAATTCAATGTATTCAACAACACCTCTGTACAAGAAATTTCTTCTAGATCTACTTTATTTAAAATTCTTAACTATTAGCTTATTCTTACCCCCTAGTATTATGACTGGGGATGGTATTATATGGGATTATATTACACCCCCATATTAAATAGTTATCGAAATATAATACAAATTCTTGTTTAACTTAAAAATATATATAGGTACTAACTAGCATCCACACATTAACGTTTCACTTACATTCATCCAATTCAATTCCTTCAAAATATTTCTTATACAAGTTAATTTGTTTACATTTAAAAGTACTGCGAATAGCCCTATTTTGCAATTTTTGCATCCTATCTTTACTTACTGTCTAGCTCTTTTTTGCGCTTAATCAGATCTTTGGTTGCGTCCGAAATTTTACTATTTTTAATACTGTTGACTGTTCCGCCAAATTCCTTACCTGTTGTCATGAGAATAGAATTGATTTGCTCGTTTAGCTCATCAATCTCTATTCCCGTACTAAATTAACGACAAGAAAAATTACAATGCATTAAACAAACAAATAAAAAAGCAGGTCTTACGTGACGTCCGAAATTTTAATGTCAACATGGTTAAAATAACCATAGAGAAAAATCTTACTTATAAGAAATGTAAACGTAGCCTAATTCTAGAAAAAAATAAAATGTTAGCTATTAAGGCTGAAGACGGGAGCATAATTAGAAATAAGAATGAAATCTTAGAAACAGTCTACGACTTCTACTCTAAACTATGTATGTATATAAAGAAACCAATCCTCGCAGCATCATCACAATGACCACTAACGATAGAGAAGTTCCTGAAGTATTACCATGCGAAGTGGAGGAGGCAATCAAGTCTTCCAAAAATGGTAAAACCCTCGGCAACGGCAACATCCAAATCGACCTATTAAAGTGTGGAGGCCGCCCTCTATACTAAATCTTAGCGAAATTATTTACAAAATGTATTCTAGAGCAAACTGTTCCGGATTTATGGAACAACGCCTCCATAATTTTAATTTATAAGAAAGGGTACAAAGAGGACATAAAAAACTACCGCCCCATTAGTTTACTCTCCACAGTCTACAAGATCTTCACGCAGCGGTTGAAGGCAAAGCTCGATTCTAATCAACCCATGGAACAAGCAGGGTTCAGGGCCAATTTCAGCACAATGGATCATCTTCAGGTGGTAAGTGAATTGGTTGAGCGCGCGAGCGAATATCGCCAACCACTATGTTTAGGTTTCATCGACTACGAGAAGGCGTTTGACTCAGTCAGCCTAACAGCT
Organism: Parapsyche elsis; assembly: GCA_022651745.1. Lineage (NCBI taxonomy): Eukaryota > Metazoa > Arthropoda > Insecta > Trichoptera > Hydropsychidae > Parapsyche > Parapsyche elsis. The sequence continues at coordinate 440,616 of JAGVSN010000025.1, forward strand.
GTAGGTACTGAACGCCCTCCAGAAACAAGACGTAGCACAACCTTATGTCAGCCTGCTAGGCAACAGCCTCAGTTCGTCTCTTTTAAGACACGGAGCAATTCGGTATTGAGAGAGATGTTAGGCAAGGAGACACCATTTCTCCCAAATTATTCAATGCGGTCATCTAAGATTCGCTGACGACATAGTTATAGTTGCATGTAACTCAGTAGATTTACAAAATAGATTAACAGATTTAAGCAACGAAAGTATCAAAGTAGGCTTAAAAAATAATTTTAATAAAACTAAAATTATGTTTAATGAATTTTGCACGCAAAGCTTAGTCATAGTAGATAATCATATTGTAGAGATAGTTGATAGTTATCTATACCTATGGCAGTTGATGAATATAACTGGATGTAAAGAAGAAGAAATAAAACGAAGAATGAAACTAGGATGGGGTGCTTTTGGAAGAATGAACATAGTTTTTAAATCCAACATTCCGCTATGCTAAAAAAAGAAGGCATACGACCAATGCGTACTGCCAGTTATGACGTATGGATGTGAAACTTGGACGCTAAATTCAAGAATGCTACGAAAGATCCAGTGCACACAGAGAAGCATGGAAAGATGTATGCTTGGCATAACAAGAAGAGATCGTAAAATAAATACATGGGTAAGAAGTATGACCAAAGTGGCAGATATAGCAGTACGGGTGAAAAAGTTGAAGTGGCAATGGGCTGGACACATAGCGAGAAGAATGGATGGCAGATGGAAAGAAAGCAAGGTAGACCGAGTGGAAGATGGGCTGATGAATTGAGAAGAATGTGTGGAGTCAAGTGGATGCAGATTGCTCAAGACAGACAGGAATGGAAGAGGATTGGAGAGGCCTTCATCCAGCAGTGGATGGTGAACGGCTGAAAATGATGATCTTAACTTTACTTATTTACTAATTTATGTACAGTATTTAACAAAATACATACTTATGGCGTTGTCTCTCTCTGGGCGTGAGACAACGCCACATGTGTGAGGGACAACAACATACGTACGACACGAATTCGTACGAATATGTACCCAGTGTGCGCCCGGCCTTATACTGAACAGTGAACATATACTATTTTATACTAAGCGAAAAATACGGGGAATATTCTTATTTTATACTGGGCAAAAAGTATTTTTATACTGAGCAAAACCGGATTCAATACTGAGCGGTTAATAACATACCTAACCATGATAGGAAAAGAGTTTATCTTTTAAACTTTGACGCAAAATATGCGACAAAAAATCGTAAACGTATACCAAATACATATCTTCATATTGATAACACAGACAAACAGATATGAAAATTTAAGTTTGTTTTTAAAATGGAGGTATTTATAGAGGTAGAGAAGCGATATTTTTATTTTGATTATGATTTTGGTGTTTTCATTTTACGTCGATTTTTTTACACATACATACATATAACGATTCGATACATATGCACTTAGTTTAATTGTAAGCTTCCATCTCGTTCAATCGAGGTTACTTTAATTTAGAAGCATATATGTATATGACTGATTATGCAATAGTTTCATGTCTCAAAACAACAGATAGTCAAGCATACATATGTACATAGTTAATATAGTTAACATGTAAAAAAAGACAATTTCACTGAATTATTGATAATATATAAAATTGAAGAGTATGTAGGAAGTGAAAAGTTACAAATTTGTTAATCAATTCATCGTGTTAAAATGATCATTTCTTGAATTTTGAATAGAAAGTAAAAAGACTGAAAGTTTATATTATATTGTAAACAACAAATATTGTTGTTTCTATAATATAAAATAGCAATTTGCATTTTATAAACCAAAGTAAAATTTAAATATTAAATTTATCGACATTTAAAATATTATATTAAAAGTTTCGTGATGGTTACACTAAATATTGTTTGTGGTTTACCAGGATTTTGATTTACAATATTTTGACATCATTGTTTACATTGTATGTATTGCATAAAAATTCCTTTGAAAATCTTTTACATTTGGTTGAACATATTCTAGGAAGGACTGGCAAAATTTACCTCAAAACCCAAATACCTGAGATTATACAGTAAAAATTCCACAGATTGTTAAACTTCACATTGAAATATTAAATGAAAAGCAGTTTTTTTTAAAAATAAATTTAAGCAAAAGAGCTTTGGACTTTTAAGAAATTTAACTTCATTGGAAAATCAGTCACAATTTAGAACTACATAAATTCTGAAAGTTAGCAAGTGACTATAGAAACCAAAAATTATCTGATTTAACATGGTGACATATTTTGGCTAAAAATAAAATTCACTGTTCAAAGAATGTGTGCAAAACAGCTCATATGAGGCGCTGCGAATACGAAGGGCGAACTCAACGTCGTGTCATTTTTTTTACTATTCCTTCTCCTGCCTTCTTAGAATAAACTGGTGGGTTTTTTTTAATTCGTCTATCATACCCGTATAAAAATAAATCTTGAAACATTGGAAACCATCGCCATCGTACTGGGCGAAAAACTTAAAACGTGTTTTTCTCTAAATCGATGTTTGTCGAGTTCGCCTTTCGTATCCGCAAAGCCTCATATATTATCAGTAATAATATATGAGGCGATTCATTTATTATTATCTTACACACATTCTTTGAACTACAGTGCATTGTTGTTTTGCCAAAATTTGACACTAATCCAAAAGGGATTAAAAATCACATGTATTCATAAGATGTGATTTGTAACTGATAGTATCGTATTAAATCATTACGTTAACGTTAATCGTAACGATTTATTACGATACTATTAATTAAAACCCCTATAATTAGGGTTGCTAACAGATCTCTTGTTAAGAGAACATGTTCTCTTTTTTAATGCAATTACTTTGTTCTCTATCTTTTTTATTTATATTACACTCAGAATGTTCTCTTTTTCAATTTTGACAACAATTTCACGCGGTTCGATAATAATAATTTCGACATTCAGTATAAAGCATTATTGAAACATTCGAAAACACGCTGGCTATCACTTTATCCTGCTGTGAAGAAAGTGTTAGAAGTTTGTCCTACTTTGAAAGCATATTTTTTATCAATCGACGACTCTCCCATCATTTTAAAAATATTTTTTGAAGATGAGTTTAGCAAAGCTTATTTAGAATTTACGTATTCTTTAATGCATATATTCCACGAAAAAATATTAGAAGTCGAACAAAATTCTGTGTTAGATACATATAATGGCTATAATAAATTCATTAGCGAATACATTGAGTCATAGATATGAAGAATCATTTCTTCCCATCAAAGTAAAATCTATTTTGTCTGAAAATAAAGGAAATATATGTATTGCAAAGTGAAATAGATAAATTCAATTTAAATTGCATAAATTGCTATAAAACGTCGTAGGAATATTTAAATTTATGGACTAATCAACAATCAAATTTCAATAGTTTTACTTGGATGAAATTAGATAGGGTTCCACATGGGTAGAAATTGAAAACTCGATAGTATTTCTTGCCTCCAAAAACGTCGTTGTGGATGATGCAAGATGTTTTGATAAATTTTACAATATAAAAATCTCAATACTGGAAATTTTAAAAATATGATTTCCTGTCTCAAATGGATAGAATATTTAAAAAAATATTGAGTTTTATTCGGAATTATTAAAAATTTGTCAATTTTTCTACAATACCTGCCCAAAATGCCAATGTAAAAAGAATATTTTCCATGATCAGCGGACAGTGGACCAAAGAATGAAAAAAGTTAAAAATTTTCACTGTCCGGGGTATTTTGAGCGTAGTACAATATATGTAATTACTAAAATGTTTCATGTTTAGAATTTTATAAAGAATTTTTTTACATACCTCCAGAACTATCATGGCACATCCCTATCGTACCACCGGTATAGATCACGAGGATTTTGCTCTCTGGAAGACGTCTGCCAATTTCCCCATGTATCATGCGTCCCTCCATTTCGTATTCGATTTTGTTTCTCTTGGGAAGATTATTTAATGGTGAAAGTGCTGCTGGATCTTCGGCAAAACTATCAGCAATTGATAATTAACAGAGAAAAGTTGAAGTTGAAGAAGTTTCTATGACGAATGTCTACTTTGCGGAGAACTATCGCCGAATAGCGTTGGGTTACCGGCGCGTCGTTCTATTTACGCGCTCTCCGCTTTGCTTTTGCGTGTTTTTACCCAGGGCGCCACTTCTCAAACTGTGCAGATGTATTTTTATAATTTCATAATATCCCAGTAGTTGAATGTGTAACTTAATAATGTTTAATCTTCTTGATATTCAGTCTAAAAAGTTTATATTCATGTTCGAGTATAAATTTTGATGGTTACTCATAATTATTATATCGATAATTTTTGTCGTTGTTACGGTTTGACAATGTAAATTTATGGGATTTGAACTAGTTTCCGATTGATTAAAGTGATTTGTATCACTATTCAGTTTCGTCAGATATTCATAAAATTACGTTCACTTTCGTAATTCAGCAACGTGCACTACTCGACTGCAGCTAAAAATTTATACATTATTGTATGAATTAAAGTTGATCTGATGCAATATTTTAATACCATGTGATTTGAAATAAAAAAAATCATTGATTTGAGTATTTGAGCGGTACCAAATATGTAGGCAAAAAATCAACTGCTTCTAATGATATATATGTACATATATATTAATATTATGTATCATTATCAAAGCGCTTATCAAATTGATACTAGTTGAGAAGCGAGTGCGCTTTCTGACATAATGTTGTCAGTTATAAGATTATGCTTATGCGTAATTTTAAACTGGATCAAATTGGATTTTTAAATTAAACTTTTGGATTTCAATTTTTATTTTACACCAACAATGTGTTATTTTTAATTGAGCATTATCCTTCGACCGATTAGAAATTATATAATAAAATAGGATTTGAAGTATTAGCATATATTAAATATTCATTATTTTATCAGAACTCAGTGGGATTTGTCAATTTTAAAACTATCGGAATTTAAGCATATTATGCGTAAAGATGTTTGTTGATCGACAAATTTGAATAATTATGTAAATTTGTCGATTAACTTGATATTGATATTTGTATTCTCTGTAAACAATATTGGGAACTAAGTTTGAGTGTCGCTGAAGTAGTTAAAAATATTGTAGTGCATCAATTGATTTTTTATATACAAATCGTCATCGTATGTTTTTAATATAAAGTGTTTACAATAGGTTTAATAACTTTGTCGTAAGATTCTTAATTATTTATTATTTTACTGATAATGAGCACAAAAAAATATGCACATTAAGATAATTTTTATTAAACTTTTCGACGATTGTATAACCTTTGTTGCCAATGCAAACAAAAGACTTTGACGTAGTACATAGCTTGAGATGAATTTTGTAAAAATATTATTGTGCAATTAGAAATATTGAACATTATATAGGTAAGTTATAAATATAATACCTAATTTATCTGCAAGACGAGTTGATGTATTCAGATTAAACCTTTGCTGTGGTGTATTATGTACATATGTATGTATGTATGTACATACATTGTTATGATTTTCTTCCTCGTGCCTTTGATCGTTTGAAGACGCTGCTGGGCGACGTTCGACGATCTTCATCCCCCGTGTGTGGTTGTTAGTATGATGATTGGTAGTACATCGGATCGGTCCTATCGAGATGGATGATGACGATGTGGAGGATGGTCGAAGATGCAACATAACTTAAAAATAACGACGTTTGCGACACGTATCTTCTTACCTTAAATACCCTTCTTCACCCTTGGGGTTGGTCTTCTAACCTTGTTTATATCAGCTAATAGCGTCGCAGTTGCACAACTGCATAAACATGGTAGCGAAATAGACATAACATCGAAGGACACAAACCATGACCACTGTTTAAATATAGTAGTGACATACATAATTATAAAATGTTATAAACACTGTACATATAACATAAACTTACTAATAGTGAAGGGGCAAACCATATGCGGTTCATCAGTTGACAATAATATGTAGATTGTACAATAAACAGATGACAATAGATAGACAATAACATTACAGTGAGAAAACAACTTCCATTCTTGTTATCCCTTTCATTCTCACTCCACCTGTTCATACATATTCTTTTCGACTTTCAACAATGTGAACGGATGCAAGTAATATGAACTGAGATGTGATAGTAATATAACAGGGTACATATTGTAAAGTTCATTTGGTCGATTCGACTCTTCTTAATTATTCAACTAATGTGTATTGAAAATGGTCAGAACATAACAACATACGTACATGTATAGTCGAGCTCGCAGCAGAATGTATTGCTGATACAAATACAATCGTTTTACAACACCATCACAAGGATGGTCTTTGCAATACTAATTATTTTATTCATTTCAACTTAGAAATTGATAGAAAATGCAGCCACGTTTGCAATAAAATATGTTTATCTAATTAATTTAACAAGTAATTAATACATTGAAATTAAAAACCAATCAATGATCTTCGCATTTTATTGATACCTACTGTTAATTACTTCATCCATATACGCAGTATGATAAGAATTGTGATCGTGCGAAAATTCGACCTCGAGATTTTGACTAATTTTTTATTTTGTGCTAAAATTTTATTGAGAAAATTATGAAAAAAAAAAAAAAAACGACTTTTTCTGTTAATCAGGCAAAGTTATCTTGGAAAACTATTCATGATTACACTGCAATACATATACATACATACATATGTATATCTATATATATATAAATGAATGTCTGTTTGTCTGTCTGTTTGTTTGTCTCTTATAGGCTCCTAAACCACTCAACCGATCGCGATGAAACTTTCAGGACTTATTGTGATCATGCCGGGGATGGTTCATGTGAAAAAAAATCGGGAAAAACGGGAACGGGAACGGGCCTGCTCACGCGTCAGATAACGTACTAGGAACGGGAACGGGATCGGGAACGAGATCGGGATCAGGAACGGGAACGGAACGGATCGGAAACGGGCACTGCAACGCATGCCGGGTCAGCTAGTATCTTATAAATTTTACTTATAAATACTTAGACAAATTTTATTTTTATTAATTTTAAGTTATACAGCAATACTTCAATACTTGTATTTAAAGGTGCCTGTTAATAAGGTGACCAACTTTTTTACAAGGAAAAGGAGGACACAAATAAATCGAAAAAAAAAAATTGAAAATAAAAGAAACATTTTATTTAATTATTAATTATTATTTAAATGAATACTTTTCCAATAAATGAATATTTTTTGTCAATGTATCATTTTCTAACAATATATTGGAAATATCCGAACAAGAATTATCTCTCATATTGAATTTTACAGCAAATGCTGCAGCTAGAGTACATTCACTTGTTCTCACTTGAGAACAAGTGAGAAATCTAGCAATTATTAAAATTATTATTAAAAATCATTAGCAATTTATTGAAAAAACTCTTTCAACTGGTGCATTAATTCCAGGGCAACACAACGTGAATTGAACAAGAATAAATAAATTTTCACATTGAATATGTTAATTTTTGAAATGGTCAAATACGTCACACCGCACGCAACGAATCGGCTAGGCTCAGAATCGATCGAATACGGAGATTTACAGATTAGTCTTCAAATATCGAAAAGGAGGACATTTTCAAGGAAGGACAGAACTCAAAAAAGGAGGACTGTCCTCCCTAAAGGATGACGGTTGGTCACCTTACTGTAAACGATCAACATTTTCACGGCAATGTATTGCCGGCAAGCATTGCCGGTGATATTACTGTAACATGGTGATGTGGGCCGGAAATACAGTCGTGTTTCTCGACACTATTGTTCCACTATTCCTGGTATGGCCGTGTGTTGGCGAATATTGTTGCCATATTGCCGATGATATCGCTCGGTATTTTTTTTCTGCTGTTTCTTTCCTGCTCTCTCACAAACGCGGGTCTCTGTCGCTGAGGTACGGAGACGACACGACACGACACGATGTTGACCTTCGGCGAATCTGGGCAATACTAAAATAGCAACTACTTGCCGGCAATCATTGAGCCACACATTGCTGCGACTTATATTGCGCATGTGATGCTCAAAAATTTGCTGGATGGTTGCCGAACAATATTGCTGAAAAATGTTGCTCGTTTACAGGCCCCTTAAGGCCGGTTATTATTATTGTTGTCCCACACACGTACGACACGAATTCGTACGAATACGTACCCAGTGTGCGCCCGGCCTAAGAGTTAAAAATTTCCATATTTCTAAAACTCACTTTTCAACCAATTCAAAAATAATTTTTTTGTAATATTTTGTACACTGCTTAACAAAATATCAATTATTTCATTATTGTGTATTAAAAATAACATTTCCAAACATTATAATATAATATACCACATGGTCGAGAATTGATCTGTTTGTACATATGCCAAAGTCAGTTATGTCGTTTTGTTGATTTGTTTTGATTACAAGTTACTTGGGTATAACGATAATATAAAATTTTACATACAATATACAATACAGTAACTTTAACATTTACATAACTTTTCCACATTGAATTTTATATTGTAAATATATATTGTTGTAACATTTTTCTTTTTAGGTTATAAATAACTCATTCAATGTAGAATCATAGAACATTGATAAATATAACTAAAAAATATGATACATGGTAGCAAAACAGGTTAAGATAAAGCATGCATCAGAAGGTGTAAACTGGCTTTTTAACGATGACCAAATTCAGATTTTGTTATTTGTTCAATATACCTACATATATTTGAAAAATATACCTTTGTCTTAATGGACCTATTGGAAGTGTTAACATTGAAATCTGAAAGCATCTAATAATATCGATGGCAAAAATTCATTTGAGAATGAATTATCAATCATAACAATTCAGTCATCCTTGGCTAATGGGTTTTTGTATAAAACGTATCAAAACTAAATTTATATATGTAATGTAACTTCATTTTCTTATTCTTTATATACATGTTCGTTAGAAATAATCGTTCGGGGATAATTATATTGTATATACATACAAGGCATTCAAATTATGAACTTGGAACGGAATAACAATGAATAATCTTATATTTGTTTACAATTTGTGTATATTTAAATTCAGTATAGAATATTCGGGGTTTTCCTGTTATAATCAATTAATACTTATTATAAAAACTACTAGCGTGACAAAATTACGATTATATAATTATTTGTTTTTATACGCGCTGCAAAATTCTATCATTCGAATATAGAAATACAAACATTTTGTAATCTGTTTAAATATATTTGGAATATAAAAATAAAGTTTTGATACTCAAATAGAACTTTAGTAGTAATTTAAAATTAAATATGATATGATACTGATAATTTAAATTTAAATTTTAAACAGCACTTTTAATTTTGTTCATTTCTGTTTTAAGACTGTACTTGAAGAAATGCACTTGATGGCTTTGTATTTATTTTAAGATTAATCATCATCATCATTATCATCTTAAGCCGTTCGCCATCCACTACTGGATGAAGGCCTCTCAAATCTTCTTCCATTCCTGTCTGTCTTGAGCAATCTGCTTCCATTTGACTACACACATTCTTTTAAATTCATTAGCCTATACCATGTTCATTCTTCCAAAAGCACTTCATCCTAGTTTCATTCTTCGTTTTATTTCTTCCTTTTAACATCCAGTCATATTCACCAATTGTCCTAAGTATCAACTATTCTTACTATATCATTATCATTTTAAGCCGTTCACCATCCACTGCTGGATGAAGGCTTTTCAAATCTTCCTCCATTCCTGTCCGTCTTAAGCAATCTGTTTCGACCTGACTCCACACATCCTTCTTAATTCATCAGCCCATCGTCAATTTGGTCTGCCGTGCTTTTTTTCACATCCTCGGATTAAACTAAAATCAAAAATTAAAGTAGTGGTTATTTTCAGATGTTAAGTTGTTTAGTAACAGCTTTGTATGTACATACTTTATATATAATCTATAATGTTGTACTTTTTATTAATTAATTGGTTTGATAAAAAGTTTGTTTGCATTTTTTTTTTATACCTTTAGGCCAATAGCGACAAAAGTAGACTTGTCGGTATTCTGTCTTCAATTTGCATTTCTTCTGAAAATTATTTTAGTGTTGCAGTTGCAAGAGTGGAACGAGAAGACGTTTTGCATATAGTATTTTAAAACGGGGGAGAGGGTGGAAAAAAATAATGAAACAAGCAAAATATGCGCTCTTCACTGTTAGCGGGGTTCCCGGCGCACTTTATCTTTAACCTTCCCCGCTCTGGTTCATAAATTTCCCTTATTTATTCTAATGAGCGCCGAGTGAACCGACTTGGGAACGTAACGGTACACAACCAGGTGAACCAAATCCGCTCCATATAATTTCTGGAATAATTTTAAACACGATGTACTTAGTCTTATATGTATGTATGTACGTTGGCAAACTAGGAAACCTTTTTGTTTGATCAACTTTAACAATTACCATTTTTCTTTCATTTATAGTGACGCATTTAACTTTATACAACTATGCAAGCATGCTTAATATTACCATGACGACCGATAAACACTTGTAACGTTACGTCAACAGTCACAAGCAAACAGCCTCGGCAACCAAATTATTTGATCAATGTTTCAACTATTCATCTGAAAGCTCATTTGAAACACGACCATTACTATAAACAGTAGCGCAAGGGTATGCCTGTCTGGCTATCTGGGTAGTCGCGGAATGCTCGCACACACTCATAGCACGGGTAGCCCGAAACGCATGAATTTTTCAACTACCTACTACACTATAAACACTAGGTATGTATATAAATAATAACCACCCGATGACACTGTCAAATGGCAGTGACTTTTATATAATTAAGGCGAACGAAAATTGACCATTTATTGAATAAAAAAAAAAAAAAAGTTGAGAACTGCTCAAAGAAAATTTATATTGGAAAATTTCTTAGTAGCAGTTTTCTTAGTTTTGGTGTCTCAACATAAATTTTATCAACTCTTACCAATTTTAAACCTTTTACAACACATTTTATAACAGTATACTTCACAGTCGTGTCAATGTTAGCGGTTGTTGGGGTTAAGGCGTGGACAAAATTTAGCCAATCTTTAGAGACAGCAAATGTTGAAAAATCGATCATTATCAGAAAATGCGATCCTAAGCTCTTTGACGATTCAGTATGCGACCCGTCTTCGTACGTGCATAATGTCAATAACTTTTCCGGTGAAAAGAGACGAAAATGAGACGCTGTAAAGGGGAGTGTATTTATTTTTTTCGTGGCTAAAGTTTCGTCCCTCGTCTGATGCACCTCATCACCTCGAGGAGTTTCTGGCAATAAGTGGCCTTTGATGGTGCAACAGGGGTTGATGTCTAGGGGTGGGGTTTAGGGTCTGTGAGTGTGCCCGAGGCGAAGGGGATATTAATAAACATACCCATTTAAATAGAGCTGAGAAAGGAGAAACGGGAGGGGCTAGTTGAAGAAGGTAGCCGGTTCGGCCAACTTTGAGTATTCAAATCTAAAACTTTAACGTGCAAACCGCGGCGGGCCGCTTGAAAGCTCGGTGTAAAATATTAACGCGGTCGTTCTTTGGAGGACGCGAACCCTGGGGGTGCGTCTTCGGCCTTATCGCGTATTAAAATTAATTACCACTTTAATCGACTCGGCCCGGTGCTGTAAGGGTTAAGTGGACAAGCGCTCTTCCAACGTGAGAAAAGTTGACATAAGATAGTACGCAGGGACTTTGAGTTGATCCGTTCAAAGTTTCAAGCGAGACGCTTTATTGGCACTAGAAACACATCAGAAGTGACACAATTAAAAAAGCAACACGGAAAATGTGAAAAGTTTTAAGGTATATTTTTTAATAATTCTTTTATATATTGTGGTTCATTTTTAAATTTAGTAAATAATATGTAGGTAAATTGTAGATATTTTAGTAAATTGCGAAACAGAGTATTTTAAATATAAATAGATTAAATATTAATAAGAGATATGTATGTACATATGTATGAGTCGCCTAGTTCCAAATCCCGATAAGTCCACAATATATATAAAAAAACGAGGATAAAATATTTTCTGGTTCTAAGAATGTTTTCAAACGATGCCTTATACTTGAATTATTCCAAATACCGCCAAGTGCGCCGTAAAAAAATATTGAAAATCAGTGTTAGTTCCAAAAACTGACAATTGCACTATGGATAAAAGCTGATAAAAGCCATATTTAGAAACAAACAACGAGAGGTCCATGTTTCTAATCTCAATATTTTGTTTAATATCAACAAAATTAAGTTTAAATGAGTTTAAACGCCATCAAGCAAATAAGTCTGTAGCAGAAAAACTGCGTTTGCGAACAAGTGAGTTTTATGGACTTATCGGGATTTGGAACTAGGCGACTCATATGTTGAATGAATTACATTTGATGAATATAAGTGAAACGTTAAAAGTGTGCATGTTAGTATATGTAGATATATTTTTAAGAAAGATAAGAATTTATTATCAAATTATTTCGATAATTATTTAATAAGGGTGTATAACATATGTATGTACATAGTCATAATACTAGGGATACGAATTAAGAATAGGTAATAGTTAAGAATTTAAAATTAAGTTGATATAGAAGAAATATCTTGTACAGGGATGTTGTCGAATACAAAGGACTGCCAAAAGAAAAACTAAATTCATAGATTCCCGACAGCCTTAAAATTTTACCTTGTTGTTTGTAATTAGCTCGTCAAGCTTGTAAGCTTGTTAAGCTATTTTAATTAAATAAATAAAATACAAGTTATATAAGCAGTTCGATTTTGGGGAATGGAAGTCTCGGTTGTAGCCGCCGCACGATAGCGTGGTGCCAAAGACATTCTCACTGTGAGCTTATATCGATCAATGCGTTTAATCTATGTATGTACATATGTACATACATACATATGTGCCTTGAAAATTGACTACTGCGTGAAAGTTTACTAAAATGTTGATTCGTCCATATTTTATTGCCAAATAAAAGCTGCGTTGAATGTGCGAATATTTAACTCCCACCCTATACTGTCCATTATTCCTATGCTAACTCCTGTTATTGGATCAGAATCTTCTTGTTGTTAGACCTGTTGGTTAACTTTCAAAACAAACTCCAGCCGTGTTGGTGAATTTTGGGAAATGTTGATGTTGAGCCACAATTTGTTATTTCCTAAACAGCCATGTTTAAAGCCTGAGATACACAGAGTTAACGAGTGTCAACATTTTGACTTTGCAGTAAGTTTCCGGCTTAAGGGTGTGTGTATCCAGAAAAACTATGCAATTTAAGCAATGTTGCGATATTTCGCACATATTGGCCGATGGTCGAAGATGACGAGATTCCCCCTTCCTCCTTCACTATTAGCATATTCAATTTTGACTGGCGAATTTTCGCTTTTCGAGTCGCGGCACGTGCCCTTCCCTCCCCTGCCTCCAGTTAACCCTTAAAATGCAGATATAATAAATAGGCGGCTAGAGTTAAGCCGCTGGTGTTGCAGCCGCGGACAGGCCAACTCCTCATCCCCCTCGTCGAGGAACAAGGGAGGAAATTGCAAGTGGAGGAGATTTTCCACGTCATACATTTTTACGATCGACCGGAATTTACAGCGCCGTGAAAATACGGCGCCCGCCTGAATGCGAAATCGCTCATAATAAATTGCACGACGACTTTTGCACGTTCGTTTCACTTTTGCCGGCGGCGAAAATTCGGGTGCTTTTCATTTTTATCGTTGCGTTTATCCTTTCTTTCCCTTTTTTTACCCCTTTGATTCTTAATTTCTATGTCGGCAAGGTTGGCAAAGTTATTTTGGACGAGGCCCGTGTGATAGTATGATGGATGCTTTTCTAATTGAAATCGTAGATAATTTGTTAAAAAGCGATTATATGTGTTCTAGAGCAGGGATTTTCAAACTGTAGGTACCCACTACATACATAAATAAAATGGGTCGCGACAAACGGAAAAAATCATGACACCGGAATGGTCAGTTCCTCTATCATTGTTTAACATTGTCAATGAAGATATTTAAAAATAATTAAAGCTCGAGATATTATCACATTTCACTTCTCTATGACAAAGCTTTGATAACTATTTTCCAGTGTAGAAATTTGAAACAGTAAAGAAAAGGCTTTGGGAGCCGTGAATCAATAATAGAGTTAAACTTTGATCCTGAAGAGAAGGCTGAATTTCTGCACCTTATTATTTCATTTACACTGAAGCAATGAAATTTTTCATCATTTTGGATTAAGATTAAAGGAGAATTTCCACTTTTAAGTAAAAAAGCAATCTTTATACTAAGTACCTTTTACTTCAACTTATTTGTGTGAACTATGACATAGGATTCTCCACTTTATCTCAATTAAAAACAAAGTTTCTAATTGAAAACTAGTTTCATCCATAAATATGCATATATGTATCATGTGTCAATAGTAAATAAAGGAACATAATGGACAGAGTTTGTGTTTGATATACTATTATACATCCTGCACACTGGGTCGCAATACAAAATGCAGTTCTTGCAGTGGGTCGTAGTAAAAAAAGTTTGAAAAACCGATGACTTTTAACGGGTATTTGTTATTGACATATGTATGATTGGTTAACAATAACGATACTATGAGTCACGGGAGTAAAATAATAATTAAAATTATTAATGCGAGCAAAAGAAGAGTATTCCTGACAGGCAAACGGCCTAACTTGAGATTTTCTTTGATATAGCATGTGAAAAATATTATGATACTGATATGTATTTTTTGCAGATCAAATAATTTTCATGGGAAAATTGTATTTTTGCAAAATTTTAATATAAAGAATTGAGTTTTTTCTTGCATGCTGTGTCTATAGGTACTATAAATTTATAGAAGCTATAGAATCTAAAGCTTCTTCTTCTATTTCCTGTCATTTCAATTTTTTTCTTACTCTCTCTAGTTAATCTACCCTTAATATCTCCCTCTTTTTTAGCTATTATGTAAACGAAAACGTATCATAGCCTGAATTAAGTTGTCTCAATTTCTTATCCTTAACCTTAACACGTTCCGTCTATTTCTATATTTTTAACTCCCCTTGCTTTTTCTCAGAGCTCCTCTTATGTTTTCCCCTCCTACTAAGTAATTATATTAGCAGAAAAAGTATAGACTAAAGCTGCCAACAAATCACAAATAGATTCACCAGTGTCTGTTCATTGTTTAATACGAACAAACCTTTCGGTCGAATTCATCGAAGTTGAATCAATACAATGTATGTACATATATTTGAATGACGTGCAATATCCTCGAATGGACGATGAATAATAAAACGGCAGCGCAAATCCTCTGCGATTCGCAAAATAAATCAAACCGAATAGTAGAGTTAAACTTTGAAGCGGTTCAGAGTCTTATTCTAAGGAGTGCACACTACTTTAAAAGTTTTACGACCCTCCCTAAGGTATCGTACTATTGGATGATGTGTCATAATTCAGCGCACACAGAATCTAACCTAGCGTATGTCGCAGCGGATGAAACGGTTTTATTTTGAATTTACAGTCGACGCACGATAGCTTGATACACAAAACACAATGTCGTACGAAGTAATTCTACCAATAGGTACCCATATACTGCCGTCCTAAGTCCACTTAACGTAACTGACAAAAATTATGAAAATGAGTTAGATGTGTTTTAGGGGTTATGGGAGTGTATTCTTGCGATTTTTCATATCAAAATTAATGTATCTTCATCCAAAAGTGACTTTTTTAAGCTATTAAATCTAACGTATCTGCATGCGCAGAGAATCACAAATAACGTATCCAATATTTACTTCGGTCACTACCTTATCATGAAAGATTGAAAAGACTGAATTTCTCCACATTGGAGACGAGGAGATTTAAGAGTTGATTTAATTGAAGTATTCAAAATAATAAATAATAATTACATATTCATGTGAAATGACCAACCTCAATATGATTAATGAGAACCCTCATCTAAGAGGTCATACTCTTAGACTCCGAAAAGAAAAATCAAATAAGATTGTTAGAGATTCATTCTTTTCAAATAGAGTGGTTGAAGTTTGGAATAGTCATATGTATTATTATTATATTAACTAGCTTATTGCCCGTTGATAATCAACGCCCGCTGAATTTTTAATGGTTTTGATTTTTGGATCTGGGGGGTGGTAAGGGGCCGGCATAGCTTTTCGGGAGTCCTAAAAAGGTGCCGTAGGGGTAGAGGAGGGATCTGGGGGGTGGTGAGGGGCCGGCATAGCTTTTCGGGAGTGCTGAAAAGGTGCCGTAGGGGGGGGGGGGGGGTCTGTGGGGTGGTGAGGGGCCGGCATTGCTTTTCGGGAGTCCAAAGAAGGCGCCGCCGGGGTAGAAGGCGGCTCTGGGGTGGTGATGGGCCGGCATGGCTTTTAGTGAGTCAAAAAAAGGGGTGGTGAGGGGCCGGCATAGCTTTTCGGGAATGCTGAAAAGGTGCCGTAGGGGCAGGGGAGGGGTCTGTGGGGTGGTGAGGGGCCGGCATAGCTTTTCGGGAGTGCTGAAAAGTTGCCGTAGGGGTAGGGGGGGTCTGTGGGGTGGTGATGGTCCGGCATGGCTTTTAGTGAGTCCAAAAAAGGGGTGGTAAGGGGCCGATATAGCTTTTCGGGAGTGTTGAAAAGGTGCCGTAGGGGTAGGGGGGGTCTGTGGGGTGGTGAGGGGCCGGCAAAGCTTTTCGGGAGTGCAGAAAAGGTGCCGTAGGGGTAGGGGGGGGTCTGGCGGGGTGGTAAGGGGCCGGCATAGCTTTTCGGGAGTGCTGAAAAGGTGCCGTAGGGGTAGGGGGGGGTCTGTGGGGTGGTGAGGGGCCGGCATAGCTTTTCGGGAGTGCAGAAAAGGTGCCGTAGGGTAGGGGGGGTCTGTGGGGTGGTGAGGGGCCGGCATAGCGTTTCGGGAGTGCTGAAAAGGTGCCGTAGGGGTAGGGGGGGGTCTGTGGGGTGGTGAGGGGCCAGCATAGCTTTTCGGGAGTGCTGAAAAGTTGCCGTAGGGGTGGGGCGGGTCTGTGGGGTGGTGATGGGCCGGCATTGCTTTTTGGGAGTCCAAAAAAGGGGCCGCCGGGGTAGAAGGCGGCTCTGGGGTGGTGATGGGCCGGCATGGCTTTTAGTGAGTCAAAAAAAGGGGTGGTAAGGGGCCGGCATAGCTGTTCGGGAGTGCTGAAAAGGTGCCGTAGGGGTAGGGGGGGAGTCTGTTGGGTGGTGAGGAGCCAGCATAGCTTTTCGGGAGTGCAATAAAGGGGCCGCTGGGGCAAGAGGGGGGTCAGGGGGTGGTAAGGGGCCGGCATTGTTTTTCGGCAGTCCAAAAAGGGGGACGCCGGGGTAGGAGGGGCGTCTGGGGGGGTGGTTAGAGGGCCGGCATGGCTTTAGGTTGTATCAAAAGTTGAAAAAATCCAAAAAAACCGAAAAAAAAAAATTTCAAAAATATATTCATTGAAAAAAACTCGAAAAATCCTATAGTGACGTCATAGCGTTACGGGACACACACACAGACGGACGGACGGACGGACACACATTAAGCTCTTTATTAATATAACTAGCTTATTGCCCGTTGATAATCAACGCCCGCTGAATTTTTAATAGTTTGTATGTTTGGATCTGGGGGGTGGTAAGGGGCCGGCATAGCTTTTCGGGAGTGCAAAAAAGGGACCGCTGGGGCAGGAGGGTGGTCTGGGGGGTGGTAAGGGGCCCCCTACCCTTACGGCACCTTTTCAGCACTCCCGAAAAACTATACCGGCCCCTCACCACCCCCCCCCCAGACCCCCTCCACTCCCCTACGGAACCTTTTCTGCACTCCCGAAAAGCTATGCCGGCCCCCCTCACACCCCACAGACCCTCCCCTACCCCTACGGCACCTTTTCAGCACTCCCGAAAAGCTATGGCGGCCCCTCACCACCCCACAGCCCCCCCTACCCCTACGGCACCTTTTCAGCACTCCCGAAAAGCTATGCCGGCCCCTCACCACCCCACAGACCCCCCCTACCCCTACGGCACCTTTTCTGCACTCCCGAAAAGCTATGCCGGCCCCTTACCACCCCTTTTTTTGACTCACTAAAAGTCATGCCGGCCATCACCACCCCCCAGAGCCCCCCCTCCTACCCAGGCGGCTTTTCTGGACTCCCTAAAACAATTTCGGCCCCTTACCACCCCTCAGACCCCCTCCTACCCCTACGGCACCTTTTTAGGTCTCCCGAAAAGCTATGCCGGCCCCTCACCACCCCCCCCCAGACCCTCACCCCCCCCCTACGGCACCTTTTAGGACTCCCGAAAAGCTATGCCGGCCCCTCACCACCCCCCCAGACCCCTCCCCTACCCCTACGGCACCATTTTTGCACTCCCGAAAAGCTATGCCGGCCCCTTACCACCCCCCAGATCCAAAAATCAAAACCATTCAAAATTCAGCGGGCGTTGATTATCAACGGGCAATAAGCTAGTACATTAATAATGAATAATGAAGTGACGTAACTACTAAAAAGTTTTTTTTTTTTTTTTTTTTTAATTTTTCCTTAGAATTATCAAAACACAATAGAAAATAACCTCATGCACTAAAAAAAGTTTAAATAAATCAGTAATATATTTAGAATAAAACTTTCAAGTCCATTTATCACGATATTGTTGTTTTGTCAGTTACGTTAAGTGGGCTAGGACGGCAGTATACTCTTCTTACTCATATACTCCACTTGCGATCTCTTCTTGTTATACCAAGCATACATTTTTCAATGGGGGGGACAAATTTACCAAAAGGTAATCAAATCAAATACCTAAAATTTGAGTACTGCACGAACTCTCTTTTTACTTATCGGATAAAATATTGTGATGCAAAAATTAGACCTCGAGATTTTGACTGATTTGTATCAGGTATCATCCCCTAATCACGTTTTTATGATTTCTGGTTTGAGTTGTTTTTTTGGGTGTACGTACATTTTCCACGCTTATACAAATACTACCAATATTTCAAAAAACCGAAAGAAAAATAAGTTAAATGGAGAGTATTTTTAAAAGGGTCTGGAGTGAGCTTTTAATGGGTTTTAACATTCTCAAATGTACCCGACGAGCGCGAATCTGAGCTTTAAAATTGAAATTATTGTATGAAGAGGCTATTGAATAGTGATAGGTATATAACAACACCTATTTTGAACACTTGGTGTATTATTTGCGAACGAGACGCACTGCTGCATCTCGGCCATTTTTCTTTGGTTCAGCGCGCTCACGTCAGCCATATTGAAAGTGCACGCGGCCATCTTAAACAAATAGTTTATCGAGGAGGCTAGCACCTGACGTGTTCTTTAGCATTTTAGGCATGCTTGCAGCCGATTCGTTCTCGACTACTATGGATAGTTCCGTTTACGGGGTCGCACGTGCGCCACTAAATTACGACAGGGCTTTTGCGCTAGTCGGCCAGGTTTTTTTTTTTTTTTTAATAAAATAGCTTATACGATGATAACTTGCATGGCGAAAACTAAAATAATTAAACGAAGGTGTATGTTAGATTTCGATGGTTTGGTTTCGTAGGTTGGTGCAATTTTAAATTCATCAGACTTTGTAAAAACCGTCATTTTGCAATGTAAATGCCTAGACGCCACACGACGCCTTTCTTATTCATGCTGGCCGCTATACGGCGCCCTTTCGGCCGTTTAGCATTTTACTTAAAATATCGATATAAATTCTGGGCCACACTTTACATGACAAAGAGGCGAAGTGCAACCGCGAGATGCGCTGCAATTTTAACATTGCAGCGATGCAATTTCAACGCTGATGACACCAGACAGGTTGTTTCAAACGATAACGGTGAAATATTCGGGGTAAAGATATTATGTGCATCGTCTAAGTTGACTTTTAGATTTGGACTTTTTGGGACATTCGAAATTTTGTATACGTTTTCTATTCGGCAGAGGAATTATTTTGAATCGTTAAGATGCTTTTCGAATTACGATTATATTAAAAGGCAAATGGAATGATTTTTTGTTTTCGCTTTTAGGAAATTATATTTATTTAAAATACATACATGGGCAGGCGGCATGGCCGATCGATCTGTTATAATTTATACATACAATTTTTAATTATTATTTACATTTGAAGGATGACAAAAATTCAAACTTCAACCACTCTATTTGAAAACAATGAGTTTCTGATACTTTCGTTAGATTTGTTTATTAGGTGTCTCAGAGTGTGACCTCTGAGTTGATCGTTTTTATCGAAAGCGAGGAGGTTTTATATTGGACATTTATATTTATTATTTATTATTTTATACACTTCTATTAGATCGCCCCTCAATCTTCTCGTCTCCAAAGAGGTGAGACTTATTCTCTTCAACCTTTCGTTATAAGGTAGTGATCGAAGCTCAGATGGCATTCTTGTAGGTAATCCTTCTTTGAACCCTTTCACAACATACAATGTTCGGGTTCCAAACATTTACAGAAAATTTTTTAGATTTTAGAAAATTTTAAGTAGACTTTTTTCACAAATATCGACGAAAAAAGGCGTCAATCGAAAACTGAATTAAAGCCATGATGTACTCAACCTAACATCGCTAAAAGAAGACTTTTTTCACATATATCGACGAAAAAATGCGTCAATCGAAAACTGAATTAAAGCCATGATGTACTCAACCTAACATCGCTAAAAGAAGACTTTTTTCACAAATATCGACGAAAAAATGCGTCAATCCGAAACTAAATTCAAGCCATCCTATACCTAACCTAACTTCGCTAAAAGTAGACTTTTTTCACAAATATCGACGAAAAAATGCGTCAATCGAAAACTGAAATCAAGCTATCCTGTACCCAACCTAACTTCGCGGAAAGTAGACTTTTTTCACATATATCGACGAAAAAATGCGTCAATCGAAAACTGTATTCAAGCCATCCTATACCCAACCTAACATCGCTAAAAGAAGACTTTTTTAAAAAATATCGACGAAAAAATGCGTCAATCGAAAACTGAATTAAAGCCATGATGTACTCAACCTAACATCGCTAAAAGTAGACTTTTTTCACAAATATCGACGAAAAAATGCGTCAATCGAAAACTGAATTCAAGCCATACTGTACCTAAAGTAACTTCGCTAAAAGTAGACTTTTTTCACAAATATCGACGAAAAAAGGCGTCAATCGAAAACTGAAATCAAGCCATCCTGTACCCAACCTAACATCGCTAAAAGAAGACTTTTTTCACATACATCGACGAAAAAATGCGTCAATCGAAAACTGAATTCAAGCCTCATGTACCCAACCTAACATCGCTAAAAGAAGACTTTTTTCAAAAATATCGACGAAAAAAATGCGTCAATCGGAAACTAAATTCAAGCCTCATGTACCCAACCTAACATCGCTCGACGAAAAAAAGTAGAGCTTTTTTCACAAATATCGACGAAAAAATGCGTCAATCGAAAACTGAATTAAAGCCATGATGTACTCAACCTAACATCGCTAAAAGAAGACTTTTTTCACATATATCGACGAAAAAATGCGTCAATCGAAAACTGAATTAAAGCCATGATGTACTCAACCTAACATCGCTAAAAGAAGACTTTTTTCACAAATATCGACGAAAAAATGCGTCAATCGGAAACTAAATTAAAGCCATCCTATACCTAACCTAACTTCGCTAAAAGTAGACTTTTTTCACAAATATCGACGAAAAATGCGTCAATCGAAAACTGAAATCAAGCTATCCTGTACCCAACCTAACTTCGCGGAAAGTAGACTTTTTTCACATATATCGACGAAAAAATGCGTCAATCGAAAACTGTATTCAAGCCATCCTATACCCAACCTAACATCGCTAAAAGAAGACTTTTTTCAAAAATATCGACGAAAAAATGCGTCAATCGAAAACTGAATTAAAGCCATGATGTACTCAACCTAACATCGCTAAAAGTAGACTTTTTTCACAAATATCGACGAAAAAATGCGTCAATCGAAAACTGAATTCAAGCCATACTGTACCTAAAGTAACTTCGCTAAAAGTAGACTTTTTTCACAAATATCGACGAAAAAAGGCGTCAATCGAAAACTGAAATCAAGCCATCCTGTACCCAACCTAACATCGCTAAAAGAAGACTTTTTTCACATACATCGACGAAAAAATGCGTCAATCGAAAACTGAATTCAAGCCTCATGTACCCAACCTAACATCGCTAAAAGAAGACTTTTTTCAAAAATATCGACGAAAAAATGCGTCAATCGGAAACTAAATTCAAGCCTCATGTACCCAACCTAACATCGCTAAAAGTAGACTTTTTTCACAAATATCGACGAAAAAATGCGTCAATCGAAAACAGAATTAAAGCCATGATGTACTCAACCTAACATCGCTAAAAGAAGACTTTTTTCACATATATCGACGAAAAAATGCGTCAATCGAAAACTGAATTAAAGCCATGATGTACTCAACCTAACATCGCTAAAAGAAGACTTTTTTCACATATATCGACGAAAAATGCGTCAATCGAAAACTGAATTAAAGCCATGATGTACTCAACCTAACATCGCTAAAAGAAGACTTTTTTCACAAATATCGACGAAAAAATGCGTCAATCCGAAACTAAATTCAAAGCCATCCTATACCTCAACCTAACTTCGCTAAAAGTAGACTTTTTTTTTCACAAATATCGACGAAAAAATGCGTCAATCGAAAACTGAAATCAAGCTATCCTGTACCCAACCTAACTTCGCGGAAAGTAGACTTTTTTCACATATATCGACGAAAAAATGCGTCAATCGAAAACTGTATTCAAGCCATCCTATACCCAACCTAACATCGCTAAAAGAAGACTTTTTTCAAAAATATCGACGAAAAAATGCGTCAATCGAAAACTGAATTAAAGCCATGATGTACTCAACCTAACATCGCTAAAAGTAGACTTTTTTCACAAATATCGACGAAAAAATGCGTCAATCGAAAACTGAATTCAAGCCATACTGTACCTAAAGTAACTTCGCTAAAAGTAGACTTTTTTCACAAATATCGACGAAAAAAGGCGTCAATCGAAAACTGAAATCAAGCCATCCTGTACCCAACCTAACATCGCTAAAAGAAGACTTTTTTCATATACATCGACGAAAAAATGCGTCAATCGAAAACTGAATTCAAGCCTCATGTACCCAACCTAACATCGCTAAAGAAGACTTTTTTTCAAAATATCGACGAAAAAATGCGTCAATCGGAAACTAAATTCAAGCCTCATGTACCCAACCTAACATCGCTAAAAGTAGACTTTTTTCACAAATATCGACGAAAAAATGCGTCAATCGAAAACTGAATTAAAGCCATGATGTACTCAACCTAACATCGCTAAAAGAAGACTTTTTTCACATATATCGACGAAAAAATGCGTCAATCGAAAACTGAATTAAAGCCATGATGTACTCAACCTAACATCGCTAAAAGAAGACTTTTTTCACAAATATCGACGAAAAAATGCGTCAATCGAAAACTAAATTCAAGCCATCCTATACCTAACCTAACTTCGCTAAAAGTAGACTTTTTTCACAAATATCGACGAAAAAATGCGTCAATCGAAAACTGAAATCAAGCTATCCTGTACCCAACCTAACTTCGCGGAAAGTAGACTTTTTTCACATATATCGACGAAAAAATGCGTCAATCGAAAACTGAATTCAAGCCATCCTATACCCAACCTAACATCGCTAAAAGAAGACTTTTTTCAAAAATATCGACGAAAAAATGCGTCAATCGAAAACTGAATTAAAGCCATGATGTACTCAACCTAACATCGCTAAAAGTAGACTTTTTTCACAAATATCGACAAAAAATGCGTCAATCGAAAACTGAATTAAAGCCATGATGTACCTCAACCTAACATCGCTAAAAGTAGACTTTTTTTCACAAATATCGACGAAAAAAATGCGTCAATCGAAAACTGAAATCAAGCCATCCTGTACCCAACCTAACATCGCTAAAAAGAAGACTTTTTCACAAATATCGACGAAAAATGCGTCAATCGAAAACGAAATTCAAGCCATCCTGTACCCAACCTAACATCGCTAAAAAGACTTTTTTTCACAAATATCGAAAAAAAATGCGTCAATCGAAAACTGAATTCAAGCCATCCTGTACCCAACCTAACATCGCTAAAAGTAGACTTTTTTTCACAAATATCGACGAAAAATGCGTCAATCGAAAACTGAATTCAAGCCATGATGTACCAACCTAACATCGCTAAAAGTAGACTTTTTTCACAATATCGACGAAAAAAATGCGTCGCCATGATGTACTCAACCTAACATCGCTAAAAGAAGACTTTTTTCACAAATATCGACGAAAAAATGCGTCAATCGAAAACTGAATTAAAGCCATGATGTACCCAACCTAACATCGCTAAAAGAAGACTTTTTTCACAAATATCGACGAAAAAATGCGTCAATCGAAAACTGAATTAAAGCCATCCTGTACCCAACCTAACTTCGCTAAAAGTAGACTTTTTTCACAAATATCGACGAAAAAAATGCGTCAATCGAAAACTGAAAAGCCATATCCTGTACCCAACCTAACATCGCTAAAAGTAGACTTTTTTCACAAATATCGACGAAAAAATGCGTCAATCGAAAACTGAATTCAAGCCATCATGTACCCAACCTAACATCGCTAAAAGAAGACTTTTTTCAAAAATATCGACGAAAAAATGCGTCAATCGAAAACTGAATTAAAGCCATGATGTACTCAACCTAACATCGAAAAAACTTTTTTTTTTCACAAATATCGACGAGAAAATGCGTCAATCGAAAACTGAATTCAAAAGCCATCCTGTACCCAACCTAACATCGCTAAAAGTAGACTTTTTTCACAAATATCGACGAAAAAATGCGTCAATCGAAAACTGAATTAAAGCCATCCTGTACCCAACCTAACATCGCTAAAAGAAGACTTTTTTCACAAATATCGACAAAAAAATGCGTCAATCGAAAACTGAATTAAAGCCATGATGTACCTCAACCTAACATCGCTAAAGAAGACTTTTTTCACAAATATCGACGAAAAAATGCGTCAATCGAAAACTGAATTAAAGCCATCCTGTACCTAACCTAACATCGCTAAAAGTAGACTTTTTTCACAAATATCGACGAAAAAATGCGTCAATCGAAAACTGAATTCAAGCCATCCTGTACCCAACCTAACTTCGCTAAAAGTAGACTTTTTTCACAAATATCGACGAAAAAATGCGTCAATCGAAAACTGAAATTCAAGCCATCCTGTACCCAACCTAACATCGCTAAAGAAGACTTTTTTTTTTTCACAAATATCGACGAAAAAAAAATGCGTCAATCGAAAACTGAATTAAAGCCATGATGTACCCAACCTAACATCGCTAAAAGAAGACTTTTTTTCAAAAATATCGACGAAAAAATGCGTCAATCGAAAACTAAATTCAAGCCATCATGTACCCAACCTAACATCGCTAAAAGTAGACTTTTTTCACAAATATCGACGAAAAAAATGCGTCAATCGAAAACTGAATTAAAGCCATGATGTACCAACCTAACATCGCTAAAAGAAGACTTTTTTCACATATATCGACGAAAAAATGCGTCAATCGAAAACTGAATTCAAGCCATCCTGTACCCAACCTAACTTCGCTAAAAGTAGACTTTTTTCACATATATCGACGAAAAAATGCGTCAATCGAAAACTGAATTAAAGCCATGATGTACCCAACCTAACATCGCTAAAAGAAGACTTTTTTCACATATATCGACGAAAAAATGCGTCAATCGAAAACTGAATTAAAGCCATGATGTACCCAACCTAACATCGCTAAAAGAAGACTTTTTTCACAAATATCGACGAAAAAATGCGTCAATCGAAAACTGAATTCAAGCCATATGTACCCAACCTAACATCGCTAAAAGAAGACTTTTTTCACAAATATCGACGAAAAATGCGTCAATCAATCGAAAACTGAATTAAAGCCATCCTGTACCCAACCTAACATCGCTAAAAGTAGACTTTTTTTCACAAATATCGACGAAAAAATGCGTCAATCGAAAACTGAATTCAAGCCATCCTGTACCTAACCTAACATCGCTAAAAGTAGACTTTTTTCACAAATATCGACGAAAAAATGCGTCAATCGAAAACTGAAATTCAAGCCATCCTGTACCCAACCTAACTTCGCTAAAAGTAGACTTTTTTTTCACATATATCGACGAAAAATGCGTCAATCGAAAACTGAATTCAAGCCATCCTGTACCCAACCTAAATAAAAGAAGACTTTTTTTCAAAATATCGACGAAAAAAATGCGTCAATCGAAAACTGAATTAAAGCCATACCCAACCTAACATCGCTAAAAAGAAGACTTTTTCAAAAATATCGACGAAAAATGCGTCAATCGAAAACTGAAAAGCCATGATGTACTCAACCTAACATCGCTAAAAGTTTTTTCACAAATATCGACGAAAAAATGCGTCAATCGAAAACTGAATTAAAGCCATAAAGTATGTAAAGTAGACTTTTTTCAACCAAATATCGCTAAAAGAAGACTTTTTTCACAAATATCGACGAAAAATGCGTCAATCGAAAACTGAATTCGACGAAAAAGCCATCAATGAAACTCAACCTAACATCGCTAAAAGAAGACTTTTTCAAAAAATATCGACGAAAAATGCGTCAATCGAAAACTAAAAAATCATGTACCCAACCTAACATCGCTAAAAGTAGACTTTTTTTCACAAATATCGACGAAAAATGCGTCAATCGAAAACTGAATTAAAGCCATGATGTACCCAACCTAACATCGCTAAAAGAAGACTTTTTTTCACAAATATCGACGAAAAAAATCGAAAACGAATTAAAGCCATGATGTACTCAACCTAACATCGCTAAAAGAAACTTTTTTCACATATATCGACGAAAATGCGTCAATCGAAACTGAATTAAACCCAACCTAACATCGCTAAAAAAGACTTTTTTTCACAAATATCGACGAAAAAATGCGTCAATCGAAAACTAAATTCAAGCCATCCTATACCTAACCTAACATCGCTAAAAGTAGACTTTTTTTTCACAAATATCGACGAAAAAAATGCGTCAATCGAAAACTATCGACTGTACCCAACCTAAAAAAGTAGACGTCATATCGACGAAAAATGCGTCAATCGAAAACTGTATTCAAGCCATGATGTACCCAACCTAACATCGCTAAAAGAAGACTTTTTTTCGACGAAAAAAATGCGTCGACGAAAAAATTGCCGTCAATCATCGCTAAAAGTAACTTTTTTCACAAATATCGACGAAAAAATGCGTCAATCGAAAATGAATTCGACGTACCTAAAAAAGCCAATCGAAAACTGTCAAGCCATCCTGTACCAACCTAACATCGCTAAAAGAAGACTTTTTTCACATATATCGACGAAAAAAATGCGTCAATCGAAAACTGAATTCAAGCCCTCATGTACCCAACCTAACATCGCTAAAAGAAGACTTTTTTTCAAAAATATCGACGAAAAAATGCGTCAATCGGAAACTAAATTCAAGCCTCATGTACCCAACCTAACATCGCTAAAAGTAGACTTTTTTCACAAATATCGACGAAAAAATGCGTCAATCGAAAACTGAATTAAAGCCATGATGTACTCAACCTAACATCGCTAAAAGAAGACTTTTTTCACATATATCGACGAAAAAATGCGTCAATCGAAAACTGAATTAAAGCCATGATGTACTCAACCTAACATCGCTAAAAGAAGACTTTTTTCACAAATATCGACGAAAAAATGCGTCAATCGGAAACTAAATTCAAGCCATCCTGTACCTAACCTAACTTCGCTAAAAGTAGACTTTTTTCACAAATATCGACGAAAAAATGCGTCAATCGAAAACTGAAATCAAGCTATCCTGTACCCAACCTAACTTCGCGGAAAGTAGACTTTTTTCACATATATCGACGAAAAAATGCGTCAATCGAAAACTGTATTCAAGCCATCCTATACCCAACCTAACATCGCTAAAAGAAGACTTTTTTAAAAAATATCGACGAAAAAATGCGTCAATCGGAAACTAAATTCAAGCCACCCTATACCTAATCTAACTTCGCATACCTATTAAAAATAAATCAATAAACTATTTACTATAAAGATATGTACTTTAATAAATGTAACAACTATAAAGTAGAAAACTAGTTAAAAAATAAATAGAAATTGTGAAGGAATTTGACCTTTTTTCTTGTATAAAATATCACGATCAGGTCAAAAATTTTAAATTTTTTAATTAATTTTTAAAAATCAAGTCAATTTTTTCCTTGGGCCGGATGAAAATCTCTCGTGGGCCGTAGGCTGGTGACCGCTGCACTAACCCATCGATTTATACAAATGAATAACACTTTATATGCCTATAAAGAAATTACTCAATTTTATTGAAAAATTTTATCGACAGCTTTGTATCATACAGTTTCAATGACATTAAAATTCAGTGGTTTTTCCTGTGTGAAATAAATTATCCGACATACCGTATGGCATGTTATGCTTACAACTGTTGCGTATTTGGTATCTCACATTAAGAATGCTCGTACAGTTTGTATAACATTTCGTGTTTTAGGGGTTTGTGTCGTTTGTACACGTGTTATACATACATAGATAAGTTCAAACTGAATTGATAGGACAACCACTATCTAAATCTAAGTTGAATTCGTGCACGGCAAGCAGGTGACGCCGAAGCTCTACGTTCGAGCAAATTTCAAGCAAACTTTTGGCTGAAAGCGGTTCGTGAATAACTAAACTGCATTTACGACGAAACCGCAACTTCAGATTCTTGACCGGGACGCGTACGCGGCTTGGCAAACCCTTTGGGGTATGTCTCGGGTATTTATGTCACGCCAAAACATGCTCGAGGTATAGTTTCGATCGATAGGTACATACATACATACATATGTATATGCATTGTAGATACCCATCGGTGAGGTTAACGATTGTTGAATCTGAAATGATTCCGGGAAGTTCAACATTGAGATACGGAAACTATCCCAGTACAAAGAGTTGGGCGAAAGTTGCTTCGGAAAATTCAGTGATAAATTGTGCACGACTGCAAACAGCCAGCGAAGTGTTTATTAGCGATTTCACCTGGAAAACTTAATCTTCGCTAGTCCGAGTTCATTGCATGAATATATTCCGGTTTAAGTTTGATTGTTCCGTATTAAAGTTTTAGCGCTTAAGAGCTTATTTTGTAAGTTTATCGATCGGTTCAAATTCTCGAATTTTCTTCTGGTTCCAAAGAAACTTTTTTCCTAAATGATTTTATTCAGAATTTTCAAGACACCGTAGCATAAATCTTTAAGCATATAAATACAGACACAAGAAGCTCTAATTTACAATCACAACTTGTTGACTTCATTTAGTCAAGGTCTACAAAATAAAAAATTTCGAGGTCGAATTTTCGTACGATCATAATATTTTATCATACTGCGTACATATCTATGTATATCAGCGGTCGGGAACCGGCGGCTCCGGAGCCGCATGCGGCTCTCTGTATGAACACTTGCGGCTCTCACCGTCATCCAACGTTATGCGTGAAACACAAAACGTTGACAGACAATTTACACAAAATCAAAATTAATCCATTTGCATAACTTCATGGCTATAAAAAGCTTTAAGATCGTTTTTTAGATTAAACTTTATAATACTTTTTAGTAATAAACTGTCGAACGTTAAGAAATATCTTGAAATCCATTTCATTTGAATATATAATTCGAAAATAATATGTTGCGGCTTCTAAGCCCAATTTTGTAAGGTTTTCCCTAATTTGGCTCTTTGTTTCCCGACCACTGATCTATTTATGTATGTACATATTTGGAAAAAGTAAAAATTATAAGAAGAAGTCAAATGTGTCAAAAATGTGTATTTATTTAGACTTATAATTGAGTCGCCTAGTTCCAAATCCCGATAAATCCACAATATATAAAAAACGAGGATAAAATATTTTCTAGTTTAAAGAATGTTTTCAAACGATGCCTTATACTTGAATTATTCCAAATACCGCCAAGTGCGCCGTAAAAAAATATTGAAAATCAGTGTTAGTTCCAAAAACTGACAATTGCACTATGGATAAAAGCTGATAATAGCCATATTTAGAAACACACAACGATAAGTCCATGTTTCTAATCTCAATATTTTGTTTAATATCAACAAAATTAAGTTTAAATGAGTTTAAACACCATCAAGCAAATAAGTCTGTAGCAGAAAAACCGCGTTTGCGAACAAGTGAGTTTTATGGACTTATCGGGATTTGGAACTAGGCGACTCAATTGTCAATTTTTATTATTCCATCAATGTTATATTGCTAATGACTAATTTATGATTTTTAAAGTAGTTTCCCGATTATGAAGTCGATCGTGTACAGTTTGAAAACAATACACCAAACATATTGATTCGTTTCGAAAAAAAAAAAAAAATAGCCAAAACATGTATCCGAACTACTAAACGACTCCTGTAAATTCTATTCTCGTACGCTCGAACTATATACATTCACAATTCAGCGCTGCTGAAACTTTTATATTGCGAGTCGCGTTGAATATTTCATCGCTTAAGTGTTCTTTCACCAGATCGGCGTAAATCACGCGTAGACAAACGCCCCGCCATAAATACAAAATCGCCAAACTTACAAAAACCAAAATTTAGCACCCCGACGGAGAAAAAGACACGGTCTTGGTCTTTTTTTTCTCTCTCCCGTCGACCCACTCGAGCAATCGTACCAGAGAGCGTAACGTTTGCTCGAGCGTTACGGAGAAAGAAAAAAAAGTTACGCACGTCGTCGCTAGTCGCGAGCTGATTAGGGTCAACTCTACCCAGCACACAATACGGTCGTGGTACATTTTTTTTTTACACCCTTCTTTACTCCCCATCGGTGCCCGAAACATAAAATTATAGGTGGGTGGCTGGCAGTTGTGGGGTTGACGCGTTTAACCTTTTCGACGCGCGTTTCATACGTGATAAAAAATACGGGCCGGCGAACACAATGAGGCCGTGAAAACTCGGCCGCGGGATAAATCTCGCGTTTGATCTACGGGGTTCTTCCCATATGTGCTGGAATTGAGGTGTATGAAAGAAGGGACCCGGGGCCCCCCTTTCACCGTCATTCCGGGGGCCCCTTTACGACTGTTTTACTTTCAAGGGAGACGTGACCGTGCTGGAGGTCGCCAAAGGTAATTTTCGATAAATCGCACGTTGTACATACATATGTATGTACCTGCATTGCCAAAATACGATAGTAATGCGAAGATTTCATGGAAATTTGTTATAGTCAGTATTCTGGTGGAGTTTGGGGGTGAAAAAAAAAAACAATTTAAAGATTGAGAATCGCTGAATTATGGTATGCGTATTTATTTGCTTGTACATATTGTATTTGCTTAGAGTTGTATGAAAGTGTTGATTTTTCTTTTAAAATTTACGTTGAAGGATATTGTATTGATATCGGATGCTAACCGAATGTTGTACGTTGACTTTCTCCTCGAATGTTTCGATTTACATGTAAGCTATGTAATGTCATTCTATGTATCAGGTATGTAATTCCGTTGATGAGATTTTGAATAGTTTTTCATCATTGATAATGTCGATAATGTTGATAAGTGTACATATACATATAAGATATATATCGCTATAGCCTAATTTGAGAAATAAAGTAAAACAAAAAATATGTATTTTCTCATAGTTTGCTGTTTTAATTTTTGATTTTTATTTGTGTAATTCAACTTTTGAATTTTGCAATATCGTGTAATTTTTATAATTGTTTGTAATTCACTTATTAGTTATTTATTAAAATGGCATTTAATTGTATCTGGCCGTGGTGACGATTTGGGGTAACCTGTTAGGTCATCACGGTATATTGTGAAAATAAAATAAAATACATATGTATATGTATGTATGTACATACATATACAAAAAATGAATTGGTATGAAATGCATTGTTAGATAAAACTGATAAGCAAACAGATATATAGAAAGGGAGATTAAAAGACAGACAGATAGGCGAACATATGTATGTACCTACATATAAATACATATATGTATAAACGGACGCAAAGAAAGGCAGAGAGAGAAACAAACAGACAGACTGATAAACAAACAAACTGAAATACTTCTATACATTATACATTATATGTATGTATATTATAAACATACTATTTACATACATATAAGTATATTATATTAATTATAGCCCAATTCAGTCTGTCTGTCCGTCTGCTGATAACGCTCGCCTAGGTAAAGGAAAAACACGAACGTCGCGAGTGGGATTTGAACCCGTGATCACCAGGTTGCGTGAGTTAGCGCTAACGCGTTCACCCAACACCAGTGATGGGAGGCCTCCTATAATTTGAAAATATTAATCCTTAGTAGGTTCGCGACTTGTTGTTAAATTGTTACGTAATCAATTACGTCAAACACGTCCGTTGATATTCGACGGGCTTACACTAGTTTACAACAAGCCTCTATCTGTCAAAGCTGGTTTGAGTTGACAACGCAATTTTATGGCGATACACCCATTCAATCAACGGTAGACTACAATTGTTTCACGCACTGTCAAACGGGCTATGGGCTGTCATTGTACAAACCATCGTGTACGGATGGCGGGATGGGGGTGGGGCTAGTTATTAATAATAATTATAAAGCTAAAGGGTTTCTCACTACATTGTAGGAAACGCATTTGATATCGCTCATTGATTTTGATTTATTTATTTATTTATTTATATAATACTGTAGCTTAAGCTAATCTATATATATATATATATAAATCAATGTCTGTCTGTCTATCTGTTTGTTTGTTTGTCTATCTCTTATAGGCTCCTAAACCACTCAACCGATCGCGATGAAACTTTCAGGACTTATTGTGATTATGCCGGGGATGGTTCCTTTGGAAAAAAATCGGGAAAAAACGGGAATGGGAACGGGAACGGGCCTGCTCACGCGTCAGATAACGTACTAGGAACGGGAACGGGAACGGGACCGGGACCGGGAACAGGATCGAGATCTGGAACAGGAACGGGATCGGGAACGGGCCTGCTCACGCGTCAGAAAACGTACGTCGCGAACGGGAACGGGAACGGGATCGGGCATTGCAACGCATGCCGGGTCAGCTAGTTAATTATAATCCTTAACTAAGCACCTGTACAGAGATGTTTTTTTAAGACTGCCAGGAATTTATCAATAGTTTTGGAACTTCTAACTAATTCCATCCGGCAGTCTATTATACTCCAATACACCTCTGTACAAGATGCTTCTCCTATTTTCTTCTATTTATT
Source organism: Parapsyche elsis (assembly GCA_022651745.1). Lineage (NCBI taxonomy): Eukaryota > Metazoa > Arthropoda > Insecta > Trichoptera > Hydropsychidae > Parapsyche > Parapsyche elsis. The sequence goes on from JAGVSN010000025.1 coordinate 473,796, forward strand.
TTAACATTTTTTATACTTGAAACTTGATATTTGAAAAGTTTGCGCGTATTTATGGCTATACGTGAAATAGTGCATTTGAATATGAGTAAAACGTAATTGAGCAAATCAAATAATGATATATGAGAATTTCGAAATTTCTGTGCGATAACTGACCTCATGTCAAGTCATAAAGTAGTGAGACTCACGTCCATTGGACAAATTGAGAGAACGAGTGATGTCGCTCGTCCGACAGGTCGAAATCCGTCTAGGGCTAAATAAAATATTTTCCCGGTCGTGAGAGGGTGGTTGTGAGGGTTGGTGGTTCTAGGGTTGGTCTCCGGGCCCCCACTTGACACAAATGTGATGTGATGGACCGTAAAAGGGACATTCAAAGTCTTGCTGCCGAAACATGGGCTCTTATATAAATATTATATTTTGCAGACATCACCTTCAACGGGCCCGTTGCAGAATCATAAACACGCACGTCCACAAAAACACACCTACAACTTTTCCACCCCAAAAAAAAAACTATTATTTCACTTGGCCGTTAGCAACGATCGAAAAGATTTTAATAGATTGCCACGGTCAAATTTTAAATAAAGTAAAATGAAAAGCACTAAGCTTTGCGCGTGATTTTTTTACTCTCCGTAAATAAAAAAAATATTGTCATCGCCCTCCTGACAACATTGGGCTAGTTTATATACAACTCATTTAATTTACACACGAGAAACGCAGAGTAATTATAACTTTGAGCAGCTTATGGTAAAAAAATGGTATTGTAAAATATTAGCTTTATTAATAACTAGACGGCGTATTCTCACCCCACCCCAAACATCCACGCGTGGTTTGTACAATAACAGCACAGCTCATAGCCCGTTTGACAGTGCGCGAAACAATTGTATAGTGTATATGTGGGTGTATGGATGTAAAGCGCATTGTCGATTTGAACCAGCTTTGACAGATGGCGCCTTGTTGCCAACACGCTTCTTTTTTGCTTGTTATGTTGGTAATGACAGCGTAAACGCACCGACCCAGACAAGTAGACGGACAGACAGATTTATGTATACTTAGTGTATGCCCGTTGGAGCGTTCTCATCACCCGTACTGAAAAATAATATTAAATTTAATAGTTTTTATATTTGTTGCATCGATGCAATCAAGCGCCATCTATGGCGCGTTATAATAACAACAACGTAACAATTTAGCCAAATCGCGAACCCTTTAAGAATAAATATTGGCCAATTATAACACGCCTCCGCTTGGAAGATAGTGTAAGTACAATTCCTCTCAGCCTGGTGATACTGGGTTCAAATCCCACTCGTTCTGGTTTTTTAATTAGATATTTACCTTAGTGAGCGTTATCAGCAGACAGACACACACACACACACAGACAGACGGCTTTCGACTATTATACATATATATAATTATATATACACATATATGTATGTATGTACATGGTATGCTTGATACATTATGATTGAAATTATTATTTTTTTAAACTACATACATATGTATGTATATTAATCAGAAAGTTTTATCAAAAAACTACCAACAACCACGCTAACCAATTAGTAAAAAGTCTCGGTGATTACGATAATGTGTCATTACCTTTCAGGTATAAACATAGGCTACCGAAACATAACTCCGATTATACATATGTATGTAGTGTCACTAGAATTAAGAATATAATGTATGTATCTGCATGCATACCATATGTATATGTATGTATGGTATGTGGTATTTAAAAAAAAATTGTGTATAGGTTTTTTCCTAATGTAAAAACAAACACTAACGATAAAGTAACATTATTTTCCTTATTATTACCAACACACATTTATTGTAAAATTTATAATGGCCACTTGACCAGGAACCATTAGAATACGCTTTTAGTAAATAAAAAGTGTTCTGACCATTATATTATGGATAAATAGTTTTTAACAATTAAATTACTTTTTCCAATTGCGTGATTCTAACTTCAGACAATCAAACCTAACCTAATCTTAGCCCAACAACCTAATGATCACAATTGAAATTACAATAACATATAAATAGAAAAATACCTATTTTCGGGTTTGTTTTATTTACATTTTGTATGAGTACCAAAATTCAAATCGAATCATTCGCTACGTGATCGCAAATTGCGACGCGCCTCCACTCGAACGGTCCCTTTTAAAATTCATTTTCCCGTACGAAAATATTGCCGTCACTCATTTGCGAACAGAAAAGAAAAATATGAACAGTGAACAAAGCGAAAAAAAAAAAAATGATTACGATTGCGTAATGGACTGAATAATAAAAGCGGATTGTGGGAGCGCTTATCTGCCGGCGGGACCGGCCATCACCGAAAACTGGGGTCCCATCTCGGAATTGGAAGAAAACAAACGGGTGGAGGAAAAATTAGGGGGTGGGAAAACTCTTCAGGCTTTTCCTGGACTTGGACAGGGGGTTTGAATGGTGTGGGTGGGAGTGAATTCCGAGACGTGAGGGAATTGATTGTAGTGGTCCCAGCACTCCAATCAACTAATTGGCGAGTCTGCGCACTCTTCGACACCCCTGGTGCACTGGTTGAGCGTCCCCGCATCTGCAGTATAACGTGCGAAATGTTGCATACATTATGCATGAACGGATTGCGTCCGATCGATTGGCGAAAACGGTGACATGCATCCAACCAATACCGAAAGATTGATTGGAAAATTTGATACCAACCCTAGCTTAGCATCATACAATCAAGTCAAACACAGCAAAATTACACCCTTGAGCTTTTTAAATCAATTTGATTTATTATATTACGAAGCACACCTTTGATTAAAATCTAGTTTGAAGTTAAGCAAATGTTAATACGTACTATGTGTGGTTAGTTTTAGCGTTTACGTTCATGGAGTTAGGTTAAACTGTTGTGTTTTTTTTGAATGGTCGTATCACGTTTGGTTCTGTGTTGTGTTTTGTGGAATTTAGCGTTGATAAAATCGACAAGTTCGACAGCCAAATGGTTGCACACGCCATTAGCCTAAATTGAATTCAATGAACGAATACTCGCTTTTAGTATCTACATACATACATATGTACGTAGTTTGTAGACAAATTTACATAATTTCAAAGCAGACACATGTGAACAGAACGTTCAAAGTGTTGCCGCTTGATGCATTTAAAGAGTTTGATATTCGCTGTAATAATAATAATAATAATGGCGTTCCTTTTAGAATTCGCATGTGATAGTGGAATGCAGCAGTTGCGAATTTGTGGCACGCGGGAAAAGTTCTGGTACATTTAACCTTTTTTGTTTTTTTTTAGCAATATCTACGTACATATGTATGTAGTTTGTAGCGCTTAGCTTAAAATCATTTTCCGCTCGAATTAGTACGTTTAGATAAAATTAAAAAATATTGAGATAGAAAACAAATCCTTATAAATGTGGTCAAAAAAAAAACTGGATAAATAAACGCCGAATAGCACGACTTGACTATTTTTGACTTTAAAACTCGCTAGATAATTAATTATAAGTATTTCAAAGCAAGCAATAAAAAATTACAATCAATAGGAAAAATATTTGACTATCGATTTCAATACTCATTTTGAGCACATCAATACTGTATTTTGAGTTATAGACCGCAAAAGCCAAAAAATGGATATTTTTTACATTTTTTAAATCGCGAATATCTCATAATATCTCAAAATCATTATCGGATTCGAATTCAGTGGGTCAAATTTAGTAAAGATTGACCAATCTCCGCTCTGGGTATTTTTTTTGTTGCTCAGTGTTATTAATAGTATGTTAAGTTCATTCTAAGAATTGGTTAAAGTAAAGGTTCAATATGAAAGTACATACGTATTGTAGAATGTACGCTTATGTATTCATATCGTAGTAATTAAAGTACAACTTCTTCGATAATTGTATACATTTAACTATTGAGATTTAAAATAAAAATACATTTATTGTATATAAAAAAGGAAAAACGCTTTATTTTTCGTGACATTTCGCAAAAAAAAAAAAAAGTTTTCCCCTTAAGCTCGCATACGCCTCGAGCAAACTCGAGCTCGTTTCGTATTCGGCACGCGCGCTCTCTTCGGGATTGATGGATACCTACTCCGCGGGAGAAGAGGCGTAGTGATACACCGATACTGAGTGGCGAAATCGATGGGTAATCGTCCGATAGATTTTCGTCATTACACCCTTTTTTTCCTTGCCCAATTTGGTGCGTTCGTCACAATTTAGACGTTTACTTTTCTACTTACATACTCGAAGCTATCTAAAAATACACACATCAACACCAACCTTGTAAATTATATTGTCAAGCATAATCATAGTATACTGCAGCTTTACTATTATCATCTGATCGATGTGAAGTGAAAAGTGACGTTTCGGATACTTGCATAGGTAGCCCCGAGGCTCTTTAGGTAATCCTCAGATTGATCTATTATCCGCTTACAGATATTGTATTACACGAGAAATCGTAATTTTGACATAGGCTATTTTGTAGACCTGTATATATATACATACACGAAGCCTTTAATCTTGCATTGTTTAGTTGAAGCTACAGTGAAGTGTGATGGGTAGGAGGATATATGTATACAGTAATTTTTATCATTACTCGCACTTTATACGGATCCTACCTAGCGTTATCGAATGTGCAATTAGGTTTAATTTAATTTATGTGTGAACTTCACTCGGATAACAACGAGAGGTTAAACTAAAATTTAATATAAATTTTGAACTGTTTACCTACGATGCGAACGTGCTCTTTAATTATGTACTACTCAAAACTATGTGAAATTTTCAATATTGGCACAGCGATAGCTCGTCAATACAAATATTAGTCATATTACATACATACTATGTGCATAAACTTTATGAACAATTCACCTGCAACAATCTATTGCTGAGCAACATATTTTGTATATTACGCCTGACACACAGAGGCAACAAGTGTCAACCCTTAACTTCGTGCTAGGTTTCTGAACTATGTATGTATGCATGTAGTTCTTGTTGTTATTAATATGTTTTGTTTAAAATTAGCTTAAACCAGTTTTAAAGTCTAATGTTTCAACATAAACAAAGTGTTTGGGTTTGAACGAGTTATACCATTTCAATCTATTGGTAGCTAGTGTCAACATCTAAGAAATGAATATGAATTTTTAAGTCTAGTTTTTATTTATTTATATATGTATATAAATAACAGGGAACGTAGGTGCGTTAGAATGGATAAGTAAATACCCTTCCAATGTATTTTATGTGTACTGTTCAGGGGTGGCAAGTAAATATTTTCCGGGGGTTCGAGTGTAACCCTTGAATTACATTTCGAGTACAACGTATATCCGGACGTCGAACAACGAAAATAAAAGCGTTTGTTTATTGTTCGGAATGATTTCGGTATGAGTGCCCCTGAAGGGAACGGCGAACGCCACGATAGGGGATGGGGGATAGTGAGAGGTTAGAGATGGGGGTTCGGTTTGGTTGTTGTGGAGCTGCGGGGTGGATTCGAGCTCGGGTCAGGATCACGTACAAAAAGATGGCAAAACGTTCTTTATAAATAAACCGGTGGGATTGGCGTCGATCCGGAGGCTTTCACGATCTCAAAATACTTTATGCAACCCCCACACCCGTCCACCGTTTCGTTCACCTCCGAAGCCGATATTTACGGGTTTGAGGAGCGAACGAGACGTGTAAACCTCGTTTAGGGCGGATGACGAGAATATGCGTCGTCGATAGCGCGCGACTGTCGCTGTCTCGCTCGCACTCACACGCCCGCCTATAGCTCTCGCTCGCACACCCCACCGGAGCGCATTTCTAGACGTTATTTTTTCATGCGTGCGTAGCTTTACTCCACGTATCTATGGGGTGGTTTTCTTCTCCCTCACCTGGACGGATGGTCGAGGTCCTCATTAGGACTAACGACGCCCGGACCTCCGTGACCCTTCGACTTCCTGTCAAATGTGGCGTGGGAGCCGCCTTAGCTCCTTCGATTTTATTTCCGTTTTCCTGCCCCAAGTCGGCCGCGATGTTCCGGCCAACAATATGTGACGCAGGCCGGGGGAAAGGAAAATTAAATGAATTCGGAGGAAAACGGTCAATAATTGGTCCACTACATACTCGTACTATCCCGCCGTGTGTATAGTACTACGGTCCTTTTTTACTTCCTATCGGAATATATGTAAGATAAAATATTTGTTCATTGAAATAATTTATTATAATAGAATATATGGTTTTGAAATAGTAGAACTCCACAATAGGAATAGAGGATTTCATTGTCCACATTCCCCGTACTTAAACATTGTTATGTGATATTTTAATATAGTTTTTATCTAAAATTTTGTATAAGCTATCAATGAATACAACCAATTAAAATTATGATATGTTTTATTTAATTTTGTATTCAATACAGTGATAAATTTTGTAATGAGTATACATAATATAATTCTATAATTCATTTTGCCATTCATTCGTGTTGTATTGAAAAAATACAATATAAATTTTTGAGAAATATTAACTTTATTTTTAATAAACCTACTGAATTATTTATGTTATGATTCTCTTCTGTCAAAATTAAAAATGATAAAATTAAGTAATAGAAGAATGATATTCAATGTAATTTTTTTATATAAAATATTAAACTCACTAATAGATAGTCCTATTTTTGTTCATTCGAATTTTCGCTTAAAGGTACCGGGTGCGTGTTAGCCGATCTCGTTTTTTATTGGATTGTGAAAATATTTCACGTAATAATTATTACCTTCATTCTCCCATCCTCAGAACGATTAGATATGGCAATAAACACCTTTTTTTCAATATTAATCTTTTGTCCCTAAGACAACGACTTATTATTTATTTTATTAACTCCACATACTTTATTTATTAGTTTTTTTCCCTTTGTGTTTTTTTCTAATTTAATATATCATGGATTTTAAATGCAAAAGCCTTAACAGGCGTATAATAAATGAATGATGTATATGTGTATGTACTATAAATTAGAGTTTTATCCGTTGACAATAAAATTATGTTTATTATTGTCATTTGATTAACTAATGAAAACAAATGAAGCCTATCAAATTTTTCTGGCGGACATGTAGACATACTTATAGCTTTTTATATACATACATTATAACTTGTACAACCTTTAAAATATGTTATTTAAATAATAATTATAGTTTCGGATACGTAGGTAGTAATGAATGAACACGAATTTAAAAGTTGTTTACACTACGTAAAGATTCATCCACACCGTGCAAATTGCAAATTAAACTATGCATATATCTGTAACTTTTTTTGTTTAATTTTGCAACCGTTCAGATTTGACGACGCAGTTTACGAGACGTTATGCAATAATTGCGCTTACGTATTTTTTTTTATATTTAACCGCTCGGATTATACTGCGGCGAGTTATGCACATCCTTAATGTCGGCCATTTGCTTTACGGCGGTCAATTTGTCCGACTTTACCCGGGGGAAATGAAACTTGGCCGTGCAAGCTCGAATTTACACGTGCGACTTTTGACGCAATCTACAATAGATATGTAGGTGCTTACAGTTGGCATTCTTTCTGCGTAAAATTGCGACTTGATTAATTATTATTGTCGGAGAGAGGAGCGTGTAATTTCCTCATTCCGAACGGGTGTAGCAAGAAAGAATTATCCCAGATATTCGCCGAAGGCTTTGTGCTTGTCCGCAACAATGCACGTGCACCAACAAAGGCTACAGCACGCGTCCGAACCTCGTCCTTTCAGCTCGGCTGAAACAAAAGGCGCCTGAAAAATGCGCCATCGTAAATACACCGGAATTGCTTGCACTTATTGTGAAATTTGTGATATGGCGTCGCGCATGCAAACGAATACGGTTTACACTTTAATTATTTATTATTATCACACTGTACACACCAGTGCTGTCCCAAACAAAGTTTATTTTAGATTTACTGATTGCTTCGAAGATTGCATTGAGCATGTTGTTGAACCATTGTAAAATCGGAAGATTATTATATGTATGTAGAACAGATTGAAAAAAGTTAAATAATTTGATGTGGATTAAGCATCCACATAAAATTGGCTGAAAGTTAGCGTAGGGTATATAATGTTAGGATAGGATATATTATGTTAAATTGGACTATATTTGGTTCGGTTAGGTTTGGTTATGTTTCTAAAACTAAGCATGTCTTATTGCTAAAGTTGCCTAATCCACAAATAATGAGTTGGGCGTGGTTATCTTAGGTTAGCTTAGGCTTAAATTGGATTAGGTCAGTTTAGGTTAGCGTAGAGTAGATTAGGTTAGGATAGGATATAAATAAGGTTAAATTGGACTAGATTTGGTTAGGTTAGGTTAGATTAAGTTTCCAAAACTAAGCATGGCTCATTGCCAAAGTTGCTTAATCCACAAATAATGAGTTGGGCGTGGTTATTTTAGGTTAATTTAGGCTTAAGTTATATAAGGTTAGTTTAGCGTAGTGACGATTAGGTTAGGATAGGATAGAAAAGGTTAATTTGGGCTAGGTTTGGTTTGGTTAAGTCATGTTAAGGTAACTAAAAAAAAAGATTTTTATCAACTAATCATATTTTTACATTGTTCTTCAGATTCCGATTATTATATATGTACATACAAAGTCTTCGTAGACTCACAACTTTGAGTCTAATTTAGACAAATAAAAACTTCGAGGTTGAATTTTCGCACGAATTTTTACCACATATGAGTTAGGCAACTTTGACTATGAGCTATTCACATTGTAAGTTGGTTTTTTACTGCTTTTATACAATGCATAAATATATAATATATACATATATGTAATAATGTACAATATATAAATATATTTATTTATTTTATATAATAATAGCTAATTAGCTAATTTAACTTACATCTATTACATATTTATAACAACTACATAAATCAATTACACGTTATACACTATACTTATACATAACTACTATCTCTCACAGAGGTGTCTCCTCACACTTTTCAAGAATGCATCTATTGTCTTAGAAGACTTGACGCACTCCGGGAGGGCATTATACATTAATACACCCCTGTGAAAAACACCACCAGCTGTCTTTGTTTTCCTTACTCTACCGACAACTAATTGGTTCTTATTTCTAGTAGAATAACTATGGATATCACTATTTCTAATGATATAATTCTTAAAATAATTTGGCAATAACTTATGATCTAACTTATAACAAAAGACAATGTGCTTAACTTTAAAAAAATTCTAATACTCACCCATCCCAATTCATCTAACATTAGGATGAGTTGGGATGGGTGACAATCTTATTTTACGTAGAGGTAGAGTTCTCTAAACATTAAACATTTATTATAATTTATATAGGTTTACATATATGTATATGTACATACATACATAGGTGTAAGTACATATATGAATCGAAGCCCGTGCGAATCCAAAGGTTTGACTGGTTTTAAGGGCTATTGATTTTAAACTGAATACGAAGGTGCTGAACTATGTAGGTGTTGTGCAGGTATGCGCGTGTTCATTCGTGTGTAATTGTGTAGTATGACAATTGTCCAATTTGGTGGACAGGATATGATGACGTTCGTTGTCATCACGGTCGTCTCGTCCTTTGACACCTCACAATGGTATCACAAGCCGCATTAATTCAGTTTACCAATTACGACTGGTGGTAATCACACAGAAGACGACGCGTGTGTGCAATTCAATGCAATTCGACGATCCCCCACCCTCCCTCCCCCCCTCAACCCCACAAGTGCATGGAAGGATGCAATGATGTAATTTTGCAACGATCGATCGACAATTTCAAACACTAAGCGTTTCTGTAATTTCCGGTGTGTACGGAATGAGCATCATTTACGTTTGCTTGATTGATTTATTGCTGTTGAAAATGTATATGTAGGTTTGTTCAAAAGATTTTAGCTTACGGACGAAATGTATGAAATAAAATGATTGTTTAACTGTTCGTTAATTTACTTGTTTGCCTGTCTGTGAAAAATCTTTACATATTGTAATGAAAACTTTGACGATTATACGCTAAAAGTTAGACTAGAAGGCTTTGTTTGCGTTAAAATTTGGCAACGTATCAGTCGACACGAAAAGAGGGCAAAAACACAGTCTCTCAAACTGTTAAATGTGCGAAAGCTCGCATAGACTGGTGCGCGTGAAGAAAAAGCTCACTCGTCGAGTGCGAGTGTGAGAATTTCTGCTATGGGAAAATCTACTAGAATTGAGTGATTAAAGTGAACCATTTCACTCGTTGGCTTTTATTAAACAATAAAAATGAAAAAGCTCGCAAATAACACTTGCGACCCTTTCTACAGCGCAGCGCAATGTGGAGCAATTCACATAATCAGCAAAAGCGAATCAGAGGCAGGGCTTCTCAATGTTTGATGTCTAAAACCGGCCCGAACATAATTAATACTATCGAATTTTAAAGCCTTACGTAATCAGCTCGTGTTAATCCCAATCGTTACGAGACTAATAAGCGGAATCTTATAATTGATTATTGTTATTATCGCGATAGTGATAATGTATCTGTAACCGAGCGAATGCTAATGATGTTATGACTTTGTTAAATCATATTATTATTAATATCAAACATTCTCTAGTACATGTTGTCGTATACTAACAAATATGTTTCCCAGGAGTATTTAGCGTATGTGTAATATTAATTGGATATGTTTTCGCAGGACGTGCGTTATTCCAGGTGTACCTTCATAAGTTTTGCATATCTTTGGTAGATTATTGTTATTTTAAACCTTTACAGTTCGATCACACTTTGTGAAATGCTAATTTACTATGGTTCAAAGTATCTTCTGCGATATTTATTTTTGGAATGTTTGTATAAATAATCCGGTTATTTGAAGCGTTTTGTATTTATGTGCGTATTTATCGCGGTTGTACGAAACGACAGGGTGAGTACTTCTTCAGGACTTGTTTCACCGAGACCGGAGTTTGATATTATTCTGATTCAACTCTCGAGGGACGCATTAGGGACGTAAATTTGTCTCAAAGATATTTTATTCGCAATATGAAAATTTTGCACGGAAATTTTTCATTCGTCCTGTCGAATCATTTGGGACGAACATTTTCAAAATATACATTATATACGAATGGATGGCGTTTAAATTGATTTATTTTCAAGACGCGGATAAATACTGATGGTATTGTTTCATCGTTCGTTTCGCTGTGTTTATTATAGTCGATTTAGCGACAGGGTACAATACGATTGACGGCCGCAGTACACGAGTATATTTAATGCATAGACACACAATGGAGAGACAGGCGAGAACAAATAATTGAATCACTTAAAAAAAAAAAAACAACAAACAGTGGAAGAAGTGGGGTGTGGAGGATGCGAAAAAGCGAAACAATGGGTCGTGTGTTTTTTGTTTGCACGTCCAAGAATGTTTACTAAGAAAATGGATTTCGCCCCGTGAAAATCTAATCAACATTTTTTCGGCTCGCAATAAAGCAAAACAGCGGGCGGGCACCAGACTCAGACCCAATTTTCCCCAATTCTACTCCCCTCCTTTCCCTTTTTCATCCCTCTCTTCCCTCTCTCGTCGAATTTGGAAGCTCCTGATGGACTCTCAGATTTGTACCATTATTCAATATATTATTCAAGACGTCACACGCAACAACCACACACACACACACACACACACACATCATACATACATATACATATTGATCGAATAAAGTTGCTTGACTGATTCTATAAAAATATATTTCTTAAAAAAAAAATAGTCATACGTAAGGTATAGTCTAGGGATTTATAAGATTTAAAAATGTATCGCTCTATCAAAAGCGAGATTACGACGTGCGCGGCTTATGTTATTGTTATGATGAAACTTTGTATGGATGTATGTATTAAAGATACTTTTAGCAGACAGGTCAAAACGCAAGGTTGATCTTAATTAAGTTGAAGTTTGTTGAACCCCTTCTCCTTCGCTTAGTTTATACATACATATGTATGTATAAATGTCTACAAAATATTGTATCAAACAAAAACAAAAAGGATTGCTAAATTGAGCCATACTGAGTAAAAATTGAAATACACAAGCATATAGGAAAATTTAAATAAAAAAAATGACATTTTATGTTTTGTATACGTTTAAGACATTGCAATACTAGCTTAAGTACTAGAATTATTATATTATATATATATAATAGCCCAATTCCGTCTGCTGATAACGCTCGCCTTGGTAAAGGAAAAACACGAACGTCGCGAGTGGGATTTGAACCCATGATCACCAGGTTAGGTGAGTTAGAGCTAAAGCGTTCAACCAACATCGGTGATAGGAGGCCTCCCATCATTTGAAAATATTAATCCTTAGTAGGTTCGCGACTTTGCTCAATTGTTACGTAATCAATTACGTCAAATACGTCCGTTGATGTTCAACGGGCTTACACTAGTATATATTATATATGTAGTGCCTAGCCGTTATATTTTAATTAAATTTGGTTTAGCTAAAGCGTTCAACCAACACCGGTGATAGGAGGCCTCCCATAATTTGAAAATATTAATCCTTAGTAGGTTAGCGACTTTGCTCAATTGTTACGTAATCAATTACGTCAAATACGTCCGTTGATATTCAAGACGCAAAACTCAAGACTTCAACTTTATATGAATAGGTAGATAAATTCGATTTGAAAATACATAAATATGTACATATATGAAAAATTAGAACTTGATCTGCGCTAGTGTTATCTGCCCTACACGTTATCAGTGGACATCGTCATTTTGTTGGGCTCGGTTGGGGTTAGTTATTCCACTGTTATGCTGGTCGAATCGAAAGCGATGCTCTTTGTCGGGCAATATTCGGTTTTAATTAAACGAAAGCCAAAATACCCACGGGTTCGTCCGACGCGGGCGTCCCGACGCTTTTCCCGACGTACCAGGAAAAACTTGTAGTTAAATCGCGGCTCATTTAATTAAAACTAGGGCGTTGGGAATGGGGAAGAGGAAAATAAGGGGGAAGCTTTGGCGGTGGCTTTGTTCCATCCGCAGACGAGCTTCGCGGATAAAAAGCACCTTAGAGTACAATTGCTCTCTGCCTCTCAAACTATTGTTCGCTAGAGGTTTTAGTATTGCAAAACCCCTCAACCTTAGATTGCCGGTAGTTACAGAAAAACCACTGAAACCGATTGATATCTAGATACATTTGAAAACAAGCGAATTTAAATTTGTATAAGGTAGACAGCCAAGATTTATATTACAACACGTACAGCTTTTAATTAAGATTTCTCGAATAATTGAGCCAAAAACAAATTTAGATTTAGTACAAAATTCTTATTATATCGGAAATTAAATGAGTATTAATTAAACTTTAAGCTTTGAGAGATTTAAGTTCAAATTTGAACCCCTCGCTATCTAAGCTCAAATAGAATTGATAATACACAGTGTGTAGATGTAAATTACAGTATTAACTTATCGATGTGAATTAATAATGAGTGAGCGAGATATATGTATATATTAGCGGTTTTTATACTAAAAAGTCGTAAATTTTCGAGACGATCATCAATATTGATTAGCTTGCACGTGACGAGGATCAAAAAATGCACTTAAGGACATCGAAGCTTTCGGTCTCAATGCTTTTGTTTTGGCATTAAGTTGAAACGGGCAGTTTGCAGGAAAGCTCCCCAGTATCAATGCCCCTTAGTATGTAGGTATGTACAGAATACACTCGTAAAAGGCTTTTGAGTGCAGCTAATCGGCAATTTATTCTGTCCGGGATGTGTATCCAAGTTTTACGTAATCTGTCGTAGATTTCGTATGCGGGACAGATTTTAGTGCTGTATTAAAAACGAGCCGATATTAAAAGATTCCCGCGTTGGCGTCTCGAATAAATTAAGTGCAGTGGGTCGTTATGTTCTTTGAGGATGCACTACGGTAGCATCTGGTGCATCCAGGTTGTCTCGTAAAGTCCTCCTGTCGACGGGTAATTGCCTTGCTCATTCGCGTGCCAGTCTTTTTGTTATTACGTTTTTTTTTGTTTTTTTTTTTGACTTTTTCGTCGGCCAATCTCGAGAAAGTTTATTTTTTAACGCGCTCACATGGTACGTCGTAAAATTCGCATACGAGAGGAGCTGAAAGCGTTTCATTTGTTCGCCGTATAATAAATGTCCTTTATGGGATATTATGAAGCGTGTGTAGTATTTTAAATGAATTTTTGTATTCAAGTACGTATTATATTATGATCGCATCAGAGGTGTTCGATTGAACGTCCCACGCTGACAAGGTAATATCAAAAGTATTTGCTTTAAATTGAGTCCTTGAAACAACTTGGATTAGTTTGCGTTTTATATGTAGGTACTAATTCCATTTTTCTTAATGTTATTCTCTAATCAATATTAGTCGAGATTGAAATTGTTTCTGCGAGTCAAAGGTTGTAGACCAGTGGTCGGGAAGCTTTTTCGAGCTAAGAGCCAAATTATTGAAAACCTATGCAAAATTGGTAAGTTTATTATCTTCATATATTGCTTTTTATATGTATTTATGTATATTCAAAATGAAATTAAATGTTATACTGTTATGAAATGGATAGCAGTATGAAATAAGCTATCTTCGTGATATTTTTTAATGTTCGATAGTTTATTACTAAAAAGTATTATTGAAAAACGATTTTATGCTTTTTATAGCCATGAAGTTACATATGTACATATATGTATGTAGAAAGAGGAATTATTTTGATTTTGTGTGAATTGCGTGTTGGATGACAGCGAGAGCCGTAGGTTTTCATACAAAGAGCCGCACGAGGCTCCGGAGCCGCCGATTCCCGACTTCGGTTGTAGACCAATACTTTGTATAAAATAAATTTACTTTTTCGCGATATAAATTAATTTACAAGGAATGGTCCAACGAAAACGTGACTTAAAACGAAAACATTTGAAATGAAAGTTCAATTAATTTTTATTAGCGAATATGAAATGAAAATTGTATAAATTAATATTTATTTTAAATATTTTTTTTATAAAATACGATATATTTTCATTAATTCAAAATTGAAAAAAATAATAAATTTTAACGACGTCATGAAAAATCTACCCATGTACATACATACGTGAATTTATTGAAACAACACTGTAAGCTTTCATATTCGTCTTACGTTCATTACAATAATACCGTTTTATATCATTATCAAAACAATATTTCCTTCTGTAAGCTAGCTTAAAAAAATACAAGAAATTATTATTAAAATAGTTAAATGTATAATTTTGATTTTGAATATACATAATACTTACATAGAACAAATATGATATTTTAAGTAGAGGGCGTAGGTTACGGTTTTTTTCATGCTGGAGTAGAATCGCTCAAGATATTGAATTGAATATAGTTTAATCAAAAGAAATAGCACAAAAAACATATTTTCATATTACTGAGAATCATCAGAATAGATAATGATCTATGTTGGTATGAGAAATACGGGTATGGGACACGACGGGGAAACTTTCTTCGAATGCAACCGCTTGGACAAGAGCCTCGGGGTGTTCTAGGACTTCTATTCAAAGGTCTCGTCCTTCCCCAAACCCTCGTGTAGGGGATGATTCTGAACGAGCGGAAAACACAGAGAGACTAAGCCATCTGATATCAGCTTATAGTTTAAAACTTGGCCGTTGTTCCGCATTGAGATTTCGTTTCTGATACGCGGGCCGTTTTCCCTTTGCAAATTTTCCGGTGTACGCTCTTCGCTTTAACCCCACCAGTGCCGCAATCTGTACATTGCAATTTTAATTCACCCACCCCTAACCCATCCACTCTTTCAGTGTCACAGAGCAATAATCGGAATTAATTAATTTGGGAAAGCGTTGCGCTCGAACGATCGTCAAAGTTATATTGCCGGTTTTGTCGATTGAGATAAAAAGGATTCAACAACGGCGGATGTTATTCAGCATTTTAATTATACTCTTTTGGATATAAAACGCCATTAAATTATGCCTATGTTTGTATATTATTCTCTGGTTTCGAGCTTAAATTGCATAAGTTTCAAAGTCTGCAATAATATCTGTAATTATATATTGCTATACGTGTCAATGCAGTTGTAAATCAAACAAAACTCTATAGGGGCTAGAAATAATCTGTATAACAATAAATAATAGTTTGTTCAATGAGAATATTGGATGGTTAAAATTGATTGGTTACACCAAACTTTCACTACAAAATTCAATGGTATGTTGAAGAGAATTCAGTCAATTATATGCATATACATATGTATGTATCACATTATCATTTTCAGCCGTTCACCATTCACTGCTGGATGAAGGCTTCTCTAATCCTCTTCCATTCCCGTCTGTCTTGAGCAATCTGCATCAACCTTGCTTTCTTTCACATCCTCTCAGATACCATTATAGTATTTCTCGCGTCCATCTGCCATTAATTCTTCTTTGCTATGTGTCCACTTCAACTTTTTCCCACGTTCAGCTGTATCTGCCACCTTGGTCATGCTTTTTACCCATGTACTCCTCTTGCGATCTCTTCTCGTTATACCGAGCATACATCTGTCCATGTTTCTCTGTGTGCACTGGATCTTGCGTAACATTCTTGAATTTAGCATCCACGTTTCACATATCTGGCACATAGCATCCACGTCATAACTGGCAGTACGCATTGGTCGTATGCCTACTTTTTAAGCATAGCGGAAAGCACCCCATCCTAGTCTCATTCTTCATTTTATTTCTTCTTCCTTACAATCAGTCATATTCAACAATTGTCCTAGGTATAAATAACTATAACTATCTCTACAATATGATTATCTACAGTGATATATTTCTGTAAAAGTACACACCTTGACATCACATCACACCTTGACATCTTTACATTATTAAACACGTTTAGTAAACGAGTTTAATAATGTAAAGTACGTTTTATACGTTACCGGTTTGATTTTATCCATTTGTTTTGATAGATTCAATCAACAAGTCAATTAACTCAATGCGAACTATTTATATAAATGATCGAACCGTTGATTGTATAATTTTATAAACGAGTTGAATAACATCTATCCCCGTTAAGGCGTACCTAATGATAGGACGTTGGAGATGGAGGGGGTCTAATGTTAATCCAATTGTTGAGTGCTTTAAGTTGCGTCTTAAAATAAATGGTCGGCAAATCCCCCATTCAATTAACCGAAAATCCCATTTGTTGTATTACCCCGGTATCGGCTAATTTTGATTGATGTAGTTCGGCAACTGTCTCCTCGGGGATCTTCACCAGCGCCGTGGAGATAATCTTGATTGAGGAGCAGCATCAACTATCCCTCTCGGAGATAAAATAAAGTAAAAAAAAAAAACACAAAATACAACATCCGATAGTCATAGATTAAATTTCGACGTAACGACAGAGTTGGACAGAGATCGACAAATTCGATTCGAAGAGATAACTCAGAAGGGAGTAAATGGTATTGCACGCGTCCCACCGGTTGAGGACGTCCGGAAACCGCACACGGAAGATTAGTGTGTCACTGGCGAGGAAGTTTTCTATTTCGGATCAGACAGGCTGACGGATAATGATTGATCTTGATATGCCCCATCTGTCCGAGACATTAATTCTCGTATATAGCGAAAAACTCATTCCACGTTTCGAATTATTTCGTACGAGAAAAATACATCAACGGTGGGTATTGTATAGTAGCTTCGAGGAAAAGATGAAGGAGCACACAAACATAACGGACATAAACGAAGTAATTTCGTGTCGTAATCCCATTTTCATACAAGTGAAATATTAATACGAGCGTAATAAATGCTCGGGATGAGCCGTAGTCGTAGTCGTTGTAGGAAAAGCGGCGAAACAAAAACCGGAAGTGCCGGATAATCAATTTTCACTTTGTCGATTCGCTCGTTGTTATTATTCTCTTGTGAATTTTTTATATCTTGAGTTACGTAAATTTTTAACCAAGCAAATATTTATTTCAAAAAATACGCATAAATAATCTATCTACGTATATAGTGTAGGTATACAACATTTTTTTTTAAATTTAGATCTCAGCATTGCTTGGTTGTCAAAATCGCTATGCTTAAAAAATAAGGCATACGACCAATGCGTACTGCCAACTATGACGTATGGATGTGAAACGTGGATGCTAAATTCAAGAATGTTACGCAAGATCCAGTGCACACAGAGAAGCATAGAAAGATGTATGCTCGGTATAACGAGAAGAGATCGTAAGAGGAGTACATGGGTAAAAAGCATGACCAAGGTAGCAGATAAAGCTTAACGTGTGAAAAAGTTGACACATAGCAAAGAAGAATGGATAGCAGATGGACGTGAGAAATACTGAATGGTATCTGAGAGGATGTGAAAGAAAGCAAGGTAGAACGAGTGGACGATGGGCTGATGAATTGAGAAGAATGTGTGGAGTCAACTGGATGCAGATTGTTCAAGACAGACAAGAATGGAAGAGGATTGGAGAAGCCTTCATTCAGCAGTGGATGGTGAACGGCTGAAAATGATGATGATTGCTTTTTTACAAACTAGCTTAATCTAAACCAAAAATTGAATTCTACTTTTATCATAAGCAAGAATAGAGTTCACAGTACAGTGAAAATAATTCTGCCAAGCTTAGTCAAACAGTATGAGAATATGTACATATATTTGGAAGCATAACAGAATTTATTTTCACAGAAATAAGATGAAACTATAGAAAATATATATAGTGTACTATTTAATGAGTGCGATTAACAACATTCGCGTACAAAAGAAGGCCTGACATCTAAGGTGCGTGACGTCACGCTATATAGGTCAATATCGTACTTATACGCCTACTTATCCGTAACAATGTAATAGACTCGCGTATATAAGCCTACATGGCGTGACGTCACGCACTCAAGTTGTCCGGTCTTATCATGAACGTGGATGTTGATGATTATCAACGCAGTCCACCATGGACATTCAGATACGTAGACTTGAGCTATTAATTAGAAATTTATATATTTATTTAATACTGTAGCTAAAGCTAAGTACAATCCTTAACTAAGCACCTGTACAAAGATGTTTTTTTAAGACTGCCAGGAATTTATCAATAGTTTTGGAACTTCTAATTCCATCCGGCGGTCTATTATATTTCAAAACACCTCTGTACAAGATGCTTCTATTTATTCTAACATTTTTTATAATTAAATTATTTTTCTTCTCCTCTCACAATAAATTTACTAAAATATGATAGTAACATATTATTATCTAACTTAAATATACATAAATACGAACATAAAAATCCTCAAAGTATCATTCATATTCGACCAATCTAATTCAATCATCATCTTTTTTATACTAGCATACCTATCCGCATTTAAAATACATAATAAAATAATAATACATAATAAATAATCCAATTAATATTCAATAATATAATAATTGTTTTCCCTGCATGGCGATCTGGATTTATATATGTAATGTCTTGCAGGACGTTTATGTAAATAAATAAATAATAAATACAATCAACTGTACTATATTTTATTTTATTGATACGTACACGTGCATATGTATATTATTGACATTCTCTGTTTAGAGGATTCGTACGTTTGGAACCGGCGCGTTCTACAATTCGATTCGCCTTAATCTGGAACGTCATCAATCAATCATAACGCTTTAGTGGCAAAGTTACAGATTTATGGTGTAGGATTTCAGACAATTATCGTCAAATCCCCATTTATACCCCACTACGTAGATTAGCGAAGGCAGTGTCTAATGATCGCATTCGAAACGTAGCCCGAGGCGTACACACCACACCGAAACCGAATTTTCCGAGTCGAAATTTTCCCGAACGTCGTCTCCGTTTTCCGACTAGTAAAAACTCGAGTGCGGCGCAATTTTCGCGCGAAATTATTCGGTGTAAAACGCAATCAGAAATCACATTACACAAAGTGAGTGAGCTCGGCCCCACAGCGGTCCGATAAATTAGCATTTGAATGCGCGAACCCGCCCCGCCACAATGGCGACGCTCGCTGAAAAATCGACGCCATTCAAAACGCACAAGGGGGACGAAAATGGCGGTTTGGTGTGAGGATTGGGGGTGAGGGTGGGTACATTAAAATATGTTTTCGTTTGAAAATAATCGTCGACGTCTGGCGGCGCGATTTCGACGGCCAAAAACAAAGAGCGCGAAACACAATAACCGGCGCGAAATAATGGAAGCGCTGTCCGATGTTCCCGTTTGCGCTTTTCGTCTGTGTGCTCGTCAGCGGTTCTCAAATGTGACGTGTGTCGATTTTGACGCCATTTTGTGTGCGGTGGTTGTGTATAAAGGCGCTCGCACACCTCTGCGAATTCGTATTCGCCTAGAGAAGAAAACGCACGAATAATCGCGCGTTTGAAATGATGGAGAGTTGTATCGCATTCGCTCAATTTCGATGACGTTTGTGTGAAAAGCTATTGGAGACGGTGAAAAAGTATCCCATCCTGTACGATCTGACTTGATAGGTTGTGTCAGAGTGACGGAAACCAGACGATTCTGTCAACAGTCAGCCGATCCTTGATGACACACCGTTATAAATTACACTCAACGATAAAAGTATTTAACTAATCATTCATATAAATATGCGGCCAATATTAGAGCTACGTCTTCATCTGAGGAGTCCATGTCAGAAATACAAACGTTCCGAAAGCGAGGTGACAGGTGGTATTTCGCTATTCGGCCGTTGAGTGTTGAATGGCGCTGCAGTCGTACCGGTGTGTGCGCTACAATTGATAGGCTTGCGAAATTCGTGCGATTTTCATACATGAATTTCGTGTAAAATTCGCAGAGGTGTGCGAGTGACTTATTATGGTCAAAGTCAAAAAGTGTCTATAGTATAATTAGGATCTTGTGGATTTGGATCAGATTCCCCTTTAGCTCGATTAAATTTAAATTTAATGTATAAAATGGTCGATTGGATTATTGTCGTGACAAATGTGCGCTCATAATTTAGATTGCCAAGTCAAATTGGTCTATGAATACAAAAAATTGAAGCAATTGAAGAATTCAAGGAAATAAAGTTGATTTAGTTTGTAAAATATACATTTTTTAGATTTAGGTATACGAGATTTATAAGACAGTTATGAATTATACACGTGAAATTTTCGTTGAATGGTAAAAATCAAATATTATTTAATGATTAAAATTTCCTTCAATTGTCCTTCCAGAACAATCCGCAATCATAGTTTGTTTCAACTAAAGTAAGTTTTCAAATTTCTCTCACGATTCATTCATTTTTAGAAAATGTAATGCTTTTAACGAAATTTCGAATTCTATCGATTCATTCTCTTTCAATCTTTTAACATTCAAAATACATACATACATATATACATACAAACACCTTTCCAATCCCTAATTCCACGTACACATAAAATTTCTCCCGAAATTTTCCACTCCCCATGTATTATTTTTCTACGTTTACATTTTTTTAAGTACTGATACATATGTTCTTAGACTATTCTGGTGTAAGACCCAATTTTTCTTGTACTTTATATATATACCGTATGTATGTATGTACATATATATAAAAAGCCTTTTATATACAGTATGTTTCTTAATTTTAACATTAATTTCAATAAAAATTCTATTCTATTTGTATATGTTATAGTTAAAGTGTTAAATCTCGTCAATGTATACACTCGCTAGTCAATGTATACATTAACTAAATGTTCTAGTTAAACCCACAACAATACATTCCACATTTACTTTAACTACACAATGTATGAATTAACTAGCAAGTGTATGTATGTATGTATAAAATCACCGACAAACGCTAGTAAAACGTAATTCATTTTATGGAATACTTACATATACATACATACATACATATATACATACTTATACTTAAATCACACATATTTTGATAAAAATATGTGTAGTTTAATCATTTAGCAGAGGTTATCAGCGGTCAATCTCGCCCGGGGTCTTATTCGTAAGATCAAACAAAGAAATAAATATGCATAAAGTTATACAATTTTAAATAAAATTTACGACTAGATATTGTCAGTTTGTAAAACTGTTGGTGCACCAAATAACAAAAACATGTCAAGTATGTATAACAAATTTCATCAAATCATAATATGTATAACAAATTTCGTCAATGAAGATTTTACTATGTCTGTATGGTTAATGTATGCATTGACTAGCAAATATGTCTATTCGTTCGAATTTTTGTCTGAATTTAAACGAAAAGTTCAAGCTCAACTACAATATTCTACAGGGCAATGAAGTAAAAGGGATGATGATGTGAGGATATTGTCAGGTAGAGTCAAAATGTTTTAGTTTATGAAACATCATTCAACGAGGAAAACTCTCGGTAATAATACTCGCAAACTGTCGTTAAACATTTTGGAAAAGCAGCAATGATTGATAATCCGAAAAAAAATTCACATACACGCTAAACGTGCAACTTGCAGTTTGCGTCGCGACTTTGCGCTAAATTTGGCGTAAACTACTGCGGTCGGTGATGTAGTGTTGCCAGCAACAATGGGACGATATTCCATGTTTCGCAATAATATAATATCGTTTCGGGCATTAATCTTGTATTACCAACCACTACCCCCCAAGACCCCCCCCCCGCACCCCACCCACAGAACCACGCTTAAAGTGGCCGCTCTCGGTTAGCGAGGCTGCAGATTTATTGGCGAGGCTCGAACCTGAGTTGGCAACACTTCGCATTTATCATTTGCTAGCGAAAGGTAAGGCCAGGCCTCGAGGCCACCCATTGCTCGTTCGCGGCTCTCAAATGGCGATTGTCGATTTTACAAAAGAACCATGTTCCCATCCTTTCCCCTTTCTTCCACCCCTTCTCATCCGCAAAGGGAAGTTTATGGCCCGCTACCCCATTTTCCGCTCATTCGTACCCTTCGTTTCTGCCTAGTTACGGTATTATGTACTGTCGAGTGCTCATTTCATACATTGTAGTCTTTACTGCTTGCTTACAATACAACTAGGCCGGGGTTGCCGAATCTCGCCATTTCGTTCTCGTTCTCGTGGATATCTTGAAATCTCTGGCAATACGACTATAAATAGTTTTGCCTACTCTCATAATCAGAAATTCAATATTTATTATATAAAGCAGTATGTATGTATGATTCTATATCACGTAAAACTATGAGTATATTATGTTAAAAATAAAAACACTACAGAGTTTTACCAACCTTTATTTATTTTTATCAATAATTAACTGTTATGCCGGCACTTCGCATTCGGCGAGCGCTGACGAGCAATCGCGAGCGTCCATGTGTAGGAGGTCGCTAGCGCATGTTCGCGTTTAGGTCAACGCACTGAAAGAATGCTACAATGCTAAAATGCGAACAAAGCAAGATGACGGACGTCACCTAAGGCCAACGGTTGGCGAACATTCGCGCGAATGTGAAGCGCCGGCATTACAATAAACCGAGAAAATGGCTCTTGAGAACAGCGTTTATTTATAATAAACTAGCTGACCCGGCATGCGTTGCAATGCCCGATACAGTTCCGTTCCCGTTCCCGTTCCCGATCCCGTTCCCGTTCCTAGTACGTTATCTGACGCGTGAGCAGGCCCGTTCCCGTTTCTGTTACCGTTTTATCCAGATTTTTTTTCACAGGAACCATCCCCGGCACGATCACAATAAGTACTGAAAGTTTCATCGCGATCGGTTGAGTGGTTTAGGAGCCTATAAGAAACAAACAAACAGACAAACAGACAGACAGACATTCATTTATATATATATATATATGTAGATCAACGGTTAAAGTTCTGATTAAAGTGAAATGCTGTAATGGAGCGTCATTATACGTTTTCGTCAATTGGAATCAATTTTTGTATGTAGTATGAATGTAGGTATACAAAATTTTTACTTACAAAGGAAATTACACGTGTTTTATGCACGGGCACGTGTCGCTTTTAGATGAGCGCATTTTAATTATATAACCGTGCGAAAATTTTACGCACTGCAATGGATGATTTACTCCGAGAGGAATTTTGTACTATTCCAATTCAATATAATGCAATTTCAAACGTTATACATATTACATATACATATATATATATATATACATATATACATATGTACATATGTATGTCACTTTAGAAATCAACCATGAAATATGACCTCGCTAATGAATACATTTTTACTTTATCCATATCAGATAAAGTATTGTGCAAAAATTCCACCTCGAGATTTTGACTGATTTTTGTATCAGGTGTCATCCCCTGATTACGTTTTCACGATTTATGGAAAGTGTCCGTATGTCTGTATGTGTCTGAGTATCTGTATGTACATAGAATCGCTAATAACTCAATCGTTTTTTTTTTTTTTTGTTTTTAAATGTGATTGTTTTTATAGCACGTGTTTGTGTATTACATTTTTCAGATAGGGTTATTTTATGAATCACGACTTGGCGATCATCAAACGCGGCATGAAAAACGGAATTGAGACTACATACAATCGATTAACATCGCAGCGTGCCAGTTTTTCCAGCGTTTTGCCCATTTTCTCATCATCATTCATCATAGATAATTTCTAGCCGGTGAAACATTCACCATTGTATTTTTTTTTTTTTTTTAAGTTTTTCCTCGACCGTATCCACAACGCCATTTTTTCTCCTTTCGCAAAGCCTATTCCAACAATATTATAATTATTTAACGAAAACGATAAACATACAATACTACGTACATCTGTGTATGTATGCATGTGTCGACATTTTATTCAATTGCTATAAATTAGATGAATAAATAGTGAAGTAAGAGGCGAGTGATGATTGGTCGCCGTGATTCCGAAAGTCGCCCCGGGGCGTCGGTCGGCGTCTACCAGATGATTAATACCGGAAGTGAACAGAAGATTTCCGGATGTTCATCAGCGAACGGCAAATACCAACTAGAGCTTTTATTATGTTGGAAAACTTTCATCGTATTGTCTAGCTGACGCGCTTCAGATGCAATAAGATCTTCCATCTATTCTTTATTGCTCATAAAACTTTAATTTACATAGTTCAAACTTTTTATTTCATAGAAAACTTATTTCAAAGTTACCACTGACGCTACTACCTACAGGCGAGAAATTTGAACCGGAAGTGGAAAACACTCGGTAAGAAATTAGCAGTGCAACGTCTGTAGAGTATCGACGTATCGCCCGGCTAGGGTGACGATGGATTCTGTCTGTCCTGTAGGGAATGATTTATTTGTCCGTCGCTTCTCCGTATTCGAAAATGGGATTTCTGCGTGATAAACGGGTTAGTCTTGAAGGGAAGGAAGCGTCGCCGTCAATACGAATGGGGACCGTTCTTGGTCTGTTTAAGATTTATTCGCTTGCATTTCTGTGCAAATTTAACCCCCCCCACCCTCCCCACACCTAACGGCTTCTCAAACGCTCGATAAGGTTGCACAAAATTGGTAACGAATGGATACTTTCGCCATGTTGCCTTATTATTATGATTTACATATGTACATACATACATACGCCATGTAAACCAAAACATTTTAATCCTGTCTACTGTAGACATTATAATACTGCTTTGAATATAATTCAAAGTTAATGCTAACTTAATCCTGCACTGTCATATTATATAGAAGCGAAAGTCTTCGCTTGGAATGAACCACACTATAGTTATCAAAATTGATACAAAACTCTCGTGAGCTAATTAAAGTACGCACCGTATGAATGTACTACGTACGATAGTATCTATTAAATTATGGGTACGGTTGATCGCGAAGCAAAATCAACATTGCTTTCCGTTTTTAAAATTCACTGCAATGCATTGCAATGGTTCGATTTTGTTTACCAAGCCAAAAAGTCTACCTGGGTTCGCGGTTATCTGTTAACGAATTGGATTAATGTTTAATTGACGGGACCGTTATTTTTTCGTGATATGCATTTGTTTAATCGTTGGTTTTCAAGTACACTAGCTAATTTGTCAAAAAATACTTTTTGGAACTTTTAATATCTGCTATCGAAATTGATAGTTCAAAACACGTGTTCTTGTGATAACTTATATTTAAACGACTGCATTCAGCAAAGCGGACACGTTGGATCGATGTCTGTTTGCGTTTTGCGTTTTTGTAATATTCTCATTAGTTTATTATATTCGGACCTCATCCTGAATGGAAATCGATCGCCATGCTAATTAAAATAAAAAAGTAGGTCCCAAACTGAAAAAAGGTTGAGCACCCATGTATTAAATCATATACATGGGGAGTCATTTGGAGAACAAGATTTTACGATTCAGACGATTCAAATTTTCATACTATTTTTTTTACGTTGAGAGGCAAATAATTCTTATTGGATCGTTTGAAATATGTTCAAATTACTTTTTTTCTCACCCGTTCGATGACCTCTATGACTCTATGTAATTAATTTAAAAAAAAACAACAAAATTGATTTTATCTAAATCATTCTACCCACCGATTCATTTCCCGATCATTATTTTAATTATTTTAGAAATGGTCATATTATACTGAAGCATAGGAAACTTCTTACTTCACAGATAGTAAGAATTTTTGTCAAAAAGTGATGATCGAAATCAAGTACCCCACCCTTTTTAGAAAGCAGACTTTTCGTACGACTTCATCATCATCATCATTTTCAGCCGTTCACCATCCACTGCTGGTTGAAGGCCTCTCCAATCCTCTTCCATTCCTGTCTGTCTTGAGCAATCTGCATCCACTTGACTCCACACATTCTTCTCAATTCATCAGCCCATCTTCCACTCGGTCTACCTTGCTTTCTTTCGCATCCTCTCGGATACCATTCCAGTACTTCTCGCGTCCATCTGCCATCCATTCTTCTCGCTATGTGTCCAGCCCATTGCCACTTCAACTTTTTCACCCGTACTGCTATATCTGCCACTTTGGTCATACTTCTCACCCATGCATTTCTTTTGCGATCTCTTCTTGTTATGCCAAGCATACATCTTTCCATGCTTCTCTGTGTGCACTGGATCTTTCGTAGCATTCTTGAATTTAGCGTCCAAGTTTCACACCCATACGTCATGACTGGCAGTACGCATTGGTCGTACGCCTTCTTTTTTAAGCATAGCGGAATGTTGGATTTAAAAACTATGTTCATTCTTCCAAAAGCACTCCATCCTAGTTTCATTCTTCGTTTTATTTCTTCTTCTTTACATCCAGTCATATTCACTAATTGTCCTAGGTATAAATAACTATCAACTATCTCTACAATATGATTATCTACTGTGACTACGTTTTGCGTGCAAAATTCATTAAACATAATTTTAGTTTTATTAAAATTAATTTTTAAGCCTACGAAAGAGTATGAAAATACTCTCGTTGCTTAGTTCTGTTAATCTATTTTGTAAATCTACTGAGTTACATGCAACTATAACTATGTCGTCAGCGAATCTTAGATGGCTCAAATGTCTTCCGTTAATCTTAACCCCTGTTTTCTTATCTTCTTTAAATGATTATCCTCTCCATTCCTTACAATATGAACCACGATTAATCAACAAAATTGTGATAAAATTCTATTGATACATATTCAGTATTGAAAATAAGTTTCCATTGTACTGTTCCAAGGTGAAATTTCCTCAAGCACAGCAGCATCCGATCTCGGCGAGACCTTTTTCTTCTGCACAATTTGTTTTCGTATAAAAGACGCCGATCGCACACCGGGAATAGTTTAGTGCCGTTGTTTTACTCGTTTCGCGTTTTGTGTCCTCCCTCGTCTACTTCCGGTCCTCTTCCCTTTTTCGCATACTTCCCCTTTCCCCCAGGCCCCTTGCGAATTTCCACCTGGTTCGTATCAATCTATCACGGATGCTTGTTTACGCTTTCGGGTAACCCACCTGCCTCTATCAGCATGCAGCGTTGTCGCGAGTCAAAGTGCTTCAGCGAGAAATCCTTACAGGTCACGTACTTTGCTCTGAAAAAAAAATTACCATTCAATCTCCCCGTCTCTTTTCATCGTTTCGTGCTTTTCTCGAGTTTGTGCCACTTTCAGCCTAAACGACCGCGTTTCACTCCAACCGTTAAATTACTGCCTAAAAACTTATATATATATATATAAAAAAAAAAAACAATCAGCACTCCAAAGTTAAGGTTAGTGCCTTCGTAGAGTATCTTTACACAGCGAAATTGCATTGAGGGTTAAGGTTAACAAAAAAAATAAAAAAAAAAACAACAACAAGCGAACAGCACAATAAGCGGTCATTATTTCGTTTTTGTTACTCGGCTGCCAGGAGTGGCCAACCCCTGCTTCTAGATAAGTATCTCATTAATTTCCTGTTGACTGAGGTCTTTTTAGAGCTCAGTCTATTTTGTACTGCGATTGCAGACTCGAGATGTAGAGGGTTTTGCGGGGAAGGGAAACGAAAGGGGGGGGGGAGACGGTAGTGAAAGCACTAAAAATTCTCATATCCGCTTATCCTCTTAAGGGTGGAATATATTGCGCGTTTAATGCTACTCGTTATTTTGAATATAATTTTTATTGCATACTTTTAGTAGCTTTGAATATTAAATTCTATTTTAGTATTTGCTAGTTGTAAGTACAAGTACCATATTATGTACACGGCCGGCGTCTCTAGCGCCCACACTCATTTAATAACCATCGTGTCAATGGACTATTGTGGAAATTCCTATCTAATAACGTACGTTTCGTCGGTGATTTCGATGTTTATAGTCGAAATTTGTAATCTAGACCGAGTTTAAAATGTCTAATCAATACCAATATTGCTCAAACATCAAATGTTACTATAACATAAATCAGTTGCATGTTTTGATTAATCAATATTAGTAGCGTAAAGGCACTTTATGCTAGATATCAAACCCGAATGTTAAATATAATTATACACTACACTGTTACAGAGTGCCCGAAACAAATTATAGGGTGTAATATTAGGAATATTATCTTTCTTGTATAGGAAATACTAATTATTTTTTCTATATTCAGACACTAAAGCGTTTTTGATGTACAAGTACAAAATAAAGTTAGTAAGATGTTGTTAAATGTAAGCATATTTGATCGATCGACTGATTACGTTAAAATACTGATTCGGGAGGTTTGCACGTTTGCTAATTAAAATTTTTAGTATACAATTTTCAACGATAGATGTCTATAATAAAAAAATGTACTAAAGGTGTGAATACGTTGGCACGATTTTCATATAAATCAGGGCTGTGGAGTCGTTAAATAAAACGTGACTCCAACTACGACTCCGATTCCGAAAATTTAAAAATGTCAAATTGAATTTTTCTCCCATTTTTGTTCTGTGTAAGACCATTTCCAGGCACATAAATATAGTTGTAATTTCACCAACCAATGCAACGAATAGCCTAATTTTCGAATTGCCATTTTAAGCTTCAACCTGTCATGTTCATTTGAACGCATTTTCCATCACTTTTATTAGGATTTCAGGTCTTAACGCTTGTTAGTCTCTTCTCTAATGTCAGCCATCAGCTGCTGGATGGTTATTGGTTTATTCACATTCACCCCAGAAGCCCCACGGAAAGGAGTCTCATTAAACGCAATGACCTAAATTAGACATCGAAAAATCGCGATGTACATATGTGATTCGATCATCAAAAATTCCCCCAAAAAAAGAGCCATACTTTGATCAATGCACTATCATGCTTCATGGCCCTATCCCAATGGAACCACATATCTGGATCGTGGAAACTTCAACGTTCTCTCGCACAAGAGGAATATTCTCCTCGATGCGAACCGAACGACTTCTTCTGAAACATCTAGAGAATTTAGACAGTTCCTTTGTGCTGGAAACGATGAACCGATTGAATAATTGTTGGAGTACTGGGTGCGTCTCGAGCGTGGAAGTCATGGCGGTGTGCTTGTTGAGTTAAAAAAACAATCTAACGTTTGTTTTAAAAATTAAATTAAAAATGATTTAAATGCGGAAAAAGGAGTCGGAGTCGCTCGATTTTTTACGACTGCGACTCCGCCAAAAAAACCACGACTCCACGACTCCGCCCCCGACTCCACAGCCCTGGTATATACTGAAATATTAATAGCGTCTTAGCTTGAAAAATTAAAAGATATAATATATCAAAGGAAAAATCGTCGACAATAGCTGACAAGAGGTAGGAAAAGGAAATGAAGGGGGGAGGAAAGGGTGGGTCAGGTTTGAAGACGGGAGGTGGAGACGTCGGCTCAACCCTTCTCAAATTATTTATTTTATCGCGAAAATCCGGAAGACGGTGGGGAACACTTACTTAACGCCCGGGCCCCGGCCATAAATCCCAACCGGGCTGGAATATGTTCTCGGAAGGACAATGATCCTGGACAAGGATTGTGCCCCGGGGCCAACAATGGCCGTCGTGGAGGTCGCGTGAGATTGCGAATTAAATTTTGTGGCGTGCACCTCGCCCAATTTTCCCGGGAATAATCGGATACCTACCCGAACGCCATGTCGGGACTTTCGTGTCTATTATACCGGAAAAGCGTCGAGTCTCGCACTTCATCGATCTCGAAACTAAGCTTAGCCATGTAGTGATCAAAAGCACAGCCTAATCTCGATGAAATGTAAAATGGAAATGTTTCATTCTTATATTGTACTAGCTGCAATAGATTTTCCTCATCTACGTATGTATATTGTAGAGGTAGTTGATAATTATTTATACCTAGGACAATTAGTGAATATGACTGTATGTAAAGAACAAGAAATAAAACGAAGAATGAGACTAGGAATGCTTTTCGCTATGCTTAAAAAAGAAGGCATACGAACAATGCGTACCTGCCACTGTGAAACTGTGAAACTTAGATAATAAATTCAAGAATGCTACGTAAGATCCAGTCCACACGCATGGAAAGATGTATGCTTGGTATAATAGAGATATGTGTATAGAGATCGTAAAAGGAATACATGGGTAAGAAGTATGAAAAAGTTGAAGTGGCAATGGGCTGGACACAGCGAGAAATACTGGAATGGTATCCGAGAGGATGTGAAGGAAAGCATGGTAGACCGAGTGTAAGATGGGTTGATGAATTGAGAAAAATGTGTGGAGTCAAAAATGGATGCAGATCGCTCAAGACAGACAGGCATGGAAGAGGATTGGAGAGGTCTTCATCCAGCAGTGGATGGTGAACGGTTGAAAATGATGATGATATTGGTTTTTCAAAATGGAAATAAATGCTCGACCTGTTATGAGTGGTAATACTCTGACTATATTCTATTTCTTAAAGCGTTGATCCTACGAAATTGCAAGCGTTATCGACACTATCTTTATAAAGTGAAGAAGACTTCCCCTAACTTTTTGTAGGGGAAAGAAGTAAAGGACTAAGAATTCGTGGCTAGAATTTAGGTAGCGCCAGTTTATTATAACATCATCTCAACAGATAAACATCCATATATTGCCAGCGACTATAAAAATACTCGAAGTCAAAAAGTCGAATAAATCTTTCGATCAGTATTGGGAATTTTAAATTAGTGCTATTGTCTTCTCGAATACCCCCACTGACCTGCAGGGTCATGAGGCAATTTTTGATTTCGATTCGTCATAAGCTGTGGATGTGTATGGTAGAAAATAAACAGGCGGACAGACGGACAAGCGCTCAACTTTTTTATATAGTTATATAAAAGTGCGTGTGTGTGTAATTTATTCGAGCAGTATGCATAAAAAAAAGTATGGGTATAAAGAGGCGAACTCAAATGAGCTATACGGCGAGCGAGTAAGTAGCGACCCGCAGAATAGAAGGTAATGCTAATGGGGTCGTTTATATAAATTGGTCTGATACACCCTTTTGTTCTCGACGTGTTTTTTTTCCTCCCGTTCTTCTTGTTCTTCTTATTCTTTCTCTCGGCCATTGGTCCAGCCATTAGCCTAATGCAAGGGGTAGTGCCGTGCGCGCCAGTCCGGCCATGGCGACCGTGGCTGCGCTAGTTTTTCCCTCATAAAACACATATATCACGGCGTCAAATCTTCGTTACAACGCTTTTCTTTTCGTTTTTGCGGTGGGTTTCGGGTAGAAAGGGTTTTCACGAAGGGGAACCGTGGAGAAAAGGTAGAATGTTGCGCGTCGATTCGATCCACTTAGCCCGCTTCAGATGTAGTGCATTCCTCAGACGCGAGAGCTAATTTAACTTCAACGGCGAATTTTTGTCGATGTGAGACATTTAAATGTAATGGTTTATAAAATTGTATATATTTATTATTACACAGGAAAAGCTCAAAGTTAGGATTGTAATATAAAATGAAGTCAACGAGTGTTGGGTTTCAAATTTTTAATTAATTCTTAAGAATTTGCTGTAAATGTTTAGAACCACAACTTAAAAAAAGAGATTGTATGTTTAGAAAGGGGTCAAAGAAGGATTACAATAATGCCATCTGAACTTCGATCACTATCCTACAAGGTAAGGTTTAAGAGAATGAGTATCACCTCTTTGGAGACGAAAAGATTGAGAGGCGATCTAATAGAAGTGTATAAAATTATATATATGTATAATAGCCGAAATCCGTCTGTCTGTCTGCTGATAACGCTCGCCGAGGAAAAATATAAAAAAAACCAGAATGAGTGGGGGATCGAACCCAGGACCCCAGGCTCGGGAAGAACGCGCTTACGCTAATCTGCCAAAATCTGTCTGGGGGGTGGTGAGGGGCCGGCATAGCTTTTCGGGAGTGCTGAAAAGGTGCCGTAGGGGTAGAAGGCGGCTCTGGGGTGGTGATGGGCCGGCGTGGCTTTAAGTGAGTCAAAGAAAGGGGTGGTATGGGGCCGGCATAGCTTTCCGGGAGTGCAAAAATGGGTGCCGTAGGGGTAGGGGGTGGTCTGTGGGGTGGTGAGGGGCCGGCGTAGCTTTTCGGGAGTGCAAAAAAGGTGCCGTAGGGGCAGGGGAAGGGTCTGGGGGGTGGTGAGGGGCCGACATAGCTTTTCGGGAGTGCTGAAGGGGTGCCGTAGGGGTAGGGGGGGTGTCTGTGGGGTGGTGAGGGGCCGGCATTGCTTTTCGGGAGTCCAAAAAAGGGGCCACCGGGGTAGAAGGCGGCTCTGGGGTGGTGATGGGCCGGCGTGGCTTTTAGTGAGTCAAAAAAAGGGGTGGTAAGGGGCCGGCATAGCTTTCCGGGAGTGCAAAAATGGGTGCCGTAGGGGTAGGGGGGGGTCTGTGGGGTGGTGAGGGGCCGGCGTAGCTTTTCGGGGAGTGCAAAAAAAGGTGCCGTAGGGGCAGGGGGGGAGGGTCTGGGGGGGTGGTGAGGGGCCGGCATAGCTTTTCGGGGGAGTGCAGAAAAGGTGCCGTAGGGGGGGCAGGGGAGGGGCCTGGGGGTGGTGAGGGGCCGGCATAGCTTTTCGGGAGTGCAGAAAAGGTGCCGTAGGGGCAGGGGAGGGGTCTGAGAGGTGGTGAGGGGCCGGCATAGCTTTTAGGGAGTGCTGAAAAGGTGCCATAGTGGTAGGGGGGGGTGTGTGGGGTGGTGAGGGGCCGGCATTGCTTTTCGGGAGTCCAAAAAAGGGGCCGCCGGGGTAGAAGGCGTCTCTGAGGTGGTGATGGGCCAGCATGGCTTTTAGTGAGTCAAAAAAGGGGTGGTAAGGGGCCGGCATAGCTTTCCGGGAGTGCAAAAAAGGGTGCCGTAGGGGTGGGGGGGGCGTCTGTGGGGTGGTGAGGGGCCGGCATAGCTTTTCGGGAGTGCAGAAATGGTGCCGTAGGGGCAGGGGAGGGGTCTGGGGGATGGTGAGGGGCCGGCATAGCTTTTCGGGAGCGCTGAAATATATAAAATAATTAATAATTATAATATAAAGAGTAAAAAAAAATTTTTTTTGAGTGGGTATCGGGGATCGATCGATTTCGGTATCGATTTGGGTAATGGGGATCTCTATTAAAAAAGCGCTTTACGATATTTAAAATTCAGCGGGCGTTGATATTCAACGGGCTTACACTAGTAATAAATAATAAATATAAATGTGCATTAAAACACCGCCTCCCAAATCAGCTAGTAATTTCTGAAAATACAAATCTCTTTATAAATCATATCTACAAGTTTTTGAATATACATACATACTACATATGTACATAATTGCATTTTTATAATCCTTCAAATATAAATAATTAAAAATGGTACATACATATATACAAATTACACCTGGGCTCTATCGGATAGCCGATGTATTGCCCAAGTATTTTAAATAAATAAATTCAGCATTAGCACCTGTTGATTATTGCTATTATAAAACTTCTATTGCAGCTATTTGGCGATGAAGTTTTGCCAAAACGATGTCTCAATTAAATTAATTGAAAATTCGTCAACGAAATATTGATCGCGATCTAAAGACAAAAATTATTTTTTTTCAGATACTATTTTACTATACTAATATTCAGCACCAGGTGATTTATGCGTGTGCGTACACGGTGTCAGCTCACGTGGCAAGTGTCACGATCCGCAGCGCTTGGGTCCAAGCGTTTCATGAGTTGTTGATCGGTCGTTATATGTATGTAGGTACGTTTCACCAGAGAGCGAGCGCAAGACAGTGGTGCATACATGCATATGTACATACAGACATACGCTTACAAACCTACATATGTATGTACATATGCATTAGTATTGAATGGGCGTGAGAAAAAAACCCAACAGTGTATTTATTATACGAGATAGAGAAAAAAGAAGAATATGAAAAAAATGGCAAAAATTCCGCACATGACAAAGTATAAGTAATGTTTTCTTTTTCGTTGGAATAAGGGGGGGGGGGGAGGGTGTGGGGAGTGGAAGACCGCGAAAGCCGCAGGACTTAAGGACGCGACTGCGGCTCTAAGTAAATCTGCGTTATTCCGACAGAATGCGACACAACATTAGTGAAATCACAGCCCATGAATCATCCCCGCCAGGATATTAAAATGTGTATAATACACCCGAGAGAGAGGGGAAGGAGGGAGGGTATGGAGAATTCCGTCGTATCCGCTTCCTCTGACACCAAAGCGGGTGAAGCTCTCCTACGCTCCACACAACAAGAAGTAATCGCTGGGTATTAGCGATGAGTTATGTTTGCCGGTTTTTTTTTTAGTTTGTTTTTTGTTGTGTAAAAATTCATATATAATTCACCGTAAGAAAAAATTAAGAGATGAACGACTTACTTTGCCTTATGTTGAACAATTTGAATCTAAGGAGTTTGGAACACGCGTACCCAAGTACGTCAAAATGAGGGTATGGTGTTCGAGTGCCTTCGGCAATATCGATAATGAGCTTGTATGCGTTGGCGTTGACCAACACCGACGATAACACCATGTGGTTATCTAATTGTGCAAGAGCCACGATGATGGATAAACGCATTGTTAACCGTAGAACAATGGTCGATCTGCAGGGCTTTGTTCGTAGTCCGTGACACATTGTGTGCTCAAATTGGGTCTCCAGTCGAGGCCATCATCGCAATGGATGACAGGGAGCATATAGCGCGATTTGACGAATCGATAGTGTTAGATTTGTGTGAAGTTAAGACTATGGTGAAAGAAATAAAAAGGATAAAGGTTCAATGGTAAATTAATAATAATTAATAACTGGAAAGAGTTTATTGTATTTTTTAAAACTTTTGAGAGATTGAACTAATATTAATGATGATAATGATGATGATTAGGCATTGATTCAGTTATATGATGACACGGCGTCGAGTCGGATGTTCCGTCAGTTTCTGTGATTACGGTATCTTCGTGTGTCGTTTCCGTCGAGTTGTCGTTTGCAAATGTCGAATGTTCGCACGTGGCGTCATCCGTTGAGGATGTGAAAGATGTTGTTGTACCTGTGGTGGTTGTTGGTACGGTTTTGTAAGTTGTGGTCTTTGTCGTATGATCACCAGGGGTAGTTGTTCCTCCACCGGGAGTGGTAGTTACCGTTCCCCCGCCGGGAGTGGTCGATACTGTTCCTTTGCCTGGTGTGGTAGTTACTGTTCCTCCGCCGGGAGTGGTTGTTACTGTTCCCCCACCGGGAGTGGTTGTTACTGTTCCTCCGTGAGTAGTAGTTGTCACTGTTCCTCCACCGGGAGTGGTAGTTACTGTTCCTCCACCGGGAGTGGTAGTTACCGTTCCCCCGCCGGGAGTGGTCGATACTGTTCCTTTGCCAGGTGTGGTAGTTACTGTTCCTCCGCCGGGAGTGGTTGTTACTGTTCCTCCGTGAGTAGTAGTTGTCACTGTTCCTCCACCGGGAGTGGTTGTTACTGTTCCTCCGTGAGTACTTGTTGTTACTGTTCCTCCACCGGGAGTGGTAGTCACTGTTCCTTTTCCGGGAGTGGTTGTTACTGTTCCCCCACCAGGAGTGGTAGTTACTGTTCCTCCACCGGGAGTGGTAGTTACCGTTCCCCCGCCGGGAGTGGTCGATACTGTTCCTTTGCCAGGTGTGGTTGTTACCGTTCCTCCACCGGGAGTGGTTGTTACTGTTCCTCCGTGAGTAGTAGTTGTTACTGTTCCTCCACCGGGAGTGGTAGTTACCGTTCCCCCACCGGGAGTGGTCGATACTGTTCCTTTGCCAGGAGTGGTAGTTACTGTTCCTCCGCCGGGAGTGGTTGTTACTGTTCCTCCGCCGGGAGTGGTTGTTACTGTTCCTCCACCGGAAGTGGTTGTTGCTGTTCCTCCGTGAGTAGTAGTTGTTACTGTTCCTCCACCGGGAGTGGTAGTTACTGTTCCTCCACCGGGAGTGGTAGTTACCGTTCCCCCACCGGGAGTGGTCGATACTGTTCCTTTGCCAGGAGTGGTAGTTACTGTTCCTCCGCCGGGGGTGGTTGTTACTGTTCCTCCACCGGAAGTGGTTGTTGCTGTTCCTCCGTGAGTAGTAGTTGTTACTGTTCCTCCACCGGGAGTGGTAGTTACCGTTCCCCCACCGGGAGTGGTCGATACCGTTCCTTTGCCAGGAGTGGTAGTTACTGTTCCTCCGCCGGGAGTGGTTGTTACTGTTCCTCCGCCGGGAGTGGTTGTTACTGTTCCTCCACCGGAAGTGGTTGTTGCTGTTCCTCCGTGAGTAGTAGTTGTTACTGTTCCTCCACCGGGAGTGGTAGTTACTGTTCCTCCACCGGGAGTGGTAGTTACCGTTCCCCCACCGGGAGTGGTCGATACTGTTCCTTTGCCAGGAGTGGTAGTTACTGTTCCTCCGCCGGGAGTGGTTGTTACTGTTCCTCCGCCGGGAGTGGTTGTTACTGTTCCTCCACCGGAAGTGGTTGTTGCTGTTCCTCCGTGAGTAGTAGTTGTTACTGTTCCTCCACCGGGAGTGGTAGTTACCGTTCCCCCACCGGGAGTGGTCGATACTGTTCCTTTGCCAGGAGTGGTAGTTACTGTTCCTCCGCCGGGAGTGGTTGTTACTGTTCCTCCACCGGAAGTGGTTCCATGAGTAGTAGTTGTTGCTGTTCCTCCATGAGGAGTGGTTGTTACTGTTCCTCCACCGGGAGTGGTAGTTATTGT
Organism: Parapsyche elsis; assembly: GCA_022651745.1. Taxonomy (NCBI): domain Eukaryota; kingdom Metazoa; phylum Arthropoda; class Insecta; order Trichoptera; family Hydropsychidae; genus Parapsyche; species Parapsyche elsis. The sequence goes on from JAGVSN010000025.1 coordinate 510,978, forward strand.
TCCTCCACCGGGAGTGGTTGTTACCGTTCCCCACCGGGAGTGGTCGTTACTGTTCCTCCGCCGGGAGTGGTTGTTACTGTTCCTCCGCCGGGAGTGGTTGTTACTGTTCCTCCACCGGGAGTGGTTGTTACTGTTCCTCCACCGGGAGTGGTTGTTACTGTTCCTCCACGGGTAGTAGTTGTTACTGTTCCTCCACCGGGAGTGGTTGTTACCGTTCCCCCGCCGGGAGTGGTCGATACAGTTCCTTTGCCAGGTGTGGTAGTTACTGTTCCTCCACCGGGAGTGGTTGTTACTGTTCCTCCGCCGGGAGTGGTTGTTACTGTTCCTCCGCCGGGAGTGGTTGTTACTGTTCCTCCACCGGAAGTGGTTGTTGCTGTTCCTCCGTGAGTAGTAGTTGTTACTGTTCCTCCACCGGGAGTGGTTGTTACTGTTCCTCCGCCGGGAGTGGTTGTTACTGTTCCTCCACCGGAAGTGGTTGTTGCTGTTCCTCCGTGAGTAGTAGTTGTTACTGTTCCTCCACCGGGAGTGGTAGTTACCGTTCCCCCGCCGGGAGTGGTCGATACTGTTCCTTTGCCAGGTGTGGTAGTTACTGTTCCTCCGCCGGGAGTGGTTGTTACTGTTCCTCCGCCGGGAGTGGTAGTTACTGTTCCTCCACCGGGAGTGGTTGTTACTGTTCCTCCGTGAGTAGTAGTTGTTACTGTTCCTCCACCGGGAGTGGTAGTTACCGTTCCCCCGCCGGGAGTGGTCGATACTGTTCCTTTGCCAGGTGTGGTAGTTACTGTTCCTCCGCCGGGAGTGGTTGTTACTGTTCCTCCGCCGGGAGTGGTTGATACTGTTCCTCCGTGGGGAGTAGTTGTAGTGCAATTGCAATCACCCAAATGAATCTTAGTTATTGATATTATCGAAGTAGTTGTAGTTATTATTATTATAGATGGTTTTGGAGATGTTATAGCAGTTGAATTTTCTGATTCGGTTGAAGTTTGTATGTTTGTTACACAATTACATTGATTTTCTGGCACGAAACATGTAGTCGTTGGCGGAGGAGTGGTTGTCGTTAGATGATGAGTGGTTGTTGTTGGAGGAGGAGTGGTTGTCGTTGGTGGAGGGGTTGTTGTCGTTAGATGATGAGTGGTTGTCGTTGGAGGAGGAGTGGTTGTCGTTGGTGGAGGAGTGGTTGTCGTTGGAGAAGGAGTGGTTGTCGTTGGTGGAGGAGTGGTTGTCGTTGATAGAGGAGTGGTTGTCGTTGGTGGAGGAGTGGTTGTCGTTAGATGATGAGTGGTTGTCGTTGAAGGAAGAGTGGTTGTCGTTGGTGGAGGAGTGGTTGTCGTTGGTGTAGGAGTGGTTGTCGTTGGAGAAGGAGTGGTTGTCGTTGGTGGAGGAGTGGTTGTCGTTGGTGGAGGAGTGGTTGTCGTTGGTGGAGGAGTGGTTGTCGTTGGTGGAGGAGTGGTTGTCGTTGGTGGAGGAGTGGTTGTCGTTGGTGGAGGAGTGGTTGTCGTTAGATGATGAGTGGTTGTCGTTGGTGGAGGAGTGGTTGTCGTTGGAAGAGGAGTGGTTGTCGTTGGTGGAGGAGTGGTTGTCGTTCGATGATGAGTGGTTGTCGTTGAAGGAAGAGTAGTTGTCGTTGGTGGAGGAGTGGTTGTCGTTGGTGGAGGAGTGGTTGTCGTTGGTGGAGGAGTGGTTGTCGTTGGTGGAGTAGTGGTTGTCGTTGGTGGAGGAGTGGTTGTCGTTGGTGGAGGAGTGGTTGTCGTTGGAGGAGGAGTGGTTGTCGTTGGTGGAGGAGTGGTTGTCGTTAGATGATGAGTGGTTGTCGTTGGATGAGGAGTGGTTGTCGTTGGTGGAGGAGTGGTTGTCGTTAGATGATGAGTGGTTTTCGTTGGACTAGAAGTGGTTGTCATTGGTGGAGGAGTGGTTGTCGTTAGTGGAGGGGTGGTTGTTGTTGTTGGTACACCTGGAGTAGTTGATATTGTAGGTCCTTCAGTCGTTGTTGTTGTTGGTCCACTAGGAGTAGTTGATATTGTAGGTCCATCAGTCGTTGTTGTTGTTGGTCCATTAGGAGTAGTTGTTATTGTCGGTACACTAGTAGTAGTATCTGTGTGTACACCATGAGTAGTTGCATTTGGTGTCGTGGTATCTGTATGATTGTGGCATGGAGGTACGTATATTTTACGGTGATGCTTTCCATTGTGATGTCTGCGGAAATACAGTGGGCACTTCTTAGATATTTCTAGAGCATTAATTTTCTTTTTGCCATAATAAAAGAATCTCTTCTGTTCAGAAAGGCGAGGTACTTTTCCATGAGGCCAGAATCCTTTCGCTGCGTAGTAACACATTTTTTCTGCGTCCAAAAAAAATCAAATATAATCAATGCATTTTTCAATAATTATTATTACTCAATTGAAGAATTTAAAAAATTACTTCTCAACTCCTCACAAACTTCACAAGACAATTTGAAATAGTTTGGACATAACAAACGCATCTCTTTCGTAGATATCCTTTTATTTCCGTCGTAGAGATATTTTTTAACCATTCTTTCCCTTTTTTTAGCCACGCTTTTATTTTTCGGCTTTGTTGGCCAGAATCCAGTTTTGACATAGTAGCACAGATCATCTGTCAATACAATACAATATTCACTTAAAACTTTGTCATTACTATTCAAGTATCATACCATATCAGCCAATAAATAAAGATTCATACTATTGATGTTCTTTTTTGGATCGAGACGGTACATATAAATTCTAGCGCATCGCTTTTTGATTTCTTTCTGAGGCAAAATCACACCGTTGACATAAAAATGCTTCTGTAAATAAGTTTGACCTCTATCTAAGCTCTGGTTGTGACACCAATGGGGCCAATATCCATATTTTAAGAAATAGCAGCAGTCACCTGAAAATTGTACAAAACGTTATTTTTAGAACTGCAATTAATGTGTCCATTATAAAAAAAAAACATCTTGAACACTTACGTTTCGCTTCCTGTAATGGATTCCATCGGGTCACATTGTACTTAGAATCTTGTTTGTTGTAATCTTAAAAAAAAAATTATTTTTTATTTTATAAATAGATTTGTAATCTTAAAATAACAAGTAACATATGTATGTAAAGTAAATTAGTTGCGGATTATGTAAAATACACTGAAGATATACATACATATGTATGTACATATATTTTAAGATTTTGGGAATATCTGTGAATAAATTTAATATTTATAAAGGTTTCTTACCATCCTCACATGCAACAGCTAAGTTAACAAAGAGGAACGTTGTGAAAACTACGATCAAAACGATTGTTGATGTCGTTGGCATCTTGGTACTTTGTTTCCCCAATAGGGGAAAATGTGAACTACGAATTATCCAATACGACTGGTGATTTTTATACCCTCTTTAGTTGTTAAAGTCATCGTGACTACAAAATTTCACGATTATAAAATCAAAGTCATGACGTTAAATCGTGACAAAAATCCCTTAAAATTTATTTAATTGCAAAGAAATGATGAAATTCGTCTGATTTTGAAGAAAATCGTTTAATTGATTAAACATCTAAAGTTTTATTTTGATATCAAAAATTTTATATTAAATATTGAAAGATAAAGATTTCAATATTTGTAATACGATCGATGTGTTGGGATATAAATCAATGAACTGGTTTGAAAACTTGAAAAGTATGCAATTTCATAAAAAGATAATGGTTTTACTGCTGTAACTATGTATAGAGATTAACATTAAGAAATCCAATCCAAACTTTCATAATCAATTAATATAATTTTTGGTTTGTCACGTGTCATATGAATGTTTAATTTGATGATTATAATACATTATCACACACCTATGTATGTATACTAAATCGTGAATCACGTTTAGTTTTAACAATGTCATTGAAAGTAATTGATTCAAATATACATACATACATACATATATATTTAAAATTATTATTTTTAAACATTTCATTTGAATACTGATGAAAAACAATTCATATTGGTATGTTAATTTGAGTTATATAGTAAAATATTTAATCCGTCGTTTGAGGGTAGGTACCTACCTACCTATGTAAATATGTTGTATGTATAATTTTTCAGAAATCAATTGAATTTTATTATGAACTATGTACTAAAATTCTCACTAAGAGAACTCCAAAATGTTAATTTTACTTTTACATAAACATCGTTCGATTGAATTTTACTTTTATTTTGACGCCTTTATAAATTAATAATTAGATTAATAAACTGTATCTCATCATCATTTTCAGCCGTTAACCATCCACTGCTGGATGAAGGCCTCTCCGATCCTTTTCCATTCCTATCTGGCTTGAGCAATCTGCATCCAATTGACTACACACATTCTTCTCAATTCATCAGCCCATCATCCACTCGGTCCACCTTGCTTTCTTTCACATCTTCTTGGATACCATTCCAGCATTTCTCGCGTCCATCTGCCATTCATTCTTCTCGCTATGTGTCCAGCCCATTGCCACTTCAACTTTTTCACACGTTCCGCTATGTCTGCCACCTTGGTCTTGCTTCTTATCCACATTTGATAAGAATTGTTAATAGGTTTTTGAGGTCTTTCTTCTATTACACTAACACACTAACATTAAAATAAAAGAATCCTTATAAATACTAACAAAATGAACAATGTGTAAAATAGATAATGGTCACTGGACCAGTAGCTATTAAAATAGATTTAAGATGTATTGTGAACATACATAGTATAAGAACAATAAAAGCTTTTTTTAAATAAATAAAGAAATGCTTCTTATCCATGTATTCCTCTTACGATCTCTTCTCGTTATACCGAGCATACATCTTTCCATGCTTCTCTGTGTGCACTGGGATCTTGCGTAACATTCTTGAATTTAGCATCCACGTTTCACATCCATACGTCATAACTGGAAGTACGCATTGGTCGTATGCCTTCTTTTTTAAGCATAGCGGAATGTTGGATTTTAAAACAATGTTCATTCTTCCAAAAGCACTCCATCCTAATTTCATTCTTCGTTTTATTTATTCTTCTTCACAACCAGTCAAATAACTATCAACTATCTCTACAGTGACTACGTTTTGCCTGGAAAATTCATTAAACATAATTTTAGTTTTATTAAAATGAAACTGTCTCTATGAAATAAAAAATACATTGTATTAATTTTGAGTCACCCGGTGAAGATACAGGGTGTGTTGATGATATTGTTTGACGTGAGTTGGTCGCTGATGGAGTGGTATCAAATGAAGGTTAACGTGCTCCTGTGGGAAATACGCCGAACTTTCTCCCCCTCCTATATAATTTCGCACGAGAGTAAATCCGGGAATAGTACAGACAAATAGTACCAATCCGAGAAATGCGAGAAACAAAGGTCAGAGAGGCGATTGCGAGTTTGCGAAAGCGCCACTTTTACGGCGTCGCAATTTCTCATTATTAAATAGCGAAACGTTCCACGTAATTGATATTTATTTCAGAGTGAGATGAAATACAATTTTACACTTGTGGGACGTGACCTAAATCGAATCGTCGCATCTCTCATTTTGATTTTTTCCTTCGTCTTAACTTGTCCGATCGACCCAGACCTATTCGGTTTTACGGTTCGACACGACCATCGTCACTCGACAAAGTGACCTTAATTATTCAACAGCTCTAGAGCCAACTTTCAGCTGGTGTTTTCAGAGTGCTTCTCACTTGGAGAGTGGCTCAACTCGAAGTCCCTCTCCCTCCTCAGCCTGAAAATGCAACTTGCTACTGAGTTATTGAGCGCTCTCGTTGCACTCGTCTTTATGCAATTGTACAATTCACTTAATTAATCGGACCTGGGTGTGAAATGGTTGTATGTTGGACTGCTTTGAGATATAATTCACAATAGTATACTATATCTATTTTTCAATATAAATTCATCCTAGTCAGCGAAAAGTTGAGACGTTCGAACGTTAACCACGTAACGTAGCGATGACTTGTTTAAAAAAGTATTCATTTATACAATGGTCGATTATCTGTAGATGATTATTGGTAAATTTACTTATTTGAACAGTATTTACTATTGACGCTAAGGGCAACAAACGCAATGCAGTACAAGATATGCAAATGAATAATTTTCAATTGTTTTCATATTATTTATCAATTGACTTGCACAGGGTAATATAGCACAATATTCATTAATTATACTAAAAACAATAGTATGTATTTGAGATGGAATTCGCCTATCTAGAATCATTCAATCAGGTGGTCTTTTTTAAATACAACATATTTGAAGGAATCTTGCGATGTATGTTTTATTGTTAATATTGAGTTTAATTTACTTGAAAAAGTAATATCAATTTATTATAATTGAAGTACATATATAGTGAATAAATTTGCAAAAAAAGGTAAGGTTTCTGTGTAAGAATAAATATGTTTCGTTAATTGGATATTGACTTGATTGCAATTTCATGTACATATGTATATCAAATTTCAGTTTGGAAATTACTTCATTCGTAGTGCATCGTCCACGGTCCAATTTTCCAAGAATAACCATGGAATATAACAGTGCCATATTTTTAAATGAAATATCTATCAAATGTATGTACGTTTATACTGTATGTACGATCCGCGCAAATGTTCGCCAAAGTGATAAATTATAAATACGAACGTGCGATTTATAGGAGCCGTAGTACATATGTACATACATAGTGGGTACAGCTTCCATCGTTTACTATGGACCGCTTGCCCACAATACAATCGTAAATATATAATTCGAATTGATTTATTTTCGAATTATTTAGACCGCGTGCGCACAAAGTGCCCAAAAGTGAAAACGCGAATCGTCGGTGAAAAATTGATAATTTCCATGCGTACGCTATGTACCTACCTACACACAGAGAGCAGTACGATTTAACTTTTTTATTTGGGTCACATGAAAGTAAAAAAGAGAACGAAAAAAAATTCTCGTCAACTGGAGGAGGATACTGGAAGCGTTTCATAAGACAGATAACGCAAAAGGTAGGTAAAAATATGTTTGTGACTGCTGTGACAGGACTTTGTTATGGGTGACACGTTGACATTTTCAGTGGAAACCCGAAGACTAGAGCAATCCCCGCGTTAGACGAAACGGAAAATTCCATTATGATCCCGAGAGAATTAATCTCACCCATATTTATTTCTGCAAAGTTCATCCCCCGGAAAAGAAGTGTCCAATTATGAACTTTTAACAATCCGTTTTTCACTTCACATTTTTTTCTGTTTTCGACGGTAGGGTAGCGCCGAAAATTATTTTCGGTCGTAATTGCGTAACGGTAATGGCCGTTGAAATTTTAAAGTGTACTGGACGCTTTAGAATGGTTGATGGCACCATGTGGTGTTTTGGTCCTCTCATCTAAATACTTCATTAAAAATTCAGTGACTCGCCCACCGTCAGGTTCATCCCTTGTCTGCGCCAAAGCGTCTGCAAAGTTCGACCCAAACTCCATGGCGCATATTCTAATTAAGAAATTCCTTCAATTTATTCAGACTCTATATTAAAACTAGCATTATACTAGTTTTAAAATGGGTGTGTCTAATTTTGGTACTTAGCAGCAGCCGTCACCACGTGCATACCTATCTAAATTTGTTGATAGGTTACACGTTGAGAATATAATAAAGTTATTGGATAAGTCACGCTGTCGCATGTTTGACACAAATCGGTGGTCGGGAACCTTTTTCGAGCTAAGAGCCAAATTAGGGGAAACGTTGCAAAATTGGTAAGTTTGAGAGCCGTAACATATGTAATATCTTCAAAATTAAATTAAATGTTACTTATTTATGAAATGGATAAGTAGTAAGAAATGAGCTATCTTCGTGATATTTCTTAATGTTCGACAGTTTATTACTAAAAATTATTATTGAAACACGAAAGCTGTTTATAGCCATGAAGTTATATATAGAAATATTTTGATTTTGTGTAAATTCGATGCTTCGCTCAAAACGTAGGATGACAGCGAGAGCCGCAGGTTTTCATACAAAGAGCCGCACGAGGCTCCGGAGCCGCCGGTTCCCGACCACTGACACAGATCATCACTAAATCGATTTGAAATTTGACTTGTTTCATGCTTAAAATAAAATATACGCAATATCTTGTATTATTGACGTAAATGTGTAGAAATTGTACATATGTAGAAATTTAATTAAACTAATATTTCCAATTTACAGTGTACACATACATAGGTAATTTCCGATAGCGCTCAAAGCACGTGTTAAACGTGCTGTATAAAATACTCTTTATTGTGTGTTTAAATTATTTATGTCATTTATGTAGTAAACTGATAAAATTTTATACACACTAAACGTGTCAGCCTTAAACACAAGTGTAAGCATGGTTTATCAAAAAAATACAAAACTGTACAGCACTTCTTTCTTATACCAATTCATTATCAATTCCTTCTTTCCCCATAATGCAACGGGAAACTACTAAATAGATATATATTTCACTTTGAAAAATGGTCAAATGTTGTCAAAGAGGGAAACAGCTACGCTTGAAATTAAGTATGAACAAAAAAATATCCAAAATGGAAAATTTCAACCCATTTTTATACGCCAACTTAGTTCGAGCGTACTCTACTTTACATTTTCGAGGCGTTGATTACATATATGCAGGCGAACAAGACGCTAGCGACCCACGGTTGACTCATCCTGTTCTATTGAAGTGGTGGTCTTTGACTGGCGATATCCTCAGAGGGTGAAGACCCTCTGAGGATAGGCCAAGGAGTTAAACTGCTTGGCCAGACTGCGCATTCATAGGAAACCACGTAAAAATGACCTGAAAGTAACGAAGACAGACTACACATTTCATAAGCAGACGCTTGAGAATACTTAGCAAGAATTTCAAATTTCGACACGAAATATCAAAGGCTAGTACAATTTGTGTAAATTGAACGATACTCTGATCTCTCTCACATATTTTGTCAATAGCTCTATAGAAGAGGATCCCAGTCGTCTATATTGAGGGCTATCGAAGTGTAAGCACGTCAGAGGGTTGGTGGAAAGGGTTAAGGGAGAAGAGGGCTCATTGTGGAGAGGTCAGGCTCCTGTTGTCGGTCTTCACACATCGCATTATTGTCAATTAGTGGTAGACGTACTAAATGGCGCCAACCGGACTGAAACGCTTTGAGGCCGGATTACCTATCCGACTACCCGTCCATATATTAAAGGTACTAATGTCGATCGTTAATTATTTAATCCCTTCGACACCTTGTCTAGTTGGAAAAACTATTTAGACCGAATGAGCGCGTCGCCACAATCCGTAATGGTAGGTATTATACGTACATATGTATGTATTGTATGTACGGGCAGTGTTTTAGGTCAGTTTATTGCATGGCAGAAAAGGCAGTGCACTGATGACTCGTTAAAAGTGCTGTTCTGAAGCTTGTTTATACACAACTGTAATCTAATAACTGACCGAAAACATTGCCCATGTATGGCATTAATATACTAGGTATGTATGTATATTACGTGTGGTTTAAACAGTTTGGTCGAATGTGATCAATTCAATTGATAAAAAGTGGATCTGCATTTGATGCTGGATTTGACGACAGAAATACGCAAATTGCCTACGCTTAAGTTCAATTATTAAGTTAACGAATGTAAATCGATTGCTTGATGCTATTGTGTTTTTATGTGAACTATAAATTTTTTTCTGATGTTTAAGGGAAGGAATGCGGCTTGTGCATATTTTTATGAAATTTGATATACTGAAATATTTTGATTGAAAAAAGGCTTACAAGCACTGAGGGTGAAAAAAACAAAAGTCGAAACTTCAAATGCGTTTTTCTTGTAGTTTTATTTTGAATAAGTGAACTTCAGTATGTCTTTTCATAATCATTTAAAAATAGCAGCAATTTGTATTTTTACTTTATCCTAATCGGATAAAGTATTGTGATCGTGCGAAAATTCGACCTCGAGATTTTGACGGATTTGTATCAGGTATCATCCCCCTGATCACGTTTTCACGATTTCTGGAAAAAGTCTGTATACTGTGTACTTGTGTGTGTGTGTGTCTGTATGTGTGTTTTCTCCGAAGCTATCAAGTCTATCAAAGTGAAACTTCATATCTATTATTTTCACGTAAGGTGTGAGAGACACAAGGAATTTGGTCAACATTAATCAACCGGAAGTGGGGTTTTTTTCTTGTAGAAAATTCTAAAATTCTGTTATCACAGAATATTTCAGAAACTGCTTCGGCGATCTTGTCAAAATTTCATATCTATAGTTTTCACGTTAGCCGTACTGTGATTTTGGTCAACATCTGACTACCGGAAGTGGTTGTTTACTCTTGAACGATTTTTTTTTTTTTTTTATTTTTTCGGCCTTTTTTTGTAGTATCGTCACAATATTGTAATGTTTTAATCTCAAGAGAAATTGCTGGTTAAAAAAAATAAATCATTGAAATCAGTCAACCGGAAATAGGATTTTTTTTGTCGAAAAGTTTACCACAGAATATTTCAGAAACTGCCCAGCGATCAAGTCGAAATTTCATATCTATAGTTTTTACGTTAGTCGTAAGAGATACTGTGATTTTGGTCAACATCTGATGACCGGAAGTGGCCTTTTTTCCTATTTGAATATGTGCCGAAGATAGTATCTAACGTGTGCGCACTCAACACAGTGATCACTCAACTCAACTCAACACTCAACATACACTCAACTCATGATATGTATGTATGTATGTATGTTGGTTGGTGTGGTGGTATGCATGCGTTTTCTTTACTTAAGTACTTCAAAAATTAATTTCGTTACTCTTTGTATTCCTCAAATATATAGATAAAGTCATGGGCTGGCCACAACCGAATTTTTTTTTTCAGAGAAAACTTATGCATTTAAAACTGTAAAGAAGAGAACAGAGTCAAATGATTGTTTTATTTAATGGAAACGCATTTTTTATATATTAAATAATTTATTAAATTTAGGATTGAGAAACACTGATTTGTACATTATAATTGAAGTGATGATTATCGCATTTCAAACGAATAAAGACGCATTTATATCGAACAATTTTAAATGGTAATAAATTTAAAATTTGTGTCAATAAAATTTGTATCGCCTGCTAGTGTTTGTTAAATAAATATTAAATTAAATTACAAATAATAGTTTATAATAATAATTAAGAGATTATAATTAGGAAGATTTGTGCTTGATACTTGAAATTTTGAAAATCCGCCTATATAGAAACTTTACAATCAAAACTAATGAAATTGTCACCAGCAAAACATAACTGGCAAAGAACAAAAATACATCTATTAAGAAATATTCTATAAAAGAAACTTTAGCCGATTCAGATTTTAGCTGTCTCGCTCCTTTATTTCTGATCACGTATTCCGTCCACCAAACTGCTCGAGCTAAACCAGATTCCGGTTGATCTTTAATGAGAATCGATAATTTCGTAATTTTTTCCTTATAACTAAAATAAATAAAAAAAATACCGTTAGTTTAATCTGTCTTACAATTTCACTATTTAAATTAATGTTGTATCAAACGAACCTCGGATTATTGATTAGTGTTAAAATTGCACCTTTGATGTTATCCTTCGACAAAGTGTCCAAGCTCAAAGCAATCCCAATTTCGTGTTTGACCATCTTGAGCGTGTTGGACTTTTGATCTAACATAAACGGCAAACCGATCAAAGGCACTGTGTGAAAAATGGCTTCTTCTAATGATTGCTGTCCTCCTTGCGTAATAAATGCTGCAACTTTGGAATGAGCTGAAATATTAATATGTCAATTTATAACAAAAGATTATATGTACATATAATATATAATAATGCCCTCCCTGAGTGCGTCAAGTCTTCAAAGACCATATGTAGATGCATTCTTGCAAAGTGTGAGGAGACACCTCTGTGAGAAATAGTAGTTATGTATAAGTATAGTGTATAATGTGTAATAGATTTATGTAGTTGTTATAAATATGTAATTAGATATAAGTTAAATTAGCTAATTAGCTAATGTTATATAAAATAAATAAATAAAAATATTGCGATAAAATATAGGTTTAAGTACCTAAAATTTCTTGCTGAGGCATCCATTTCATGATGTGAACATTGTCAGGCTTATCGGGAAGAAGTTCGTCTTCCCATTTCCACAAAACTGTAAATGGTAACTCTCTAAATGCATCTAAGAATGCTTTCCTAGTGAGTAGTTTCAATTCAGTAGATTTAACGTTTGATCCGAGACTGAAATAAACTACTTCTGTTTTAGATTCGTCTAAGATTTTCTTGAGATCCTAAAAAAAGATTAGTAAAGATAAAAAAATCGGGTATGACCGACCCATGACTTTATCTATGTACATACATACATACGTATATATTTGAGGAATACAAATAGTAACGAAAAAATTTACGTATTGAAATATGTACGTTTTTATAATTTTATATTATTTTAATACACCGTAAGTAAAATAAAAATTTATATTGATGTTTACCTGTGGCAGAGGCTGAGGTTCTTTGATGTTCATATTATCCATGTAAATAATTCCAGGTACAGTCGGTCTAATTCCAGCAAGTATCGGATGTCCGTTTATGAACAACATGTCGGCATCGCTTTGTATTTCCGTAACCGTCTTGTATTTTTTCCGAAATATTTTTTACCGAAAGCATCATATAGTTGCACTTGTCTTGAATAATAATCATATCTTTGAAGAATATTGTTGTATACTTGATCCATTCTTTGCCAAAAATCCAATCCGATATAGTAAGGTGACAATAGGTCTACGTACATAGATCGCAGGATTTGAAGGGTTTCCAAAAGCATCAAAATTAGACAGCGATCCTGTCGCCGATGATATAAGGATTAAATTGCAGTTGAAATGATCCTTCACGGGAAACATCGGCTCTACCCAACACTCAATAAAGCACAAATCGAAGCGCACGTTTGGATCCTGCATAAGTTTTTGCATCAACTCGTGATTCAACTGAGCTTTAGTTAAAACAACGAAAATCTTTGGGAGCAGTGTGTGAAATTTTTTCGAGCCGGAAATACTCTGACCCATTTTTCCATAACTCATAGTGTTAGTCCACACAGTATACGAAATATTGTGCACGTCTTTCTGTCTCAGATTCAGCATGTCGTCTTTGTAATCGACAGGATCTGTAGTCATCACCGTAACTTTGTGTCCACGTTTCGCCAAAGCTTCCATTAACGGTCTGAATACTATTTGATGGCTAACCATGGGCATAGGGAACAAGCCCAGTATGTTGGCTCCATTGATGAAGCTGAAGCAGCTCACTAATAATACGAAACACGACCGATTCATCTCGTCATTGATAGTAATGTGAAAACGCGTGCGGATTATAGCTCTCGTCGGGTATGACTGAATAGTAACAATTTAAATTTGTGAATCGAAGCGATAAATTAACATTGAAAAAGTGCATTAGAATGTATTGTATAGTTTGTGCATACATACATATATGAATATTAGATTATCGCAACATATTTGTGATTGCCTACTAATTTAATCGTTAGCATTTTTTGGCTACGCACGATTAAAATTCATTAAAAAAATCGTAATCCATATTTATTTATTTATTTATTAAGAATACATGGGCAGGAATAGCCGATGGAGCCCAGGGGTCTGATATAAATTGTACATACATTTTTTTAATTATTTATATTTTATATTTGAAGGATTACAAAAATCCGTTTATATTCATAAAATTTGTCGAGATGATTTTTAAAGGAATTTTAAAAGATTTACGAGGCGGTTTCAAACTTCAACCACTCTATTTGAAAAGAATAACCCTGACAATTTTGTTAGATTTGTCTTTTAGAAGTCTCATAGAAGTCTGAGATTTTAGAAGTCTTTCTTGAGACTTTTAGAAGTCTGAGATAAGCGTTTTTATTGAACATAAGGAGGTTTTTACTTTATCCTAATCGGATAAAGTACATATTGTGATCGTGCGAAAATTCGACCTCGAGATTTTGACTGATTTGTATCGAGTATCATCCACTGATCATGTTTTCATGATGTCTAAAAAATGTCTGTATGTCTGTGTGTCTGTATGTGTGTTTTCTCCGAAACTATCAAGGCTATCAAGCTGAAATTTCATATCTATTATTTTCACGTAAGGTGTAAAAGCCATAAGGAATTTGGTCAACATCAGTCAACCGGAAGTAGGGTTTTTTTCTTGTAGAAAATTCTAAAATTCTTTTACCACAGAATATTTCCGAAACGGCTCCGGGAATTTTGACGAAATTTCATATCTATAGTTTTCACGTTAGCCGTAAGAGATACTGTGATTTTTAGTCAACTTCTGACTAGCGAAAATGGCAGTTTACTCTTGAACGATTTTTTGTTTTTTTTTTTTTTCGACCTTTTAAATATGTAGTATCGTCACAATATTGTAATGTTGTAGTTTTGAGAGAAATTGATATTTAAAAAAAAAATAATTAAAATTAGTCAACCGGAAGTAGGTTTTTTTTTTTCGTCGAAAAGTTTACGACAGAATATTTCCGAAACGGCTCCGGGAATTTTGTCGAAATTTCATATCTATAGTTTTCACGTTAGCCGTAAGAGATACTGTGATTTTAGTTAACTTCTGACGAGCGAAAATGGCAGTTTACTCTTGAACGATTTTTTGTTTTTTATTTTTTTCGACCTTTTAAATATGTAGTATCGTCACAATATTGTAATGTTGTACTTCTGAAAGAAATCGCTAGTTACCAAAAAATAAATCATCAAAATCAGTCAACCGGAAGTAGGGGTTTTTTTTTTGTCGACATGTTTACCACAGAATATTTCCGAAACTGCCATGGCAATCAAGTCGAAATTTCATATCTATAGATTTTACGTTAGCTGTAAGAGATACTGTGATTTTGGTCAACATCTGACGACCGGAAGTGGCAGTTTTTCTAATTTGAATATATGCCGAAGATCGTATTTTACATACGCGCGCGCACTCAACACAGTGATTTCATGATATGTATGTGTGTATGTATGTTGGTTGGTGTGGTGCTGTGCATTCGTTTTATTTACTTGCGTATTTAAAAAAATAATTTCGTTACTGTTTGTATTCCTCAAATATATGGATAAAGTCATGGGTTGGCCACACCCGAATTTTTTTATTGGGCATTTATATTTATTATTTTATAAGCTTCTATTAGATTGCCTATCAATTTTCTCGTTTCCAAAGAGGTGGAACTCATTCTAATCAACTTTTCGTTATAGGGCAGTGATCGAAGTTCAGATGGCATTCTTGTAATCATTCTTTGAACCCTTTCTAAATATACAATGTCTTTTTTAAAGTTGGGGTTCCAAACATTTACAGCAAATTCTAATTTAGGTCTAATATAGGATTTATAAATTTGTGACAGGAAGAGGAAACTAAAATTCTTAAATACACGTTTGATAATACATATATATAAATGAATAACACTTTTTACTAAAGAGTTTGTATGAGTTGACCATTTTAGGTTTTTTGAGGTAACAACACCCAGGTCAATTTGTGATGCAACTTTTGGGACACTTACATTATCAATTATGTATATAGCGGATTTGGAATTGGGACAAATATTTTTATGTCTTCATCCAGTTTTGAACTTGGTGGTCTGTATATACAAGCAATAACAAATCTTCCACAATTTTTTTTATAACTATTTTTATTAAATAACAAATCAGTATAGAGATTGTCAAAGTTCCAAATCTATAATTCACATGTCACCTGATGTAAATAGTATTTAACGGAACGTTCAATCCTTAACTGTAAATGAGAATGTTCAATTAACAAACTATAGTACGTCAGTTGTTTTGGTAAATTTGAACCGGTTACACAATTATTAAAAAGATTAAAAATATTATATTAACAATACATGTATTGTATACAAATTGTAAATGTAGTTGTTTTATTGTGCTGTATCGCCAAAGTTTATAACAGGCTGAGAATTACTCAAATGCACGTGTATAACATTAATTATGTACATACATACATATGTTTATGGACAATACTGAATTATAGCTTAGAATGAATATGTTGTCTATCATTAGATTGATTGCTGTCATTTAATAGAGTACTGATTGCAAGGTTGTTATAATTTGCGAGACAATTACACGTCTCCGAGCTAGTTATACAATACATAATTAATATAATTACAATATAATAATTAATTATTTTTAACCTTTTTAAACTTGTATTTAGCGTCATAAATCCTACAATGTCATCTAGCCAAACTGGCGGCCTGGCTGAAAGTATGGAGAATCAAAGCAAACCCAACAAAATCAACGCATGTCACGTTCACCCTAAGGAGAGAAACCTGTCCTCCGGTTAAACTGGATTACACATATCTACCCCAAAAGGACTCGGTAAAATACCTGGGTGTTCATTTCGATAGAAGGCTAACCTGGACTAAACATGTCTGGAACAAACGCCTCCAGCTTGGACATTCATTCAGGGAAATGTATTGGCTTATAAGTGAAAAATCAAAAGTCACAACGTGTAAAAAAATATGTACTAATATACAAAACAATCATTAAACCGATCTGGACCTACGGTATACAGGTTTGGGGTTCCACAAGCGACTCCAACATAGCGAAGCTACAGCGCTTCCATTCAAAAGTGCTAAGGATCATATGTGGAGCTCCATGGTATGTACCAAATATGATTCTACATAGAGACACAAAAATGACAGCCACAAAGGAGGAGATACACAAAGCAGGCTCCAGATACCAAGGTAGAATCAAGCGCTACCCCAACACACTAGCCACAAAACTTCTCAGAACTTCGAAAATAAACAGACTCAAAAGATACGACCATTGGACCTGGCAGGACGGGAGTGACATCAGTATAGGATTGAACACGGAAGAGCGAGAAGCTCTTCCGAAAAGATGACAGGAAGGAAGACACAAGAAAAGCAAAATGTCCTGAAAAGGACAGATGGCAAAAAAAAAAAAAAAAAGGAAAATAGAATGTAGTTTGTTTATATACATACGCAACGCTGAGTATTTTACATATAATTATAATTAAACGTGTGCAAACATTATACTATAGTTATTAATTTTTTGCATTATATGTACATATGTACCTATGTATGTACAATAGATTAATGTTGGTTGTAGAAAAACTGTAAGAACGATTTTTATCTATTCGTTGCACATATGTATATAATTACTGTCTTGGTGTCGTTTACAAATCACTGTGCATTCACAATGAATTCAAAAAATCATATTATTATTAGACGAATATAGGCTAATACTTTCAAACTGTTTCAAAAAAATTAATATTACACCATAGTGACGTGCAAATTTACTCATGACGATTTTTTTAATAATAATTTAAAATAATTTACTATAGACCAATTTCATTGATAACATAGCGATAGAAACAATCAATAAAAAGCACAATAGGAAGAAAGCAATTACATCAAGTAAAAAATACTGATAAAATGTATGTCGATTAGCATTTGTTCTGAGATGTCCTGCTCCTTTGTTCCTCAGGATATATTCTGTCCACCATACAGCTCGGTCTAAAGGATTCTGTGGTTCATCTTGAATTTGAGCAGATAGTCGTTCAATATTTTGACGATAGCTGCCGAAAAATAATCGATTTGAGAAATGAAAAAATTTCTACTTAAACATAAAATGAATATTACTGACCTTTGGTCATTTAAAATTGTAGTGATGGCACTTTTGATCATGTCTTTGGTTAATTTACGATGATTCAATTCAATACCTAAATTATACTTGGTAATGACGTGTGAGTTTCTGTATTGATCTCCAAAAAAAGGTATTCCAATCAGAGGTACACGAAAGTGAATAGCTTCTTCCAATGATTGCAATCCAGCTTGCATTATGAAGAGCTTGATTTTTGGATGAGCTATTAAAAATAATTTAGTATTCTATTTGATATTATATTATATCGTAGAAACGGTATGAAATAATATAAAAATTGGACCTAAAAGATCTTGTTGTGGTACCCAGTTCATAAAGTAAACATTTTTAAGTTTTTTCGGTAAGACTTTGTCCCATTTCCATATAATCGTATACGAGAGTTCTTCAAAAGCTTTTAAAAATGCATCTAGTTTCTTTACAGGTAGTTTTGATGATTTTACGTTAGTTCCTAAACTGAAGTAGATAACTCCGTTCGTTGATGCGTTTAATACTGCTTCTAGTTCCTAAATCATACAAATTCATAATACATTTTAATATTTAGTATTGTATGATAGTTTTTACTTACAATTGGAAGAGTTTTAGGTGGATTGATGTGCAAATTGTTCATGTATACAATACTGGGAACTGACGGTCTTATTCCACTGATAAAAGGATGTCCATTTAAGAAGAGCATATCAGCTTCATTTTCAATAGCGTTGACTGATCTGATACCGTCACCAAAGTACTTCTTGACTATATCATCGTGTTTTGGTAACCATAGTACATAGTATGAGAATCTCCAATAGATGTCCAAGTATATAACGTAAAGTCTTTGCCAAAATGTCATATCACTCACGTATGGCGAATTGTTATCGGGGTATAAAATTGGATTAGTTGGATTCCCAAAAGCGGCATAGTTTGCCAAAGATCCAATCATTGAAGATATGATGATCATACTGCAGTTGAAACGATCTTTGAACGCAAACATGGACGGTTCCCAATTTTCGACGAAGCACAGATCGAAACTTCTTTTCGGATCTTTAATCAGGTCTTGAAGTTGAGGTGAGGATAATTGTGCTTCGCCCAAATCAATCACAAAGTTTCCCATATGTTTAATGATGCTTAATGTTGAAACTTCGTCAATTAAAAAATCACTGTACGATGATAACCTGTCGTACGAAATGTCGTGTATGTCAATTTGTTCATATTTAAACGTTAGGTTGGATTGAAGTTGAATTGGATCAGTTGTTACTACAAGCAAGGTGTGTCCTCTTTCCGCTAATGCTTTCATCAATGGTCTGAAAACTATTTGATGACTGATCGAAGGCGATGGAAAAACACCCAAAATATTAGCACCATCGATTATTTCAAATGTGAAACAAGCAAAAAGGTTAAAAATTACATGTAGATTCATTATAAAACTAATTTTGAAGATAAGTAATGGAGATCGAATGTTTTTATAGGTTATGGCTTATGGTTAAGTCAGAACTGAACGATCAGCTACACTAAAATAAAGAAAACTATTGTATGAATATTTAAAAAAATTGTCTTACGTCTTACCATTAAAAGTAATTTATTATCGGCTTTGGTATTTTTAGGTGAGTTGAATGTTAGTTGTCATTTGATAAGATATACGTTACATTAGTAAACGTTTTCAGTGACATAAAATATTGCAAAGCTATATTCATATTTACACGATTCGATATTGTGATTTTCTTTAAATAAAAATTGAAAAACTTAATATTTTTAAATTTATTGTATAATATATTAAATAACAGTTTTTATACAATTAAAATAATCGTTTTTTGAACAGTAACCCGGTAAAAACATTGTATATAAAAATAATAAACTATTTTAACTATTACGATGTTTTTGGTTTGACTGCGGCTCTTCTGAAGAACCTTTTGTAAACTTGACACGAAATTAAGACCATGATTGATATTAAAATAACAGCGCACACTAAAACGAATGCAATCACATCAAGCAGAAAGTATTGGTAGAAAGGTACTTTAGTAGCAGGTGCTTTCAAATGCTGAGCACCTTTGTGTCTCAAGACGTATTCTGTCCACCAAACAGCTCGTTCCATTGAAGTTTGCGGTTGATCTTTCAGCAAATCTGACAGTTTTTCTATATTTTGACGATAGCTGAAAGTATAACGTTCACTTTAACACTGTACAGTATCATCGTTTAGCCATTATTTTGTTATCGTATGTATACCTAGGATCGTTGATGACTTTATTGATCGAATTCACTACCATTTCTTTGGACAGTGTGTAAAGATTCATATCAGTGCCGATTCCAAACTTGACAATCTTCCTAACGTTCAGATCTTGATCGCCTAAAAATGGCATTCCTATCAATGGAACTTTGTGATGGATGGCCTCCTCCATTGATTGTTGTCCACCTTGTGTGATGAACGCTTTGATATTGGGATGAGCTGAAATTCAAAGTGAATAAAATTAGATTGTTTTTGAAAAAAAAAGTTATTATTCCAATGAGGAAAATATCACAAAAATCAAATGTACATATTCCAATAGGAAAAAATAAATCAAATGATCATATGAATGTCTACGATGACGATCAATGCAATGCGATAGAATTTATTTTATTAAATGAAGAATTACGTTTCCAATATTTTTTTATTAAGATTAAGTTTTTGATTGAAAATTGTAATTGTCGATTGGTTTTTACCAATTTAAGAGTGAAATTTCGGTGAATAAAAATAAATCAACGTATGATTCTGAAGTTCATCGAAGATAATCAATGCAAATCAACAGTATGTATGTACATACATAATATACATATGTACATACATATTTTACATTATTTAATGTAATTTGTTGATTTTATATGTATGTACATTTACACATATGTATGTGATAGATTTTATATTTACATATTATATATGAATCATATATAATATGTAAATATAATGCATAATATAATATAATATAAATATAATCATATTAAATATGATGCATTATGTAAAATTTGCTTTAGATATAGGAGTTTTCAAGCTAAAATAAAAGAAATAAAACCAAATGAAGAATGGATGGCAGATGGACGCGAGAAATACTGGAATGGTATCTGAGAGGATGTGAAAGAAAGCAAGGTAGACCGAGTGGAAGATGGGCTGATGAATTTAGAAGAGTGTGTGGAGTCAAGTTGATGGTGATTGCTCATGACAGACAGGAATGGAAGAGGACTGGAAAGGCCTTCATCCAGCAGTGGATGGTGAACGGCTGAAAATGATAATATCTAATACTACTTATGTAGTAGCTTCACTGTGAAAAGATTTTTCTTACCCAAAACATCTTGTTGAGGTAACCATTTAGATATGTGAACATTAGCCGGTTTTCCGGGTAGCGTTTCATTTTCCCATTTCCATAGCACCGTGTACGGCAATTCCCTGAACGCCTCTAAGAAAGCATTAATTTTTGCTTGCGACAATTGAGCTGACTTCACATTCGATCCGAGACTCAAATACACTACACCGTTTTTAGCGTCGTCCAATATTTTTTGCAGATCCTGTAACAAAGATTAAAAAAAAAAAAATGTAAATCTAATAATCTAATAATCAATGAATAAATTTTTCATAAAAATTAAATTCAATCTTCGTTTTTATACACAGCATAATATATACGTTACACAAGACAATTAAATTAATGGAAATGTGAGCTTACTGGTGGCAGCTCTCGATTGGGTCTAATGTGCATCGCATACAATTGAACAATGGCTGGCACAAGTGGTCTAATACCCTCTAACAACGGATGCTCGTTCAGAAACAACAAATCAGCACTATTCTCAATATCGTACACGGATCGTACATCCGAACCAAAATATCTTTTCGTTATGAAATCGCAATAGGGCAACCACGTGAAAAAGTACAATTGAGAATAAAACAAATCGAGCATAATCAAATGGAAACGTTCGCGAAAGTTTAACTCGTCGCGCTCTGGAGCCACTTTGATAGAATACAAAGCTGGATTTGATGGATTTCCGAAAGCCCTATGGTTCCTCGGTGCCCCTGATTGAGATGATATGAGGATGAGACTGCAATTAAAGTGATCCTTCAACGGAAACAGGGGCAGAGCTAAAACGGCCAAAAAACACAGGTCGAACTTTTGCTCGGGATCTTCCATCAACTTTTTAACTTTAGACGAAGACAATTGCAATTCGTAAATGCGTCCCATGGTTTCGCTGTGGTGCAATTGTTGAATTTGTTTCGCGGATGTGATCTCGTCGGTCCATTTGAGGTACGCGTCGTGTAGATCGATCTGGATCAAGTTCGGATACTCTTCTTTCGTGTAATTCATAGGATGACTCGTTAAAACTACTACTTTATGACCTTTGGTTGACAGGGTTTCCATCAGTGGATGATAGACGCTTTGATGATCCGCGCGAGGTATGGGAAGTGAGGCTAATATGTTTGCACATGTTACCGTTTTCAAAATTAAAACTAATAAAACGCTGGTTATCGAACGAGACATTGTTTTGAGATAACGCGTGCTGAGAAGTTGTAAACAAACTAACTATCTAATCGTTAGTTGGTAATTTGACGTTGGTATCAATAACTTGTGACAATAACGTTGAAACGTTATTTATTTACATATTTACATGTAAAAATGATAATCGTTTTTAAATTATGAAGTTTATAATCATTATATGTACATATCGGCATGCATTGCAATGCCCGATCCCGTTCCTAGTAAATTTTCTGACACGTGAGCAGGCCCGTTCTCAACCCTGTTCCCGATCCCGTTCCCGTTCCCGGTCCAGATCCCGTTCCCGTTCCCGTTCCTGTTCCAGTTCCCGATCCCGATCCCGTTGCCGATCCTGATCCGTTCCTGTTCCCGATCCCGATCCCGATCCGAACCCGTTGTCGATCCCGATCCCGATCCCGTTACCGTTCCTGTTCTCGTTACTAGTACGTTATCTGACGCGTGAGCAGGCCCGTTCCCGTTCCCGTTCCCGTTCCCGTTCCAGATCCCGTTCCCGATCCCGTTCCCGATCCCGTTCCCGTTCCCGTTTCTAGTACGTTATCTGACGCGTGAGCAGGCCCGTTCCCGTTTTATCCCGATTTCACAAGAACCATCCCTGGCATGATCACAATAAGTCCTGAAAGTTTCACCGCGATCGGTTCAGTGGTTTAGGAGCCTATAAGAGAGAAACAAACAAACAAATAAACAAACAAACAAACAGACAGACATTGATTTATATATATATAGATTGCATATATTTCCTCATATGAAGTGTGTAGACAAGTTGGATTAAACAAATATTGTACTTGTACGAAACGTTATAAATTTTAATCAAACATCATTGACTATTTCAAGGTTGCTGATTTGTTTTAATCAGATCAAATTAATCGTATTCGGCAATCTGAAATAATCTTTTTAATCTGTTGCATTCATTACAAAATGCACTATTTCACTTACATTTGTATATGTATAAAAATTTCACTGATTGTGTTTTTTGACATTTAAAAGTTTGATAGTTATTTACTTGTTTATTGAGTTTGTTCAACTATTTAAACTAAATTAAATTTTATTGAATAGTTTTCGGTGGAAAATTTTCTAATCTGTAATAAAATGATGCCACAGTTAAAATTTCTAAAAAAATACATTTTATCTGTTTGCATTTTATTATTATCAGTGAACTTGGTTCGCTTGCATTCGTATGTTTAAACGTTCACAATCATTGTATGTATGTACATGTTTACGTAAAAAACAGTTAATATCAAATTCAACAGCACAATCATATTGTACACGATATCTTTACACGCGAAGAATAAATAAATTGTTTATATTAATCATAATTGGTTACTTACAACAGGCAAAATCTTATTGGGCTTTATGTGCATTCCATACAAATAAATAATTCCCGGAACAGTCGGCCTTATACCACCAAGAATCGGATGATCGTTCAAAAACAACATATCAGCACTTTTTTCAATGTCACCCACTGACCTATAGCCGTCACCAAAATGTTTTTCAACCAATCCATTATACTTTGATTCGTAAAATATATTGTAGACTAGCCTGAAGCTAACGTATATAAAGGAAACGTGAAGTCGCTGCCAGAAATTCAAATTTTCCAAGTATGGCGATAGAAAGATCGGATACAAAACAGGATTCGTTGGATTGCCAAATGCTTCGAAATTACTCGGTGTTCCAGTTTGCGAGGATATGAGGATTAGACTGCAATTGAAACGATCCTTAAATGCAAACATCACTGGAGTCAGTGCAGTTATGAAGCACAGGTCGAACTCGTATTTGGGATTCTTAATCAGTTCTTGCATTTGAGGTGATCCCAATTCTTCATCGAAAATTTCGTTGATAACATTTCCCGACTTTAGTATTATTAAAGCGTTTCCCCACGAACTGTTTTCTTTGGTTCCTGCCATATTCAATTCTCTTGTCCATTTTGGGTACGATACGTCGTGCAGGTCGATCTGTTTCAAACTTGGATATTCTTCTTTGTTATATTTGACTGTGTGAGTTGTGGCTATCACGAGATCGTGTCCTCGTTTGGCCAAATTTTCCATTAATGGCCTATAAGAGTTTTGATGACTCACTGATGGTATAGGAAACACTCCCAATATTCTAGCACTATTAACTATGTCAACAATAAGCAATTGAAAGAAAAACCAATAAAACTTTGCCATGATGTGAACTCGCGCGATAGTTAGGTTCGACTGTATTATTTTCGACAGGAAGAGAAAAATCATGTCGTGTCGTGACCGCTTATCTCATATAAAAGCATACAATAAACAGTTATTTTTTTATCTCTGATGATTATTTTCGTATCGTTTCAAATTTTTTTTAAATACTGTAATATAACAATAACACAAATCTTGGCAGTTGAGAAAATATTATACCTACTTGTGAAAAATCGACGAATACAAATATCACAGCAATATTATGATTCATATAATAAATTAATATACAATTGACACAATCTCAAATAATAGTGATCGAAAATTCACGGAAAAAAAATCAACTTCTAGTGTAATTGCATCAACTAATACGTATGTACATACTAACATACATATACGACGTCAAATTATGTGGACAGAATAATTTATGACAAATTACACAGTAAATTATAATTTCATTAGGTCATAAATGAAAAATATATCATTTGTGTACATGAATACTCACAGTGGGTAATTTCTTATTGGGCTTTATGTGCATTCCATACAAATAAATAATTCCGGGAACAGTCGGCCTTACACCACTCAGAATCGGATGATCACTCAAAAACATCATATCAGCACTTCGTTCAATGTCACGCACTGATCTATAGTCATCCCCGAAGTGTTTTTTAACCACAGCATTACAATAAGATTCATAAACAAAGTGGTAGGTGAGCGTCAAGACAAGATAGATATAGGTAACGTGAATACGCTGCCAGAAATTCAAATTTTCTAAGTATGGAGATAGAAAGACCGGATACAAAACAGGATTCGTTGGATTTCCAAATGCTTCGAAATTACTCGGCGTTCCAGTTTGCGAGGATATGAGGATTAGACTGCAATTGAAACGATCCTTAAATGCAAACATCACTGGAGCTAGTGCAGATATGAAGCATAGGTCGAACTCGTACTTGGGACTTTTGATCAGTTCTTGTAATTGAGGTGATGTTAATTCTTCATCAATAATTTCGTCAAACACTGTTTTCATTTTTATTAATATTAAAAAAATTTCCCCAAAAGCTTTCTTCTTTGGTTTTGCCGAAGTTTAAATCTCTTGTCCATTTTGGGTACGATTCGTTGTACAGGTCAATCTGTTTCAAATTCGGATATACGCCTTCTTCGTATATGATTGGATGAGTTGTGGCTATCACAAGATTGTGTCCTTGTTTGGCTAAATTTTCCATTAACGGCCTGTAAGAGTTTTGATGACTCACTGATGGCATGGGAAACACTCCCAATATGCTGGCACTATTAACTATTTCAACTACGAGAAGTTGGCTCAAAAACCAACAAAATTTTTCCATGGTGTGAACTCGCACGATATATTGATTCAACTAACGCGTTTGAATTTTTCTCAGCGGGAAGAATAAATCTTATACTGTACCATGGACCACTTATTTTGTATAAAAAACAGATGAGAGTTCTTATATTTCTGACGTAAATATTAATTTGATTTTATTTCATAATATATTCGGCAAATTTAACAAAAAAAAAACAAAGCCTGAGCGTCAGCGCAATGCGGAGAAAAAACTATTACATTAAAAAAATATTAATACTACCGTATAATATTAATTAATTAAAATTAAATTAATAATATTATATATATACTTATATATATGATGATGATGATATATCAATATTGAATACTCACAGCGTATAATTTCCTATTGTGCTTTACATGCATTCCATACAAATATATAATTTCTGGAACAGTCAGCCAATACCACTCAAAATCAGATGATAATTCAAAAACAACATACCAGCACTCCATTGAATGTCACGTAGATACTGATCAATAACCGCCACTGAAATGCTTTTTAACCACATTATTGCATTCGGATACATAAATGAAGTGTAGAAGATCGTGAAGGTAACATTCAAAAAGGTGACATGACCACGCTGCCAGAAATTTAAATTGTTCAAGAATGCAGATAAGTTAAACGAATACAAAATAGAATTCGTCGGATTGCCAAATGTTTCAAAATTACCGAGCGATTCAGTTTGTATTATATAATGACATTAAAATGAAAACAATAGAGTTTTCCAACATTCTAATAAACACAAAAAAAAACTTTGCCTCTTGATGTTTTTGTAAAAACGTGAAGTATGTCATTAATAGTGACATACTTAATATAATAGTCACCAATAGTAACTTTCATTATTATACTCGAGTGATTCATTACTACATACATATTCATACTTATAAATAAGTAATAATATAGTAATGACAAAGGTTAAATATTAACATAATAATTCGTTATAAATTCTATGTGCAGTGAACAAATAAAAAAGACACGATACACTCGAAAGATTAACACGTCATCAGAATATAAGCTACAGATAAATATAAATTACCGATGGAAGTGGTTTATTTGGCAAGATGTGCACGCTACCCAGATAAACGATTCCAGGAACATTCGATCTGTTCTCACCAAAAAGAAGCTCGACATTTAAGAACAGCATGTCAGCGTCTTGTGTGATCTCATCTAAGGATCTTCTTCGAAGATTCTTTTAGCAGATGCGTCAAATATTGGCATCATTTCAATATAGAAAACTT
This sequence comes from Parapsyche elsis, assembly GCA_022651745.1. Lineage (NCBI taxonomy): Eukaryota > Metazoa > Arthropoda > Insecta > Trichoptera > Hydropsychidae > Parapsyche > Parapsyche elsis. The sequence continues at coordinate 537,789 of JAGVSN010000025.1, forward strand.
ATCTGTAAATCAGGTTCAGGAGTACCGCTTTTAATCTCTGCCAAAAGTCCAACTCACTTACAAGCATCCAGAGCATGTCAGGATACAGTGTTAGATTCGAAGGATTTCCAAATGAATCGTGGTGCTGTGCGTTACCAGGGATGATATTAGTATGACATTGAAGTTAAAAAGATTCTTGATTGGATACACAACAGGAAGCCAGGCTTCAAAGAAGCACAGATCGAACTTTTCATTTGAGTCGTTCAATAGGCGATCTTTGAAAATGTTCTTTACATCTATTTAACTCAGGGTTGGGATATCTTATTGGAATATACATAGCTGTAACAGTGGTCATCGTGACAACGTGATGTCTCCGTTTTGCTAAAGTTTGCATCAAAGCTCTAAACACAACTTGGTGACTAATAGACGGTATTGGAAAAGTCCCTAGAATCCTAGCACTATTAACAACTCCTACAGCACAAATTGTAAGAAAAAATAATCGACACAGCAACATTGTAGAACGTATTCAAATGAACGACACGGTACGAATGAAATTTTGGGGCAGATGAAAAACATATTAGTTTTAAGTATAACGCGTGTTCGAACTAATGGTTCTCGATTACACAAGCATAAGTGTACTTAATAAACGAGTAAATGTTAAAAAATTGTAATACTCACTGATGGAAGAGGCTTATTGGGCAAAATGTGCATGCTGCCCATATAAACAATTCCGGGAACTGTCGGTCTGATTCCACCGAAAAGAGTTTGCACATTCAAAAATAGCATATCGGCTTCGTTTAAGATTTCATTGACCGGTCTGGTATTTTTTCCGAATATTTTTTTGAGTCCTTTGTCAACGAAAGGAATAGTATTCACATTGTGAGCGTATCTATAGTGGAGGTCTGAATACACTAAATATAATCTTTGCCAAAAGTTCAGCTCGCCAAAGTACGGCGAAGACGAGTCTTGATACAGAATTGGATTGGAAGGGTTTCCAAAGGTGTCAAAGTGGTGAGATTTTCCAGAAAATGATGATATGAGGATTAAGCTGCAGTTAAAGCGATCTTTGAAAGGGTAAATATGTGGAACCGTAGCTTCGAAAAAGCACAAATCAAATTTTACAGATGGGTCTTTCATCAGACGTTGCATTTCAGGAATATTAATTTGCATTTCCAATAACGGCATCATCATTTTATTGAATTTTTGAATGATATCGACATACGAAAGACTTTCTTTTCGTAATGTGACGAAGTCAAAGTGCTTATTCCACTCTGTGTAGGAGATATCGTGCACGTCTATTTGAACGAGTGTAGGGATTTTTTCTTTGTAAACTACTGGATCAGTAGTCAACGTAACCACATGATGTCCTCGTTTGGCTAGGGTTTCCATCAACGCTCTAAACACCACTTGATGACTTATGGAAGGTGTGGGAAAAATTCCAATGATCCTAGCAGCATTCGAAAACCCCACAGCACAACACACAAGCAGAAGAACACGGCACTGTACCATATTGCAATTGTAATGCAAGCGAAGGATAATAGACGAATGATGTCTTATCGGGAAATGAAACTACATAGTTATACTAAAGATTTTATCTTTTATGCCACTTCAGATATAAATAAAGTGTCAGATATAAACAGTCTTTTATCGCTGAATAGGCTGAATAAAAACTTATGTTTACTCAATGGAAATTACTTAAATGCTAAGTAATATATTTAACGTGTACAATTTTAAATTTGCAACACTAACTGATGGAAGAGATTTACACAGCAAAATATGGATGATGCCCAAGTAAATAATTTCGGTCTGATTCCACCAACAAGTGTTTGCACATTCAAAAATATGTAGCATATCGGCGTCGTTTAAGATTTAACTGACAGTTCTGGTATTGTTTCCGAAGATCTTTTTGACTCCTTCATCAATGAGAGGAATAATTTTCGTACAGTGAACGTATCTATAGTGTAGGTCTAAATACATCAAGTAGAGCCTCTGTCAAAAGTTCACCTGGCCAAAGTAAGGCGAAGACGAGTCTAGATACAGAATTGGATTCGAAGGGTTGCTGAAGGTATCAAAGTGATAAGATTTTCCTGAAAATGACGAAATGAGCTACAATTAAAGCGATCCTTCAAAAGGTAAGCATGTGGAACAATGGCTTCGAAGAAGCACAAATCATTTTTTTCAGACGGATCGTTCAGTAAACGTTGCATGAAAGAGCCTTGTGCATTTATAATATAAACATCATTAATTTATGGTATTTCTGCATGAGAGTTAGGTTTGACAGACTTTCTTCTTTTATTTCGACTTTTTTCGAGAATTGTTTATTCTACTTCGTGTAGGAGATATCATGCACGTCTATTTAAGAGAATGTAGGGATATTTTCCTTGTAAACGACTGGATATAATATAATCAAATACAAGTACATACGTACATATGTATAACCGTTTTAAAAATGTCGCAATTATGTAATTAGATAAAAATTCAATACCTCAAAGTTTTTCAAGATATACATATGTATGTACATATGTACATATAGGTATTTAATATTTGAAAATATACTTTTCTTACCGATGAAAGAGGTTTGTTGGACCTGGTATGCAAACTTCCCATGTAAATAATTCCAGGAACGATAGGTCGAATATCTCCTAGAAGGGGTTGCACATTTAAAAACAACATATCAGTTTCTTGTTGTATTTCCTCGATAGATCTGGTGTTTTCACCGAAAATTCTTTTAGCGTTAGCGTTGAAGATTGGAACTAATTTCACGTAGTACAGGTATCTGTACTCGAGATCGTGATACGTCAAATGCAATCTTTGCCAAAAGCTTAAATCATTCAAATAGCCTGGTGATTGGTAATCCGGATACAGAATCGGATTAGAAGGACTTCCGAATGAGTCAAAATCTTGGAGACTTCCAGACAAGGACGATACGAGGATTATATTGCAGTTGAAGCGATCCTTCACAGGGAGAACTTGCGGAATTAGAGCTTCAAAAAAGCACAAGTCGAATTTTTCAGACGGGTCATTCAGCAGACGTTGCATGACAGGAGTTTTGATCTGAATTTCCACTATTTCACACATGGCCATATGGTACTGTGCATGTAGTGCAAGCTTTGGAATATTTTGATCTTTTATTTTGAAAAAGTCGAAGCGTTTATTCCACTCTGCGTAGGATATGTCGTGTACGTCTATTTGTGTGAGCGTATGGATTTTTTCCTTGTAGATAACTGGATCAGTCGTCAACGTGACAACGTGATGTCCTCGTTTTGCCAAAGTCTCCATCAATGCACTAAATACCACTTGGTGACTTATGGCAGGTGTGGGAAAAATTCCGAGGATTCTGGCCCCATTCGAAAATCGCAAAACACAACACACGAGAAAGATAAAACGACACTGTAACATTTCGAGTTGTATTCAGACGAACAACACTAAACCAATTATACTCCAGTAAATGATAAGTCACTTTAAAAATAGAACTCGAATGGACGTTAGTTACGACGTTCTATAGACGTTAAAAACGCAATCGTACGTTATCAGCTAGTGCAGTGGTCGGGAACCTTTTTCGAGCTAAGAGAAAGGAAATTAGGGAAAAACCTTGCAAAATTGGTAAGTTTGGGAGCTGTAACATTTTATTTTTGGATTACATATATGAAATATTATTCATTTATGGAATGGATAGCTCTAAGAAATAAAATAAAATAAGATTCATAATATTTCTTAATGTTCGACAGTTTATTACTAAAAAGTATTATTAAGTTTAATCTGAAAAACGATTTTCAAGCTGTTTCTAGCCATGAAGTTATGGAAATAGGATTCATTTTGATTTTGCGTAAATTACGTGGCAACGTTTTATTTTTCGTGCAAAACGTTGGACGACAGCGAGAGCCGCGAATCTTTATACAAAGAGCCGCATGCGGCTCCGGAGCCGCTGGTTACCGACCGTTGAGCTAGTGCATAGAGTAAGTAGCGTTTCTGATTATGTGCTATTTGATTGTTACGAATACAATATTATTATTTTATCATATAAAATTATAAACGATAATAATGACGATTTACCTACGTTTATTTAAACCGAATGAAACACTTCAAAATTTTCAACATGAAACATTCAATATATGTACATTCGAAATCATCGGGTATTTTTCTGAATATTTTTTGAATATTAATGTGAATATTTCACGAATTCGACAAAATATTGATTTTTTCGCGTAAAAGACAGTTACAATAATTTGGCGTAACATATACATATGTACATACCTAGGTATAAGAACAAAGTAAGAAGGTTGACAAGCATAAACTTTCCATTTTTATCGTAATACGCAATATACGGGTAATTGCAGTTCTACTTACTGTTGGAAGAGGTTTTTTAGGTTTGATGTGCATATTTCCCATGTAAACAATTCCAGGAACTGTGGGTCTAATTCCTCCAAGTATTGGTTGCACATTCAAAAACAGCATATCGGCTTCATTTTGAATCTCATCGACGGATCTGACATTTTCACCGAAGATCTTCTTCGAATTGGCATCTAACAGGGGAAGCGTATTAGCATAGTACATGTATCTGTACATCAGGTTTAGATACGTCAAATGCAACCTTTGCCAAAAGTCTAAATCGTCCAAATACGGCGAGAGAAAATCCGGATACAGGATCGGATTTGAAGGATTACCAAACGCGTCGAAATCTTTAACGCTTGCTGACAAAGATGATATGAGGATTAAACGGCAATTGAAGTGATCCTTGATCGGGTTAATGTGTGGTGTTAACGCTTCGAAGAAACACAAATCGAATGTTTCAGATGGATCGTTCAACAGCCTTTGCATTGCTGGAGTTTTGATTTGCATTTCCACTATTGAACACATTAACGCGTAGAATTTTTCTATTACCGTAATCGGTGTGGTATCTTCTTCACTCATTTTGACGAAATTGAAGTATTTATTCCATTCTGTATAAGAAACTTCATGCACATCTATTTTAGTGAGGCTTGGGAGTTTTTCCTTGTAGATTTCAGGGTTTGTGGTCATTGTGACCACACGATGTCCACGTTTTGCCAAATTTTCCATCAGAGCACTAAAAACTATTTGGTGACTTATCGACGGCGTGGGAAATATTCCAAGGATTCTGCTAGCTCCATTTACAACCGCAGCAGTGCAAAATACGAGAAAAACAAAACGAAGGAACACCATATCGTATCGTATTCAAACAGTAACACAGAACAAATGACGTTGCGGCATGCAAAGAAGTCACTTTATAAACGGAGTTGAATCAATGTCATAACTAACTACAGTGGAACCCCGATGCATCGTTTTTCAAAGGACCGTAAAAAGCAAGAGGGATTTAAAAAAAAAATCACAATATCACTTACGGCTAACGTGAAAACTATAGATATGAAATTTCGACAAAATCGCCGGTGCAGTTTCGGAAATATGATTTTTAACAGGATTTTTGAATTTTCTGCACGAAAAAAACCTTACTTCCGGTTGACTGATGTTGACCAAATTTTCTGTCTTTTACACCTTACGTGAAAATAATAGATATTAAATTTCAACTTGAAAGACTTGATAGTTTCGGAGAAAACACACACACACAGTACACATACATACATAGGTACAGCCAACAGACATTTTCCAGATATCGTGAAAACGTGATACCTGATACAAATCAGTCAAAATCTCGAGGTCGAATTTTTGCACGATCACAATACTTTATTCGATTAGGATAAAGTAATAAAAATATGCCATATGGCCATATTTACTTGTTCTTGATTAGATGACGACGCTTCCAACGTGTTATCCGTCTTTCTAATTAACTATGTATATAAGCATCTGATAATGTATTACTAGTTGAATTCGGAAAATAGTAAGAGCTCGGATCACAAGAGTTCGAAAAAATAGACGAATTCGAAAAGTGGCTGAGTTTGGAAGACAGCTCAGATTGACCACTCTCCACGCTATCTGTACCATTTATACTTAAAATAAAATCATTTAATCGAAAATCGACTATATGTAATTACTGAAAGCTGCATTATTCCTGTTTCCCACCACCACCATGGAAGATACATAACACCATGTGTGAAATAATTGTATTCTAGACTCTCAAGGTTGTCAATAGTGATGAATCAAATAGAATATGTAATCGTTTGTTATTATTACACGGTGTACAGCGGCAGTTGTAATTACGTTTGATTGTTCAGTACTAGGTACGGAAAAATTGTTTCTGATTATACAAATGTATGTATGTATACATATATAAATAAGCAAGAGTAAAAAAATATTATAAGAGTCTTGATTTTAATACTTTTGAGTGACATACACTTGTAACTTTCCTTAGATTATTTCATATATCGGACAATATAGCCTTTTTAAAACCTTATCAATAAGTCATAAATGTTGTAAATAAATGTAAAATACATTTATTTGCCGATGACACATTGATTTATATTGTAGATAAGAATGTTAATTTTATAATGGAAACATTAAATTTTGAATTAAGTAATTTAATAAGTTGGCTGAATAGTAACAAATTAAAATTAAATGTAGAAAAAACCAAAGCAATGGTAATTAATTATAATAAGATTAATAAAACTGATTTTAGGTTACCATCATATTTTAGTAAATTTATTGTGAGAGGAATGGATGTATGTGAATTTAATTTAAGGAATAAAAATAATTTAATTATAAAAAATGTTAAAATAAATAGAAGCATCTTGTACGGAGGTGTTTTGGAGTATAATAGACTGCCGGATGGAATTAGAAGTTCCAAAACTATTGAAAAATTCCTGGCAGTCTTAAAAAAACATCTCTGTACAGATGCTTAGTTAAGGATTATAATTAATTAGCTTAAGCTACTATATTATATAAATAAATAAAAGCTATAATCAAATTCAATCAACGTAGAAAAGTCGATAAGAATAAAGTGCCATTGTGCAAAGCTGGTCAATCGTGAAATGTTTTAGTTCTTTTGATATTTTAAATGCACCTATGATATCTGAAGAACAAATATAATTTTTTTTACTCAAATGTTACTTACTGATGGAAGAGTTTTGTTGGGCAAGATATGCATGCTGCCCATGTAAACTATCCCAGGAACAACTGGTCTAATTGCGCCCAAGAGCGGCTGCACGTTCAAGAACAACATATCAGCTTCGTTTTCGATTTCGTTGACCGATCTGACGTTTTCTCCGTAGATTTTCTTCGCATAGTCGTTATAGGCGGGAAGAATTTTACAATAGTACATATATCTGTATATAACATTGTGGAGCATTGAATCCACTCTCTGCCAAAAGTTCAAATCGCCCAAGTACGGCGAGATGATGTCCGGATACAATATAGGATTGGAAGGATTCCCCATAGCATCAAAGTTTTGCAAGGTACCCGAAAAGGACGATATAAGAATCATATTACAGCCAAAACGATCTTTGAAAGGAAACGTTAAGGGAACTAGGGCTTCGAAGAAGCACAAATCGAACTTTTCATTTGAATCGTGTAATAAACGTTGCATCTCAGGTGTGTTGAATTGAATGTTTGATATGTGCAACATCAATAGATAAAATTTAAGAGCTAATGTTAACGGTGCCGGATCTTCTTCTCTCAATTTGACAAAGTTGAAGAATTTATTCCATTCTACATAAGATATGTCGTGCATGTCTATTTGGGTCAGGTTTGGAACGTCTTCTTTGAGGACTACTGGATCAGTGGTCATAGTGACTATCTCATGTCCTCGTTTGGCCAAGTCAATCATCAATGCCCTGAAAACCACTTGGTGACTTATCGAAGGTGTTGGAAAGATTCCGAGGATTCTGGCTCCATTTGATATCCCTAAGGCACAACACACAAGTAGAAGATGACGACACTGAACCATCTCGAAATCGTATTGAGATGAGGAACACGAGACAACTGACATTCGATCGAGTGAAGAAACTACTTATAACCAAGTTAGTTTTGAATAATGATATTATTTTTGTTCAAGGTTTGCTGGATCACCTAATCGTTCATTATTAACTATGGAATAGTGATTTAATAGTAATAGTATATTATGACTCTTTTTCTTTCTCTTAAGATTTATACGACTTCTGGCTAAAAACAACAATGAAATGGGAGGGATAAAGTTCATAAAAAATGTGTACACTTTGTTTACAAAGACATTATGGTGTGTGTGTAGTTGCAACCTTACACGTCATAAAAAATCATTGAGATTTGCATATCGTAACCTTCACAATATAATAAAAGAAATGCTTATATCAAATAAAAGTATGCGTATCAGCGTTTGATCACCGTATAAGAACAAAAATGTCAAAAAATAGCATGTACATTTTATGAGACAACAAATAAAATTTGTGTTCATTTGTATGAAGATTATCTTAAATTTGTATTAGATATGTACATATATGTATGTATGTATGTATGTATTTACGATGCAGTAGAAGTGACGATACATAAATACATATATAAAAAGAGCAAACAAACACATAAAAATCAACATTCCACTTAACGTTAGTATTATAGAATAATATTCTTTAAAATATGTGTGTACATTGCGTGTTGCGTCTTATTACCGATTCATGATAATCATCACTTTGCATACTTACAACAATCATATAACCCGGAACGTGCATTGAATCGGTCACTTAATGATACCGCAATCATTACAGTCGATTTTTATTTCTGTCATTGTCATGTGTTAAAATACCATTATGTAGTATGTTTCAAAAGCGTGTCATTCCTCGAAGTATTTGTGCGCTTTTTTTTTCAACACACAAAGGTTTTTTTGCTTCTCATAACATTTTGCGACAAATGAGGTACGATGGGAAATATCCTGTTTGTCACGTTGAGTGCAAAAATTTGCTTGAAACACGATTTTCCCTATTCAAAGAGAGAGATACGTGTTTTATCTGATTTTCAATTGGATCTTGTGGGTATGAAGAAAAAAATACGTTTTTTTTATTCGATTTCCCACACGCGCGTGTCGAACGTCTGAATTGGTTTTAAATATTTTCGAGATTTGTGTAGTTTTAAAATTTAAATTAAGTTTTTTAACTGTTCTTGTAATAAGTAAGTGTATTTATGAAGTTCAATTTTCTAAATGAATTGCATTGTTAATCAAAGAAAACATTTTAAAACACAATATACCTACGTATCGTAAGACCAAAAGAAACAAAATACAGTTTTAAACACTTCATTAGTCAATATTTTAACTTTTCTTTAGAAACTATTTTAAAAAAGACATTGAATTTTGAGCGTTGCTTTTTACTTTGACAAGCATGTCTTTTACGATAAAATTTCTCGAGAAAGATAGTCAAGAGATTTCCTGTTACCTTATTAAACGGCAAACTAAAAGAATTATTGTTATAATTCTTATCAGCAAAAATAAACGTATGGCAAACTTGACATTTTATTTTATAGCCAATACCAAAAAAACACAAAAATATCTTTTTATTATTATTATTTTCATAACCAAAAATAGAAAAATATCGAAAAGTCAATTAATTCGAAAAAAATTCAAACGAAAAAACTCTGGTGTGGCCAACCCACGATTTTATCCATATAATTAAGAAATACAAATTTTTTAAGCCGAAAAGTCAATTTTGCTCATTGGTGCGTCGAACGAGTAAGCACCGACTTCCAGTCGACGAATTTTCATAAAAATCGTATTATCGCTTACATCTTACATGGAAACTCTAAATATGAAGTTTCCGCTTGATAAGCTTAATAGTTTTGGAGAAAAAGCTGAAAAACATAAAAAAAACCAAGAGTAAAAAACTTCTGGTTGAAAAAAAAAATTTAAAAACTACATTTTGATGAGGTGACTTCAAACGTGAAGTACCACTTCTGGTTGACGAACATATTTGGAAACCGCATAGGTTGCAATGGTTGGTATCAAACATACATACATACATATTTGGGAATTCATATAGACTCTAAACTGAACTTTAAGGTACATGCTGAATATATAATTAAAAAAATGGCTAGAAAAGTTGGTGTTTTATGTAGGTTAAGAAATATTTTAAGTAGGAAAAGTAAGGTTTTAGTCTATAATATAATTGTCTTGCCACACCTGGTTTATTGTGCCACTGTACTTAATAATGTACAAGATTTAGATAAAATGCAAAGGTTACAAAATAGAGCTATGAGAGGTATTTTGAATGTTGGTAGGTATTAGAAGTATTAGAAGTATGTTAGATGAATTGGGATGGGTGAGTTTTAGAAATTGTTTAAAGTTAAGCACATTGTCTTTTGTTTATACATAAGTTAGATCATAAGCTAATTAGCTATTATTATATAAAATAAATAAATAAAATATATATATATGAAGTTTCAGCGTGATAGGTTAGATACAATATCAGTCAAAATATCGAGGTCAAATTTTCGCACGTTTACATTACTTTCGATATGGATAAAGTAAAAAGAAGACACAATAAATAAATCTAACCAAGACAGATTTCCAGCACACTTAAGTGCCCAAATTCGAGTTGATAACGTAGTAGACACTACGCGAACTCTATACATTTTCGATTTAGGCAGAGGCGTCCCGCGGCGCGAGGTGTATCTTTTCTTAGAGATTCCTCATCTCGTCCACCGCAGGGGCGCTACGTGCCGACGCCTCTATGGAAGCAATTAGTCTTCAACATGAACGGGGGGGGGAGGGGGTGGATGGGGAGAAGGGAAGACATGGGAAAGGAAATCGAGGGGGTGAATATCTCCCAGTACAACCACACAGGCCAACGATTATTGTATGTATATAGTTCAAGTTTCCCGACCCCTCTCTCCGGTTTGAGTGAAAGCAGACTTTCCACCGGTGTATAAACTTCTCGCGATGGAAATGTCAATAGGAAAAACTGACACTAACCCCCCAACTCCCACATTACCCCCACATACCACCCCATCTCCACGTGTGTCGTCATATTTTCATCTCTTGCCGAGTGTATTTTCGTCGCCGTTTGACTTTGTGAGCGTTAATTGTGGCGCGATGTTCTCCCGTTGTCAGCCCGTTGCGTTGCTTTGAAGTATTGTACCTATGTACGTATGTATGTTTTAGTGTAAGAAGCGATGTTAATTTGTGTGAATACAACGGGATTTGTTTGTGGTTTCACTTTAGGCGATTAATTTGAAGCCACCTTTGGCACTGCACGTGCAAAATAGTGTTGGCTCAATTAGAATCGACAATATCGCTACACGCATTTGGTTATTACGCTAGAGATAGTTTGAATCGTTTATAAAACTACTACGATGATTCAACTTCAATGAAACAAAAATTTAACAAATGAGAACATAACATATTTGGATATTGTGTTACAATTGAAAAATAGCATTCAGTTGAATTGTTTTCGCATGCACTAGTGAAACTTCATTGTCGTAACTTTCAAATGAATAAAGTAAGGTTTCCGGCGGTTAAAATGTCACATTTGTTTTTATATCATTAAAATGTAGTTGCGATATTTGAAATTGTGGTATAAAATTAATCAATTGCCTCATTTTGATAAACATGCTTAAGTGATATTATGAAAACGTACACTATAAATAAACTGCCACTTACTATTGGCGAATTTTAATCAAAATCGTAATATGTAAGCATCTCACGTGAAAACTATATATATATATGAAATTTCAGCTTGATAGAGGTTATAGTTTCGGAGGAAAAGTTAAAAAACATCGAACAACAAGAAAAAAAGTACTACATACTTCTGGTAGGTAAAAAATTACATATATTATTTTGATGGTCGTTTCACATACTACATATGAAAAATTTCAACTTAATATATTATAGCTTTGCTGGAAAAACCTCTTTAAGATAACGGAAAATCAGGTGACTCTCCAAAGGTGATACATTTTCCGGTTGACGAAAAATTTTGAAAGCCTTATAGATTACGGCCGGTAAAAACCTATAAATATGAAGTTTCAGTTTGATAGGATAAACGGTTTTTGCGTTATGGCGATTCTACACACATCCGCCTAACACACATACACAGTCATACAGACATTTTCAAAAAATCATGAAAACGTGATCATGGGGACCTGATACAAATCAGTCAAAATCTCGGGTCGAATTTTTGCACGATCACAATACTTTATCCGATTTGAAAAAAGTAAAATTTTTTTTTATTAGTAAGGTCAGATTTCTCGGTTGATTTGACATACATACATATTTATATGATGTTTGAAATTGCATTATATTGAATTGGAATTGTATAAAATTCCTCTGGACGTAAATCTTCCATTGTAGTGCGTGAAATTTTCGCACGGTTATAAAATTAAAATGCGCTCGTCTCAAAGCGACACGTGCTCGTGCATAAAACACGTGTAATTTCCCCTCTAATGCACACACACGTGTCCGTTTGTTGTGGCTGCAAAATAAAATAGCTGAAAAGAAAACGCAGGTTCGCATAGTATAGTATATATTGTATATAATGTGCCGCCACTGACCGAATTGAAATAATTTATTCATACGCACGAGCCGAGGTTTCAGGTGCGATCGATATCGGAAACAAGTCAAACCATCGCCCTTTTATTTTTTTCCTCTTTAAACGAAACATGTACGTGTTGTACATTATATTTTTTATTGTTTCATTTTCAACGTTACGACTACAACGCAAACAACTTGGAATATAATTATAATACGCAACAATTAAAATTCACAAAGAAAAAAAAAAAACGCAAAGATAACATTCGAACGGTGCTTTTCATGTGAAAATTCACGACCGCAGACGACCGGTTCTAAATTATTATCTCATTTTCCGCAAGAGCCGGGTACAGGTTTTAATTAGCGGTCCGGGTTTGTCCGGCCCGTATGAGGCGATCAAACGCGTACGTATCCTTTTTCGCGTGCGGAAATTGCGGAAAACTCACATCGAACCGTTTTCCGCTACGTTTAATTAAATCACCTCCATCTAGGGGTCAATCAATGGAATACATGTAATTAAATAAAAAAAAAACTAAGCAATACGAGTGTTGCATCTGCATTATATTATTTGTAAAACCGGATATGATGATAATTTTATTTTATACGTATACATACATATGTACATATACTCGTAGACATATGGGTATTGTATATTTCTGAACTGGCAATACTACATACATAAATCCGTTTCGACTCGCATTCGCAACAATACTCCATTTATCATTAACCGCAGTCGTTATCCTTATTTCGGTCATAAATTTTAAAACGTATAATATTGTCTTGTCCACCTGTTTCGACTGGCAAAAGTGGCGGCCTCTCCATCTGTTAGTAGCTGGAGTCACTGATACAAAACTTGGTATGTTTAAGCAGTTTTATTTTATATGTAAGACCTACAGGATCACCTACGTATACATAGATCCATCTAGAGATTTTTTTTTGGAATGTATACGGACAAATAAAGATACGGATGGACTGCAGTGGTCGGGTACCGTCGGCTCCGAAGCCGGATGCGACTCTTTGTATGAAAACCTGCGGCTCTCGTTTCATCCAACAAACACAAAATGTTGACATGCAATTTACACAAGATTAAAATCAATCATATTTCCACAATGCGTTGTGGCCCATGGCGTAATTTTTTTTGCAACAAAAAACTTTAAGATCATTTATCAGATTAAACTTTATAATACTTTTTAGTAGTAAACGTTAAGAAATATCACGAGGATAATTAATTTTTTTACATTTCATTAATGATTTTGAAATGTAAATTTAATTTTGAATATACATATGTACATGTAAGTATAATTCGAAAATAATATGTTGCGGCTCCCAAGCTTACCAATTTTTCAAGGTTTTCCCTAATTTTGCTCTTAGCTTGAAAAACGTTCCCGATCGACCACTGGGATAGAGAGACAAGCAGAGAGACAAACAGAGAGACAAGCAGAGAGAAAAGCAGAGAGACGAGCAGAGAGACGAGCAGAGAGACGAGCAGAGAGACGAGCAGAGAGACGAGCAGAGAGACGAGCAGAGAGACGAGCAGAGAGACAAGCAGTGAAACAAGCATATAGATAAGTAGAGAGACAAGCAGAGAGACAAGCAGAGAGACAAGCAGAGAGACAAGCAGAGAGACAAGCAGAGAGACGAGCAGAGAGACAAGCAGTGAAACAAGCATATAGATAAGTAGAGAGACAAGCAGAGAGACAAGCAGAGAGACAAGCAGAGAGACAAGCAGAGAGACGAGCAGAGAGACAAGCAGTGAAACAAGCATATAGATAATAGAGAGACAAGCAGAGAGACAAGCAGAGAGACAAGAGAGAGACAAGCAGAGAGACAAGCAGAGAGACAAGCAGAGAGACAAGCAGAGAGACAAGCAGAGAGACAAGCAGAGAGACAAGCAGAGAGACAAGCAGAGAGACAAGACAAGCAGAGACAAGCAGAGAGACAAGCAGAGAGACAAGCAGAGAGACAAGCAGAGAGACAAGCAGATAGATAAGCAGGGAGACATGCAGACATACAAGATAAGGAACAAGCTAAGAGACAAACAGAGAGACGTGCAGAGAGGCGAGCAGAGAGGCGAGCAGAGAGACGAGCAGAGAGACGAGCAGAGAGACAAGCAGTGAAACAAGCATATAGATAAGTAGAGAGACAAGCAGAGAGACAAGCAGAGAGACAAGCAGAGAGACAAGCAGAGAGACAAGCAGAGAGACAAGCAGAGAGACAAGCAGAGAGACAAGCAGAGAGACAAGCATAGAGACAAGCAGAGAGACAAGCAGAGAGACAAGCAGATAGATAAGCGGGGAGACATGCAGACATACAAGATAAGGAACAAGCTAAGAGACAAACAGAGAGACGTGCAGAGAGGCGAGCAGAGAGGCGAGCAGAGAGACGAGCAGAGAGACGAACAGAGAGACAAGCAGTGAAACAAGCATATATGTAGACAAGTAGAGAGACAAGCAGAGAGACAAGCAGAGAGACAAGCAGAGAGACAAGCAGAGAGATAAGCAGGGAGACATGCAGACATACAAGATAAGGAACAAGCTAAGAGACAAACAGAGACACGTGCAGAGAGGCGAGCAGAGAGGCGAGCAGAGAGGCGAGCAGAGAGGCGAGCAGAGAGGCGAGCAGAGAGGCGAGCAGAGAGGCGAGCAGAGAGATGAGCAGAGAGAGACAGAGGCGAGAGAGAGGCGAGCAGAGACAGGCAGACAGACAGGCAGAGAGACAGGCAGACAGACAGGCAGACAGACAGGCAGAGAGACAGGCAGAGACAGGCAGAGAGACAGGCAGAGCAGAGAGACAGGCAGAGAGACAGGCAGAGACAGGCAGAGAGACAGGCAGAGATACAGGCAGAGAGACAGGCAGAGAGACAGGCAGAGAGACAGGCAGAGAGACAGGCAGAGAGACAGGCAGAGAGACAGGCAGAGAGACAGGCAGAGAGACAGGCAGAGAGACAGGCAGAGAGACAGGCAGAGAGACAAGCAGTGAAACAAGCATATAGATAAGCAGAGAGACAAGCAGATATACAAGCAGAGAGATAAGCAGAGAGACAGACAGAGAGACAGGCAGAGAGACAGGCAGAGAGACAGGCAGAGAGACAAACAGGGAAAAAACTAAAAGGTAAGCACGTAGAAAAGCAGAGGATGAACGGATGGATGAACAGACAGACGGACGGATAAACGGATGGGTGAACGAACGGATTATATATGTATGTCGATATGTAAATTTGTTGTAGCTATAGCTGCATACGTATATATGTACATATATTACATATGCCATATATAGCAGTAATAGGCAAACGTTGGCAAATTATTTCCAAGTGCGCAATTCGTGCGGCGGTAGGCGTGTCGTTAAATGAAAGGCACCCATTGTGGCATGCCGGGCGTGAACGGAAACAATTATCGGTCGCGCGTCTCAAAGTTGGGGAACAACTGGAAACTTTCGGGGAGGGGGGGGGGGGGGGGGGGGACTTGTGAATATTTGTTTTCCTCGACGTATTGTTAATCAAACGCAACGCGACACATGCTCCGATCGTATACTCGCCATTACGAGCGAACGACCGTACAGCGAGCACATCCATTTCAAATAATTTAAACGACCCCCACAATAATGCCCCACACTTGGCCAATACTTTTAATTGAATTTGATCAACGGCTAGAGCGCCATCGGAGGGCATCACAACACTCGAAACACTTTGCGAACTGCTCAAAATCCCGACATTTTGACACACTTCGTCACACCGAACACTCGCACAGCACCTACTGCGAGGCCGGCCGCAAAAACGGTCAAACGTGACGTCATAAAGCGCCTCGGTGGCGAACGTGTCGATCAATCGGCCAGCACGTATCTTCCACTTCGGGGAACCCCAGAGAGGCCAACAACGTCTCTATTAGGGTTTCTCACTTATCGCCTCGCTCACCCCCGCTATTTATATTTATGGGGTTGCTTGCTCGGCTCACTTGCTGCGGCTTGTCTCGTGTGTGCACCACTGTTGTGCGGCCCCACCACCATATAATATAATATAATATATCATAGTGTGCGGCCAGGCCAAAACCCGGATAAGTTTTCCCCGCACGCAAATACCACTCTGGTGTGATCTTAGCGTGGCCCTCGTCCGTGAAACGAGCTCCGAGTGTGTTTCCACATCCGCAACGTACGCGGAAATGCGACCAATATTATACCCTCTCCATTGGCTATACAGTTTAATAAAATTATTTACATGCCACGATAAGGATGAAAAGGTTGCCCTACATAAGAAAAAAAAAAAATAAAGAAACTCATTTTCGTATTCTTGTCGTATGTACCAAGTAGATATGTACATACATATGTATGTTGTACTGTTGATTCGTATTATCACATGCAGTATAATTAGCCTAATCTTACCTAATCATACTTCGTATACCGTATATGAAAATATTATTTAGTTCACTTCAGCTCGATTCAAACGGTCGTGTACGTAAAGGTCAACAGACTATACGTTTGGGTGGAGGTTAGATGTATCATTTCAAGGATTGATACAGTCTGCGGTCTGCATCGGGTCGGAGATTTGTCTCAAGGTCAAATTTTTACATTTATTTTATTTTACTAGAACTAGTCTTCATATACTATCCATTGATTTATTTTTAATTTTTGATCAATTGTCTTTGGGTTGGATGGTGACCCTATGGTCATCTCTATATTATTGCGATTATACGGTCAGATCACTTGTTTTTTTTCTTCTTTCTAGTATTCTAAAACCTCTTTTTTCTAATTGCGCTTTAACTTCCTTATTAACGTGTGTTTGAAGCATCACTTCGTGCTTCTTGGCGAAGCGTTTTATCTCTCGGACAACAGTCTTCATTCTCAGGTCACGATGAATGTAGTCGTTTCAAACATACCGGGGTGAAATTTTTACACGAAAACATTGGTTCGTATATTATAATTTGTTTAAATCTATCATTGTATATACTAAGCTTTGTTTTATTAATTATGCTCGTGATCGTCCGGCGCCACCCGTCGCAGTCCTTTTTCGCATATTGATGCCTTAATAATATTATACCAAAGCTGTAAGGCTGTGTACGTATCGGTTAAAGTTTGGCCGTATCAGTCCGAATAAATTAATATGTTGCGATTATAGTCAGTAGTAGTAGAGTGAGTGGTTTAGGAGTTATCAGTGGCCACTTCGCATCGGTCAACGATAAAAATGCAAAGTGGCATTCGGGGCGTTTATGTGCACGATAAAAGTTTTAGGGTTGGTTTTTCCTCCCCACTTCACCCCCTTCTCTATCACTCCCTCTCTTTCGCCGGTTGATTAATTCATATTCATATCCAAGGGGTGGGTGAAAGTTAGCCGTAGCGGTGAAAGTTTGCACGGACGAGACCACCAGGTGAATCAACAGAGCGGCCCGCATAATAAAAAACAAACAAACAAATAAACGGATTTCAGGCCGGCAAAGGGTTGAGCGACATTGTGTCATTGACGTTGCGCTCGGATGATCAACACAAAAAACTAAAGAAAAAAGAATGTGTACGACATGTATTAGGTACATATGTATGTATGTACATTCAGTGGAGTGAAAAAAAAATGCACCAGAGATCTAGTGCACACTTTTTAATGAAGACTTACTTAAACTGTTATTATATTTGGATAGTTTTGCAGACGTTTTATGAAATTGAGTGACTCTAATTTTTGACTCTCTATAGTCTATGTCAGGGATTCCCAACCCCGTGCCCGCGGGCACCATGGCGCCCGCTGACCGATTTGTGTGCGCCCGCCACTTTTCGACCACGACAGAATTTTTTAAACTTGGAGTTGTAGGGAAAAGACAAACATGTAGCTAAAATGATAGGCTCTGTAAACCCATTTAAAGCCAAACTGTTTTTGTGGATATCACATCTGCAGATGAAGTCTCTCGTGCATTTCCCAAATATGAAGAAAATGGCAGGTAACAGTGAATTCAACGTGTCATTATTTGTTAAGCACCTTCAAGTGCTTCAAGAAGAGTTTGAAAAGAGATTTCAACAGTTTACTATCATCGAGCCAATGGTCTCCTTTTTTATCAATCCTTTTACTTGCCAAATAAATATAATGGAAATAGCTGCATACATTGCAGAGCTTGTTCAAGTGAAGGACCTTCAGAATGCTATTATGCTAAAATCCTTAATATCAGATAAGGACTTCTGGAATACAGTGGACAGAAAAAAGTTTTCATTCTTAAAAAAACGGCATTATTTTTTTGTGTATTATTTATTACCTACGTATGTATGTATGTTCAACTACGTATAAATTTGCTTTGAAAAAATAGGTGGTGCCCGCCGCCCTACCAATATTTTAAAATGTGCTCTAGGGTACAAAAAGGTTGGGAGCCCCTGGTCTATGTAATAGTAGAACGACCTCTTTTGCCGATCCACTAAAGTGAATGCAATGAATATATACATACCTAGTAATTGTAATCATTCATCAAAGTATAAATAAATAAAAAAAATGTATGTATTTAGTATGTTTTTTGTTATTTTATTTTTCTGCGATAGATGGCACTATCATCGAAAAAATAATTACTATGTACTATATTTAAAAAAAATATCTTTACACGTATAAATATGTTTACACATGTATAAATGAAACTGTAAATACATTTATGATAACTGTAGAAACTGCTAAAGCGTCATCTGTGGAAGGATTTAAAAAGCATGTATGTATCACTTTGTCAAATAACAAAAAATTGAATTAATTGCACATTTTCATACACTATTGCAGTCTATAAAATATGCATTTTAATAGACTATGTAGATGTTGTCATTGTATAAACAAAATCGTAACAGGTTATTTTATTACTAGGAATTGTTGTAAATGTCATTATAATAATCAAATAGCATTAATAACATATAAACTAGCACTTATATAATTTTGTCATACAATAAGTAGCTAAAACACTATTATTCATAATTTGGAATACATTTATTATTATTATTATTTACTGTCAAGGAAAGTTTTTCATTAGTGTATACTTGTATAGGGTATCGTTCAGCCTGCACAAGTTACATAAAGTTTCTATCTAACTTTCAAACGCGACGAAAGCCAACTCTCCGTTGCCTTAATTATAATGTATAATGTGTAATTAACAACTTTCGATATGAGGCGAGTTAATAAAATATGCAAAATAAACAACGACATAACTCTTCGGCTGTTGTACTGCAAAAGTAAAAAGCCCACCCGTTTATATACATACATACATACATAAATGCCCTAATCCAGTGCTTCCCAAACTTTTTAGTACCGCGATAATCACCTGGTTTTAATGGACATGATGGGGGGTATTTAAATTATTTTTAATATTGTTTTTATACTTAAAAATATCCAGAGTTTTAGAGTTTAAATAACTTATAATTAACGAAAACAAGCAACTGGGATAAACCTAGTACATCCGTGGACTCGTCCAGTTACAATGAGAAAAATACTTCTAACTCACTAACTCTTTGGATCAGCTCATCTTCTGCCCACTGGGTCATTTCATCGATTCTGCGTGCAATCGTATTATAAGTGAAATCGTTTAGTCTTCTATACTTCTTTCTTGCTCTTATCATCAAACATAATATTCCAACCGTGTCTTTTATTGGTGGTAGCATTAAAGTCTTGCCAATTGTGTGCGGCTTATTAGCTTGCGCAATGTGCAAACTAATCAGGTTAGGGGCGTGGAGAGATTTTTCATTAATGCTGGTGTAATGCGAAAACTTCGATTTCGACGACTTAACCTGTTCCAGTTGTCTTTCAAAAAATTCTAGTGGCTTATTTTTAAAATCCGGATGCTTCGTCACAAAATGCCAACGCAATTTGCTCGGACGCATCCTATTCTCTGTGGTGCCGTCTTGTTTTTTGTTGCATATTATTTTTACTTTCCCATTTTTCCATATTTTACTTTTTAAATAATTTAAAAAAAATCACAGTTTGTAGCCGCTATTCACTATAGAAGTAAAACTTATGCGAGCATACGGTAATAATAAAAGCCCGGTGACGCATGCACGAATGACTTCAAAACATCGCACACATTTTGCTCAAACAATGGAGCGATAAAAGCGATTCAATTTTGAGGGCGAGGGGCGGTATGGGCCGCGGGTAGCTATCTCTGTCTCGCATCAACGCGGAAGAACAAGAGAGACGGCAATATCGTTTCACCCGTCCGGTCGGTCAGTTTGTATAGAAACGCCACGAAACGATTTTCACTACCGTGCCAATAGAAGTTTTACTTAAAAAATCACATTCTTTGGAATATGAACTTTGAACTTTGAATTTTTCGCGACCCCAAAAAAAGCGGCTCGCGACCTACAAGTGGGTCGCGACCCACAGTTTGGGAAACGCTGCCCTAGTCAAAAATAGCTTCGAAAACCTTACTTTGCGAGCTTTCGATTAGCGCATGCCTTGACACTAACACCTCGATAGAGACACGCAAGCGTCCATTACTCGTTTCGCAGCACATATTTAATTCATTCGGTTGTAAAATTTTACTGCGACCCGCGTTTTGGCGCCAAATTGAATTATCCGCGCCAAGGTTCGCACAGTCTCCGTAGCTACATACATAGAGCGCGTCACCTTTATTACGAGCGTGTGCGGCTGTCGTTAACCGAAATTGCCTTTTTACGAGAGGACAACACTGCGACACACGCGCTCCCTATACATATTCCCTTAATTTGTAGCACCGTGGACGATTTCCTTCATCGTCCCACACACCCTGTCGACGGATGCTGCGTACTCAACGTTCGCTATACTGTCGTCAATTGAGCTAAACTCTCGAGTGTCAGTTTTATTATATTTTAAGGGTTTTATACAAAGAAGCGTGATGCAAACTAATCGAAGAACTTCGCTGGGTAGTAAGTAGGCCATACTTGTAAAAACGAAGTTAGATTTGGAATGCAGGTCTTGTTACTGATGCAGGATGCAGGCGAGTGCAGGTGACTGATTGCTCTGTTATTATTTCTAGGTCTTCATCTTATAATGAATGATCTGTATAAAGGCGTTGTATTTTAAATTGTGGTGATTTTTTCTTTAAAATATATGTACTTTACCAAATAGATTAACACAATTAAGCAACGCAAGTATGAAAGTAGGTTTAAGAATTAATTTCAATAAAACTAAAATTATTTATTTATTCATTTAAAATACATGGGCAGGCGGCATAGCCGATGGAGGCCAGGGGTCTGTTATAATATGTGCATACATTTTTAATTATGTTTAATGAATTTTACACGCAAAACACGGTCACAGTAGATAACCATATTGTAGAGATAGTTGATAATTATTTATACCTAGGGCAATTGGTGAACATGACTGGATGTAAAGAAGATGAGATAAAAGAATGAAACTAGGATGGAGTACTTTAGGGAGAATAAACATACGATTGAAAAGCTGATTGTTATACATATGTATGTATACTGATTGTTATGAATGTATATGAAATCAATTCAATCATATTTATTTTTGTTATACGTAAGGTACACGAATTATACATAGGTAAATGAGATTAAATATACTAAAAAAAGAGATATGTCTGAGATTAAAGATACTAAAAAAAAGTGTTTTTGTCGTTTTACGCAATATTTTTATTTACTTATATAAATTTTGTTACGCAATGGGTTGGACACATAGCGAGAAGAATGGATGGTAGATGGTTGCGAGAAATACTGTAATGGTATCCGAGAGGATGTGAAAGAAAGCAAGGTAGACCGAGTGGAAGATGGGCTGATGATTTGAGAAGAATGGGTGGAGTCAAGTGGATGCAGATTGTTCAAGACAGACAGCAATGGAAGAGGATTGGAGAGGCCTTTATCCATCAGTGGATGGTGAACGGCTGAAAATGATGATGATGATGATGATACTGGTTTTTTTTGAATTTCTGAGGGTAGAAAAGGAAATAAATAATGCACAATGGTTATATAGGTAGAAAGAATGTTAGATGGTGCTAATTTATTTAATTTATTTTAAGGAAAAACTTATTAATATCAAAGCCCAAAACTAGCTCAAAGTTTTTATTGGAATCACGTTAAAATTGTTTGAACAGATGTACATACACATTTGACGTTCCACATAAAGTGTACTTTGCCTATTTGAATTTATTGATAAACTGTCTAAAGTGTGAAATATTTTGGAATATGGTAAATCAAAATCAATCCTAAAGTCGATTATGCGTTTTAGTCTACTCAGCACTTCAATTATTGGAAATTAATTATACGTCTTATATATTCCGTTGGTAATTGGCCAGAGCTTTAAAGACTCGCAATTAGGATGCGAATACGCATTTCGAATGTTTATTATGCACGTGTACGTTATAATGGTTGGTTTTCTCAGATTCTGGGAAAGAGCCCGCATACACGTTACACCGTAACCAGGGTTAAAAAAAAAGTTTTGTGTAAGCATATTATATAAATTACGCGGGATACTCTTTCGGGCTCGTTTTTGGGTTAATTGCTTCGAAATATTTACGCCGTACATTTATATATTTTTACTAATGTTGGTGTGTGCGTTACTCCGCCAGGCACGATGATGAATATGCATATACATATATCTCGCTATTCATTAGCCCTAATTAACGTACCCTTAAAGCGCCGCGGCACTCAACGTGGCGCATACGCAATTTTGATTGAAAAATTGCAAATTGCAAAAAAAAACTGCAAAAAAACTGCAAAATTGAGAGTCACTGCGAAATTTTAATTTGCCCGTTTAGAGTGTGTTAGGGCGCGCTTAAAGTTGGCGGTGTACTCTGAAAGTTATCTGCTTATGTTCATTCGCGGATGCAATTAACCCACACCGGTTCGGAGTAGTTCGTTCAACCTATTCGGAAAGCGTGTGTTTGCCGAAGGCAAATATAGAACTTTCGAGCTTAAATCAAATACTCAGCGCTGATTCCATTTGCAAATGTGAGATCGGTTCTTTTTGTAAACACGCTAAGATCGGTCACCAAAGTAAATATGAATGTAAAGTAAAATATTGTCACCTGAACAAATTCCTTATATGTATGTTTGATTTACACGTTGAATTTGCAATTTAACTATTATCAATTATATTGCAATGGACACGCGTGCGTTATCGCAAAATTTGGCATTGGCATTTAAGAAGCGATATACAACGCAGCGCTTTTTGGAAGAATGAACATCATTTTTCAAATCCATTTCTCCATTAAAGGCATACGACCAATGCGTACTGCCAGTTATGACGTATGGATGTGAAACGTGGATGCTAAATTCGAGAATGTTACGTAAGATCCAGTGCACACAGAGAAGCATGGACATATGTGTGCTTGGTATAACAAGAAGAGTTCGTAAGAGGAATACATGGGTAAGAAGTATGACATGTATGCTTAAAAAATTAGGCATACAACCAATGCGTAATGCCAGCTTATGACGTATGGATGTGAAACGTGTAAGATACAGTGCGCACTGTATGTGTGTATGTATGTTAGGTATAACAAGAAGAGATCGTAAGAAGAATACACGGGTAAGAAGCACGACCAAATTGGCAGATATAGCGGAACGTGTGAAAAAGTTGAAGTGGTCACATGGCGAAAAGAATGGATGGCAGATGGACGCGAGACAGACAGGAATGGAAGAGGATGGGAGAGGACTTCATCCAGCAGTGGATGTTAAACGGCTGAAAATGATGATGGTGGTGATTCAACGCTTATGAAACTATGAAATAAAAATGGAAAATTAAACTGAAATTAATCCTTTTTTTGTTGTTTAAGTGCTACGAAAGTTTAAATGCTACGAAGTGTCAGGAGATCAAATTTAATACAAGCCAATTTGTAAAGCTTTACTGCGGTATTAAAAGAATTGAGCAACTTTAGAAAATTATAAAGGTTGATATTGACAGAACTAAGTACAAGTATCAAATGAAGCATTGCCAATATTATTTATATAACTTTTTATACACAAACGGTATAATTCAGGGCCAGTTTCAACCTTTTCAGCTTGTCTAACATCGTAAAAATTCACTCTTCCCTTATATATGTATTTTACTTGTATAATAGACATGTAGACTGAAACGTACCACACGTGCCGCGTACATAACGATCTCACAAAGGCCAAAAGGTTATTTAACAAGTAGGTAGGTACCATACGCACATGTACTCCGGCAAAAAAAAAAAAAAAGTACCCAAATTCACTTAATTAATTTGGACTTGATTCTGAATATCAACGCACAGAGTACCTAGGGGGGGTTTTTGTCAGACATTTACATAGGGGTGGTAAATGGGGGATGGGGTGTCGCATTATTCGCTCCCGAATGAAAAACCTGTCACGCGCGCACACCTCTCCGAGATTAAGGCTCGTAATGTGCCGGATACGCGTGTTGTAAGGGCGGGCCCTTATGCGGGCGAAAAGGGGCCCTTTACCTCGTGATTATGTTCGGGGGTGAGTACGTTCGTAGGTATACTAACGCTGAATGCTCTCACCTACCTATTCGTTAATTTAATTCCGGACTTTAATACCCCCTGCGAACGTGTTTGTCTTTAAAAACCCATAGGAACGCGCGCGCCTAGTCGTCGTTGGTCCGGATTGGGTTAATTTTTACGCGCGGATGCGTGCCATGGTAAATATGTGAGACACGTGAAAGCTTCACTGAAGAAATTTGTATAGGATTTTTAGCTGACCGTAGCTCGTTATCAATTAAAACTTGGTTTCGTACGTTCACTGTAAGTTGATTCGATACAATGTGCGTGTAATAGAGCGGCGGTCGCCAACCTTTCGGACCTCACGGACCACTAAACTCAAAATCTCGAATCCCGTGGACCACTGTCACGATTTTTTCCATAAAAATAACATTCCATATATGAAATGGTAATTATACTCCAAGTTATTTGCAAAAAGTTGGATATCTATATACATACATATATAAAAATCAATGTCTGTTTGTTTGTTTGTTTGTTTGTTTGTTTGTCTGTCTGTCTCTTATAGGCTCCTAAACCACTCAACCGATCGCGATGAAACTTTCAGGACTTATTGTGATCATGCCGGGGATGGTTCCTGTGAAAAAAAATCGGAAAAAAACGGGAACGGGAACGGGAAGGGGTCTGCTCACGCGTCAGATAACGTACTAGGAACGGGAACGGGATCGAGATCGGGAACGGGATCAGGATCGGGAACGGGACCGGGATCTGGAATCGGGAAAAAACGGGAACGGGAACAGGAACGGGCCTACTCACGCGTCAGATAACGTACTAGGAACGGGAACGGGATCGGGATCGGGAACGGGAACAGGATCTGGAACGGGAACGGGAACGGGATCGGGAACGGGCCTGCTCACGCGTCAGATAACGTACTAGGAACGGGAACGGGAACGGTATCGGGCATTGCAACGCTTGCCGGGTCAGCTAGTCACCTTATAAAATTATAATAAATAAATGATATATTCATTATTCATTGTGAAAGCTGCCAGTTTGGTGACATCTTGAAGTGAATCTTAAGATATTATATGATGAAAATGGTGAGTCTTGGTCTTAATTTCAGTATCACCGTAATTTTATAAATCACCACCGGATGGCCACTGTATCGAAAACAGAGCATGTTAACAGAGCGTACTAGAAAATGGCTAGTGTTAACAAGTCTGTCATTTATTGCTTTAACTATGCTTAAAAAATAAGGTGTACTGCCAGTTATGACGTATGGATGTGAAACATGGATGGTAAATTCAAGAATGCTACGTAAGATTCAGTGCACACAGAGAGGCATTGAAAGATGTATGCTTAGTATAACAAGAAGAGATCGAAAGTGGAATATATGGGTATGAAGTATGACGTGGCAGATATAGCAGAACGTGAAAAAAAGTTGAAGTGGCAATGGGCTGGACGCGAGAAATACTGTAATGGTATCCGAGAGGTTGTGAAAGAAAGCAAGGTAGACCGAGTGGAAGATGGGCTGATGAATTGAGAAGAATGGGTGGAGGCAAGTGGATGCAGATTGTTCAAGACAGACAGCAATGGAAGAGGATTGGAGAGGCCTTTATCCAGCAGTGGATGGTGAACGGCTGAATATGATGATGATAATGAAAAATGCGGACCACCGGTTGGCGACCGCTGTAATAGAGAACTTAGAGGCTTAGATCACAGTTTTTTTGAAGGGTACTTTCATACAAAAAGTATGTACATATAATCTATTGCTGTTAGTTATTGTAAAAATATAACGCGGTTCATAAATGGGAAACATTATACAATAGTCGTTTTGCAAAATGCTATGTACATATGTACATATATGTAGGTATTTACTTCATATATTAAGAACATGGGTGATTTAAATATTCCACTTTTGAATGGATATTTTCGTATCGATTTATTATATAAATACATAAGTATATGTACATATATCAAACATCAATTTTTTATTCAATGATTCAATTACAGAAAAGGTAAGGTCATGTTTTTATATAATTATGTACGTTACGATTGAAAAGCTGACTGTTAAACATATGTATGTATGTACATACATACGTACATATGTATGTATACTGATTGTTATATGAAATCAATTCAATCTTATTTTTTGTTGATTTTTTTGTGCGTAAGGTATACGAATTATACATAGGTAAATGATATTACATACATACATATATGTATCTGAGAGTAAAGAGAATAAAAAATGTGTTTTTGTCGCTTTACGCAATATTTTTTATTTACTTATATAAATTTTGTTACGCAGAATATGAGTAATACGTAAGTGACATGTTGAAAATTATATAGACAACACAAAGGTCAAATTTTATAACATTATAAAGGTTATTCGTACATAGATGCGTCTTTTTTGTTGTTTAATTAATTTTTACATTCCGTGTTGTATATTAGAACTTTTGGAAAGTGGATACAATTTAGAATGAACATTAGAAAATCGCCACATTTTTGCTCATCATAGCGCTTGTGGCGTTTCATAATGAATATAATATACAACGAGACGGCATTTCTTTTCAGAGAAAATCTTTTCAGCAATACGTACGACGTTGGCCTTTGTTTTTTTTTTTTTTTTGGGATGTTAACGGTGGCCGTAACGAAGTCAAGTTTACAGCGAGAGTTAGTCGAGATTTTTTCCGTTTCATTTTAAATATTTCAGCGAGAGTTTTTCCGGTCGAAGCGTACAGAGTCAATATTGAAGATTTTCAAAGTAAAACGTGTGCGTTCTATTTCTGTTTCATTTAAATACTTCGGGTAAACCCAAACATACACCAAACACCTAACTACCACACAGAGAATTCAATTTTAAATCATACGCGATCGTTTGATATAAACCAATCATGTAATAGAATCAAAATTATTATTTCAATACATACACTTATGATGCTCATCAACATTTAACGTATGTATCTTAAAACCAAATGTCATATAAATGAATCGAGTTTTCCTTAACTTAATCTATGTACATATATTGATTGACTGGCACTATTCCACCTGTCACTCACCGCATTTAAATAATGCTTTGTATGGTAGATATCCGTATGAAAAGTGTACTGAAATATCATGCAAGATCGTAGAAAATACTTCTGCAAAGTTAATCAAATGGTGTGGCAACGTCGTTATACATATAAAGAAAAAATTTATAATTGATTTTTATATACATACATACATTTATATAGTTATACCCATTGAACACGAATTTAATTCTTAAAAATCTGCTGACATATTGTATTGTCTTTGTCACAATACGACTAATCACAGCTTGTACATACATACAGTTTCTTCCGTTACTAGGGATCTCAAACTATTTAATGCCCTGGCAACCGATGATGTGAACATTTTTATCATTCCTTATTCTCGCTTTGTGTCGTATCTGAAGCTTAATTTTGCTAGAACACTGAGCGAGGATGGTGATGGTGTTTAATTATTTTTTCTTTTTATTATTATTATCATTATGCATTACGTCGTAATGTGTATGTATTATATAGGGCGTTTGTATGTATAATGAGTTATTTTCATTTTTTATTCTCATCCTGTAATTTGTATTTTCATTTTTTGGGCTTTTGAACTGTAAATGAATAAATAAAATACCCGTTTTCACAGAACATCACAAATGAAAATTTACTTGTCATACGTTTCACCAGTGTAATAATATTGTGAGCGTTTGCTTTTATTCCACATACACCCCCTATACGACGACGTACACAATTTTCTGCATTTTCCATTTTTATTTTACGCCTTTCAGCATGTAATAATGACACGGCGTCCACACTATTCCGACGCTGAAGTGATTTTATGTATGCCAGCGTGACGTATCTCTCGCGTATAGCGCGGTCGAGACCGTAAAAATACCCCACTTTTTACGTTCTCTCTCATTTTTTTTTTTGTGTCATGGGCGGGTTATGAGACATAAAAGCTGTATGCGAGCGTTATGCCCATCGCTCTCATTCACCGGTAACGTGACGTGGTCATTCACCGAAAAACAATACGGCGAAAGAACCATTTTTCCGTACCCGGTGACAAAATCGTCGTCGTCATTCGCCCTTTGTTCGAAAACGGCGCAAAAAAAAAAAAAATAAAGTTTCGTACGTAATTTTTTTATGGATGTAAGTTGTTGTCGCGATAGGTACAAGTTTGGAAAGTTTTTTATTGTTATTGAAAAAAATATTAAACGTGACGCTCTGCCGCCAATATTATAATGCGTAGCGATAAGTTAGTGCACTATCACGATGTTAAGTCAATTTAAAAAGTAATGTAATCAAAACTTTTGATCGAGTGCTTTTCCTCGTTGATACGTGTGATTTCCGGAACACTCTTTCCCCTGCGGTCGTCGAAGGGTTAGGAGTCATAATGAAAATGATAAAATTTTAATTTTGTTAATGCAATCCGTCTTGAGATTAATAATTGAAATAATTAAGCGGGAGACGGGGGTATTTTGGCGCAGCATCCCCTACAAAATAGCGTTTGTTTTATGAGCGGGGGCGCATGCCCGACAAGCCAGTAAGGGATAGCTGTAGGTTTTTCCGCTTTGGTTAGTTAAGTGCGAGCGAGAGGGCAGTACGCGCAAAGAAGCCCGTAAATAAGGGTTCGTCCACACTAGTCGAGCGCGCGCACCCCTCGTAAAATACGCAAAGGGACGTAAATCAAACCTAAATATTCATTACGTGTTATTTCAAATGTGATTTAAGCACACGACACTTGTTAATCTGCGAAAGCATACGAACCGTAAGATGATTGCGCTCACATCAGTGTACGTTTAAATAATAATAAAAATGTATGGAACGTATATTACATGGTTATTCAGCGATAGGGCGATGGAATTGTGAATTAACGTTCGATGAATTTTTTGATAAATATTAATCACTAGTGTAAGCCCGTTGAATATCAACGTATGTTTGCGTGGGTGAGTATGTGTATTAAATAGTTTTTATAGTTCGCCTCGTTGGATGATAGTGTTAGCACGATTCATTCCAACCTGGTGATACCGGGTTCAAATCCCACTCGCGCGACGTTCTGCCTTTTTAATCATTTACCGAGGCGAGCGTTATCAGCAGATAGACATACGAATTTCGGCTATTATATATATAATAATTCATGGAGTCTTCTATAGCTGCCTACACATCAGCGAACACATAGCCCGAATTCGCCTTCGTCCTTTGTCGTTCGTTGTTCGGTTCGCTGATGTGTAGGCAGCTTATCAAAATTTAGCAATTTTATCTAACTTAATTAGCAAGATTAATTTACCGTTCCTTTCTTTCCACCTTCAGAAGGCAATGGCAAACTTTTGTACAATATGTTTTCCCCGTTATTTCACTATGATTTTAAATATCAAGTGCGACACATTAATATTAAGTATTGAATGATATGATGATTTTAATATCGACGATGACTTGTATTGATTGTTTAATTTTTTATGCTGCTTATACGATGTATGTATTTATTTTATTTTATTTAATAATTACATGGACAGGCGGCATAGCCCATTGGCCCATGGAGTTTGGTATCAGTTAACAAGATAAAAATAGTAACAAAAATAAAAATAGAGATAAAAACAAAATAAAAAAATAAAAATAGTAACAAAAATAAAAATAGAGATAAAAAAAAAAAAAAAAAATAAAATGAATAATGGTCCATATATGTATGTCATCATCATCATCATTTTCAGCCGTTCACCATCCACTGCTGGATGAAGGCCTCTCCAATCCTCTTCCATTCCTGTCTGTCTTGAGCAATCTGCATCCACTTGACTCCACACATTCTTCTCAATTCATCAGCCCATCTTCCACTCGGTCTACCTTGCTTTCTTTCGCATCCTCTCGGATACCATTCCAGTACTTCTCGCGTCCATCTGCCATCCATTCTTCTCGCTATGTGTCCAGCCCATTGCCACTTCAACTTTTTCACCCGTACTGCTATATCTGCCACTTTGGTCATACTTCTCACCCATGCATTTCTTTTGCGATCTCTTCTTGTTATGCCAAGCATACATCTTTCCATGCTTCTCTGTGTGCACTGGATCTTTCGTAGCATTCTTGAATTTAGCGTCCAAGTTTCACACCCATACGTCATGACTGGCAGTACGCATTGGTCGTACGCCTTCTTTTTTAAGCATAGCGGAATGTTGGATTTAAAAACTATGTTCATTCTTCCAAAAGCACTCCATCCTAGTTTCATTCTTCGTTTTATTTCTTCTTCTTTACATCCAGTCATAATATATGTATGTATTTAAGAATAAATCTAATATATGTATGTATATGAGCTAAAGTTTTAGTTCTTAACTGCTTCGCTATGATTTTGAAAAATTATGTGTGCCTGAGCTTATTAGGTTATATTAGGTCGCGTATGCGGCTGAGATCGTCCGGTGCCACCCGTCACATTCACTGCATACGAGTGTATAAAATTGACAGCGAGAGTGATTTTTCACAGGACACAGTCAACCGACGGCAAACACTGAACATACGAAATTGGGCACCGATGCCACCGACGTATCATCACGCCCTTTTGACACTGTCTAGCGTGGACAAATCCAGCATCCGTGTGGCTCCCGAGCGGCTCCGGATCGACTAGGGCACGGCAGTCCTGTCGCGGGCGCCGGCCGAGCCGCGGCGCACGCGACGTGCAAATAGCACGCGAAAACACGCGCAAAAGCACGCGAATAAATCCGCCTAAAATATAAAAAAAAAAAACAAAAATCCTCAACAAGCGCCACGCGACGCGCAAACACACACAAAACACACTAACCACATATAACCAACCTTTTTTCTCCAACCCCCTCGACATAGAACCTGACCATCCCCTCTCTCCCCTTCACTTCCTCCTACCCCCCCCCGCCCATCTCGCCCGTCAATCATAACGCGAGCCCGTTACATAACCGCGTAAATAAATTGTATAGTTTAATTTGATTAATTCGAGTCTAGGTCGGTATATGTAGACCGCGCCGCGTGTGTGTGTGATGTTTTGTTTGTTTGTTGTTCGCCACACTGTGTCCTCTCGTTGTTGACACGAGTGTTCCTCATTCGGATATTTAATGGATAAACACGATCACGTGCAGTCGTGTACAGTTACGCATGTAAGTTGTTAACATTCCAATCTATGTATGTACCCGCGAATCTGTCTAAAGTTTGATCGAAAGACACGCGTGTTCTGAACGCAGTTGCTACACAGTTGATGCATTTTTATCGTGTAATAATGAATTTTGTCCAAAACAAGTGAAAAAGTCTATCCAAACAAACGATAAAATTTTCATTGAATTTGAATTTATTTTGTATCTAAACAATCTTCGAATGAGTATCTTTGTTGATATTGAATTACATAAAATGAACACAATTATTCTGTGTGTATGTGAAAATTGCATTGTATTTTAATTGAGTTCATCGATATGTAAATAATACATAGTACGTATTTAAAA
This sequence comes from Parapsyche elsis, assembly GCA_022651745.1. Taxonomy (NCBI): domain Eukaryota; kingdom Metazoa; phylum Arthropoda; class Insecta; order Trichoptera; family Hydropsychidae; genus Parapsyche; species Parapsyche elsis. The sequence goes on from JAGVSN010000025.1 coordinate 569,962, forward strand.
GTCACAAGTTAATTTATTATTTGAATATGTGTATAAAATGTTACAGTAATTTGATTGATATTGTTAGTAATATTTGAACTGTGTGCAAACGTGTCGATAATACTTCAAAGCACACAGAACAGAAAAGTTTCCCCGTATGAATGAAAGTTCATATCTGACAAGTTGAACGAGCGTTGCTCGCTTACTTACTCCGCGCAAATGATCCGAGATGAAAAATCATTTGTAAATACTCTCGAGTGAAAAGTTTTCGCGTTGGCGCGCCACGGAAAACGCGAAAGTTTTTCCGGACGCGGCGCGCCATCGGGAAAAGCGGCAAGCTTTCACTCTCTTTCGCGAGCGCGCATTTTCTCCCAATACAAAGTAGTTTTTTTTTTGTTTTTTTTTCATAACGACGCTCATTGCCTCGCTAATGTTCATATAAGAGCGGAGAGGGCTTCCTCCGGATTTTGCCGTGCTTCAAATCCGGCGATAACAATAAGCGGCGAAGGCGTTCGCCCTCCTCCTCCTCCTCTCGCCTTCCGTACGCATTTATGCATATATTTGAGCCGTGTAAATACACAAATGCGGTTTTCATGAGCCATTAGCGTGGATCTGGTGGGGTTTTGGGGGAGTGTATGTAGGTGGGTGGGTCGGTGAAACGGTGTAATAACGCAGATTGTAATGGGGTGTGTACACAGCGAGTGCGGAATGGTGGCGCGAGCAAATCTTTGTGAATTATTTATTAATTGTCTGCAACAAATGTTGTCACTGCTTTTGAGCTGAAATTATAATCAAACGTTACAAAATTACTATACAAATTATTTTATTTGAGCATAATCAAATCTTAGTCGGAAAATTTAACATCAAAGTTTACACGTGGAAATTCCAATAACAATAATTGAACTTGCATACGTACATAGTAATTTTAGTCTGTATGAGTATACATTTTCAGCATACTCATATAAGTCCATCGATTCGTTTCCTAGCAAAAAATAACCCATAGTCTAGTATGTAGGTAGTTTATGTTTGTAATTCTAATGAATGTTACTTCAATGTGTGAAGTTTCCGATATTCGAAAATGTACATTTAAATATAATTTTTCGGCTTACGTGAGTATTGCGTGCTTTCAATGGTAATTTGGTACACGTTTAAATATAAAAAATTGCTGACGGCTAATTTTTAAACGATTTATATTTTATTCTACTGTACAATACACTTATACAGTTGCGTGGATACAATTTTATCGGGGAATCTATCAACACAATTAATTTCCACCGAGCGAACCGCTTACAACGCGTTAAAAGAATGATACCGCCTCGAGCACAAATGAGATCGCAGTAATACGAAGAAAAAAAAAAAGAAGTTTTCTTTTCTTCTTATCGCATCAACGGATAGTAGAAAGACTTGTCTGTCCGTAAGTAGGATGGGTTGAACCGAAGAAGAAGTTTTCGGTATAAGTAGATTACCGTGTCAGTGGCCCTCTCCTCCCCGAACCGATTACGTATCTGAAGAACGGGATGAAGGTTTAACGATGGGAATTCGGAGCCGATGTTGTGTGGGATGCGTGGAAAATCGACAGACTACGGATAAATACTTCAAATGCGCTAATTGATGGACCAGATCTCGAAAAACCGCACATGTATATGTATAATATGTACATATAGATGCGGGGGGGCGCGAGCTTAGAAGTTTCGTGCGAGAGCTTTGAATTAATTATACGACGCTTGTAAATTTTAAGTTGCTCGCGGTCTTAATTCAAATCGTGCCTTTGATATACACACATATATATATATATAAGGTCTCATATTGCTATGGTGAAAGTATCGATCGTCAGATATTGAAATAAGTATAGGTATATATAGTAATTTTGTTAGTTGATAGAGCTTAATCCATTCATACACATTTGATCAATGTTGAAAATGTGTTTTTGTGTATTGTGTACCGAGCCTAATTTCAACTCAAGTTTAATTTAAATATTAAATTTTGAGGATGTTTGTCAAACAATATTTGCTGAAATTCATCTTCGGGGGGGCCGAGTAATGGAAAGTTGAGAAAATTTTATCTAAGTAGTACACGTTGAATATTTAACGAATCTTAATGAAAATTTTGTTTTATAATAAACATCCACTGAAGCTTCCATAGTTTATTGTTTCATGCTATTAGCATTATTTTCAAATTCAATACACTTATTTATAAATTCGATTATAATTTTTTAATACACCTTTTTTGATCAACCGGAAATGAAAGTTCATTATCTACTCGGATGCTTTAAATACAACAATATTTCAAAATTTAAATAAAAATTTAAACAAAACTTTAAGTTAAACACAAAAGTTAAATTTTCAATTCTGCAATATCAAAATTGGCAAATTTAATATTTTGATATCATTAGCTTAAAATCGAATCGAGATGGTAACTATTTCATAAAAAATATTTATGCGACTGCTAAAAGCATTTCATGATAACTATAATCAACTTTGAGTGTTTGTAATTCAATTAATGGATAACCAAACGAGCAATTTTAACAAATCCTAAATAAATACAGTAATAATGCAATGTTATTATTGAGATATTCGTTCATTATTAACGCGGCGAATAATCAATTTACTATCGCGTGGGCTGTCACCGAATTTCCCTTTTGTGCGCCATCTCTCCCCTTTCCCCACGTAATTAATAGTTTTTCCACCCCTTCATTGTATCGCCTTTGCTTTGAATATATATACAATACACATATATTTATATATTGTATGTATATACAAACATACAAAATGTGTCTGTCCCTGTCTTAATGACCGTCCCGTTTGCGTGTAAAATAATGTAACATTAGAACCCGAAGCCTTCCCCACAGATTGATAAAAACATCAACTATTTCACAGGGGGAGGTAGTTGATTCGTTTCGTGCGTGATTTGCTCGGTACACAGAAAAAAATATGCATAGTTTTTCAGATCTGTAGATACAGTGTGATCATAAGCGCTGATACGTTTGTTAAATGTGAAACGAAAGTGTGTAAAAATACGGTGAAAAATGTTTCGAAAGCAAACGTGCCGCGACATTGATATACACGACGAATTTATAAGTCGTGCCCTCGAATAAAATATGTAGGTCGCACAGATGAAAATACACAATAATATAAATGGCATTATAAGCTATTTTTAGTGAATGGTATGAGACTGCGCTCGTATTTCTTACAATCATAAAAATAAATATTAAAGCGAGCTTTCGAACACAAGTTCATTACGGCGTAGAAGCTTTCAGGGGAGCTCGGTAATTGATTTTCAGATTGAAGTTGTCGTTAAAGCCTTAAAAGCCTTTGGATCTTAATCTAGTCTTTAAAGACCGAGAGAAGTTTAAGCTCATATATAAATCTTTTTACAGTGTCGATACGAAAAACAACTTATATCATTTACTTATTTCCAAATCGCATAAAACGAAATGTTCAATACGTCATCTTCTACGTCAGTAAAATTTTTACCTCTGCTCGTTAAAATATTTGAATATATAATTGGATGTGTAGTAGTTCGAGATAGTATTTGCGAAAAATTCAAAAGCTATATAAGAGCGCGAAAATTGCTCTGCGATAAATCTGTTCGAGATCGCATAATAAAAATGTGATCAGACACACGTAAACGACTTTTATTGCCACTAATGTTGACGTTAAATTCAATTCGTCGCTTTATTGCGGAAAATTCGCCGGGATAGTTTGTAGGTTTAAATTAAAATAAAACAAATTTCTGTATGGAATTGTCCTTATTGGATCGCTTAATGTAATAATTTAGCTCGCAACGAATTTCACCGTGCTCTTCAGGCTTATATGTACGTATTATAAATCTAGAAAGGGTCTCAAAATTACCCCATATTAACGCAGAATGGCTTTAGTTCTGACCAAACATTAAAATGAGATAGGTTTTGTCAGAAGTATAATATTAATTCCACTCGCATGTGCGTGTTTGTTGTAAAAAATTCCAAATTATCTATTGTTCTATGTTGTTTACAATTTTTTAACAGTATTGTTTCGGTTTAATAGGATGAATCTTGCGACGTGAAAATAAATAAAAAGCACACATAAGAATGTTTTTATTTTCTTTATGCGTCCCTGTGGGAATGGAAGGTGTTTGGTTCGCATGCAAATTAAATGGGTTCATTACGCTGAGTAAACTGGAGCATTAAATCCACTCATCCAGACTAATGTCTGATTAATTCCGTTTGTTTTATTTCGTGTTCCGGATTGTTAGAAAAGCGATACTGAGATGGCGAGAGAGGTAAAGATGTCCCCGTGCCGCGGGGACAGAGGCGATTAAGTTTGGTATATTGTTTTGTCGTTAAATACACATTTCATTTCATACGCTTTTGGTTGCCATTTAAAATATGCAATGCAATTCGAAATATCTCAAAAAAACGTAATATATAATTAAAATTTTATTTTGTATGGTAAAATTGAAGACCTATTAAATTGCGGCAAATATACGGGAGATTATTGAATGCATAAAAAATTATCTAAAAATTTGATTCATCAATTTTCAAACTAACCACAATAAAATAAAACATATAAATTATTTAAAATTAGTGTTATAATATTTTATTTTAACAGAAGCCTTAAAGTGATTACAAAATTTTGTATGCATGAAGTATTGAGTCACATACAAGCATATAGTATACATACACACACACACACACATATATATATATATATGTACATTCAAATCATAATATGTACATACACAATGAAGTAATATTACATTCCATTTCTATTTTATTTTATTTTATTTTCAAGAAAATACAATTAAAAAATAAATAATGCAATTAAAAATCAATAAATAAAAAAAAATGTGTATGAATCAAGTCACTCAAATCTAAAATCCATGAGAAAAGATGAAGGCGATTTGCGGCACAGCTTTGGACGATTAATTTTATTCGATTTTATATTCTGAAAATTAAATTTACTACAAAGATACATGATAGAAGTCGTTTCTATTTTATTTCCAATATAAGTGAAGAGCAATAAAAAAAATCATCCTTCAAAACCCGATCTCGATACATTTAATAATATTTCGCTCAATGCATAGTTCCTCTTGGGACAATCTGACCTATAAACCTGTCCGAGTCCAATTAAAATTCAATATTTTGAAAGCATTTAACGCTTCTGTTAGGCTTCAATATACGTTTGAAATATTTAACCAAAAAAATTATGACCCCTTGCTGACCCTTGGGTCGAGGACGATTCTTGAAAGATAAGCAGAATGTTTTCCGAAACCAAGTCGCTTGAAATATTAACAAAAGCGTGCACACGTTTTAATAGAAATTTTTCAATCACAAGATTTAAAATATGGATAGTATTGATACGTTGTTATAATACTTAACAAATTATAGGATAATTTATAAATTAATGAGAAGTATTCACCTCTGTAGGTATACTAAAATTAGAATAGTTTCAATGTAAAACGCTATACGGAAATGATTCCGTTCCGGTACGTTGTGCGTCGGTTTCAAATTAGAAATTCGACATTTCCGTTCAATATTATTCACACGCCCGCCAACAAAACGAGCCGCAAGCTAAATAAAAGAAACAAAACGATGGAAAAAAGCATTTCCTGGACCGTACTGAATTAGCAGTTACGAACTAAACGCGTTTTAATTGAGGAACTGTTGAACTCCGCGGCACAGCGCGGAGGCGAGCTTGATCGATCTTTTGCGCATTCGTGATTGTTGAGTATTAAAACTTTAGTTTATTTTTTTTTATCGTTACATTTTTTCGTACCCATATTATGAAAACGCAAAATATGCGGAATATTTATTGTGATTAATTGCTATAAATTAAAAGTTAACGCTGTTATTTTATTGTACAATTAGCTGTTTTGATTTTTTTCCTGGGCTCGAATTTTTCAACGTTGATAACCGCCTACTCGATGCTGAACCGTTAAAAAATATAGTTTAAATATTTCACGCACTATTTTTATCGCAAAGCATATGATTAATACGGAGATTTATTTAAAATGGTACAGAAATTTGTATTGGATTATTTTATGTCAACATTTACAACAAGTACAAAATAAAAACAAGATATATAATTCTAGGATATTAGGACTTGACTAGAGAAAAAAAAAATAATCATCATTATTATTTACACTGCCGGATGAAGGCCTCTCCAATCCTCTTCATCCACTTGATCCACTTGACTCCACACATCCTTCTAAATTCATCAGCCCATCGTCCACTCGGTCTACCTTGCTTTCTTTCACATCCTCTTGGATACCATTCCAGTATTTTTTCGCGTCCATCTGCCATTCATTTTTCTCGCTATGTGTCCACTTTTTTTTCACACGTTTCGATATACATATCTGCCACTTTGATCATACTTCTTATCCATGTTTTCCTCTTACGATCTCTTCTTGTTATGCCGAGCATACATCTTTCCATGCTTCCGTGTGGGCACTGGATCTTACGTAAAATTTTTGAATTCAGCAACCACATTTCACATTCATACGTCATAACTGGCAGTATGCATTCGCCGTATGCCTTCTTTTTTGCGCATAGCGGGATGTTGAATTTAAAAACTATGTTCATTCTTTCAATAGCGCTCCATCCTAATTTATTCTTCTTTACCCCCAGTCATAGGAGAAAATTAATATATAAAGATGACAGACATTTACAAACTTTTCAATTTTTACTACTTAAATAGGCTAGGTTAAGTTAGGATAGTATTCAACATAATAAAAAGATGTTAGGTTCCTTTGGATTTCATTACATGAAAAGGTTAGCTTCACCCCATAGTTATGTATGTACATATATACTAGCGAGTACCCGTTGACAGTGTCACCAGATGGTTACCGTATCCTGAGTGTTGTATACGTTAGTGAGGTTATGTAGACACGGTTGGCGCCCGTCTAAATTAGAGTTGCGTGTTTCATCATTCGTTGAAGTCTCCTCATATAAATGGGAGCGTGATGGGCGCAGATTCCTGGACTTTTATTTATAGTATTTGTAGTTGTATTGTACTAAAAGATTCTCAACGGAGAACGATATCAATATTTTATTTAAATCATATTCAATAGTCACTTCAAAAAATGTTAATTTATATAAAAATCAACTACATAGATATATTCTTAAAAAACAATGGGTAATCTATTTGTAATTCTTTAATAAATGGACCATTACTCATTTTTTTTTTATGTTAATTTAATCTTATTTTTATTTTTGTACCAAACCCCATAGGCCTAACGGCTATGCCGCCTCTCCATGTAATTATTAAATTAATAAATAAATATTACCTATAAAATTGTGTATCTTTTTTACGGCGTTCACAATTTATCCTGATCTATATACATATATAAAAATCAATGTCTGTCTGTTTGTTTGTTTGTCTGTTTGTTTGTCTCTTATAGGCTCCCAAACCACTCAACCGATCGCGATGAAACTTTCAGGACTTATTGTGATCATGCCGGGGATGGTTCCTGTGAAAAAAAATTGGGAAAAACGGGAACGGGCCTGCTCACGCGTCAGATAACTTACTAGGAACGGGAACGGGATCAGGATCGGGAACGGGACCGGGATCTGGAATCGGGAAAAAACGGGAACGGGAACAGGAACGGGCCTGCTCACGTGTCAGAAAACGTACTAGGAACGGGAAAGGTATCGGGCATTGCAACGCATGCCGGGACAGCTTGTTACATATAAAACTAATATCAAATCAAAATAAACACTAACGTTCTATAACAAGTACAATCAACACATGGAATTGTCAAAAAATAAATACACCGATCGAAAGGCTTTAGTGATGTTATTTCAATGACTGAAAACGTACGTACATCCAAACATTTTATTTAAGTAAAATAATGTTACAAAATTTTTCACCATTACGACCGGTATAGTGTCGTCCCATTTGGCTAAGTTCACGTAACGGTTTCGCGTTAAGCGTCGGTTAACGAACGACGTTAGTTCATTTCACGGTTAAGTTAACCCTCCCCTGGGGGGTCGCGTTCGCCCGTTTCGAATTAACAACGCCAAGAAATTATTGTGTCTGTCGGAGATTTTAAGCCCCCGTCACACGTACGACGCCGGCCATTTTGAAACACACCGAATTCGAATGAACCCGTCGCGTTATAACGCGGTTATAATGTTAAATTACGGATGTCGAACCGTTATTGATGCTAATTCGCGGCGTATAAGATAATGGGTTAATCAATATGCGGGGGTGGATTAGTATGAAAACTCGCCCGATTACACGTAATGGGACCTCGAGATTCGGATGTCTTCGGGTAAGTAATTACCCAAGGGTAGTAGAGGTGAAGGGGTTGAAAAGGGAGGGGGGGGTTGGTTGTTGAACCCTAATCGAGTTATCTTTCCGCGATGTTAATTCGCTGATTGATATTGCGATTTGACAATGATGATGATGATGATGTCGGCGTGTCTCTTAATAGTTTTTGATGAAATTGACTATCTGTGATTGCTTCCCCCCTCCTCCACATTCACATTAATAATAAAGCTTTAGTGTTGTTTTATTCAAATTTCGATATTGTATTATGGACGTAAAATAATATGGAGCTCGTTATGGGGCGTAGAATTCATTTAATTTAAAATTAATATACCTACTTGCTGATAAATGGACGTTCATAAAGTTAATTACTTCCGTGTTTGATTTATTGTGATTTATTATTACAATGCTGATGTGTGAAATTGAAGGCTTAAAATTGTTTGGATTCAATTTGAAAAGTGTGGTATTAATTTTTGATTACCTCAATGATATTACAATTTTCAATTAAAAATATAATGTGAAAATTTTGTATTGAAAAGCAATACTGTTGAACTACATACATATGTATGTCATTAATCAATTTTTCATATGCAGATTTATATTTTTGTGTAATTGGTAAATATTTTTGGGAAATTTCAGGGCAAATGGATACACAGTTTCTTGTTTCAGTATCCGTTTGTCCCAGAATATTATATGCCTTTATTAAATACTAGTCAATGCCCATTGGAAGTGTCATCGGGTGGTTATCGTTTATGTATATATGTGCATATGTATATGTATACCTATAGTGTATTTAGTAGTTCAAAATGTAGCAAAAATTCGAGTGTATGTGTACGTGCTGTGAGCGTGTGCGAGCGTTCTGCGACTAACCAGGCAGCCGGCCAGCCAGGCAGACCCTTGCGCTTATATTTATAGTGATGTATCTATTTTAATGCATTAAAAACGTCGTATTTGATCTTCAATAAGAACGTTACATACTAGACTCAACGTACAATTAATAATGTAGCATTTGCTACTGAGGATTATTTACGAATCATTTGTACGGAGCATTCTGGAATTTTCGTCAATTATTTGAAGTCCTAGTAATAGAGCACACTGATTAAAATTGGAAACGACGCAGAAAAGGTTTCTCAAATCTCTTTACGCAAGGCTATATAGGAGATATCCGTGGCTGTACCCTAGTGCATTTTTGCTAGGGGCGTTAGGGTTTAACTCCCTGGAGTCACGTCGATAGCTTTATCTGGGGAAACATTTTCACAAATTATTGATTGACCTGGTGCATAATTCGCAAATTTTTGATGAATTGGGTTTTGACGTACCAAGTCAATTTAGGTTCCTCAGAGAACATACATAATTTGTTATCCATCCCGATGGTTCGTACTGACATGCTAAGTCATGTCTCCCGTTGTAAGAGCCATTAAATTACTCAACCGGGCTGCCATACACATTGACTTATTTAATTTTATTTATGGGAGGTTGGTTGAGGTGTTTTTAAATATAAGATTTCAATGTAGTATTTTAATATTTCTAAATTTTGTTTTTGTTTGTTCTGCATATGTTTTTACTTTATCCTAATCGAATAAAGTATTGTGATCGTGCGAAAATCCGACCTCGAGATTTTTTTTCATGATGTACTTGCTTGGCCACAGTAACGATTTGGGAAACTGTAAGGTTACTGTGAATAGGAAAATAGAATTTTGTTTTGAATTGTGTTATTAACGTATGTTTTGTTTTGAATTGTGTTATTAACGTATTTTTTGTTTTGAATTGTGTTATTAACGTATGTTTTATTTTGATTTCAGGCGATTGTTGATTTGAGGCTTTAACGGTGAAAACCCAATGCGATTGTCGTCATATAAGTGCGCGAGTGAAAATCATATCGATAGTAATATGTGATACAGTGTTCAAATATCGCTCGGGTGTGATAATGTGTTCCTATGTGACAACCACCATGAGCAGATCGTCGAAGAGGGTTGTCCAGAAGGGCGACCTGGTCCTTGGACTCACCATCGTCCTGCTGACATCCTTGCTGCACCTGCCCTCCATAGTACATTCGGCCAAAAACAGTAAGTACTCGATTTATATACGCCTATTATTGTATGTAATACAAATTTTTTCAAAATCAAGTTTTGAGAGTGTTTGAAATGAAGAATAATATAAAATTATGACAGAGTTTTCAACATCATTATGACGTCAGTCAATAGTCACTTTTTTCGCTAGTGATTATTCAACATTTAATATAGAAACGTTGCTTAGATTTCACGACGTTTATGCGTGATAAACGTCGTGTTTTTATCCAAACTGTGTCGCTTGCAAAACGGTGCAATTATGCAATTATGAAAATGACTTTAAGTTTTAATTACGTGTGCCACCAAATGCCCCCCCCTTCCCCTCCCGTTCACTGCTGCATATAAACATGTCAGATGCACAAAGAAAAGCCAACGGAAAACTTTTCAATTCAATCAACCGTCTACTGATAACGCTCGCATCGGTAAATATTAAAAAAAAATAACGGAACGTCGCGCGAGTGGGATTTGAACCTGTGATCACCAGGTTGGAAAGAATCGTGTTAACACTATCATCGAACGAGGTGATGACGGGCCTGCTATATATACTGTCTGTATGTCTGTCTGCTGATAACGCTCGCCGACTTTAATTAATAAAAAAAAAACAGAACGACGCGCTAGTGGTATTTGAACCCGGTATCACTGATTCGGAACAGAGCGCTTACGCGGTGAGACAAACCAGATAATAATGGGCTGGCTTCAACTTGACTATTTATATAATAAAAAATAGGCTCGCGACTTTGCTAAATTGTTACGTTGTTGTATTATAACGCGCAATAGATGGCGCATTGTTGCATAGATGCAACAACTATAAAAACTATTAAATACACATATTTACACCCGTGCAAACATACGTTGATATTCAACGGGCTTACACTAGTACCACATATAATACATAAAGTATTGTTTTTATCGTGGAATTTTATAAAAATATCATAAATTCCCTTGGATGTCACTTGAATTCTAAAAATAGAACTCGCACTTTGTTTATTACAAGTGGAAAAGTCTAAAGAGTAAGGTTTTTGTAGGGGAAATTGGGAAGAGGTAGAGTTAAATCGATTGAAAAACGTCAAAGCTCAACCGGAAAACTTTCGAAGGCATCATATCGTCACGCGAAAATGTGACCAGGTGGTACGTGAAGGGGTACTTTTATCAGAGAGAGCCCAGGGGGAGAAATATGGGGATGGTTGGATGGTAGGGTAGCTGGAGGGGTTCCGGTCGCCTTAATTACCGGGACTCTTTGATAAGTTGGCCGCAGGGCCTGGTCGAAGCCCTACGAGTGACTGGAAGGGTGAGGGGATGAGGGGATGAGGGGGGGGTTTTAGGGGTTGGAAATAGGGGGTGGGTCACCCTGTGCCATTACGGCAAGATGTCGGGTTGATAAATGTCGCGGGTGGCATTGAAAGAAATTTATTGTGCTAATTTGCAAGTATTACCGAAATTGGACGGAAAATATGCTCGCTTTATGACCAGGTGAACGAACAGATTATACGTATAATGCGTTCAATAAGTGACGGCTCGTAACTTTCGGCCCGGTACTTGTGTACGTTCAGCGGGGAAATGTATGAGGATTTTTCACCTTTCCAGTCTCGAATTACAGTCTAGAACAGTGGTCGGGAATCGGCGGCTCCGGAGCCTCGTGCGGCTCTTTACACGAAAACCCGCGGCTGTCGCTGTCATCCGACGTTTTGCGTGAAATACAAAATGTTGACACACAGTTTACACAAGATCAAATTAAATCCCATTTCCACGACGTCGTGGCTATAAAATGCTTTTAAGATCGTTTTTTAGATTAAAATTTATAATAATTTTTACTTATAAACTGTCGAACGTTAAGAAATATCACGAGGACAACTTATTTATTACTATTATTAATGATTAATGAGTAACATTAAATTTAATTTTGAATATATACATAATTAGAAAATAATATGTTGCGGTTTCCGAACCTACCAATTTTGCAAGGTTTTCCCTAATTTGGCTCTTAGCTCGAAAAAGGTTCCCGACCACTGGTCTAGAACAGTGGTCGGGAATCGGCGGCTCCGGAGCCTCGTGCGGCTCTTTACCTGAAAACCTGCGGCTCTCGCTGTCATTCAACGTTTTGCGCAAAGCACAAAACGTTGACACACTAATTACACACTATCAAAATCAAAATTAATCCTATTTCTACACATAACTTCATGGCTATAAATAGCAGTAAATCGTTTTTCAATAACATGTACTTTTTAGTGATAAACTATCGAACATTAAGAAATATCGCGAAGATTTCATAAATGAGTAACATTTAATATATATGTACATAATATGTTGCGGCTCCCAGACTTATTAATTTAGCAAGGTTTTCCGTAATTTGGCTCTTAGCTCGAAAAAGGTTCCCGATCACTGATCTAGAACGTGGTTCAACCCCTTTGAACTTGAATAATTCAACAACGAAACAAAATTTGTATCTGTACCGATGTGTTTTACTTAACAACAAAAATTCAAAAAAAATTGAAATGTTGTTGATTCTTGTATTCCATAATAATCACTTAATTTGCTGCTTTTTCACGCCATCGTACTCTCTCATTAACAACTCTGTGCTAAAAAAAAAAAAAAAGGATTTTCAGCATTGGGTGTCAAAACTGCCCGTTGATTGTCAACGAGGCAATATACTAGTCGGTATACATTGACTTTTCTCATATTCAACTCATAATACTAAACTTTCAATAGTGGTAGTAGTTTTGAGTGTATGTAAACAGTTTGTATTTCGCCTGTAGGCAGAGCTGTGCACCGAAGGTCTTATCCTTATTAAAGTTAGTTGTGGAGCTTAAGCCCTGAAATTTCTCAGGAGATCTCCAAAGCCAAAGGTTTTGGCTTTTGAAGCCCTCTCTCCAAAACGCAAACGGAGGAGCCCTTTGTTACCCGTTTGGAACGATGGGCGCAACAACCACCCCCTCGTCAAATTTGAGGCTTAATACCGGCTGGCACAATACGTCGGTCATAATAGTATAATGAACAGTGGCTCAAGACGAGATTAAGTTTTATTCATTGCTGCCGAATTTTATCGTTCTATTTAATGTATTGAACGTATAGGATTATGTGGGTAAATTTCTTGAGCAATTAGAACCTCGACCGTAATGCGACATTGGCGGTGCACGGCGCCATTGCATTGGTAAGTTTGCAGCGTTGCACACAATGCATCCATTAGAGTTTACCGCAGTCAGGTGCTAATATAATATGTGTGTGTGTGTGTGTGGTTTGTACACCGGCACTCAAAGGGTGGTATACCTAATTGATATTCGGGTGAATTAAGCCTTTCCGACTCAGATTACATTAGTAAATTGGAGACACAAACGTAGATGTGTAGGAAAGTTAAGATACTTTAATGAAATTTTATGGAGATTATTTTTATTAAATTTATGGTTAGTCGAATGACTCAATAAGCTCAATACATTCTTATCAAAATTATATCAATTTTCAACTAATATTACATTGTAGGTTTTTGCATCATTTTTGCATGGTTATTTTAAGATATACATATGTACATACATAAGCGACTTTTCCCGTAAAGAATGAAAAATGTGATTTTTTTTGACGTTGGTATGTACATATGTATGTATGTTGGTATCTCAGTTGCTCACTTGTGTGAAAGTGAACTGAAACTTTGATGAATTCCATCAATACAAAGTGACATCTTGCTTTTATGGAGTTTATTTTTATTTTTTATAGTCAGTGTTTGACACGATTACTTATAAAAGATATATACAGTGTACATATACGTAAAAGGTTTCGAATCACTTTTTATGTAAAAGTGAAAGTACCTTTTTTCGATTTCTAAAGATATTTAAATTTACGCCTTAACTCCGACCCACATACATATGTACATATGTATAGATATATGATATGTACATTTGAAATTAAATTCAAATGAAAAGAGTTACGCTATTCATTTCTGAATGCGCAGTACCAGTGGTCGGCAACCGGCGGCTCCGGGGCCGCATGCGGCTCTTTGTAAGAAAGCCTGCGGCTTTCGCGGTCATCCAACGTTTTGCATGAAACACACAATTTACGCAAGATCAAAATGAATTCTATTACCACACGTTGTGGCCACGACGTTGCAACAAAAAAGCTTTAAGCTAAGATCGTTTTTCAGATTAAACTTTATAATACTTTTTAGTAGTAAACGTTAAGAAATATCACATATTTCTTACATTTCATTAATGGTTAATGAGTAACATTTAACATAATTTTGAATATATAATTCAAAAATAGTATGTTGCGGCTCCCAAACTTAACAATTTTGCAAGGTTTTCCCTAATTTGGCTCTTAGCTCGAAAAAGGTTGCCGACCACTGCCGGCTATACCAAGCCTTTTCTCACTAGTTTCAAGTGTGAAATATAGTATCAAGATTTAAGCCAATTTGCCTTCAAGAGCCGAGGTGCAAAATTTAACTAGATTCCATCCATACTACGCGATCACTCATAGCTTCCTTTTAACCCTTTACGTGCCGCGTATGGATAATGGAAGTTCACACCGAAATACGGTCTAGCTAGGCGCTGCACTGTACTACAGCCACCGGTCAGGTGCAAAATGCGCATGCTCCTCATGCATAATATAATGCGGTGTAGTATATATAGAGGATAGAGAGAGGCACGCGTTTCGCATGCCCCAAAATGCCGCAACTTAATATCCTGCGACACGTCGCTTTGCGCTACCGTGTTGCACCAGATGTTGCCATTCTACACCCACCCAACCCACCCACATCGATACTACGACTCGACTATTACTCACACCCGCAGACTATATGGTTTTTATTCCTCAGAATAAAGAAAAGGTTCCTTATACAGGCGCCAAGCTGACTGGCACGCTAGGAAACGCAAGCAGTGGTGGTTATGGGACTTGACGGCATGCCAGTCAAAAGTTGACAAAGTCACATGTGAAAATGAAACACACAAGGAAAATATGTAAAGCATTCAGTTTCAGTGTGGAACTACTAAATATGCTTAGAATGTCTGATTTTTGAAACACGAGCTTTGTCCTTTAAGGCTGCCCTACACGTGCGCGAGTACTTAAGTACTACGGGCTGCGATTTCAAACTTGGTCGTGTACAAACCAAGTTTGTACAAGCTACACACTTCAAATCGTTTTGAAGATATCTTTACAATGAAAATTCTCGATTGGGTCTTATGGTAGACCCATTCTCAATTACTAAAGAATCAGAATTGCAATTACGAGAGGAATTAATATTGAAATATCGACAAACGAAGAATTTAAATTGAAATTCAATAATGGATACCAAGAGTTGTGGTTGCAAAACTATGGGCTGTGGCAAGAATGTTGTTAATTGCATTTTGTGCATCCTATTTAGTGCTGTCACAAATCTTTCTAACTAAAAAGTGGAACCGACTGCAAATAGTTGACCGCGGAGCTCAACACCAAGCTCAATCATCTCATTAGTGATTATTTTAAACATTGCTGATTTGATTGATATTAATTACTAACAATAGTGTGCTTATGTGCAATTTAACTTTTGTTATTTATAAAATCTAAAAAAAAGGCTAATGGCCCTATGAGAGCCCTCGCTATCGAAAGAGCTTCACGCCATCTTTACCGGTCTTGGTCATCATTTTCTTTTCATTTATTTTTTATTATTATCAAACTAGCTTTTTATATTAAAAAATTATGTACACACACAGTAGCTATGTACACCTATGCAAAATTTTTTATTATCAGTTAAGATTTTTCAAGAGTTTTCCAGAGAGGGGCCGGAAAAAAACTTGAAAAAAAAAAGTTTGGGAACCTATACTTTACACTTTAAGCATCTTCAAACCTAAGACTAGCGATGTGTGATCAAACAATCAGGTATCCCAGGGAGATACTGAGCTGCTCGAGTGTCTCAGTATTTTCATTTGAACTTGGTAGAAAAAAAAAAACACAGGCGTTATATCTTCTTTTTAAAGGCATGTAGAAAAATCCCCTAGTCTTTGCTCATAGTACAAGAGAGCATTTTCGAATGTGCCAGTCACCACTACGCCACCCTGTATCTCTCGAGCGCCACACAGTTGTCGGTGGCACGCGTGTGTTGACAGAAAGGAACCGACTTGATCGCGAATGTCAAAAGACGTGTCCCAGGCAAAGAATATCAACGACTATTCGTACCGCCTCCGTGCAGAATCTCAACTCGAGATGGCAATCTGATTTTGACGCGTCAGTAATACGTCGGTTAGTCGTGTTTGCCTAGCGAGTTAGGAGCTCACGTAGACATTCTATTACACCCGAGGACGGGTGGGACAGACCCCAACTCCCCTTCTTTACCCAACCAGACTAGACACACTCCACTGCGATCCACCAGATCCCCTACCCCCATGTGCTGTTGGTAAAGCAAATATTTGGCGGAATGTCTTTCTTTGCTACTAAAAGTCAAATATGAGCATTCGCCGTTAGCTGACACGTCGTAGTATCTCTTTTCGTCTATCTCTCGCTCCTTCTCGCCGTTTTGCGCATATTTTCATCCCCCTTTGTCGGTGGCGTATCTTGCTGGGTGCTTAGGGCTTGCTACCCTTCTCTGCCCCTTAGCCCCTCCCCGTAGAATGTCTCTCAGATATTTTTGTTACCCTCACGCTCGCCAATGTTGTGCGGTGGTCGTGGGGGAATTTGAACCATTTATTTTATTGGTAGCGTAATTTTTTTCCTTTTCAGTGGGTCACACACAGACCCAATTCCATAAAAGTTTCAATACTAAAATTCAATATAATTTAATATACACATGTATGTACATATGTACATAGATAGTGAAATTATATAGGACTAGCTGACCCGGCATGCGTTGCAATGCCCGATCCCGATCCCGTTCCCGTTCCCGTTCCTAGTACGTTTTCTGACGCGTGTGCAGGCCCGTTCCCGTTCCAGATACCATTCCCGTTTCCGGTCCCGATCCCGTTTCCGTTCCCGTTTCTAGTACGTTATCTGACGCGTGAGCAAGCCCGTTCCCGTTCCCGTTTTTCCCCGATTTTTTTCACAGGAACCATCCCCGGCATGATCACAATAAGTCCTGAAAGTTTCATCGCGATCGGTTGAGTGGTTTATATATATATACATATACATATATTTATATATATATGTATGTAGATAGATTTAGGGCTCACATACACGCCATACGCGTCTTTTGACGAAATCATGAACGTATGAATTTCTATGGTTTTGTTTGGCGTAGATACACATTTGCAAAAAATATAAATAAAAATAAAATATATCTATTCTTGAAAATGTTAAAATTAAAAACATTAAAAGAAATAAATTATTTAACAGAAAAAAATTTAAATAATAATTTAATTTTATAATTATTGTCATAATTCATAGCAATGGCGTCACGTCAGGTGAGCGTGTGCCCTTGTTGTTAATAGTTTTGTACTGTATATAACGCAAATATGCTAATATTGAATCCTCTCCAACCACCATATATCGTATTTGAAATTCTATTGTAGTGAGAATTAAATTTTATACAGGAAAGGTATTTAAACATAATATATGTACATATGTAGTAACAAGAAAATGTTTGATTTGTTATAAACATGCTACCGGAATACATTTGACGGGCAAATAAGGTCATAAAGGATTTTAGTTTAATATCCTTTATGAAATTTTGTTGCCAACCATCGTGCCTTATAATATTTAAGTTAAAATGTTATTTCGAATCAGTTTTAGTCTGTGTTCATATATTGCGCTAGAGGTCAAAGTGTAATAATTTTCTAATAAGCTTAAGGCATCAGTGAGTTTACATTAACTGTTAAAGCTCCCTCTGTCTTAATTTATAAATATGTATGTCGTATAATGCTTATTCGTGTATGTATGTCGACGTCTAATTACTCTGTGCCGAGCTGCGAGCACTTCACTCGATAAATATTTACGCTTAGAAGAGACGGAGTCCGTAATTGAAAGCGGAATATATGTACTTTATATATTAGCCTCGTTGATATTTTTTTCAACCAAATGACCCCCCCCATCGCCGACGGCTTGTCTCACACGTATTTCTTACATTTCCTGAGGACTTTTCCCGACTAAGAGAGACGCTGTGTGCAACGAGTTTCCGAGAGAACTGGAAAATAGCCTCGGGGACGTCGGCGTCGCGACGCCGACGGGCCGATAGCCATCACCGGCGCGTTGCCTTTATCGCAAAGAGTGAATGTGACAGTCGAGGAAACAAGTCCAAATGGGGAAAGAGGGACTAAGAAAGTGGGAGGTGGAGGGGTTGATGGAACTCGAGTCCGAGACTTGAAAGGATTCTTCCAAGGCAACAGCGAGCAAAAAAGAAACAAAAAAAAATGATACGAAGGAGCAAAAGTGTAGAGCCTGAGGGGCGATGATAGACTCTCGAGTTTGTTCCACGAGTCGGTCGCAATCTGATCCCGACAAGAGAACTCAATATTTTATTTTAATGTTAAGCAAGTTTCACCGATACAGCACGAAGTGTAAATAAGAAGCCTACGTAAAGTCTGGGACTGAGATGGTTCAATTTTTCCGATTCCATTTTAAAACAACTTCTAATTTCTTTTTGAATATATAATCCGAAGATATGTAATATGTTGTGGCCGCCAAACTTACCAATTTTGCAAGGTTTTCCACTGAATTAGCTTACAGTTTATTTTTCCTATATCCATATCGAATAAAGTATTGTGATCGTGCGAAAATTCGTATCGGGTATCATCCCCCTGATCACGTTTTCATGATTTTTGGAAAATGTCTGCATGACTGTGTGTTAGGCGAATGTGTGTAAATCGATATACATACATACATAACTCAAAAACCGCTTAGCCTATTACACTGAAACTTTATATGTACACTGGCCATTGCGTATGAGTACTCATTAGCGAACATGAGTGTGTAATGCAACAAATTTTGTAAATGTGCACGCGTTCGCGCGCATACTTTGAGCGCGCTCTGCAACGTTCGTACCAATCCACTCGGTGTCGGTTTTTGACGCGAATACAATGGTGCTCGCAGTCGTTCGCAGTTGGTTGCACGGCAAGTGTGTACATGGCGTCCACATTAGCGTGCATTACATTACACGCTCATGTACGCTAATGAGTACGCGGCTTGAGGCTTTTAAAAATTTTCGTCAACCGCAAGTGGTACTTCCCTTGGAAAGTCGCTAATTTTTAATAACATTCAAAAAACGCGGATCATAACAAAAATGCCATCTGAACTTTGATCACTATCCTATAATGAAAGGTAGAAGAAAATGAGTTTCGCATGTTTGGAGACGAGAAGATTAAGAGGCGATCTAATAGAAGTCTACAAAATAATAAATAATAAATATAAATGCCCAATGAAAAACCACCCTACTTTCAATAAAAACGCACATCTCAGAGACCATACACTGAAATTACTAAAAGACAAATCGTCAGAGACTCTTTTTTTTTCAAATAGAGTGGTCGAAGTTTGGAACCGTCTGCCAAATCAGCTAGTAACTTCCGAAAATACAAATCTATTTAAAAATCATCTCGATAAGTTTTTGAACATAAATGGATTTTTTTAATCCTTCAAATATAAATAATTAAGAATTGTATGTATGTACAAGTTATGTCAGACACCTGGGCTCCATCGGCTATGCCACCTGCCCATGTATCTACATATATCTATATATATAAAAATCAATGTCTGTCTGTCTGTTTGTTTGTCTGTCTCTTATAGGCTCCTTAACCACTCAACCGATCGCGATGAAACGTTCAGGACTTATTGTGATCATGCCGGGGATGGTTCCTATGAAAAAAAATCGGGAAAAAACGGGAACGGGAACGGGCCTGTTCACGCGTCAGATAACTTACTAGGAACGGGAACGGGAACGGGATAGGGACCGGGATCGGGAACGGGAACGGGAACGGGGACGGGATCGGGAAACTGCCTGCTCACGCGTCAGAAAACATACTAGGAACGGGATCGGGAACGGGATCGAGAACGGGAACGGGAACGGGAACGGGCCTGATCACGCGTCAGAAAACGTACTAGGAACGGGAACGGGATCGGGCATTGCAACACATGCCGGGTCAGCTAGTTTTAAATAAATAAATAAATCATGTTATTGTAACGAAGAACGATCAGCAAGATCGACTGGATTACCATTTTTGGAAGTATGTAGGTATAAATCTGTCGAAGACTACATTTGTATAGTGGTGGTTTTTAAGTTTGTTGAATTTTATACAATGGACTATGAAGTTTGGTAGCAAATGTCGTATCAGTGGGTGGTCGGTCCCCTTCGTTAATTCCGATGCAAATATTTGCGTTTTCGATTGAATCTGGAAACATTTATTGAATGCGGCACACAAAGCCAGTATATCAGCGGGGCCCGACGACGAACCCTCCGCCAACCGTTCGCCAAGTATCCCATTAGGGTAGTTTGGCGTTCGACGTCGATGAAGGCTCTGAATTTAATCGCAGTTGCCGGAACAATGAGCTCCGAGGAAACTAATTATTCATCCGGGCCGATTGTTTGCGCCGGGGTGGGCAGGTGAGCCATTAAACGCACAATACCAATAAGGGATTATGCGCGAGGAGGCAAGGGGAGGGTTGGTTCCGTAGCAACCCCATGGCATCACCTGAGCCTACTTTGTCAAACCTTCTCCCCTGCCTCTCGCTCGCCGTTCGCAATAGTCGATGACTGCCATAATCGTTACAGAAGCGATTCGCATTCAATCGGCGAAAATTCCGATTTAGGACACGAAATCGGCAAACGCCTGTGGGTACAAATCCGCACCGTGGATAGATGGGCGAAAGGAATTTTCGATCTTGTAATAACGCCAGCTATGTAGCAGCTTTTTCATGTTTTATACATTTTATAACATTTATTTGTTTTATGAATTTTGCACGCAAAGCGTAGTCACTGTAGATAATCATATTGTAGAGATAGTTGATAGTTATTATTACACCTAGGACAATTGGTGAATATGACCTGATCTGAAGAGCAAGAAATAAAACGAAGAATGAAACTAGGACGGAGTGCTTTTGGAAGAATGAACATAGTTTTTAAATCCGACATTCCGCTATACTTAAAAAAAGAAGGCATACGACGAATGCGTACTGTATGGATGTGAAACGTGGATGCTAGTGCACAGAGAAAAGCATGGAAAGATGTATACTTGGTATAACAAGAAGAGATCGTAAGAGGAATACATGGATAGTGACAGAACGTGTGAAAAAGTTGAAGCGGACACAGCGAGAAGAATGGATGGCAGATGGTCGCCAAAAATACTGGAATGGTATCCGAAAGGGTGTGAAAGAAAGCAAGGTAGACCGAATGGAAGATGGGTTGATGAATTGAGAAGAATGTGTGGAGTCAAGTGGATGCAGATTGCACAAGACAGACAGGAATGCAAGAGAATTGGTGAGGCTTTCATCAAGCAGTGGATGGTGAACGGCTGAAAATGATGAATGATGATAACATTTATTGTAGGATTAAAAGGATTTGAACAAACCAATGCTTTTATAAGAACCTTGAGTTTTCCACCTTGCCCCAACCTCATTTAAAAAAAAAACGTCCCAAAATAGTATTATTTAAATATATTGATTTTTTTGTTTTTTTTTTTTATCAAAAAGCTTTGTTCTCACAAGTTAAAGAGTACAAAATTTCCACCCAATTATGCTCGATACGTATTGTGTTAAACTTGTAATTTTAATAAAAAGTGGAGCGAATTACGCTAACTAGTAGGCAGTTACTTTGTAGTGCAACACGCTCTAATACTTCAACACATTTTAAATAATGACGATAATTTTATTTATATTTTAGAAATTTTACTGTATCACATATGCACATACATACATATGTATGTACATACATACATACATATGAGGCGTTGCGGATATGAAGGGCGAACTCGACATCGGGTCATTTTTTTTACCATTCTGTTTTCCTGCCTTCTTAGAATATAGCGGTAGGCTATTTTTTTCATTTCGTTTATCATAACCGTATAAAAATAAAACTTGAAACATAGGAAACGATCGCCATCGTACTAGGCGAGAAAACTTAAAACTCTAAATCAATGTTTGTCAAGTTCGCCCTTCGTATCCGCAACTCTTCACATATAGTGGCTATTATTCCCAGATAGATGGAAATGCACGAAAGTCACTCCGGTTTATAAAAAAGGTGATAAATCTTGCATAAAGAATTATAGGCCTGTTGCTTTACTTTCATCTCCTGCAAAGCTTTTTGAAATTATAGTTCAAAGGCATATTTACTTTCATAGTAAGCAGCTTCTGGTAGAGCAACAACATGGCTTTCGTCCGTTTCGTTCCACGATTACAAATTTACTTTGCTTTTCGAATTTTGTGTCGAATCACCTAGATGCTGGGGTTCAGGTTGATGTTATCTACACAGATTTCGAAAAGGCTTTTGACAGGGTTAATCATAAGATCTTATTATCTAAGCTCAATGATATTGGTTTGTCTTTAAAACTAACCAAATTATTTGCTAGCTATTTACAGGCTCGCCGGCAATACGTCACCTATGGTCATTCTTCATCTGACTCTTATTTGACTAATTCTGGAGTTCCACAGGGTTCTAATCTTGGACCTTTATTATTCAACCTTTTCATCAATGATGTTATCTCTGCGTGCAGTCATTCTAAATTTTTGATGTATGCCGATGATCTAAAGCTCTTCAGAGCTATTAAGACGAGTTCAGATTGTCATTTTCTTCAGGAGGATCTGGATTCTCTTGTGAAATGGGCAACTGTAAATCGTCTTCCACTTAGCATCGGTAAGTGTCAAGTGGTCTCCTATTCCAGATCCTACGCTCCATTACTTCACTCTTACAATATCGGTGAAAGTGATCTAATGAGAGTGTCATACACCAAGGATTTGGGAGTTACATTCGAGGCTGGATGGAGATTTGACAGACACATCGCAGACATTTGTAACAGGTCTTCTAGGATGCTTGGATTTGTCATGCGGAATGCGCGTCATTTTAACAACCTGTTTGTGCTGCGTGTTCTGTATAGCGCTTTAGTCCGTAGTATAATGTAGTCTGGTTCCGAGATTTGGTGCCCCTCTGAGGCGAAGTACTGTTTACTTATCGAGAGAGTGCAGAAGAAATTTCTTCGGCACCTGTATATGAAGGAGTATGGTTTTTACCCGTTTCTGTATCCCAGTGCATTTTTTTATTAGGAATGTTGGGATACAGATCATTGAAACTCGGAGAAAAGTTTGCTTGATCAAACATTTTTCTGGATTATTAAAGGGTCGGGTAGATAATCCGGAGATTCTCAAGGAGCTTCGTTTATGGGTTCCAGAGCATTCCCATGAGTCTCGAGCGCGGTCTCTTTTCTTGCCTGTGCACGCACGAACCTGTATGCTCGTCAATTCGCCGGTATCGAGTGCGATAACACTTTTAAATCGGATTGCTAGGAGTGTTGACTTGTTCATGATCTCTGACAGCAACTTGTCAGTATTTTTGGATTTTTTTGATATATAATTTTTTATTTTCTTATGCAATTATTTTGTTATTATTATTAATACTGTTATTATTATTGTTATTAATATTATTATTATTATTATTATTATTATCATTTTTAATATTATTATTATATTATTTTTTGGTTTTGTTATCATTATTAATATTTTTATTATAATTCTCATTTTTAATTCTATATTTATATTATGTATCTGGCCGATGTGGCGTTTTAGGGATTCCTGTGAAGTCACATCGGTATATTTTAAAACGAAAAATAAAATAAATAAAAATTAACTTCTATTATGAAATGATCTATTTATTTTGTCTAAATGGCTCAAAAGTGGTAAGGTTGTGTCTGAAAATGTTATCCTGTATTAAAATTTGGCACTATACATATGTCTCAGATATATCTAATATAGTACATAAGTAAAACAATATGTTGAAGAAGTCTCGTATTTTCCGCACTAGCGGCCTACGCAGTCTCACTAAACAAATATCGTACTTATTTACCCAGTCGGCCGTTGCCCTTTCAGCACTTTGATACTACGCCACTACAATTCTACGCATAAATTCTACCCCGTTCTCAAAAGTGGCGGTCAAAAAAAAAAAAAGGACCTCGGAGAGGTGTCTGTCCGTCCGTCGCGTCGGCGTCGGAAAATACGAAGCGGTTTTTAGCCACCGCCGACATTATACCCTAGAGAGGGGTGTAGGGGGATGAAGGGGTGCTTGCCGAGTGACCCTTAAAGGGCATAATCCTTGCATAATACAGCATATTGCGTTAGTTTACAAATAGGCGTGGGTTTCGCGGTCTCCGGGACCGGGACCGGGACCGCAGGCTCCACTTTGTGACACCGGCGGAATGTAATTTC
This sequence comes from Parapsyche elsis, assembly GCA_022651745.1. NCBI lineage: Eukaryota > Metazoa > Arthropoda > Insecta > Trichoptera > Hydropsychidae > Parapsyche > Parapsyche elsis. The sequence continues at coordinate 594,545 of JAGVSN010000025.1, forward strand.
GCGGTGCGGTAATTTATTTCGTAATGATTTTTTGGGGATGGTTCACCCCTCAAAGGAGGGGGTAGGTGGTGTAATACCCTCTTGATAAGGGGATGGGGTGGGTTTTGTGGGGAGTGTCTCGTTATCTCTGCGGACACGCTCTGCTGAACAGTCTTCTTGGGCTTATTTTACTTACGCATTTTTTTTTAAGTAAAACTTCTATTGGCACAGTAGTGAAAATCGTTTCGTGTCGTTTCTATACAAACTGACCGAACGGACGGGTAAAACGATATTGCCTTCTCTCTTGCTCTTCCGCGTTGATGCGAGACAGAGATAGCTACCCGCGGCCCGTACCGCCCCTCGCCCTCAAAATTTAATCGCTTTTATCGCTCCATTGTTTGAGCAAAATGTGTGCGATGTTTTGAAGTCATTCTCAGATAACCTATCCTCCGCTTGCTTTACACTGCAAAGAAGTTTTACTTCTATAGTGAGTAGCGGCTACACACTGTGATTTTTAAATATTGTATGCATGTATGTAACCTTCAACGGTGAAGCGAGCTTAAATTGTGTGTAGATATGTGTTGTATGTAGTGTATTAGTTGTCAGTCTGTAAGCTCGTGTGTCGGCCAGTATTGAAATATAATATTGAGGCTCTGTGAAATACATACAATCAAGTATCGGAAAATAATAATAATATGTCGTTGGATAAGTAGACTAATGTGATATTGCCGAAAACTGACAAATGTTATACTATTGGGTCACAAACTATACAAATAGAAATATTAAACGATAGTAAACACGGTTCTACATATGTATGTACATATATGCAATTATAGACATATTGTGCCATAAAAAGGAATTATTTTATAGTTTATACATAGATTTATGATTTTTGTAATCTTTGATTCAAAGTAATTTTTGGTTGGCAAAAAAGGTTTACTTATTTAATTTGTTCCATAGTATATGTATGTACATACATATGTCATAATCATCATCATTTTCAGCCGTTCCCACTGCCTGGATGAAGGCCTCTCCAATCCTCTTCCATTCCTGTCTGTCTTGAGCAATCTGCATCCACTTGACTCCACACATTCTTCTCAATTCATCAGCCCATCTTCCACTTGGTCTACCTTGCTTTCTTTCGTATCCTCTCGGATACCATTCCATTATTTCTCGCGTCCATCTGCCATCCATTCTTCTCGCTATGTGTCCAGTGGCCCATTGCCACTTCAACTTTTTCACACGTACTGCTATATCTGCCACTTTGGTCATACTTCTTACACATGTATTCCTCTAGTTATACCAAGCATACATTCCATGCTTCTCTGTGTGCACTGGATCTTACGTAGCATTCTTGAATTTAGCGTACAACTTTCACATCCATACGTCATAACTGGCAGTACGCATTGGTCGTATGCCTTCCTTTTTAAGCATAGCGGAATGTTGGATTTAAAAACTAAGTTCATTCTTCCAAAGGCACTCCATCCTACATAGTTTCATTTTTCGTTTTATATACATATATGTACACCTTTAATGTTAAAAATTTGGAAAAATTAACGTAAGTATAGCGATTTCTGAAAATACCAACATGTCGATAGAATAACTAATAACGGAAATTCTTATGAAGAACTTGCGTGGTTTTTTCGAAAATGATGAAAAATTCACATATTAATTCGAAGTTCGAACGAAAAGTGAGGTATTCAAAGCGCGCGCGACGCAAAGATTCGCCCCGAAAGATTATTATTTTTTTTAATAATAAAAAAGAGATTGATGGTTTCCGCAATCAAGGGGTTGACAGATTGCACGGGGCGCGATTATCTGTGTCGGAAATATGAATAGTCAGGGTGAAAATTCGTAATTCGACCGATCTTGTGACCCCGCCCTCTTCATACCCTTCATTCCCTCGCGGCTCTCTGCACCCGTTCACGCTCGATAGCACAGACTGTATGAAGTCTCTGAAAATTTTATGGTCACTGGAGAAGAATATGTATAAAGGGAAGGGCACTGAAAGTGACACCCGGGAAACCTACACGATTCGTCGGAAAATAAGCTAAATATCACATTCGTACGACTAGTTTCAGAGTAAGTTCATTTAATTGAAATAATATACACGATTTGTGGAAAATAACCACAATTGCTATGTCTATGTCTTAAACCGCATTGTATATGGAAAATGTCGCGTGTTGGTGATACAAAGTTTTTATTACTTATTTTACCGTGTTGATGTGCTTAAATTGTTAATCTTGATGTTTTTGAATGAAGGCACTCGAGAAAGTCATTCATCATCATCATTTTCAGCCATTCACCATCCATTGCTAGATGAAGGCCTCCCCAATCCAAAGAAATTTTGTACTCTTTAACTTGTGAGAACAAAGCTTTTTGCTAAAAAAAAAAAAAAAAATCAATATATTTAAATAATACTATTTTGGGACTTTTTTTTTAAAACTGAGGTTAAGGCTCAATGTGAAAAACTCAAGGTTCTTATAAAAGCACTGGTTTGTTCAAATCCCTTTAATCCTACAATAAATGTTATCATCCTTCATCATTTTCAGCTGTTCACCATCTACTGCTGGATGAAGGCCTCTTCAATCCTCTTCCATTCCTGTCTGTCTTGAGCAATCTGCATCCACTTGACTCCACACATTCTTCTTAATTCATCAGCTCATACCCATCAGCTCTTACCCATATTTCTTTTGCGATCTCTTCTTGTTATACCAAGCATACATCTTTCCATGCTTCTCTGTGTGCACTGGATCTTTCGTAGCATTCTTGAATTTAGCGTCCAAGTTTCACATCATAACTGGCAGTTCGCATTGGTCGTATGCCTTCTTTTTTAAGCATAGCGGAATGTTAGATTTAAAAACTATGTTCATTCTTCCAAAAGCACTCCATTTCATTCTTCGTTTTATTTCTTCTTCTTTACATCCAGTCATATTCACCAACTGTCCTAGGTATAGATAACTGTCAACTATCTCTACAATATGATTATCTACTGTGACTACGCTTTGCGTGCAAAATAAAGTCATTATAAAACTATAACTGTCGAATATCATATTCAATTTAGCACCGAACATACCTGAGAATATTGCGTATCGTGAAAATTTCACCAATTATATCCGAAAGGCGGGGAAAAAGGGAGAAGGTGGAGAGCAGAAGAGTCAGTGGAGACTTTGGAAAAGTTATTGATACGCAAAATTACATTGATCGCAAATTTGTAAACGAGCACGCGTATAAATATCGCGCGCGGGACTTCCCAATTAAAACTTGCAAATTGTTTCAAGTCTCCCCATTCCTCCTACCCCCTTCCAAAACCACCCTTCCCCGCTCTTGGTCTCGTTATTCGCTCTTTGTAGAGTTTTCTTTTGTCATTCGTCGGCGGAAAAACTTTTATTTGGTAGGAAAACTTGGCCGGTGTCGAACGAACAATCGATTTAACAAGCTCACGCGCGCGAGTCGGGACACCCTGTTAAACCACCATCATCCATCCCCTTTCGTCGTCTGATAAATTGATAAATTTCCCAGACGTCAATTTGGCTGACGGATCGGCCGTGACGAGGAAATGCCGGAAATTCCTCTGCACCGCAAAAAAATACGTGCTTTCAAAACAAGCGCACCAGGTCAATTGGTATTAGTAAACAATGGGTAATTCGAACTGTGAAATGCTATTTAATTATATGTTGCACGTTGAGTCTAGTATGTAACGTTCATATTAAAGACTGTGAAATAGATGGATTTATTTAATAGGAAATATCGCCGAATTAATTGAGGACGTGTTTCCGAACGACATTTATGTTAAAATCGGTGCTGAGCTGTATGGTACTGGAGGCACATATTTGTTTCAACATTGGATACTCAACCTTTTCCAGTTTGGGAGCTACTTTTATTGTAATTTGCATGGCAATTTTTCAAAGCTATCGATAAAAATATATATCTCTTTTCAAATAATTAGTTTTATACAGTCGTAAAGGTGATCATTAGTTAAACGTGTCCGGATTGCTGAATGCATTCGTTAAACTGTAGTTTCTCATAAGAACACGTGTTTTCGATAAGTGATTTCGAAGAAAATGTGCGGTATTGTAATAGAGCAGATATTAAAAGTTATAACTTCTTCTGACCGTTAATACTTTTCGTTAACAAATAAACACGAGCCCAGCGGGTCCGTTTAGTCATTGGCCGGGGTCTTAGTAATTAAAATTGAACCATTGCATTGCAGCGAATTTGAAAAACGGAATACAATATTCATTTCAAAATTCACAAAGCAAAATCGTATTCGGGATCGACTAAATTTTACTTCGCGATTGACTGATTGTGCCATACCGTATAGTACAGCGTTTTTCAAACTTTTTTTACTACGACCCACTGCGAGAACTGCATCTTTTATTGCGACCCAGTGTGCTTATATAATAATATATCAAACACAAACTCTGTATAGCATTTATGTTCCTTTATTTATTATTGACACATGATATACATATGCATATTTATGGAAGAAACTAGAGTTGCAAAAAACCAGGGAAAATTGAAAAAAATGGGTATTTACTGTTTAAATATTATATTTATCGTGATTATTTAGATATTAATTGAAAAAAAGCGTACATTTTCGCATTAAAATATATAGATTCATAATATAAAACCTTTGCCATTGTATGCTGTGCTGTTTTTATGAAGGGAATTTGAAAATATAAAGTTATTTTCATATAAAAATAAAATTATATTTTATTACGGTTACTTACACTGTAGGAAATCATATGAACACAATTAAAAAAATAAATATAAAGCTTAAATTGTATGTATTGACTATGAGTAAATAAATTTAAATTAAATATTAAAAAAGCCGAATATAATATTGGTTCTAAACAAATAGAAATATAAGGAAAACAGTAAAAGAGATGAATGAAAATAATGAGAAAGATGTGCTTGTCTGTCCATAAGTAGTTGATTCCAATTTGGAACACAAGAAGACATATCAGGTGCAGTGTTGAGTCTGTTTCTCTCTTTTGTTTTTAATTGAGTTTTAAGTGGAAAATAAGTTGAAGTAAAAGGTAATAGTATCAAGATTGCTTTTTAATTAAATTCTCCTTTAATCTTAATTCAAAATTATGACAAATTTAATTGCTGAAATTCATTCTTCAGAAATCGTACAGAAATTCAGCCTCCTCTTTAGGATCAAAGTTTAACTCAATTATTGATTCAGGGTTTTCAAAATCAAATGGATTTTTTATCCAAAGACTTTTCTTTACTGTTTCAAATTTCTGCACTGGAAAACAGTTATCAAAGCTTTGAAATAGATAAGTGAAATGTGACAATATCTCGAGCTACATATAATTATTTTTAAATATCTTCATTGACAATGTTAAACAACGATAGAGGAACTGACCATTCCTGAACCAGAACTGAACCTTTCACAAATTCTACATATGAAGAAATAAAATCTAGGCAAAGACGACTCGTTTCATTCTCAATATTTGCAACGTTTAACAAAACCATTTTTTTTTTATTTATTCCGTTTGTCGCGACCCATTTTATTTATTTTGGGACTTACCAATGGGTAAGTCGTTTAATATGTACTGTATATTCGGTCTTCGATCGTCTGGTTTCGTTACTGATGTTTTAAAGGCGAATGTCGTTGGCTGTCTAATTTTTAGTTAGTTAGTTTGAACAGTGACAGGATGCACTTTCGTTGAAAATTATTTACGGGTTTGGTTGTGCGAGATAACGGCCCAGAGAGGTGCATGGCTATGGCCGATAGGAGCCAGTAACGGCTAGCCGTTAGTGCACGTAAACACTCGTTAGGGGTGGGCTTTGCCTACAAGCTTAGCCCTAGCTGGCTCTTCTGATCTATAGCTAAGGCTTACTGGCCAAATTGAAACCGGACATCGTAGACGCCTTTGGCTACATCTTTATTGTACACTCCGCACACTCCCGAGACGGCTATTCGCGTGTAGGCGAAATCGCACTAATGCCTCCACATAGTCGATGATATATAAAAATCATCATAGATCGGTATATATCGAGACTAAGTTAGTCTATACTAAAATTGTACTCAATATTGACTGGCGATGTTTTATTTTCATATTTGTATTACCTTCAAACGTGTGTAGTATTAAATGCTGTGCTGTTTCAAGATGTGTATAAATACATATGTTTAAATTCTAAGTGGTTATTGCAAGGTGGTTTGCGTATGCTATTTTTTGTCTATCCCAGCTCCATCTCTGAAATTAGTTCGTGCACTCCTCGCGAACGAAGTTTATTACGTTCGTAGAAAAAGTAATGTAAGGAAACTTTTCCGACGCGTCTATGAAAGTTCAATTTTCTCGCGGATGTGAGGGGGAAGTCACGGCGCGGAAAATTTACCACTGATTTATACAAATGAGAGCCTCAAAAAGCGCACACGCCGGAATAGAAAACGAACAGCGAAACGGTGAAAAGGGAAAAGTAGAGAGGCAATCTCTATGAATAGGAATTTACGATAATAAAATTATATTAATACATTTTACGGAACCGTTCGCGGTTAGCGAGCGTCGCGTCGCGACGCTTTAATCCCGCGACGCGAGATATTATTATTACATTAACCGTAAAAAGCCTTGCTGCATTTTGGTTCGCCTCTCGCGCGAAAAAGATGAATTATGTTTCGTGTTAAATTTAACATTTAATTAGGTGTTTAGTGACCTGTGCGAGGCTATATTGTAATTTCCTCGTACTCGAGTCTCGGCTCGAATTAATTTAAACGGAGCGACAGATGTATCAGCGCTCGCACTATGTACGTAGTACATAAGTGTATTATACATACATACATGCTTGGCGCTCTAGCTGTTTATGATTGTTCACGTAGTTTTGAATATGCGTGGCTCTAAATTAAATTTGAATTATTACGTCAATCATGACGGCGATAATAAGCGAGCGCTTGAAAGCGATTAGTACATACTAGGGAATTTCAGACAAGGCCCTTCAAAAGCGTCGACGACGTCTTATCGGAAATATTGAAAAAAAAACTCGTCGAAGCGTGCAAAATGATGTATAATGCTAAAATTCGGTTCGTTGTTTCTTCGGTCGCAAAGTGCGTTGCAGCCGCGTAATGGGCCCAGTAAAAACTTAAGCTGAAAAGCAATCAAGCCAACGTAGTATACAGCAGCTCTTCCCCTTTTTCTCCCTTTCCATCGTACGACGTGAAACCATTGCTTATTGTTTATTTTCTTTTTTCCGGCCGGATGGACCCGAAAGCCATTATTTTTCTTCCCTCTCTTCCTGGCGGACGTGTCAATTATTATGGCCGTAGATGGCGGGTTAACAAGGGGCCTCCCCGATACGGTGGGAATGAAAAAGCCGTTCAAAATTCATATATTGTATGTACATACATACAGTGTCCTATGTCGGTTATCCGCTAGTAAACGTTGTGTCATGACGTTAAAGATATTATGCAAATAATTCCAATCATTCCTCTTAGATCAATGTACAATAATATGGTGCATATTTATATATATGTAGATATTAAATTATTTATTTAATGTACATTACAAACAAACATTACTTAAAGCTAAAATTACAAAATAAACTTATTATCTACTAGCACTTGTACAGAGGTGCTGTTTTAAGGCTGTCAGGAATCTATCAATTTTTTTTTTTTTTCTAATTTAATACATTAATCATACTTAAAACTATTTAATCTATGTAGTTGTATAGAGGTGTCTCTTTAAGGCCGCCAGGAACTTTTCCAATTATTTGATGTTAGTCAAATTTCCTTGTTCTATGTATGTTTATTTACTTTTTTAACCACTAACTTGTTTTAAATTCTGGTGATATAACTACATATGTACATCAATTCTTCTAATTTTGAAACTATCAAAATATTTATATACTAGTATATGTACACATATTGCTTGCTGATTAACGCGCGTTTATTATTTATAATGTTCGACAATGCGTCAAACCAGCAGAGGTTTTAGTTCATACATATGTATGTATGTATGATACGATGGGTTTATTATACGTTCTATTTTTTTTTTTGCCGTTTATAAAATGGCGTATGTACATAGAGGTATAATGCGCTGGGTTTAGTTTAGATTGAGTCGAGTGAAGTAGACGGCGTGAGCTTCTTCTGGGATGGTTAAGGCAATATTGGCAGTTTTGAAACTTTGAACGACCGGTTCCTCATTACGGATCTTAAAAGTTGGCGGCCGTTCGCGCGGAAAAGTCCGCAGTGAAACTTTTTAAATCTGGGAGCTTTTAGGTGTCTAAAGGAAAAACGCTTAGCCCTCTTGGTCGCTTCGAACGAGCGACTACTGGGCTCGAACGATTTTTCCACCGTGTCGCAACATACGAAATAAGATGTTTTAGTCATCCCTGCCTACCCTTCCTCTGCACTTTCCCCTCCTCGTCTCGTTTTCGTGTACAAATCGTGTCGGACGTCGACAAAGGACGCTTTAATTACCCCCCGGGGAAATAACAGTTGACTCGACGCCTTCTTTATATGCGGAAATGGACGGACTAACGACCGTTTTATCGGACACTGTCATAAAACCTCTTCGGGGGGAGGTGAGGGGGGGTAGGAGGGAAGGGGCGGAGGATTGTCATAAAAGTTTATTCTGTTTACTTTGCGGGATGAAAAAATAATACGACGAATTTTTATTAATACAATTTGAGCTCTGATTGCAAATGTCTCTATTAAGAATTTTTTTTATGACAAATCTCATACAATTCGAAGCGAAAGCTCATTAACGAGTGGTCGTGGTTTTTTTGACAATATGGTGGAGATTTTTCTTGCCGACTTTCAACTGTTGCTATTATTGGCGACATTTGAATATTAGTAAATCTGCTTTGTGTTAAAATTTTCCAACTTATCTGGCTTAGTCAGCTATTACAAAATCGGCACCATCTAACATTCTTCTCACATTTATTTATTTATTTATTTAACAGGTTGTTAGCCCAAAATATATCTTATATATACATATTTTTACATATACATACATATAAGAAATAATAACAAAATAGTACTAAAATTTACATTTTTTTTTTAGTTCAATTGAAAACTGCGCTAGGCTGATGTTGAAAATGTCAACATCAGTCGACAACGAATTAAACATTTTGAGAGCAGTAACCACCGGGCTGGACCTAGAGGTTGTGATTTCTCGACTTTTTTTGATTCTCGAGACTCGAGAATCTCATTTTCTCAGAATATTTGAATCTCGAGAATTCGAGATTTTTTTTTTGGTTTCTCGAGATTCTCGAGAGTTCTCGAGTATAAAAAGTTTCTTAAAATATAGTTAATCGATTTTTTATTGTAATAGTAGGTGACTGACAACATATAAAAATCAAAAGGACACAAAACTATAATATATTATATTAGAGCTTGACAAATTTATTATTTTTTTTTTAGATTTTATTATTTATTTATTAAATTTTAGATTCACAAATATTCAGATTTAAAAAAAAACATAAAACAATCTATGGACTTGTCAGATAAGGATGTTCTTCTTTTCGATACAAAATTACCGGATACCGAAAAATTTCGTTCGTTTTGTGTGGAAGTCGGTCTTATAACTTCTGCTTCCAACATTCAAATTGTAAAATTCGTTATTGACTTCAAAGGCACGTTCTTAAGTTCAAGTGCTGAAGAAATTGAGCCTTGTCTCGTTTTTTTGGAAAAACATCATGCACATATACATATGTACATACTCATACTAAACATTTCGGACAATGGTTTACAAGTAAACAAGTAAAGCAATCAGTATATTGAACGTACAAATGTACATATGTAGTTATAAATTTAAAATATTCTCGATACTCTCAAGATTCTCATAAATGATTTCTCGAGAAACGAGAATCTCGATATTTCATAATAATATATGTATTCTCGAGAAACGAGAATCAAAATTATTCAAGATTTCTCGAGAATTCTCGAGACGAGATTTCTCGATCACAATCTCTAGCTGGACCCCATAAGCACTGTTCTGCACATATCCGTTCATTCTCACTTACGTTCTTCCGTAGAAGGCAATGACAAATCTTTCTGTCACGTCGCTACGATACCAGTAAAACTGTTTGTCGACTAATGAAGAGGCATCTCTTTGATATCAAGTACGCCACTTTGAGATGAGTATCAATAGAGACACTTTAGATTTGATACACGTATAATTACTGGAGCTGTTGTTGTTGTTGTTGTTGTTTCACTACAAGGATATATTATATTGGCAGGGGGTCGACGCGCGTACATACACGTTTGTGTGAACAACTTGTGGCCTTTGGTCTTTGACGCGTACGTAGTAGGACCTGAGTTTTAATCCTCGGCCAACAAAGTTGGCGAGACGCGGGACACGTACTCTAATGGAGTGGTCACGTTGGGGTATGAGAGACCCCATCCCCATCGTTTCGTGACGGTAACACGATGCCGAACACCGACAGCCCCTAACTTACATCGCCCCCGCGACCCCGTCATACCAAACTTTGAGAAGCTCTCGTCAAAGTGACTGGAAGTTCTACAATCGAAGTATTTAACGAACCACCATCAAACGACAGTTTACATTGTGTACAAACAAGCAATCGAATACACGAGGATTTCCCTAAATTTCAACCTAAAAGTTTACATACATACATGAAACGCTTAAGATGTGTTACAGGCGAGTGTCACATCAGCGCATTGTATTTTATACAATGCCCAACCGTCCGAATCACTTTTTTATCTCGCTAGTTTGACCAGCTGATTCCGAAGAACAATTTGAACCGTGTTTTTTGACGTGAATACGTCTATACGCGGACCAGTGCGGGGGGTACCAGTACGGAAACGGCGGTGTTACGTTTGGATGGGCATAAATACATTCCGATACTATAACTTCGTTAATAATAACACGATCGACATGAATGTTCTTTTATTTGCTCGGGTATACGTCTACAATACATGTATGACCTTGAGTTGGCACAGTTCATGCGCGAGGCGCAGAGGAGGGGGCGTACCTTCCAACGGCTGTTTTAGACGCTTTTGAAATTATACAAGCAGTATATCTCACGACTCACGGTGATTTTGCTACTAAACAAAATATATCTTCAAGATCTATCGATCTAAGCCGTAAAAGTGAACTGTGTAAATTATTTGAAGGTGAAAAATCAAAAAACACTATGTCGGCTCATACTAGGCGAAAAGCCAATAGGAAATACAATAAACGTATATCATCATCAGAAAGAAGGTTTAATCATCTATCGATCAATACCAAAATGTCTGTGACAGAACGAGTGAGACGGTATCGGGAACATCAGAAAGTCGACGCGGCGCGCAGGGAAAACAACGACGCGAGCACCTCGACATCTACTGTTTACTACAGGCTAATGATAAATACAATTGTAATCGATTACTAGTTAAGACTTTTTTCGTTATGCTAAATAAAAATTTATTAATGTATCCATTTCGATTTCATTTTTATATTCCAAATAAAATATTAGCCGCTAACGCAGACGTATTCACGGAAAGCATTGCGGGGAATGCGCATCTACGCTGGATAAGGCTATTGCCCTCTCTTTTGTTCTTTCGCGTTCGCGCCGTGTTCGTGCGAGAGAGAGGTCTAGACGAAGATTTACGATTCACGGAAAACTCACGGCCGTGTTCGACACAGCCACACCCCGAATTTTTTCATGTGAACTTTTCAAGCTTTAGTTTTTCTCACTCGCTATTAATGAAGCATAGTAAACTTTACACTTTACTTCGCCATTATAGGCATTCAATCCTATATTACATATGTAGATTGTACGCACTTATTGGTCTATTCTTTTGTAATTTATACTTTGGCTATTGGGCCCTTTTAACACTCGGGTGCTAAGCTTACAGCATGAAAAGCTTTGATATATTACAAAGTCAGGGTTGGAGTAGGCAGTGGTGCAAAATCGATGACTTCGCATTTGATCGCATTATTTTGAGCATTTCTGGCTGCGCCGCACAAAATGCGCCTCGACGATAAGATCGCCGCGGAAAGGGCCGCTTTTCCCTCGAGTCCTTTTCCAACCCACCACCCACTCACGGTTTTCCCTCACTCTCTCACTTTTCTCTACCACGCCTCTGCTATGGTGGGTTTTTCCTCCGTCGGTTCGCATTTCCCGTCGTCGTCCAGCCAGTGGTGCCGGCCGTGATTAAAGATGCTATCGAGTGGAAACCGATTGATTTTTAGGGTTTCTCACCCTACTATCTAAACCCTCCCCCCCAGTCCGTTTCGTACGAGCTCAAAAAGTCCTCTGTCGACCCTCCTCGAAAGCCCGTGCGACGTTTTGTTCTCGACGATTCGAAGGTCTGATTGGACCTCATTGAGATTCGTTCGCGGGGAAATCAATTTTCGCCGGCGTTCCAGCAGTTTTTCTTTCAAACGTTCGAAAATAATTGCAGCGCGACGAATTTTCTCCGGAATCGAAATCGACGCATTTTCCCATCACCACCGACTACACAATGAAAATTTTCAATTTATTTCATATAAATTTTTCAATTTCAAAACGAACCGTTGAATATTTACAACAATCGCGCGCTGAAACAGTATTATATCCCGCAGTCTTTATAATGTCACATTTATAGAAATAGCGTCACATACATAAGTATGTACATTAGGGTGCAGCGTCGATGTACGGAACTTTTTTTTTTTAAATAGTTATAAAAAGTTACCTCTACATCATACCTCTTTTGTCCAAAAAAATCTGCATACTTTCTAAAGTTTTTCTGGTCTCTAGCAGCACTTTTACTTGTATGAAAATTTCCAATTGATTGGAATATCCTTCCAATATCTATAAATAGCAATTTTAATTGGAAAATTTGTATTTATTTTTACTATACATACTTACTTTACTCGTATATATTTATATTTACTTGTATGCTTCCCTCTACGTAATACGTAAATAAATTAGATTTTTACAAAAAGTACTTATAATATTCAATAAAGTTAGGGTAATTTTATTTTAAATTTTGTATTCTGTGTTCAGATTTCGAAATTAATAGGCAAATTTAAATTTTTCGCCTTCGGGTAGAAGCCTGAAGACATGTTCACAGATTTTTTTCAGTATTTTTACGAGAATACGGATGATACAACAAAACTTTTGGTAGATATTACAATGCCGCTCCACCCTAATGTACACATGTATGTACATACATGCATGTACAATTGTACACATGTATATAATTCTACATGTATATAAATTACGTAAATTTTAATTATTTTCCGACAAAATATAGCGTTTTATTTACGTGACAAATAAATTGAATTGAAATGTCACTGCAGTACGTCTGAATCTGTGATACCTAATTCAAATTTCCAACACTACGTGTGATTTAATTCCATTTGTACTAAAATATTCAATGAAAGTTTAATTTATTTGCGCCGTTAAAAATAAACTTACTGCCGAATTACATATATACATAACATACTAAATGCATTATAAAATTATTTTTAAGGTATTGTCAAAATTCTTCGAAGCGAATTTATTTCAAATACTAAATAACTCTATTTTCATTTCTGCGATTTAGTCGGATAATTTCCTAGTAATCTAATAATAAAATTAGCATATAAATGAAACGCGAATGTAAAATTTTTAGTTTAGTTTCAACGAGCAAACCTTTTGCGGTCTATTCAGGGACTCTCAAGCGTTAAGCTGTCGGGGTTCGCACGCAGAACATTAACGCTCAACAGCATCCCTACGGGGCGTTTACCATGGCTATCCCCCGGCGATTGTCAAACTTTAAAATACAAAATGTTGTTTAATTCTCTCCAACCCACGTCTTTACGTGTGCGTGAACAATTAAAAATTTTCAATTTATTGTTAACTTGAGAATTTAAATCGATATCCAAAACCACAACAGTCGGAGCGGAGCGGCTCAGTGCGAAACTTATGCTATTTTGAGATAATGCTACTTCATAAAAAAAAACTTCGCGATATTGACACTGTGACAGTAATGAAAATTTTAATATACATATGTACTTTTTACTTTATTTGACTTAACTTGAGGTGGATTTTTCAGGTTATACCCAGTGTAGTGACTTTTTCAGTATTATTCTATCGATATTTGTCCAGTTATTATTTATTTATTATTGGGGGGATTGTTAACCAACAGGGCAACATGTCTGAAAACACAAGGATTCAGACCCGTTAACGTGAGAATATTAGAGGGAGGTATCATTTTTTATCAACTAAGTCAGCAGTCGGCAACCGGTGGTTCCGGAGCCACATGCGGCTCTTTGTGTGAAATACAAAACGTTGACACGCAATTTATACAAAATCAAAATTAATCCTATTTACATAACTTCATGGCTATGAAAAGCTTTAAGATTGTTTTTAAGATTAAACTTTTATAATACTTTTTAGTAATAAACTGTCGTACATTAAGAAATATCACGATGACAACTCATTTCCTACAGCTATCTATTTCACAAATGAGCAACATTTAATTTCATTTTGAATATATAATTTGAAAATTATACGTTGCGGCTCCCAAACTGAACCAATTTTGCAAGGTTTTCCCTAATATGGCTCTTGGCTCGAAAAAGGATCCTGACCACTGTACATATACATATTGTATGTACGTAGTATATAATTATGTAGGTAGATAAAGTATTGTGACCGTGCAAAAATTCGACCTCAAGATTTTGATTGTTTGTATTAGATTTGATCCTGTGATCGATAGATAATCCAATACGAAATTATGTACATATATGCCACGTACGAGTATCTGCATTTATTTTCCCATCCGTATCTTATGAGGATATAATAATAAAATAAAAATAAAAATTCGATGAAAAAACACACCCAGTGAACATGTTCATGTGTACAAGTTATATGAATTGGAAAATTCTAATAGGAAACGCCCGATCTGGATTTAGTAACGTTCAGATTTTGCCAGTGACTATACTTAGGCTGATATTCTACACTTGGCCACTCCACCAACACCCGGTTTTTTTTTTAACCACTTTTAAAGTCACCAGCTACCTGCTCATCTTCATACAAAAAAAAATAGGGCTATGAAGCTATGTATTCGAAAACTACTCTATGTAGTTTAGTGTAAAAAAACTGCAAGATGATTTTCAGCTAATTATCATCGTTTTCGAAACCATTTTGGTTATAAAAAATGGGTCCGAAAACACATCTATCACATAGCACGCATTCTCGAAACAATTACATTCGAGTAGGACGACGCAAAAAAAAGAGTCGAAAAGGGATTTGGTGTCGAGTTGTACTGCGAACCTTTGACTTCCAAGAAATTTTTAGACACGGGTGTCGAAAATCAAAATCAGATGTTGGTGGAGTGGCCAAGTGTAATAATATCAGCCTTAGGGTGATATTACACTGAGCAACCAAACGGAACACCAGATTTTTTTTGAACCTCGACGACCAGATAGATATATAGGTTCCAATGCTACGTATTAGACGATGCGATTCTCAGTTGCATAAAAATTTCTTGGAAGTCAACGTTTGACGAAAATAACCTTCACCAAAAACCCTTTTCTGACCTTTTTTTGCATCGTCGTACTCAATTGTCAACGCAACGCAACTTCAACGCAATTGTTTCGAAAACAATGAAATTTAGAAAGAAATATGAGAGGTTGAATTTTATATATTGTCTACGTCTACATACTACTACATAGAGTACCTAGTTTTCGTATAGCTTCCTAGACCTATTTTTTTTTGTATGAAGATTATGAGATGAGCAGGTAGCTTGCTGAGTGAAAAGTGGTGCAATGTAATAAGATGTTCGCCACCGTCAAAAAAAATCTGGTTGTTGGTGTGGTTGCTCAGTGTAATATCGCTCTTAAGGTCGAAATAACCGTCGAGGAAATCATCTCGATATACCGGAATCAAACCCGGGACTTATCTCAACAGACTTGAGTCATCGCCTACATAAACGATCCATTCGATTATCAGAAGCCTGCAACTCAATGTTTACACCGCATTGTGTAGTTTTACCATAGGACGTGTACTCTGCAGTTTGACGGCGCAGGACACGTACCACGATTGGGATCGTACAAAAGTTTGAGAGCCACCGTTGTGTTCACATAAGTGGCTTTTGTAGGCGAGGGTCGCCCGTGGAGCAGCGGCCACAATCGGAGTCCATTTGACGCCCGATGTGCGGCATTATGGCGACACCGCAGGGCATAACCGTCTAAACGGGCTGTATAGTGGGGTGGTCGAGAGGAGCCATGGATGTGGGGAAAGGGGTTTAAGGGTGGTATGGGGTCTTCGGACTTTGAGAGCCCCTGCGAAACCGCTGACCTCATATCCACTTAGTGTTGAGGGGCCCGCGTCGTGTACATTTTTCGCACATGCCGAAACCCACCCCCACGTCCACACTCGACGGGTATTACGCGCGCGCTTTATGTACATACATGCGAATCGGTTGCAGAGGGCCGAGGCTAAAGGTCCGTTCACAATGTAACCGTGACGTCACAAAGTAAAGCTTATTTATTTTTTTAAAGCTTTTCGAAGGTGGTCCAAGTGCGGCTAAACTGGTTTTAACCCTACCTATGTATGTATGTATGTACATATGTGTGGATGTTGTGGGAAAATTCGACCTTCAGATTTTATTTCTTTGTTCGTGGCGTGTTCGATGGCGACACGCTGTTCAATTTTTATTTATTTATTTAAATTACGTGGGCAGGCGGCATAGCCGATGGAGCTGATATTAATAATTTATATCAGCTCCATCATCCATACAATATTCAAAAACTTGTCGAGATGATTTATATGTACGTATTTGTACTAGCTGATTTGGGAGGCGGTTTCAAACTTCGACCACTCTATTTGAATAGAATAATGAGCCTCTGACAATTTTCTTAGATTTGTTTTTTAGGAGTCTCAAAGTATGACCTCTGAGATGGGCGTTTTTATTGATCGTGAGGTGGTTTTTTTTATTGGGCATTTATATTTATTATTTTATACACTTCTATTAGCTCGCCTCTCAATCTTCTCGTCTCCAAAGAGGCGAAACTCATTTTCATCAACCTGTCGTTATAGGGTAGTGATTGAAGTTCAGATGGCATTTTTGTAATCCTTCTTTAATACTTTTTTTTTATTTTATCATGCCATAGAGAATTATTAAGTGAAATACTCTCCGGTAGTTTTCCTGTGCCTTATTCCGGAGCCACATACATATATGGCATTGGCGCGGCATTAAATACATATGTATGTATGTATTGGAAAATTCTAACAAGACACGATCTTAATAAATATTAATATCGCGTCCTCAGGGCATGTCCACGATTTTGTGAAAATGAATTATGAGTGCAACTTTGTTCCTCTTTAATTATTATTTTATCAGGGAAGTCAAGTGGCATATCCGAATAACGTCACCATATTTTTTGGGATCACAAAGTACAAGAGTTTTCGGAGCACACAAATGACAAGTCTAGACTTTTTGCATGCAATTAGAAAATCTAGAGTACCTACAGTGTGCTCAACTATAATTTTCATATAATATTCTCTTGATTTACGATGACAATTTCAAACTTTAAAATTGCTGCCCTAAATAATTTACTTGTTTTGGACATGTCACTTTTGTGCTCTGAGGATACGATATCATCTAAATCTTGTCAACAGTGTGAAGATGGATTAAAAATTTCAACCGTATCGAGAATCGAACCAGGAACCTTCGTTCTTGAGTTCATCTACCTGCTAATTTAATGTTTTCAGTTTTGGTATTTAAGTAAACTCAAAATTATATTAAATTTTTTTTAGAGAATTAGACGCCTATTGAAATGGACGTTAAATTTGTGTGTCGACTTAAAAGTATACGTGACATCTTAAGGCTATATTTTTAGTTTCGGTATTAGGTTGAGGGTAGTCAATATCGTGACGGTGCTAATTAATATTAAAACGCGAGCCCGCATTTAAAACCCTCACCGTACACAAGAAACCTTTTAGGTGGGGGTGGAAACCTTTCGAAATTCGATTTGCCGATCGGCTTCTTCGATGCCAAATCTCGCTTTTGTCCCCGCGCAGTATATGTATATAATGACGTATTATATTTGTAGGTGGGTGTATTTATGTCGTTCCGCATTATATATATAATGTAAGTTACGGTTGTATAATAGTTTTCGCGTGGGAAATAATTACCGGGTTAATGCCGGGAAAGAAATATACGGCGTAATTTCCTCTTTACTCGATTTGTGAAAGGAAAACGACTGTGCGTTAGTTGCGTCGCTACATGTTGTGCTGGTCCGAGATAATGCGAATTTACTTTTTGTCTTTGCCATTAAAGGGTTCTTTAATCGAGTTTACGTAAAATTGGCTCCGTTTGCAAAATCCTGCGAGTTTTCTGCTAAATAAATTCGGACGACTCACATGCGCGAGACGAGAACGTGTTAGTTTACGATTTTCTTCAACAAAGAACTACACATGTAGGTATTTTTACTTTATCCTAATCGGATAAAGTATTGTGGTCTTGCGAAAATTCGACGTCGAGATTTTGACTGATTTGCATCAGGTATCATCCCCTGATCACGTTTTCATGATTTCTGGAAAATGTCTGTATGCCTGTGTGTCTGTGTACTTTTTAACTTTAACTTTTTCTCCGAAACTATCAAGTCTATCCAGTTGAAATTTCGTATCTACATATTTTTTTCACGTAAGGTGTAAGAGATACTATGATTATGATCAAAATCCGCGAACCGGAAGTGGCAGTTTACTCTTGAACGATTTATCGTTTTTTTATATTTTTTTCGGCTTTTTAAATATTTAGAATCTTGTAAAACTATAATCGTTACTAATTACAATCTGTGAAAAAAAATCATCAAAATCGCTCAACCGGAAGTGGGATTTTTTTCTTGTAAAAAAGTAAAAAATCCTGTTATTTTTCTTTGTACGCGGTTTTTTGACTTTTTCAGTGTTTGGTTACTCTTCATATTCCTCAAATATATGGATAAAGTCATGGGTTGACCACACCCGAATTTTTTAAAGTGATTTAATTTTATATGCAAAGCCGTACTATTTGATTTTTGTAGTTGTAACTTTTTCCCCTTGAAAGGTAAACTATCTAGAAGACACACTAAAATTTGGGTTACATTGATCATAAATAACGTATCTTTGCCGATTAATCACCGTACTTTAAAATTAACCCCACATATTCTATATGATATTTAAGTAAAGGTTTAGTGAAAATCGGTTAGTACATATTAAAGATTTCGTCATACAAATTTAATATGAAGGTTAAGAAGGTATTTTTACTTTTTTTAGTTTAATAGGTCTTTTTTGAATGACTATTTTGGATTGACTTGCATGAATATGTTTTTGTGTTGTATGTGAACGATATAGTCATATAAAAAGCGCAATTGAATCGCTCCATGTTAAAAGGGCGTTAGTTCAATTTTTGGCGAAATTGAGTTATGAATGTACATAGTTTTATATATCCATCTTTTGACTTTCAATAAACATAAAACAACTCCAGATTTGAGTTCCGTGTCAAAAATACGTTTGTGCACAACTTTGGATCCTTGGACTAACGCCATGTTAACATGGAGCGATTCAATTATAAAATAATGTAATTAAAAATGTGTACGTTAGTTCTTTTTTTAACGTGTACGCGAACGCAGCACAGGTAATTATGTATTGTCGTTACGTGCGTAATAAAATTATTCCGCAATAATGAAATCTCAATTGGTACGAATTTTCGCGTGGGTTTCCGGGAATGACACACAAAAAAGGGACCAAATTAATTGTCGAACGGCGGGATTTTAATTAAGGGAAGGATCCATTTTCTTTAAGGGACTCGTTAAGGGCTCGCGCTACTATTGTTCGTCGCCCGAATGATGGTGCAAAAAAAAAGAATAACGAAAAAATATATAAGAATACATACGCCTATATGTATATAAAAAAATAAATTGCGAAATTGCCCCCGAACCCTGCGGGGGACGAGACAACAAAATATTCCGTTCATTAAATTTAATGGCGTGCCCACCCTGCAATCACATCATGTTAATTTGATAACAAAAAGCGGCTGGGTAGACGATCGAGGCAACGAAGAAAAGCAAGAGCCTCGAGAAATCCCTTTTCTTTTAAGAATAGCAGTTTTTCTTGTATTCTCGAGCCTCATCGGTTTAGACAATTAAGCTCCGTGAAAAACTAACGATCGTCTGAAAGTGGTTTGAAGGTTAAAATGGGATAATATTACTGTCGATTTTCCCCCGCATGGGTTTTGCGTCACTATTGCCCCAAGGAAACTTTCGCACCACGCGAAATGTATTATTCGCTAATTGAATTGAATGAAATCCCTCGTCAAGTTATAACAATTTATGACTTGATTCGTTTATTGAACATTAAAGCAAATTTGGATAAAGCGCAAGCAAGTCGTTAACTTCTCATTGGATTATAAATTTTCTTCGTTGCCGCAAAACTCAAAGTAGACTAACGCATCCTTATATCCTGTGAATTTTGAACGAGTTATACATCTCTTCTTGGTTATAACGCTTAATTGTGTAATTTTCGTTTGAATCAAATCAAAATTAAATAGTAGGGGTTGAAAATTTTATATTGCTTTTGTGTATTAGTGGAATGAGTGAAGCTGAAATTACCATCCGGAAATTGTACAATGGAAACTCATGGCATATAATTGAAAGTAAACACTGTTGGCATGTTCGTACGGTAGGAAAAAGTCAACAACGTTTGACATATTCGAACAGTTTAATGTATGTGGAATACAATGATAACACATTGTCAATATTATCTAGCTTGCGTTTATTTTCGTAGTCGTTTTGTCCAATCGCTTCGCGCACGACGACAAAATTAATATTGAAATAGTTTCTCGTACGTAGGCTGCTTTTATGAGCTTTGAGGAAATTTGTGAAACATTCCGAGGCACAGATGGAATTTAAATTGCAAACAAAAAAAAAATATGTCGAAAAATTGTGGCTTTCGCAATAAAAAACATTATAAAAAAAAATACAACGTTAGAAAAATACACGAAAGTCGTTAAATTATAAAGTCGAAAGTTAACTTTAACACGGCTAAACAAGTGATTAATCATCTCGGAGCGCTTTTAAAACAACACAACTCATTTTTCACCGGTGAGCTGGGGGGGTTGAGGGGGTTGCGGGTTTCGGAAAAACCGTTTTCGTACACCGACTAACGGTTCATTTGCATATTTCATTCTCGAATATTCATTTCTGCATTTTCGCTCGGTTCGAAATTTTATTATTTTTTCGATTCAAGTATTACTTTGAGCGGTGGTCGTTTCGCTCGCTGGACTGGCGGATCATCGTTGACGATTTTATTTTATTTTTCCGTATTGGAAATTGTGAAGAAAACCGGAAACGGTCGAAAATTAACGTCGACTTTAGCTCTAATATAGGTCAGACAAAGGAAATGGAATGCGGTCGCCTGCTATGTCGTTTATCAGACTTTTCCAATACTAAACATACGTATATTGAACGGCAATAGTATAGTAAATATTAAATTGGAAAAATATATACTCGTATGCTAAGGTCGTGCCAACCATTTCCAATACTTTGAACGTGTATATAATTAAATAAAATTGAATGGATTTATTGATTTATTCATATAATATTTTGTTATAAGTTATACATACTGTATATTGGTATCATGTTTCAATGGATATATAATTAAATTAAATCATGCTCTCATTCCAATGCTTGTACACATTTAATTAAAAACACACTCGTATAGATTATTTTCGATTTTTTTTTTTCGAGATAACGTCTTAAAAGTGTGAATTTCCGAGAAACACAATACATCCGAGATGAGAAAATTACAAAGAAGACGTTCGCAAGATATCGCCTTCATTATTATTATCGTGTCTTTTGTGATCGGCGTTTTCGACGTTGGCGAAATCTCGAAAATATAAATTGGAAAAGAGATGAAACGATCGAATTATTCGAGTAGGTACGCAATTCCAGGAATATTTTGTTGTTTTCCAATATATTATTTTTACCCGCCCGTTTTAACGACACGTTAAAAATGGGCATAAATTTCATCGGGGAAATGTGTGTACCTTACGTTTGTTTTTGCGCAAATCCATAAAAGAATATTCCACGTGTTTTATTGCGAGAATGTGAATGCATGTCGTGTCAGACATTTGTTTGTCGCTTAACGGCGTCGAAACCTTAATAATGTGAGAAAAACTACCCGTTAGGTTATCCTTATGAGAAAATTTATCTTTAATTTAACCTAATTCCGCACGATATACATAATAGAACTTTATCACGAAAGCTACTATTAATTATGACCATGTTCAATTTTGTTAAAAAAAAAAAACAAAGCACATTTGGTATAATATGAAATTCACCTTATACATACAAATATGTAGATTAGTATACAGTACGCAGATATCTATCTCTCCATAACTAACTGTAATGTAATTAATCATTTTATGTCGACGAGTTCAGGTCAATTTGAATATCAAACTCAACAAGGTCCGTCACCGTTAGCGAAATTGAAACGGTCGAGCTTTGTAAATTGTAAAAAAATTAATTGATTGTTATTGTTGAAATGAGTCACACCGCCACAGAAATTCAACGGTGCTCGCGTGCCACTAGTAATAATTAATACGTCGATCGGTGCGATTTGGCGTGACAGGTCGAATTATACGTTACGTGAGAGTGGTAAGCTTTTACGTCTATCATCGTCATCGTTGTCGTCATCGTCGTTGGCCCTTTCGCTCTCCGTGTGCTTTTTGAAAGCTTTCAGCCGGCAATCAATTTACTTAACCCCCCCCCCCCCTCCCCCGCATACCCTACCTAAAATGCAAATCAGGCATAACTTTCGCGTTAACCCGCTTGTGTTAACAAGCTTTTTTGACTCGTCGATAAATTTGAACGTTATCTCGAAAAAAAAAAAAAGTGTATTTTTCGTGGGTTATGTAAAATATTGAATTTTATTTGAGGCGCTTTCAGCGTGCAATAAATTCCGGATAATGTGGAATATATGTAGGTATATATTTTTTATTCAATTGTTGCTTAGGTGGTGTGTTTGTTGTGGAAAAGCAGTGTTCGTGTTCAAGGGGGCCGGTGTACCACTCTTGCGCCCTGACAATAATATAAGGGCTTTGTTGTTTTACAGCCTCTATTACACAAGTTTTCTTTCAGGGCTTACGCGAAAGCCTTTTTGTCTTTTTTTCTCAACACGCGTTCACTATTTTTTTCCTTTTGCGGCAGGGGGGGGGGTTGGGGTAGTGTCCTCCACAATAACGAGAGCGGATTTCCCGGGATTGTTTATTGCGACAGCGAGTAGCGCGAACAGTCCCGGAAAATTTCATTAATTCGACGGGATTTTCAAGTATTTATTATATACATATGTACGTAGATAAAGTTTGTATTATGTACAATGAAAACTTTAATATCCACTACGGATAATTTTATACTTGTACATATAATGGAAAAACAAGCTTTGTATACATGACTATACCAATTATACTAAAGACAATACCAGTAGTCGGGAACGTTTTTCGAGCTAAGAGGCAAATTAGGGAAAACCTTGCAAAATTGGTACATAAGTTTGGGAGCCGCAACATATTATCTTCGGATTATATATTTAAAATTAAATTAAATGTTACTCATTTGTAAAAATGGACGATTTAAAGAAGCCACGAAGTTATATGTAGAAATGATTCATTTTGATTTGTGTGTTTCGCGCAAAACTTTGGATGACAGCGAGAGCAGCAGGTTTTCGTACAAAGAGCCGCACGAGGCTCCGGAGCCGCCGGTTTCCGACCACTGGACTATACGAATGATACTAATTTTAATGCTCGATGTATTCTGCTGCCACCAGATTTTTAGTCACGAAAAATTATAACTCCGTATACCCGATAATATTGTATGTATCTCTGTACACCCGATTCTCTTTTTGCACGGTTTTGAAATAACATTCGAGGAAAACGGACCAATTATTTTGTTTTAACACGGTTACAAAAGATTAAAAAGAAAAACAGCAGTATGAAAAAAGAGAATCGGGTGTACATATATTGAATAGCGAAAAGAGAACTGAATGAAAATCATCACCATACATAGCGATGTACATAATTTTGGTTCAACTTCTACATATATACATATGTACATACATATATATATACACATTTTATTTTATACATAAATAGTACAGAAAGCCAATAACAGGTCTCCACAAATAGTAACAATGTAAGAAAGAAAAGAAAACATATATACCAATTAAGTTGATAGATCAATATTTGCATGGAAACCAACTACTGAGGCACTGCCAACAGCTTTGACGGCCAACCTTACACGATACAAAAAAACGATAAAAAACGAAACAATATGACAAAACGCCGTCAAACTACTGAACCATCCTTTGATACTCGTCGATGGTAAAAAGTCGCTTTGAGTTTTCATCAAAATTTGTATACATAGTTACGCATCGCTTCGGTCCGCCGTCGAGTGCGTTTGTAAATGTCAAGTGTCGTTTTAAATTTATTTTTAGCCAAAATCGATCCATAATGTATAGCCACCCAGTGCTACCGCGAAATCCATTATAGTCGAGAGTGGATTTTCGTACGAGCGATTTAATATAACGCGCGCGCGGAGTTTTTAGGGCGCACCCCGTAACGACAAATCGGCGAAACAGCCTCCGAGGACTCGGTCATTAGACGGGGGCTTGATCCTTTCGGGCTTTCACTTTCCATTAAGTCATTGTTTGCGGTGGGTGAGGCGCATTTTCCATTTTTCCAATGGTGAAGTAGACGCGTTCGTTGGATTTCTCCCTCTCTCTCTTCCCCTCCTTACTCCCTTCATTTTCACCCGGGAAAATTTGATGAGATGGGGCACAAAAGAGGCTTTTACTTAATCTTTGATATCTGTATTTGTGGAAAATTTGTTTCATTTTTGTAATACTTTTATAGCTGCGATCGATATATACATATTTCAATACAGTCATCTTTTCGTAGATTTATTTCAAATGTCTCAAAATCGGTTTAACAGTAGAGAATTCGTGAACTTCAAATATATTCTTTGAATTTCCTGTATCCAGTATTATTATTATCGTTAATTTATCTCGGTGGTCATGAACCGGCGGCTTCGGAGCCTCATGCGGCTCTATGTATGAAAACCTGCGGCTCTCGCTGTCATCTAACGTTTTGCACAAAACACAAAACGTTGTTTTACACAAAATCAAAATTCATCCTATTTCTACGTATAATTTCGTGACTATAAAAAGCATTATATCTTCTTTCAATAATAATTTTTGTAATAAACTGTCGAACATTAAGAAATATCACGAAGATAGCTAATTTCTCACTGCTATCCATTTAACAAATGACTAACGTTTAATTTCATTTTGAATATATGTACATATAATTCGAAGATAATATGTTGCGGCTCCCAAACTTAACAATTGGATCCAAATCCAAAGAGGATCCCAACCACTGCTTTTTCCATATATGTACGTAGGTAGATAAAGTATTATGATCGTGCAAAAATTCGACCTTGAGATTTTGATTGATTTGTATTAGGTACCTATCCTTTGATCACGTTTTAATGATTTTCGAAAAATCTCTGTATGTGAAGCGGTGTGTGTGAAATAGCTATATTTACATATCTCAAAATCTTCATATTTATGTATTTTTTTTTAGATAATCCAATATGGTTGTGCTTTTAGATAATCCAATACGAAATTATATACCACGTACATATGGGGATCTGCATTTATTTTCCCATCCGTATCTTGTGAGGATCCAATAATAAAATAAAAGCATTCGATGAAAAACACACCGAGTGAACATGTACATATGTACATATGTACTTCTAATCGTTCACTGAGGATATCCGCAGATTGATCCGAGCATTTTTCTGCACTTTCACAAGCTTTAGTCGCGGTTGCCAATAGCCTCGAGCTTTCTGGCAGAGGTGTTGTAGGTTTTTGTATTTTTTTCATCACGTATTGATGGCAACAACACACAATATCTGATTGCAGACGTAGCCCGGGGCCATTGGAAACCTTTACGTACGCCCAACTTCATTTAAATCACAACGAAAATGCGGAAAAATTCCACGAAGCCTCATCGTCACGTTTGATGAACGTCTCACATACGACTTATTTGTGTTTATTTTTCGCATTGTTCGATTTGTATGCGTGTCAGTTGAAACCGAAGTGTCAAATGCAGCAACCGCGAAACGAACGAGTTCACACGACACAATTTAAACAGTTTGACAATGTATTAACCGGAACGCGTCGATCTGAAATTTAATTGGTGAAAACGGAGCGTATGGGAAATTTTCAATGTTGTAGTATTATTTTGTGTGTATCGACGGATGAGTCGTGTTGTATAGAAGGTACAATAGTATAATAGAGGGAAAAAATTCGTATTTTTATTTTTATTTTGCGCAGTTTGGTTTTGGTGTATATATGTACCTAGCAGTATATATTGGAAATTGGCTTGTCTGACTAAGCCGTAGTGTATATTTTTTTTCCGCGCTTATACATTTGAACAAAAACGCATCGTTCATTTTGTAATTACAGCGGCGCGCTCGAAATGGCCCATCAATCATTCAAGTCCGAAATGAAAACGGCCCTTTTTGTGTGTGCCCCGCAACAGAAAAAGAACCGTGGCAGACAGAGCAAGGGAGAGTTTTCCACAGGTTGTCGACCACTGAAGCTGTCGATCAACTGCGAACGTTGAGGGGAATGGGATGTGGGGAAAATGGAGCTTTTGTTCTCCTTTTGTCCGTTGCCGTTTCGACCGGGGAGAGGCTTTCGCGGTCGAAAAATCCACTTTTAAAATGTTCCGCATTCATTCACCAGAATTTACGAGACCGAAGGTTCCGAGAATTTTATTCGAAAATTCATTTGATGTAATAGATACTTTAATTCCATTGAAAGTGCTCAACCACCTCCGAACCTTCTCAGAACAAGTCAATATTTCATACATTCATTTCGAGGACCCACCAAATAAAATTTAACATATGTAGTCTTATTTATAAATCGTGACACATTGAAGCATACAAATCTACAGTTAGATTCAATCATTTTGTTTTTATAAAATGATAATAGTTTGCCAGACACTTGAGCCATCTAAGATTCGCTGACGACATACAATAGTTGCATGTAATAGTTATATGTAGTTGCATCAAGCAACAATTAAATTAATAAAACTAAAATTATGTTTAATGAATTTTGCACGCAGAGTATAGTCACAATAGATAATCATATTGTAGAGATAGTTGATAGTTATTTATACCTAGGGCGATTGGTGAATATAACCGGATGTAAAGAACAATACATAAAACGAAGAATGAAACTAGGATGGAGTGCTTTTGGAGGAATGAACATAGTTTATAAATCCAACATTCAGCTATGCTTAAAAAGTAGGCATACGACCAATGCGTACTGCCAGTTATGACGTATGGATGTTAAATTCAAGAATGCTATGTAAGATCTGGTGCACACAGAGAAGCATGGAAAGATGTATGCTCGATATAACGTGAATAGATCGTTAGAGGAATACATGGATAAGAAGTATGACCAAAGTGGCAGATACCTATAGCAGAACGTGTGAAAAAGTTGAAGTGGCAATGGGCTGGACACATAGCGAGAAGAATGGATGGCAAATGGACTCGAGAAATACTGGAACGGTATCCGAGAGGATGTGAAAGAAAGCAAGGTACACCGAGTGGAAGATGGGCTGATGAATTGAAAAAAATGTGTGGAGTCAAGTGGATGCAGATTGCTCAAGACAGAGAGGAATGGAAGAGGATTGGAGAGGCCTTCGTCAACAAAAAAAAATACTTTATCCGATTATGATAGAGTAAAAACACAAGCTGAGATAATGAAGTTTTTCTATTTAAAATTATTTAATTTTCTATGAGATTTACGAAGAAGCCCATTAATGGTAATAACAATTTTTTCCCGTTAAATAATTCAAAATTCTCTACAAATGTGTATACTTAACTCAATTTTTTTAAATAATGATGATGATGAATAGTTTGCCAGTTGTTAGTATTAGCTGTGAAGATCGTAAAGTTAGATTTTGTCCATATCGTGCTTAAGTGCTTGATTTCACTGCTTTACTCCACATTTTGTACATGTTGAAAAAGGTTTTCACAGTGTGTAAATTTTAATTTGAGAATAACAACAACAAAGTGTCACACAATACGTTGTTCATTGCCTCACTTGTTTCACTCTGTTTGGTTCGCCCCGATGCGATGTGTATCGCGTTTTTCGCGTTGGTTCGCTGATATTTTTCTTTTGTGTATTTTTTTTTCCATTTTGGTTTCATTCTTCCGGAAGAGTGGAAAAAAGCCCAGTCACTGCATTTTTGGATGATTTACCTTGTTTACCGTTTTCACCGCGATTCGCGTTCTCCACCGTTTCCGTTCTCTCCTCTACACGTTCGATCGTTTTTTTCCCGGCGCGTACTGGCTTTTCCTGCTCGATTGATTCTCCTTTTATTTCAGTATTGTTTTTTGCTATTTCCCGCGAAACCACTTTTGCATTTATTATTTTGCCTTTTAGGTTTTTAAACGGTGAAAATTGTGTAACGTTCTGTATGCGGATTGGAAAAGTGCACGTCGCTGTGATACAAAATTAAACGTTCGTCATTTAAAATTAGAATTGAAATTGTCAAGTTTCAGACACACGAGGGGCTCATCTCGGCACGCAATAATAAACACGAGAGTTTACGAGTTTACGAGACGGGCACGGAACGTACGCACCAAATAAAAGATACGACTGGGAAAATATCATTCCACCAGATATGACAGACACGTGATATATGAAATATTTCACGTGTCGGAAGGGCGCGAGTTGAAAGGGAAGCAGGGGGAAGAAGACACGCGATGTGAAAAAAAAAAAGAAAGCGAGGTGTTAGCCGTAGAGGGGGTTCGGAAAAAATAGAATTGGATACAGGCAGATTAGGGCGGATTTAACCCTTATCATGCGTGTGGCAGTGGGCGGCGAGAAAACCCCATTCGCGAGGACATATGGTAAAGAGGGTGAGGAAGGACGAAGGAAGAAATCCGCGGAAGGATTCAAACACCCCTTCCCTTCATCCTAGGCGTGATTACTTCTGGGACGTGGTGGTGGCGATTCGAATTATTGCGGACGAAGAGGACAGGAAGGACACGTGCCGAACGTCCCGCGGGACACGATTCCCTTTCAAATGCAAATTTAAAAGAGACGTTCGTCCACTCTATACATAGGTTACCCCGTATGATATAATTGCGAAAAGAAGGTTCTGCGAGCGTGTAATTGAATCGTTGAAAGCTCTCGCGTTAACCCTTTGACGCTGCCCTCGCATCGGTGCTAAATTGTTAAAATGTCCCGTTTGTTAGCGCGAGTTTCGTAACTGATTAGTTTGTAGCTAAAAATAATAAAAAGTGTAACTCACCATTTAACAATTATAATTAACTTGTGTAAGTCCGTTGAATATCAACGGAGCGTTCTCACCACCCGCACTGAAAAATAATATTAAATTTAATAGTTTTTTTTTTATAGTTGTTGCATAGATGGCGCGTTATAATACAACAACGTAACAATTTAGCAAAGTCGCGAGCCTATTGCCAATAAATATTGTCAAATCTTATTATTCTTTTATATGTATATATTATCAAACGTGTATTTAAGACATTTAGTATCCAGTTGTTTATTAATCGTATATTAGACCTAAACTAGAATTTGCTGTAAATGTTTGGAACCCTAACTTAAAAAAAGACATTGTATGTTTATATAGAAGGATAACAAAAATGCCATCTGAACTTCGATCACTATCCTATAATGAAAGGTTAAAGAAAATGAGTCTCACATCTTTGAAGACGAGAAGATTAAGAGGCGATCTAATAGAAGTCTACAAAATAATAAATAATAAATATAAATGCCCAATGCAAAACCTCCTTACTTTCAATAAAAACGCACATCTCAGAGGCCATACACGGAAATTACTAAAAGACAAATCGAACAAAATTGTCCGAGACTCATTTTTTTCAAATATGTACAGTGGTCGAAGTTTGGAACCGTCTATCAAATCGGCTAGTTACTTCCGAAAATACAAATCTATTTAAAAATCATCTCGATAAGTTTTTGAACACAAATGGATTTTTGTAATCCTTCAAATATAAATAATTAAGAATTGTATAAATGCATAAATTATGTCAGACTCCTGGGCTCCAGCGGCTACGCCCATGTATTTTAAATAAATAAATAAATAAATAAAAAATCGTAGCAGGTTCGTCATCGCCTCCGTTGGATGAAAGTGTTTACCTTACTCTTTCGACTTTTCCACTTGTAATAAACAAAGTGCGAGTTCTATTTTTAAAATTCGAGTGACATCCAAGTGAATTTATGATATTTTTATAAAATGTCACGATAAAAACAATACTGTATGTATTATATGTAGTGCTGGTGTAAGCTCGTTGAATGTCAACGTATATTTGCGTGGGTGAGAATATGTGTAGTAGTTTTTATACATAGTTGTTGCATAGATGGCGCGTTATAATATGTACAACACGTAACAATTAAGCAAAGTCGCGAGCCTATTAAGAGTATTATATATTGTCAAATCGTAGCAGGTCCGTCATCGCCTCGTTGGATGATAGTGTTAGCACGATTCTTTCCAATCTAGTGATCACGGGTTCAAATCCCAATCTGGTGTTTTAATTATTTACCTCAGCAAGCGTTATCAGCAGACAGACACACACACACAGACAGACAGACGGAATAGGGCTATTACATATATGATGATACTGTAGTAGTAAAAAAATATCGGGAGTATGTGTGTTAATCACTAATGACTTATAGTATTTACCCGTGTGAATAAAATATTTCTCAGTGTAAGGCTATTGTTGTTTTCAGTGCTTCTGACTCGCAGTTAGTACAGTTAAATTTCAATTTGACAGTTTTAGGGTATCCCAACGCTTTCTTTCTAAGTGATTAATTTATATATAATATATTACACTTTATATGTACGAACAGCACGCTATAGACGTACGTATGTATATTTCAATCTTGTATGTAAATGAATTAATTTATTACGTCGGCTTCCTGTATAAACGCTCGTTGAAGCTTTGAGAATCGAATAATAAGCGTCCGCCTTAAAGAGGGTATGACAGGTAGAGAAATTGTAAATTTGACGACAATGAACCGGCCGACACCGATAAATAATTACAGGGGGCGGTGGCATTGATTGCACTTTCCGGACCGTACTGTGTTAATGTCAACGAAGAAGGGCTCTTGCATAATATTTTGTTAATTTTAAAATAAAATTAATTTTGAATCTAATAATACTTTAATATCTACATATAATATATTTCGGCACTGCAGAGGAGAAGGGGTGTGTTGTGGAGGCGAAACTCCTGGGACTATAACAATAGCTCAGACCAGTGTTTTTCAACCTTTTTTTACTACGACCCACTGCAAGAACTGCATTTTGTATTGTGGCCCAGTTTGCCTATATAATAATATATCAAGCACAAACTCTGTCCATTATGTTCTTTTATTTACTATTGACACAAGATATATGCATATACATATATTGATGAAACTAGATTTGCAAAAATCCACGGGAAAATTTTTATCGTTATTCTTTAGATATTAATTGAAAAAAAGCGTACATTTTTGCTTTAAAATATATAGATTCACAGTATAAAACCTTTGTCATTGTATGCTGTGTCGTTTTTATTAAGGGAATTTGAAAATATCAAGTTTTTTTCACATAAAAATAAAATTATATTTTATTACGTTTATTTACACTTTAGAAAATCATATGATCACAATTAAAAATTAAATAAAAGCTTAAATTGTACGAATAAATAAATATAAAATAAATATTTAATAAAAACCAAATACAATGTTGGTTTTAAGCAAATAATACAAATTTAAGCAAATAAGGAAAAACAGTAAAAGAGATGAATTAAATTAATGAGAAGTGTGTGCTTGCCTCTCCATAAGTAGTTGATTCCAATTGGAATACAGGAAGACAATGCTACATGCAAATCAGTTGTAGTGTTGAGTCTGTTTCTGTCTTTTGTTTTCAATTGAGATAAAGTGGAAAATCCTAGTTCACACAAGTCGAAGTACAACGTAATAGTATAAAGATTGCCTTTTTGCTTAAAAGTGGAAATTCTCCTTAAACCCCAATCCAAAATGATGACAAATTTAATTTCTGATAATGGTTCTTCAGTATGAATGAACTAATCGGGGGCAGAAATTCAGCCTCCTCTTCAAGATTAAAGTTTAACCCAATTATTGATTCAGGGCTTTCAAAATCAAATGGAT
This sequence comes from Parapsyche elsis, assembly GCA_022651745.1. NCBI lineage: Eukaryota > Metazoa > Arthropoda > Insecta > Trichoptera > Hydropsychidae > Parapsyche > Parapsyche elsis. Next base: position 626,699 of record JAGVSN010000025.1, read on the forward strand.
TTTTTATCCAAAGGCCTTTCTTTACTGTTTCAAATTTCTGCACTGACATTATCTCGAGTTTTAATTCTTTTAAAATATCTTCATTGACAATATTAAGCAATGATATAGGAACTGACCATTCCTGTGTCATGCGAACGGCACTTTCACAAATTCTACGCATTCATAAAATCTAGGTAAAGACGACTCGTTCCATTCTCAATATCTGCAACGTTTGACGAAACCAATTTTTTTGTTGATTTTTTCGATTTGTCAAGACCCATTTTATTTATTTTGCGACCCACCATTGAGTTTGAAAAACCCCGAGCCTTAGACGGTCGAGTATTGAACTCACCAACAAGAGTTTGTAGTTTTATTTCCGATATGGTCAAAAGATTGAAATAGCTGCTGACATGATTTGAAACATATTTAAATTCAATTAGGCCGTTTTATGCTTTAGTTATCCATAAGAATCCTGTTATATTATAACTTTGAACGTAATCGAAGTATCCTGTCATGTTTTTCCCGTGTCTGAGCGGAACATACGGGGAGAGCTAGTCGCACATCCGATTACATAGACTTTTTTTCAACCCCTCGTCGTCCCAACTGACGTTGCGAGGATGTGAAAATTCCCCCAAAGCCTCCTTCGACTAAAGGGGAAGGACGTTGATTACTTAATACCCGTCTTAAGTGGATACTTTATCACTTTCCGGTTATAGCTGCCCACAATTAGAGTTCCCCGAATCACTTGACCGGCTTGGAGATACATAGCTGCGATTGAATTTTCCCATTTTTTTTTATCGTCTTTTGATGCTCTCAGCTTCGTCTCATCTACATCCGGTTTCAGTGTCAGTATCCGCGTTAAGGTTTTGCCGCAATAAGGTTTTGCGGTGAGGCCGGTCGCTAAGTGGTAAACTGTGTCGCGCGGTCCCGTAATACCATCCTCCACATCCGGTTCCGGTTAAGAGGTCGCGGTCTTAGAAGCGTTATAAGCGTCACTCGATATAGCGCTGGGATTAAAAGTGGTCTCGCTCACTTTAAAGTAAAGTTTTTAATGGATTTTTGGGGGATGAACTTGTGTGCCGATTTAAAACCACGACGCTTCTGATATAACGTTCCAGGCTGTTTTATAAAATGTGGCCGTGAAAGAATGAAATTCAAGACGCGTTTAATATATTTTTTTAGTTTTGTTTAATACTTGACACGAGTTCAGTACAAAAAATATATATTGAATGTAATGTGTATAAAATTGGTGAATTTTTCCTTGATAATTTGAATAAATGCCGATTTTCGGATTAGCAATAACCTATGTATGTGAGGATAATAGCCGACTAGTTGTTGAGCGTTCACACTGTGCTTTGATTTATACGTCAACAAAATAATTTTAATCAAGGTTAAAAGAAGTGTTTTTTTTTGTTTTATTACATGTTTGATTCATTGAAATTACCAAATTACCCTCATTTGATCGTTTTAGTGGAAATTTCGTGGAAAACGTAAACGTAATCGCAATTACGTTTGAATTGAAGATATTAAGAGACCGTTGCTTATATTGAAAGTGAGTACATATTTATGCTCGACTCATGGTCAGGCGACATAGTCGATGGAGCCCAGGGGTTTGTTATAATTTGAACATATAATTTTTAATTATTTATGTATATTTGAAGGATTACAAAAATCCATGTATGTATGTTCAAAAACTTATCGAGATGATTTTTAAAGCGATTAGTATTTTCAGAAGTTACTAGCTGATTTGGTGGGCGGTTCCAAACATCGACCACTCTATTTGTAAATGAATGAGTCTCTGACAATTTTGTTCGATTTTTCTTTTAGGAGTTTTAATGTATGACCTCTGAGATGTGCGTTTTTATTGAAAGTGAGGAGGTTTTTAATTGGGCATTTATATTAGATCGCCTCTTAATCTTCTCGTCTCCAAAGATGTGAGACTAATTTTCTTCAACCTTTCATTATAGGGTAGTGATCGAAGTTCAGATGGCATTCATTGCGGGGATAATATTGAAAATTTATTCCACGATACAATTCACAATTTGTCAACTACATTTTTATTCATTTTTTGATATTTTTCGAACACGATGCGCCCTCCCCATTTGCAAATATTTGAATTTCGTTGTCGGTAGTTTTGTTTGCTTTGAAAAATTGTATTTAAATCGACAATGCCTTTCGAATGCGCCAAACGACATTGTTTTCGAACACAATAGAAGTCGTGACAAAGTGTATTTTGAGGTGAATCCCCACACTGCGAAACAAAAGGGGGATGTTTTCTCTAATGTTTCTTTGCCAATGGAGGTGGTGCAGGGCTAGCCTTTTTTTTATTATGTACAATAGCTTTCGACATTTACACGTCGCGTTGTTCAAATGTTCATTCGTCCGATCAATTGACATTTGAGCAAGTACCGGGTCAATAGTGCGAAGATTTGTATTCATTCACTCGCACTGATTTAGATATTTGAATGTGCACGTTTTTGAATGTCAATATTTTCCCCAGGATTTGTCAAAATGGTTTTCCTTTTATTTTTTGACATGATTTTCACAATATTTTCACTACCCTTTCACACGTAATTAACAACCCTTTTGTAGCACTCGGCTCGGGTAACATTCGCTGAGAGCAAACAAAATGAAATAAACACGGTGCGGTGGCCTTGCCTTGTAGCAATTTTTTTTTAAATTAAACAAAGAATGGATGTGATATTTATTTATTTTCCAATATTAAAGAAAAACAATACTTTATCATACCATTATGGATAAAGTAAAGTAATTGAATACAATTTAAATACAACACTTTCATTATGCTTTGAAATCAAATTTAACCATTTCTTACTCAAGTTTTTTTATATTTTATTGTACCTACCTATAGATATAATGTTTTATCAAAGATTAAATATTCGTGACGATATGTGAAGTTCGTATAATTTTTATTGAACGTTGAAGTGTTTTTGAGCCTGTATAAAACTGTTCCCATACAAAGTGATATTTAATGTAAAACGAAAATTGTTCGAAGGGGGGGGATTTTCCATAATTGATTAAAGGTCAGTCGTTAAAATTTTATCGAAACCCGCGACAGATTGCTTGGAAAACATCAAATTAAAGGGTGAAAACGGAGAGGGTCACCAAGAATCTGGATGGATTAATTTATTTACACGAAATTTGCTCAGGCTACGGATGGGAGAGAGGTAAGAATGGGAAGACGAGGGTGAATTTTCTTGAAAATAAAATTAGCGCAAGGCGAGGTGCGTAAGGAAAGCAATTTGACGAAATTAAGAAAGTAAATTTGAAGCGTAGAAACAAAGCGTTCGGATCGCCGCGTTAATGCCAGCTTAATTCCCCTTATGAAAGTCCCTACCAATTATATGTGAAAATTCCCCAGAAGTTCAATTATATTATACTTTACACAATTTCGTACGAATTTGCTCAGTGTCGTAAATTATATCACCAATCAAAGCTACAATTGTACATACTCCACGGTACTAGTACGACATTCATACATTCGTGACCAACGTTAAGCGGAGCTAGTTTGCGCCACACGTTGTTCACAGAATCGTATTCTTCAACAATAGAGCTGTGAAGTGTCCCTCCTAAAAAACAACCACCTATGAGATATACATATGCATATAAATTTGGGAGAAACGCAATGATTTACAAACACTAACCGACACAAATCGGCTTTAATCCCAACGCAATGCAACCAAGGTATCCACCAGTTGAAATCGAAGCAACTGTCATCCAAGCGTTGTTTCTAGGATCATATCGTTCAACGTTTTTCAACGCATTTTGATGATATTCACCTGGATATCCTCCTATTGCATAAATATAGTCACCAGCAGCTGTTATCTGTGTAAATTTAAATTTCAGTTGCTTTTGTATGGTAACTGCGAAAATTTTTAATATACATACCTTGGAAATCTTACATTACAGTAGCCTCTAATTTGATTCATAGGCATTTTGGTCTCCCATTGATCAGTTTTTACGTTATAAACTTCAAGACTTTTGTGGTAAACTGTTCCATTTCTACCACCGGCTGCATAAATTTCGTCACCGATTGATGTTACTCCACAAGCGTCTCTGCCAGTACTCATAGGGTTTACATATGACCATGTTTTAGAAGTTGAGTCCCATCTATAGAAAAAAAATACAATATTTAACATCATTTGTTTGCAACATTACTTTTATATATCAATATATGTATATATTTCATAGTTGACAAACCTTTCATCCGTTTTTTAAAAATATCGCCCCATCACCCCAACCACCGACAGCATATACAGAAGCTGATTTTCCCTCTCCTATAACCGCAACGCCAATATTGTGTCGCTTGTGTTGCAATGATGCCATTGATGATATACTACCATTGGTCAAATCAATACAGTTCACCTTAAAATTAAAAAAAATGTTTATGCAATATTAAGTCAAATTTTGTTGATAAAATTCTATTTTTATACCGTAGCCAAAGAATGTTCTCCGGGTCTCGTATATCCTCCGATAATCATCAATACATCATCAATTAAAGCAACTCCGTAATTTGATTTGTTGATATTTACCGCTTTGAGCGAAGTCCACGTATTTTTAGAAGAATCGTACAACTCAATCGAATTATCAATTACCTAAAGCGAAATTTTTATTTCATACACTTAAATACATTCTTCAATATAATTTTATTTTATTACTTACCGCTAAAAGTTTTCTGACGACATTTCGCTCTTTCGTTCTCGGAGATGAAATTTGCCTTCTTTCAATCGGAAAAAGGTGATAGCGAATTGTTTCCACAACATATGGACGACTATCAAATGATGGATAAGCATAAGGTTCAACTTCCGACATCAAATACTGCAACAGTGGTAGTTTTACAGTCTCATTTTCATATTATAAATAACTTTAAATAATTTTACCTCGGGTGAAAGAAGCGGTAATCGAACGAATTCCAACAGAGACTGCAGATGTTTTTCAACTTCTAACTGCTTCGAAAAGAGCCATCTTTTAACACTTTCGAACACTATTTCTTCAGAATAGACGTTGAGATCATCGGAGCTAATGATTTTCACGATAGAATCCAAATCCAATTCGTAATATTGGTCATTTTTAGAAATCTGTAAGCAATATGTAAATACAGACAATATTTAATTAATTAAATATAAATTGAAATAAAAAGCATACTTACTTCCATGAATTCCTTTCGAGCAAAATCAAATGCATCATCAACATGATTCTCACAGAACTCAGAGGGATCCAACAAAATCTTTAAACACTCGAATTCGTCCATATTGAGTTCGTATATATACGTAGGTAGGTATGTAAGTATAAATGCAGAAACACTTCGAAGAAAATTTTGGAAATGCGTCTAACTTATACTGAATTCACCTTATTACAAACTCTTATCACAATGCACACCCAGTTTTTATTTCTGTTAATATAGAATTCTATCATTTTCTATTTATAATACTTAAGTGTGTATGTTTGCGTGTGTCGTGTTTGTTATTCAAATCTGTTGATTATCTAAAAAAATTGCATGGATGTGGTCACCCGCAAATTATTTACATGTGTATGTATGTACATACATATTCAGTACAAATAATAGAGATTCTAAGAACAAAAAAATAATTTTTTTGAAATGGTTTACTGATATTCTTGTTGGTTTTACTTTATCCAAACACGTATTACATACATATATATGAAGTATAGTTTTTATTTGATAGTACTTATCATTAAGAATTTCAAAAATACAAGAAAGTTAAACTATTGAATAAAATTTGATACCGGAGTAAGTTATTACTTTCAGTCAGCTGATTTATACAAAAACCTTATTGAATCCGATATTTCATATTAAAACTAATATATGTATACTAGTGTAAGCCCGTTGAATATCAACGGAGCGTTCTCATCACCCGTATTGAAAAATAATATTAAATTTAATAGTTTTTATAGTTGTTGCATAGATGGCGCGTTATAATACAACTTGTCAAACATATTGTCAAATTGAAGCAGGCCCGTTATTATCTAGTTTGGATCACAGCGTAAGCGCTCACTGTCCCGAACCGGTGATCTCGGGTTCAAATCCCACTCGCGCGACGTTCTGGTTTTTTAATTATTTACCTCAGCGAGCGTTATCAGCAGACAGACACACACAGACGGAATAGGGCTATTATAAATATGTACATATGATATATGTATGTATCCATGCATATATGTACATACATACATATGTATGTATATGCATATGTACATACATACATACATATGTATGTATATGCATACATACATACATACATATGTATGAATATATTTTAAAACTTGCTTTAGCATTACAATACTTTTTATATACCTGTGCCTATAGATCAGTGGTCGGGAACCTTTTTCGAGCTAAGAGCCATATTAGGGAAAGCCGCAACATATTATTTTCGAATTATATATTCAAAATTAAATTAAATGTTACTCATTAATCATCATTGAAATACACATAAGAAATAAGTTATCCTCGTGATATGTCTTAATGTTCGTCAATTTATTACTAAAAAGTAATCTGATAAACAATCTTAACGTTGTTCATTTTAACGACGTTGTTCATTTTGATCTTGTGTAAAATATTTTTTGTTTCACGCGCAACGTTGGATGAAGAGAGAGCCGAATGTTATTATACAAAGAGCCGCCGTTTTCCGACCACCCCTATAGATAATCTAAAATAAACCGTTTTATCCTCCATTGCGTTTATAAGGGGCGTCTAGAACTGTAGATTCTCACCAGACAGATAGTTTATTAAACTTCAACTTGGACTATTTGCCCACTCTGAACATCTTTGAACAGATACGGCGGTGTCTGTTTCAACGCCAAACTTTAACGGCACCGCACCAGCCAAGTATCTAAATTACGATTCGGCGTTTAAATTTTCCCGCGGCGGAAAACTCCACATAGATTTTCCGCGAAAATCGACACGGACGGAAGTCCTGGAGGGACAACGACTTCGACTCCGCCCCTGCACTACCAAACCCAAACTATCAGGGTGGGTTCTCTCTAATACTGCCTAGTGGAGGGTAAAAGGGGGTTTGGATCGAGCCCCTAGTTTCCCATCCCTGGACTGTGGTGAAGGGTTGACGTTGAGTGCACGTGATACCGAGATATATTGCTACGAAAAACCATAAAAACCCGGGCCGCGTATATCTCCTTTATTGGGTCACTCGGACCCCTGCGTGAGGTCCTTTATATATATCTACTACATACACAAGCGTCGGTAGCCCCCGTTTAAGTACACATACATTACTACGAATACTTTATGTGTGTATAGCCGCCGCATTGTTTCTCTGTATGCGTTAAGTTACTGTCGCATTTGGTGCAAATATTGTATGACTCAATCGTCTGACTCAATGTGGTGGAAATAATAATGTGACGAAGTGTCATTGTCGTTATCAGTTTTTACGTTTTAATTAAAATAGCAGATGTAGCGGAACGTGTGAAAAAGTTGAAGTGGCTGGAACGGAGTGCTTTTGGAAGAATGAACGTCCCGCTATGCTTAAAAATAAGGCATACGACCAATGTGTACTGCCAGTTATGACGCATGGGTGTGTTTAATTCAAGAATGCCACGCAAGATTCGGAGAAGCATGGAAAGTTGTATGCTTGGTATATATATATATATATATATACTAGTGTAAGCCCGTTGAATATCAACGGAGTGGTTTCTCATCACCCGTACTTTACCCGAGTGTTTTTGGGTGGTTGAGTATTGTACATGTGTATTTAATAGTTTTTATAGTTGTTGTATAGATGGCGCTTTATAATTAATTATTTAATTATATGTATATATAATTGTTATTATAAAGCGTCATCTATACAACAACTATAAAAACTATTATATATTCATATAATTTAGCAAAGTCGCGAACACTTGCGAGGGTGACGTCATAGCGTTATCAGCAGACAGACGGATTTCGGCTATTATATATATAATATATACACAAAAAGCTTGCGCTGTTCAAAATGCAAATTGATGTGCCTATACATATTTTGTAAATGATTAAATTTTGATCGATTTACAGCGGTTCAACTATGAAATTCAAAATCTCACACATACGTAAGTATAGGGGAAGCTTTGTATCAAACGCGCAAAATTTGAAGAAGATTTAAACACAAGACTCTTAGTGGATGACTTTTATTATAATCATAAATACTTGAAGAGATCATAATGGGAATACATGGGTAAGAAGCATGACAAAGTGGTAGATATAGCGAAACGTGTAAAAAAAAATCGAAAAGAATGGATGGCAGATGGAAGCGAGAAATACTGGAATGGTATCCGAGAGGATGTGAAAGAAAGCAAAGGGCTGATGAATTGAGAAGAATGTGTGGAGCCCAACCGGATGCAGATTGCTCAAGACAGACAGGAATGGAAGAAGATTGGAGAGGCCTTCATCCAGCGAGAGATGGTGAACGGCTAAAAAAATACGACATGTTTGTATGCTATACAAACTAAATTTTGAGACTTTCCTTATGCTATAGCAAAGTGTTCGTTGTTTAACAACGGGCAGTAATGTACAGTAATGCCCGTGCGACGTGTATGCGGTATACCGAACATTTTGATCGTACATATATATTGGTTGAGAGGCGCGACACATACGTATGTACATACATATATATATATGTATGTATGCTATTCGCTCGTATTGTGATCAGATTTGTTTATCGGTCGTTATAGTAACATGATGGCAGGCGTAAATTTGCTTTTTTTTATATATGTATATATTATGTAATATAATTATTATATAACAGATGAATTTTTGTTAGTCATGCTTTCAACAAAGCAACCATGCTAGAGCTACTCGTAGGTACATATGTACATACATATATCTGTGTTTACTTGAATGCATGCAGATATGATCTTATCTGGCGCTATCTGAAACGGCTTAAAGTAGTTTTTGATTACTCATAATAGATTCAAGTTTAGTTTTATATGCTCGAGACACACTGTACTTAAAAAATTATATCTGCAATGATATTTTTTATTTATTTATTCCATTTGAGTCGGTTCGTTTACGGTTCAGCGACGGCCGATTGTATTCCGGCCACGTTCTGAGACAATCAGAACGAGTTAATTACAACAGCAAAAATCTAATAGAAGTACGCGGTCCTGTGACGTCCGGCGTGTCGGGGGAAATAATTTTCAGGTTAAATTTTTTCGTGCCATTTTTTTCCGTCGAAAGAAATCGTCGCGATTGCGTTTTGCATAGTATTATCTAAAATAATATAATATATACAGAATGAGGCGGCGGCGAAAGTATTCCGAATTTCGCTAACGACCCATCAAATATTTGTTTTCGCCGTTACCGACTTCAAATTGAATATTCGAAACGCGCTTTTCCTAGAGGAGAAGTGGCGTGGGGTGAGACGAGTGCGCGTCGTGTAAATCGAGCTTAAGGAAAATCGATGCGTTTGATTTAATATTCCGTACGGCTCGCGTTAGTGCTCATAATTTTGGCAACAAAGGGTGCAAGAGCACACTTTTGCTTCGGATTATTCACGAATCTGGGTCAAACATAAAAATAATATTACAAGTTGGAATATTTTCATTTTTCGCTTCGAAATAATGAAATCGTATTCACGTTCAGAATATTCATTAAGATTCGGTATGAAATTCAATTCAAATAGCCGTATCATTGAATCATTGTAAGTGAATGCGCTTGAAAGTTTATTTAAATATGGCTTTGATTGCATAGTGATTCATTATACTCGCGAAGCAAAGGTTTCAATGTTTTTTCACTAACTACATACATACATCAGACATGGCGTTCATAAAACTTTTAACTTAGTGCCTCAGCGTGATATTAATTAAATTTGCTGTCCAGTGTCCAATTCATTTTTATCTCACCAATCTGACCAGCGGATCCTGAAGAACAATTCCAACCAGCTTTTTTCATCTCATCATCATCATTTTCAGCCGTTCACCATCCACTGCTGGATGAAAGCCTCTCCAATCCTATTCCATTCCTATCTGTCTTGAGTAATCTGCACCCACTTGACTCTATACATTCTTCTCAATTCATCAGCCCATCTTCCACTCGGTCTACCTTGTTGATTTGTAGAGAATTTTAAATTATTTAAGGGGCAAAAATTGTTATTACCATTAATGGGCTTCTTCGTAAATCTCAGAAAATTAAATATTTTTAAATAGAAAAACCTCATTATCTCATCTTGTGTTTTTACTTTATCCTAATTGAATAAAGTATTGTTTTTGTTGATTAAGGCCTCTCCAATCCTCTTCCATTCCTGTCTGTCTTGAGCAATCTGCATCCACTTGACTCCACACATTCTTTTCAATTCATCAGCCCATCTTCCACTCGGTCTACCTTGTTTTCTTTCACATCCTCTCGGATACCATTCCAGTATTTCTCGCGTCCATCTGCCATCCATTCTTCTCGCTATGTGTCCACTTCAATATTTCACACGTTCCGCTATATCTGCCACCTTGGTCATGCTTCTTTCCCATGTATTCCTCTTTTTTCATCTAGTCTTTCTCAAACTCAAGTTTCTCACTTGTGCTATTTCTATGTATTTCAATTTATGAAGCGTAGTTAATTTTGCACTTTGCCTGGCCATTTTGAGCAATGTATATAAAGTCGGATTTGTGGGTAGAAAAAGAAAATTTTGTGTATTCAATATTTTGGCAGTTTTTCTTCTCGGTATACCACCTCCTTGGCAATGCCCTGTTATTCTTAATTTCATAAAGAATCACCGGCAGGGACACAATGCACACCTCATCCATCTTGGCCGACATCTGCCTGGCGTTTTTCCATTGAGCCCGCTGCGAAGCCTCACACCAACGACCGCCAGAATTCAATGGAAATTCGACCAAAACTTTGGCGACGAAGAAAAGTGGAAAAGTTTCACGCGGGGGTCCTCAGGAGTAAAAAAAGTGCGGAAAATCGTCGCGCGAGCCCAGCATCGAAAGAGAAATTCACCAAAAGGCACAAAGGCATAATTGAAACCCTCCTCCATCTCCCATCTTCTTCCCCCATTTAATCCCCCACTACTCAACCCACATATACGTTGTAAATCAAGCGTCGATAATGCTAAGCCCATAGCTCGTTACGAGATTGGGGGCGGGGGTTGGGAAAAATCATCCCCTGTGGCGTTTTTTTTTTTTTTTTTTCGATCGCGGGGTAATGCAACCTTTCGTGTTTATCAATCTCCGCTTTATGAAAACAGCTTCCCATTAGGAGCTATCTGCGTTCATTACGCTCGCTCCCGCGAACATAATCGCTTTTTAAAACACGCGTAAACTTGACGTCGATTATTCTGAAATTATATTGTGTAACGGCCAAAAAGCAGTTCATCGATTTTTGTTTAAGCAGAACGACGCGCTTAAAAATCGTTTTGGACGTTGATGTTGAATATTGCATAAAAATGTACTGTATGTATGTATGTATGTATGAACATAATGTACATATATGTACATAATAGTAACTGTGATGAAACGTTCATTTTTCAATTCTCGAACATTTCGTGCAAGTGTTTGAATCTAATGAATTGTTCTTATGAAGTTACTCTACGAGTTATTAATTGTTGACTACAGTGTGTCATTTAATTTCTATGTGGTAGTTTTATCAATATAATTTAAGATTTTGTGATTATTTAAAGTCATAATTATTAAGACATCGTTCTCATATATCGCTGTATGCACATATGACAGCTCATTGTATATGTGACAAAGCGTTTACTAAAGTTGTTTATTGGTCGCCATGGTGTTTCACCGGCTGGTTAATCAAAGCTTTCGCTTTTACATATACATATGTATGTACATAGAGAGTTATAATTAAATTGAAAATTCTATGGCCGTTTTTGTACTGAATATTAAGTTAGTCTCAAAAAAATGCAAATTTTTTAAGTAAGTATACATACATACATATGTATGTAATAAATAAATAAATATTGGTATATTATATTTGGGGTAAATATTTATAATACTTTGACGATGTCAGCGTGTCGTAAAGTAGCCGGAGAGAAGTAAGCTTTTCGTCATTACGTCACAGAGTCATTTTCTTTTACTCTCGGTGGATGGAAAAATAGGGTGGTGGTAAAAGAGGGAGCTTTTCACGTTTTCCTTCATTCACTTACCGACGTTTTATCTTAGAGCATTAGCGTTTTTGGCCGTTTTTTGCATTCCTTTGGTGACGTCTAGGTGAGATACGTCGTCGTCGTAGCATATCTGCTGCCCTTTCATTGTGGATACTTTAACTTTACTTATTTTCCACTTGCGTCCGAGAAAAGAAAGAACTTCGACAAACGGATGAGAAGATTTTGTCAAGTTTTCCATTTTCTGTCCCTTCGAGCTTCTTCATACGCCCATAAACTGAGCATGAATTCCATTATCATTAGCATAAGAATAAGACTGGTGACAAATGTACGAATGAGACTCTCACCACCAAGATGAGAAAAGGACGTATACCAAAATGCTAGCCTACGTTGTACATTACATTGATTTAACTTCCGAGTATGATTTTAATCTTGTGAATGTTTAAAGATACTGTTTTATAGGAAATGATTTAAAAATCTTCATTCGAAGCATTTTAATCAGTTAGACAGGTGATTGGATTTCGGTTAACAAAACAAAACAATTCGACATATTATTTGGATACAATCAATTGAACAGGGAGTCGCAACGTATGCGTACAGAACAGCCATTAGCTTAATTGATACGGGTGATTGCGGAAAATTGGAAAAACCACTATTTGGTGGCAGATGAAAGATCAATCAACGTGAAAGCATCATGCCGATAGTATACAATCCTTAAATATGATGTTGTATAGTTGTATTGTAGATAACGAAAAAATTGTTTCTATTAAATACACAATTTTCCTTTATATATATTGTCACAACCTCTGAAACCACACACGCTTACACAGTCGAAATTGCCTAGTTCCCGAAAGCAAAGCATGCATACGTTTGAGAAATACATACATAAATCATTATTAATAACATGTTATACTGTGACTTTAATTAATATTAAAGTTAGTACTTCAGATATTATCAGTATATGTAAAATATATACATGTACTTTATATGTACATAAACGAAGTATTGTCTTGTATTCGTCGTTGAAAGAATAAATATTTTAATAATTTTATTTTTTGTGTAATCAAATCGGTTTCGTCGCTTGTAAAGTCACGAGATTGCCTTATTACCCTACGAAAGCCTAATAATTGAGATTGTCTTTTAAATTAATAAATTAAAATTATTCTCTACCACTTCTGGTTCTTCTTTTTGAAAGGAAAACTTTTTGACTCGAGTCTCACAAAAGCATGTATAAAAAATTCAACACTTTTTTTTATTTTATGTAAATTTTAATGTAGAAGAGTTAAGGCGAGGACATCGAGGTCAAAAAATACGCGATGCCTTTTGATCTTATTCGAAGCGTGAAAGTAGGTATTCGCCTCCTTAAAACTTTTACAACCCTTAAACCACGGTGTTTGTCTCAAGAAGAATCTTCTTATTAGGTTAAGGAGGCGTTGGATTTTGTATGTGAAATGGGTTTATTGATCATTTTCTGCGGGGAAATTTATAGTCGAGTAATGAATAGAGATCAAATAGCTTTGGCAAAAGGAAAATCGTGGGACAAAAGTTTTCGCGCCGCTCTCGGTTTTTCCCGAGGAAAACGTACACCGCGAGTGCTGGAAATACTCTCCGGTTGATTTATGCGCTCTTTCGCGAATGTGCACGTTGATTGTGCGAAAATACAAAACAAAGAACATCTCAAAGGAATTTCCCATTAAGTGAAAAACCTATTTTCTTTTGAGGCAAAATTTTATTTCGCGTTTATGGATACGCGCGGGCGCTACCGGAAATTGTTTGCAAAATTTTTTGGCAAATATTTATATTTCGCCTGCACGCGCCCGAATAGAATAGGGGTCGGTTCAAAAAAGACAAATCTCCTTCACCTTCCACACTGGTGTCGTTATTTATCGCCGTACTAATTAGGCGAGCTCGAGATTTATCCACGACTTTAATAAATGGTCAGACTGTTTGCCAACGCGATATTTCTCCAAATAAAACGCTCATTCCGGGGGATAAAAGCTTTAAGGTTATATTTAATTACACAGGAAATGTGTTTCGGACGTATAAATGTTATTTAACCAAGACATGCGATAGCGAATTAAAATCCTTTAACATAAAAACGACCAAAAACCTAATATTCATTGCTAGTATTTTCACTCAGAAACTTGCTAGTGGAATTTTCAGTTAAGCTCGTCGCACACCAGTGTCGAATCCAGTAGAGAAAGTTCTCCGTTCATAAGCTACCCAGTTACGGGACTTTGATAAAGTGATTTTTGCGGCGTCGAAAGAGGAAGTGAACTACAAAAAAAATAAATGGAACGGTTTTAAAACGGCTGAAAAGTCAAACCACGTCTACAAAACTTGCCCTGAAATTCTACAGTGCATCTCCATCGCATCGTGCCGATTTTCTATCCGCAAATTCTACGCCGCTGGCATACAATATACTTCAATGTTTATATAATCGTTTTTATAATAATTAAAATTAGATACGTCGGGTAGTGTAAGTTGAGACGTGGCAAACGGCGGCAGTCTCGATAAGTCGATCATTTTTATCTTGACGAGAAAACCCCTGGGGAGTGTCGGAAAATCGGGGTCTTTGATAAGTTCGTTTGACAGCCGGATTATCCGATTCAGACTACGAAAGGTTTATCATTAACGGTAAACCTTGTGCAAAGTTTTCCTCATACAAAGCCTTCGGGCGATGAAAGTTTCAACTTTGGGTAGTGTGCCGCACAACTTCGATTCGATAACGTTATTATAACCATAACAATGTATTTTTTGCGTGTTCATAATAATTTAAATTGATTCATCCTGTTATATTGTAAAGCTAATTTCGTATGGTGATAGTATAAGTGTTTTAGATTTAAAGTCAAATGCAAGTGTGCGAACGAACGGTACTATTTTATGTACATATGTTTGCAGTTAGTTACATATATTCGTGAATTCAATTAAATAGCGACGACTTTCTCAACCTCTTATTAGAAGTTTTAGAATGTTTGCATTCCTCTTTGTAAATCTGTAAAAACTTTTCTTCTCAATATGCCGCAAAGGTACAAGTTTTAAAACTGTTTTTAAAAGTTACATTCACCCTGAATAGTTTTAATCAAAGCGCTTATTCGTCCTGTTTGTTCACTTTGCACTTTTATCTTTATCACTTTGCTATTTAATCTGAATATTTTTATTATTATTAAACCATTTTATTTTTCTTTTCAGGTAAGTCAACATTTCTACTCAACATTTATTGATATCTATTCAATAGTAAGTACATACATATATCAATTTATACTGAAATCGTAACATAGATATACTTATTTATCAACTGAACCACCGAGTTCTGATTGAGCTTTTATCATAAATGTAACTATGTATGTAAGCGTGGCAACTGGTTGTATAATGTACCAAAAGTACACCTATGTATGTAATATGTATGTAAGTTGTAATATTTTTAATTTCGGGTTAAACATTGGTTCAATTAAACCAACAAAAATTAAAATGAAACGGTATGTATGTATGATGTTGAATTTCATTACGGTTAAAATATTGAAAATTCAAACATAAAATTTGCCTATCGTGAATTTTTACCATAAATAAATATTGAAGTTTTTTAACGATTCTTTGAAATCTTAAATGTTTAATACTGTTTTAATGACGCTACATTTCATACTATGTCTAATATATGTAATACGACTTTCAAAAGAGCTAATTATGTAAAATTATATTACGTATACAAATGTGTATAACTTTTCACATGAGGAAACACATAAAGTGACATCGTTTGAAAGGAAAATTACGCCACCTGTGCACAAAGCGATATTCCTATATTTTGGATGGATAAAAGCGTCGCAAAATCTGCTTTTCATAAACGCCCCCTGATAGACATCAAATTGTCCCTTAGCCAAGCCACTCTTCAGACATCGGATTATTCAGCCACTTTTCATCCAAAACTCACCCCCCTCCCCCGCATGGTTCAGATCCTTTCCCTATCCCCCCTCCGTACCCTAGAATCTTTGTGCCCCCCGGAAAATCCACCACCATCGTTTTATTTTTTCACCCGCGTCGGTTCTTACGCGGCCACTTTCCATTACCAATTTGAACAACGTGCCCATTCATAAAATTTTCAAGTCCGAAAAATCCATTTTCACGTCCCCGGGATTTTCGCGTGTCGACAGCGAGCACAATGGATGAAAAGCGGGTGATATTTCAGCGATATTTGCCCGCGTACGTTTTATTCCGGTTTCTCTTTGTCGTAATGTATTGCGTGCGCGTGTGACGCTGAAAATCCTCTATCCCTATGTTTTTCGCGTGAGATGCTTGCAAGTTTGAAACTGAGCTCTCACTCACTCTCTCTATCGTCTTTAAGCTCATTAGTAACCGTAGTAGAATAAGCCCTTCGAGAGCATTCTCATAACAAGTAATTCCTACTGTAAGAATGGCAATTTACGTGCCGAAAATGTCGATGTCATTTTATACGTAAACTAAATTTAAACACCTTTACGTTGACTATGAATTCTGGGCTTATATTATACGTATAATATAAAATATACATGTATAGACGAGCCATTGACTACTGCTTGTATATAAAAACACTATTAATCATTTCTCAAGGATTTTAGAATTGTTTAATTTGATTTATTTTCATTTTATTTTATTTTTTGATTAATTAAATAATTGTATGTATGTATGTATCTATAATTTTTGTATTTTATCCAATATGACGATTTGGTAAATCTGTTATGTCATGGTGGGTGTTTCTTTAAATAAATAAATAAATGTAAATAACATATGTACATATGTACAGTAGCGGTCAAAAAAAAAGTGTCCACTTTAAAAATGCGTATTTTTTAAATTAATTTGCTCTAAATAATTTCTGTCCAACAATTTTGAATGATTAGTGTTACATAAATATATTTTCGATGATTTGATATCATTTGAGGCTTAATATTATATAAAATAAAAATTTTATTCAAATTCTTGTAAAACTGGGTTTTTTAAAAAGATTTTATTGTCTATTGAAAAAAATGTTTTTTGACTTAAAATCAATTTATTTATCATTTTTTTTTTACTTAAATTATATCTACATATATAAAACTAATTAAAAACACTTAATCTAATATTTGGTCACCCCTCCTTTATTTTTAATTACTGCTCTGAGTCTTGATAGCATGGATTCCACCAATTTTTTTAAATAATCGTCTGTAATTTCGTCATACCACACTTTTTCTAATATATTAATCAGTTGATATTTACTAGTGGGCTTATTGCTACTGACTTTTGACCCCATTATGCTCCATAGATTTTTTCAATAGGGCTTAAGTCAGGGCTGTTACCCGGCTACTCCAGCGTCGAAATACCATTTTTTGTCATAAACTCCTTTACCCAAAAATAATCACGTTTAATTAGTACAATATTTTTTATTGTTTTTATTACCTGAAATATTAAGCATTTAAAAATATATAAAAATACGGTTTTAGTGCGATGACATGGTGCAGAATCGTCCTGGAAAATGCTCCCTGTTTCATAAGCGCAATGCATTTCAATGAATGGGATCAGGATCTTTTTAAAACATTTTTTGTAAACTTCTGCGCTTACCGTTCTATCAATAAATGCCAACTGGCCCACCCAAAGTAAGAGAAACATCCCCAGACCATCTGTCCTGCAGGATGCTTCACCGTTGGCAAAAGGCATTAATCGCTTAGACGTTCCCCAGTTCTGCGTCTCACCTGCATTCCATCGGACCCGAATCAATTGAATTTACTCTTATCCGAGAAGATCACCTTCTGCCAATCACTTTGCGTCCAATTGGCATGTTTTTTGGCCCATTCCAGACGCTGCAGACGCATTCTTTTGATGAGCAATGACTTCTTTGCTGGTCTTCTTGCACAGAAACTCCATTAACGAAGGCGACGTCGCATTATTTCTACACTGATTGCAGAACCACCAGCCGCTACAAACTCCGATCTGATGTCCACAGCAGTTTTGAAGACAGAAACGCTTCAGAAGTCGATCTTCAGCAATTGTCGTCTTTTTCGGTCTTCCCGAACCTTTTTTTCGCTCTGGAGGTGTAGGATTTGCTTTCATCTTGATAAATTTGAGCACCGATGTCTTGTTGCATCCAACTTGACTAGTGATAGACCGGAAACTGCCGTTTTTGGACGCCAAAGCTAAAATTTTGACTTTTTGCGCAATGGTCAGTTTAGGATAATTTGGCATAGTTTTAAGTAAACAGCACGTGGACGATGTGAATGAGCCAAAAGTCACGACTAAACTGACTTAAATTAAAGAAAAGGATTGTATTCATAAAATAAACTGGTTTTAAACAAATCACCAGCACCAAAAAAAAAGTATACCTGCTTTTACCATAATTTGAAAGTGGACACTTTTTTTTTGACCGCTACGGTATGTACATATGTATG
This sequence comes from Parapsyche elsis, assembly GCA_022651745.1. Lineage (NCBI taxonomy): Eukaryota > Metazoa > Arthropoda > Insecta > Trichoptera > Hydropsychidae > Parapsyche > Parapsyche elsis. Next base: position 645,135 of record JAGVSN010000025.1, read on the forward strand.
TACAAATTCTGTTGGTATATCAGAAAAAAATTTCATACTCGTGAAAAGGTTTGATAGATAGTCCATGATTCATTAAGTGCATTAACATACATACAATATAGTGTGGGTTAATTAAATAAATGGTATTCAAATGTGTAAAACTGAATGCGTTCATAATGACGCTTTTTCTCAAAATGATCTTCCTGCATGTTTTTATTATGAACCGTGAAACGTCGTGTTATAATAAATAATTAAAAAGATAAAGTTTGATATAGTTTATTGATAGATAAAAAAATAAATAATCATGTGCTAGCGATTTTCATTGTTAATATATTTATACTTATTGTATATAGCAATCCATGGTATTTCCACTACACCGACACCTTCACGTCCTATGCCAATCGGCGCTAACTTTTTCCACACATTTTTCTTAGGATCGTATTCTTCCACAATGTTACTTGCCGATGCTCCACCTTTAAATACAAAAAATTTTTTTTACTCATGTAATAAATTTAAAGACCGAGTTAGATATTCTCTGTAAGAACTTACCAACACAAATCGGGTTATTCCTCAACGAACTAAGTCCTACCATACCACCGATTGAGACCGAAGCGATCATTGTCCAAGTATTAATTCTGGGATCATAGCGTTCTACATCAACTAGTTTATTATTCGTTTCATACTCTCCTAAATAGCCTCCTATTACATAGATATAATCCCCAGCAGCTGTTGCCTACACGTTTATAAATTCAATAACGTAAACATTATTCACATACATATGTGCTAATATTGAATGTGCAAAGCTTACCCTGCAATAAGATCTAGTGCGATTCATTAACGATTTCATCTCCCATCGATCAGCCTTTGTATCGTACATTTCGAGACTGTTGTGCATAATGTCTCCATCACAACCACCAGCCGCATAAATTTTATCTCCAATACTGGCAACACCACACGAGTCTCTATTCTCGATCATCGGTATCACAAATGACCATTTGCGATTGATTGGATCCCATCTACGATGTTAAATATTATTTTAGTAATATTTAAAACAAATTTATTGAATACTCTCGTGTGTTTTATACAAACCTTTCGACGGTTTTTAGAACTTTCGTTTCGCCACAACCGCCGATCACATAAACGACAGCCGATCTACCTTCGCCAATTACGGCAACACCAAAATTATATCTTGCGTCTTGTAAAGATGCAATGGTTGACGTAGAACCGTCCATCAAATTGAGAGATTCAACCTAAAAAACAAAGATGTTAAGCTAGTAGCTTAGTGAATTTTTGTAAGTTGATATGGCAAACAAATATACATATACCGTATGTAAAGACATTTTATTGTATCCACCGATGGTCAGCAATTTATTCTCTATAATGGCGACTCCGTAGTGCTCTTTTTTAATATCCAACTTTTTGAGTTGAGTCCATGAGTTTAGAGACGCGTCGTAAAGTTCTATGACGTCTGATGTCTGTAAGCAATGTTGATTCATACAAATTGCTTATATCTTTAAACAAATAACTTATAATGTATGTAAATAATTACGTTCATATTCCAGCTTCCTACGGCTAGGAATTTGCTGAAGGATTTTCTGGGCTTAGTTCGCGGAGATGACATTTTCGATCTTTGATCTGGAAACAGATGATAACGCAGTGCCTCCACAAAGTAGGGACGACTTTTACTAGATGGGAAAGTATAGGGCTCAACATCTGACATCAAATACTGTAATGTGTAAAGTAATGTTAGTTTATTTCAATACTCAATATACTGCATTGTCGACGAATATAATTATTTTTGATTTTACCTCGGCGGATAGAAGCGGCAGTCGCACTAATTGTATAAGAAGATGCATGTCAGTATTAGGATTCAATTGCTTGAATTCGAGCCATCTTTTTACACTTTCAAAAACGATTTCCTCCGAATGTACGTTTAAGTTGTCATGCTCAATGAGCCTCGAGAAAAATTCCAAACTTAATTGAAGAAAGTCGTCTTTTAAGGAAATCTAAAAATAAATTGAAATTTTATAGCGTAGTTGTTGTCTTACTTACAATATTTAAACTATTCATTTAAGAATAATAACATTTCTTTTTTTCTTTCTATATATGTACATGCATATGTAGTTTTATGCAATGGTAATTATGTAAAATAAATGTATTTACTTACCTCCATGAAATTGTAGCGTGCATATTCTAAAGATTTTTCAATTTGCGTCTCATAGTTTTGGTCGGGATTCAACAAAACGCTTAACCAATCTGATTTGATATTTTTAAGATCACTCATTCTAATGAATATAGCACGTCGTTACTTGCTCAAACTTAATGCGAGAATGCTTATTTGAAATGTTATTAGTAGGTGAATGTTTACGAATGAAAATTTTTTTAATCTTGTTTATGACAAAAATTCTCTTAACCGCATTTAGTATAATGTATATATATATATATGTATACATACATTGTACATATGTTTTTATACAGAAGTTCAATATCTACCATTGACCGCATAAATTTTCTCATGAAATTTCATATTTATGTACATACATATGTACATATATGTATACATACATACATACATAAATATATATATTTATTTATTTACAGACTAAGAACCCAAATTATTTACAAACAAGAATAAAAAATACGATCACAATACTTTATGTCCACGTAATTTATGAATATAACTCCAAAAAATTTTAGGATTTAAAAGAACTTCTTTATATATAAAGAAGTTCTTTTTTATGAAACGTGAATCGTTCTGTTATAATAATTAAACACATACATATATTATATAGTTTATTAATAGATAAAAAAAAAATGCAAAAACATACATACAATGTATATTAACAACTTTAATTGATTATATACGTATATTTAGAATCATTGGATTTAGTAATCCATGGTATTTCCACTACACCGACACCTTCACGTCCTACGCCAATCGGCGCTAACTTCTTCCACACATTTTTCTTAGGATCGTATTCTTCCACAATGTTACTTGCCGATGCTCCACCTAAATACAAAACTTTTTTTTACTCATGTAATAAATTTAAAGACCGAGTTAGATATTCTCTGTAAGAACTTACCAACACAAATCGGGTTATTCCTCAACGAACTAAGTCCTACCATTCCACCGATTGAGACCGAAGCGATCATAGTCCAAGTATCAATTCTGAGATCATAGCGCTCCACATCAACTAGTCTATTATTAGTTTCATACGCCCCCAAATAGCCTCCTATTGCATAGATATAGTCTCCAGTGGCTGTTGCCTACCCGTTTATAAATTGAATAACGCAAATTTTATCCACATACAATATACATGTATTGAGTGTGCAAAACTTACCCTGCAATATGATCTAGTGCGATTCATCGATGCTTTCACCTCCCATCGATCAGCCTTTATATCGTACACTTCGAGACTTCTGTGGAACACTGTTCCAAATCTACCACCAGCCGCATAAATTTTATCTCCAATACTGGCAACACCACACGAGTCTCTATTTTCGATCATTGGCATCACAAATGACCATCTTCGATTGACCGGATCCCATCTTATTTTAATAGTATTTATATATAAAAATTAAAGCAAATTTATTGAATACTCTTGAGTGTTTTATACAAACCTTTCGACGGTTTTTAGAACTGTCACTTCGCCACAACCACCGATCACATAAACGACAGCTGACCTACCCTTGCCAAATACGGCAACACCAAAATTATATCTTGCGTCTTGTAAAGATGCAATGGTTGACGTAGAACCGTCCATCAAATTGAGAGATTCAACCTAAAAAACAAAGATGTTAAGCTAGTAGCTTAGTGAATTTTTGTAAGTTGATATGGCAAACAAATGTACATATACCGTATGTAAAGACATTTTATTGTATCCACCGATGGTCAGCAATTTATTCTCTATAATGGCGACTCCGTAGTGCTCTTTTTTAATATCCAACTTTTTGAGTTGAGTCCATGAGTTTAGAGACGCGTCGTAAAGTTCTATGACGTCTGATGTCTGTAAGCAATGTTGATTCATACAAATTGCTTATATCTTTAAACAAATAACTTATAATGTATGTAAATAATTACGTTCATATTCCAGCTTCCTACGGCTAGGAATTTGCTGAAGGATTTTCTGGGCTTAGTTCGCGGAGATGACATTTTCGATCTTTGATCTGGAAACAGATGATAACGCAGTGCCTCCACAAAGTAGGGACGACTTTTACTAGATGGGAAAGTATAGGGCTCAACATCTGACATCAAATACTGTAATGTGTAAAGTAATGTTAGTTTATTTCAATACTCAATATACTGCATTGTCGACGAATATAATTATTTTTGATTTTACCTCGGCGGATAGAAGCGGCAGTCGCACTAATTGTACAAGAAGATGCATATCAGTATTAGGATTCAATTGCTTGAATTCGAGCCATCTTTTTACACTTTCAAAAACGATTTCCTCCGAATGTACGTTTAAGTTGTCATGCTCAATGAGCCTCGAGAAAAATTCCAAATTTAATTGAAGAAAGTCGTCTTTTAAGGAAATCTAAAAATAAAATGAAATTTTATAGTGTAGTTGTTGTCTTAGTTACAATATTTAAGAATAATAACATTTCTGTTTTCAATTACTATATGTAGTAGTTTGATACAACGGTAATTATGTAAAATAAATGTATTTACTTACCTCCATGAAATTGTAGCGAGCATATTCAAAAGATTTTTCAATTTGCGTCTCATAGTTCTGGTCGGGATTCAACAAAACGCTTAACCATTCAGATTTGATGTAATTTAGATGACTCATTTTAATGAATATAACACGTCGTTTCTTGCTCAAAATAAATGTGGGAATGCTCGATTGAAATGTTATTAGTAGGGTATTTTTTTCGAATGAAAAATAATTTAATCTTGTTTATGAAAAACATTATCTTACCCACGGTTAGTATTGCGCGTACAATGGTTTAATATCTACATACCATTTACCGCATAAATTTTATCATGAAATTCCACGACACACCATATATAAATAATAAAACCGTTAATGGTTTACGTAATTTATCGGCAAATGTAAACAACAATCATGGTAAAAATAGACAACTCAACAAAAAAATACTGTCATCACCAATTACATTAATAATTAAATTTAGTACTCCATGGTATTTCTACCACGACGACACCTTCACGTCCTACTGCGAGCGGGGCTAACTTGTTCCAAACATTTTTCTCGGAATCGTATTCCTCCACAATGATGCTATCTGATGCACCACCTGAATTTAAAAACAATTTATTTTACCTATTAAAATTAATTTAAAAAATATTATATATTTACCAACAAACTTACCGACACAAATCGGGTTATTCCTTATCGCACCAAGTCCTACCGTTCCACCGATTGAGACTGAGGCGATCATAGTCCAAGTGTCAATTCTGGGATCGTAGCGTTCTACATCAACTAGTGGATTTAATTGAAACGTTTCAGGATAGCCCCCGATTGCATAAATATAGTCGCCAGCAGCTGTTATCTACATGTGTTTATTGCTTAATTCAATATCAAAGATATTCTCTACCAAAATATATAACGAATACATAAAGGTTACCCTGCAATAAGCCCTGGTGCGATTCATTGGCGATTTCATCTCCCATCGATCAGTCTTTATGTCGTACATTTCGAGACTCTTGTGCAAAATTTCTGTATCTTTACCACCAGCCGCATAAATTTTATCTCTAATACTGGCAACACCACACGAGTCTCTGTTTTCGATCATCGGCATCACATATGACCATTTGCGATTGACTGGATCCCATCTACAATTTTAAATACTGTGTTTATATATCACAAGATGGCAAGTGGATACGTTGGAGTGTTTGATACAAACCTTTCAACAGTTTTTAAAGGTAAGCCATTGCGCCAACCACCGATCACATAAACTATGGCCGATCGACCCTCTCCAACAACGGCGACATTAAATAGGCAACGTTCTTCTTGCAAAGACACCATCGTTGACATAATACCAGTTGTCAGATTGACTGATTCTACCTAAAAGTGTGAGATGTAATACGAATGCTTTCATGGATTTTGTTAGGCAATACTTGAGGATCGTATACCGTATTTAAAGCTACGTTGGTATATCCACCAATAATCAACAGTGTATCCTCTACAATAGCGACTCCGTATTTTGTTTTTTTGACGGCCAATTTTTTAAGTTGAGTCCAGGAGTTGAGCGATGCGTCGAAAATTTCTACAGCATCCATAGTCTGTAAACAATCTTGACCTTAATCAAATAACTGACAGTTTAACTTCTTAAGTCGTAGGTACTAACATGTTTATAATTACGTCCATATTCCAACTTCCTACAGCTAGAAACTTTCTGAAGGATTTTCTTGGTTTAGTTCGCGGAGATGACATTGTTGATCTTTTATCTGGAAACAAGTGATAACGCAGTGCTTCCACAAAGTAGGGACGACTTTTACTGGATGGAAACGTGTACGGTTCGACATCTGACATCAAATACTGTAAAATAATGTTATTTTATATCTATGCTGTATTGTTGAAGAACATAATCATTTTACCTCAACTGATAGAAGCGGCAATCGAACTAATTCTACGAGAAGATGCATGTCAGTATTAGGATTCATCTGCTTAAATTCAAGCCATCTTTTTATACTGTTGAAAACGATTTCCTCTGAATTTACGTTTAAATCGTCATGTTCGATGATCCTCGAGAAAAAATCCAAATTCAATTGAAGAAAATCGTCTTTTAAGGAAATCTTAAAACAATATGAAATGTTTGCATGTACGAGTAGGTAGTTGTCTAATAATAATGTTTAAACTATCCTTTCTAACAATAATTACTTATTTTTATGTATTTAAATATGTACATGAAAATATAGGTATATGTATTGACTTACTTCCATGAAATTGTAGCGAGCATACTCAAAAGATTTTTCAATTTGATTTTCATCGTTTTGGTCGGGATTCAATAAAATGGTCAACCAATCCGATTCGATATTGTTAACACTCATTATAATCAACGTAACACGTCGTCACTTGCTGGCTATTAATAAGATAATGCTGTATCGAAACATTAATTGGTGCATATCTACGAATGATTATAATCAACCATTTAATCGTCAACAATCTGCTTGTGCCGATTATGAGTATTTATATCTAGCAAAAAATGAATCATGCTGCCATTGAATGACCTTTACATCATTAATAAAAATATGTTTAGTACCGTACGTATCTTTAATGACTTTGAAAGTGCGCGGTTGGGCGATCGGGTGGTTTTGTGGGTGGTTGGGTTAGGAAATCTCTCGAGTAACTTGTCATCACGTCACGTAATTATGTGAATTTACCGGTAGCCCCCCCATCGTTTGACGAGGGTGCGGCAATTAGCTCTTCATGGTATTTTTGGTGATATTATAGCAATTTGCTTGTCTATAGCACGATTGGATTAACACTCCAAGCCCGTCGGACGCGCCATTGTCTTTGATACGCTCTCTGGTTAGAAATCGAATCCACATTTCGGCACATCGTAATTTAATAAGTTTGGTCTTGAATTGTTAGTCAAAAGTTCGTATTATAGATTGATAGTGTTTATGATCCAAATATGTATAGTATTTGTCGGGTTAAAATGGTTATATGGTACCGATTCTGCTAAAATATATTGAATTTTCGCTACTATGAAACAGTGTAGGGTAGTTAGTTCTACGTGTGAATATATTATACATATATCAGGCATGCAACATTTGAATGAAATCTTGTGCACTTTACACTTGTAATCATATAAACATATATAATAATAGCCAAAATCCGTCTGTCTGTCTACTGATAACGCTCGCCGACGTAAATAATTAAAAAACCAGAACGTCGCATCAGTAGGATTTGAACCCGAGATCACTGATTCGGTACACTGAGCGCTTACGCGGTGAGCCAAACCAGATGATAATAGGCAGGCTTCAACGTGATTATTTAATATGAAAAATAGGCTCGAAACTTACTAACTAACTAAATTGTTACGTTGTTGTATTATAACGCGCTCTAGATGGCGCTATAAAAAACTATTAAATTAATTTTTTTTTTTTTCAGTACGGGTGATGAGAAAGCGCTCCGTTGATATTCAATGGGCTTACACTAGTATTTATTTATTTATATAATACAGTAGCTTAAGCTAATTAATTATAATCCTTAACTAAGTACCTGTACAGAGATGTTTTTTTAAGACTGCCAGGAATTTTTCAATAGTTTTGGAACTTCAAATTCCATCCGGCAGTCTATTATACTCCAAAACACATCTGTACAAGATGCTTCTCCTATTTCTATTTATTTTAACATTTTTTATAATTAAATTATTTTTATTCCTTAAATTATATTCACATACATCCATTCCTCTCACAATAAATTTACTAAAATATGATGGTAACATATTATTATCTAACTTAAATATAAATACGAACATACAAATCCTCAAAGTATCATTCACATTCAACCAATCTAATTCAATCATCATCTTTTTTATACTAGCATACCTTAAAATACATCTCATACCTCTATTTTGTAATATTTGTAATCTATCTCTAGTTGACTTATCTAACATATTTAATAATGAACCACAATACTACATAAAATGAGATCTGACAATTACATTATAAATTATTATTTTAGTTTCTTTAGATAATAATTTTCTTAGCCGACATAATATTCTATGTTAGCTCTATGTTACTTGAAAATAGAAAGAATCTTACAAAAAGTTATTTTGAAAGCAGGGAATTCAACAAAACAAAATCGTCACTGACGCAACTGAAGTAGTCATGCGTTCAAATAAAACGTCACACACGAAACTTTCACAAAGATTGCCCTGTACGCTGTACATCATAATATGATGACATTATTTTATTGTCTTTTACTACTTGCTAGGTTTTTAATAATATATCGTGCGAAGTCGAAGAAAAATGCGACTTCACGACAATTTTCGCGAATTTTCTCAAGTGACGCCGTTTCCACGAGAGAGCGGCCCAATCGTGCGTCGTTTTGCATTAAAGTTTCACGCGGAAAAATCTCCGCTTTCCCAAGCGAGCTTTCCGCTACTCCATCTCTCCCTCTTCCCTTTTTCCTACCCCTTGTCCTCTACTCTAATGTTGGGAATGACAACTGTCTGCGATATTAGAGGCGCGCGAGCACAAAGCGAAATATACACATATACAGATATGTATGTACATATATATGTAGGTGTAGAAATACCACGTATACAGTCACAGACGAACTCTGTGACTGAATCATATCCCCGATAATGTACTGAATAATTCATATCTCGATTTTACATATCTCTCACTTGAAGATGTCTCCGGGAATCGCGCGCTTCTCTGCCGAAAAAGCGAATGCGATGAAACAAAGACACAACGTAAGGCACCGTGTTTGTAGAGATGTATGTATGTATAAGATGAGATTTTATATACACTGTATATGCGAGTTGGTGTATGTGTGGCTTTGTGTATATGAATTTATATAATATAATTCAAATTTATATAAAATACGTTGGATTACGTTGAATATGTTGAAAGTAGAGCTTATCTCTTTTTTTTATCAAATGGTTATCTGTAAATGATATAAAAATCCTATCAGAATGGTGCACTGAAAACTGCATGGAATTGAATATTACTAAATGTATCGTTACAATTTCAATAATATTTTAGATTGGTCATTGGATGAATGAAATATGTATGTGCGTATTTACAAAAATGTCTTTCACATATATGTTTTGTGAAGATATTGAATTGTCATTGTCAGTGTTGGGTACTTTATATTGGGTTATGATGAAATGATGTGTGTTTGATAGTCGAATAAAATATTATATAACAATGAAAAAAATCTATATTCAGATAGATCTCGCACAAGTTTCTCGTTGGGTGAATATAAAAACGTAATTTGAATATATATTTGATTCTTTTGCACTCGAGAGTGAAAATCTGTCGAGTGATCTCGCTGTGTTTTCCGTTCGTTTTCTCCTAGCCTAGTGTGTCGCCCAGAAGTTTTTTCATTACAAAAAAAGCTCCGGAACATTTGTTCAACTTAAAATCAACATCGGAGCTCACTTAAAGTAATTGGGTTCTCTCCTTTGACGACAAAAAAAATAGACTTCGGCGGCTGAAACTACAACGCCGACAGTATTTATTCTAGCGATATAACTATTTCGTATTTCCAAGAAAAACAATTTGCTCATCTCATTCACGTTATTGGGTATTCCTGTGTCGTCCCGAATCATTTGCGATCCTTTAATTCAGCGCTTTTGTTTCATTAAATTATAATCTAATCGAAACTTTAAGCCCGAAACCGCCGCGCCGATGAATATCGGCGTCGGTCGACAAGAGACAAACGCTTGATGAAAATTTGAATTTTTAATGAAAAAAAAATAAGGCAAGGGGTGGTGTTTTCAACCCTCCCTCAACGGAATAGATTGGGGTGGGTCCGACGATAAAGATTTTTTTTTTGCTTCGTCCAAATTGTGCCCATTCAGTGACGTCGGTGACAAGCGCATCATTAGGAGGCTTTCTGGGAGCCAAGCCCCGTGGCACACTACCTTATTATCGAAGCTCGCGGACAGGTAGGTGGAAATCTCGACTGATTTGATATTTATATTTACTGCAGAAGAGGGTCCCAAATGTAATTTGAATATTTTAATATAAATCACCGCGCCGAAGCTCGATACTTCACCTCGAGAGAGTAGCTTTAATGAGGTTGATAATGACGATACGGATGCGAGGTGGGATATTAAAGAGAGGGTAGGCAAGGAGAGCGACGAGAGGAATTAATAAAAATAAATTAAGATTCTTTGACGTTGAAATTACCCTATGAATGTATTCAAAAGCACTTTAGGTTGAATCCTTGAAAGGTTCGCCTTGTAACTTCACAGAGACGTTAAGTGTCAAACGCTCGTATTTTCTTTTATTCTGCATTCACAAATATTGCTTTTATCTATTGTTCCATCTTTAGACCTTGTATTTTCCTTTACGGTTAATCAAACATTGAAAGTTTTCTAGTTAATTAGCTAATGCCTATCTCGCTTAACTTTCATTACACAAAATGGCACTAATTGTAAGTCATACTGAATTTTACATCTATGTACATTTGTCCGAGGTTTAAATTCGCTGTATTGTTACATCAACCTTAGCATTTTATCTAATGTATATACGTACATACATACTTTATAATACAATGCATATTTGAAATTACACAATTTTTCAATTTTCCCAGTCGCTATCGTTATTTCGATATGACTATTAGTATTTTTGGTCGCGAATCTTATTAATTTGTGCAATGGAAAATCGTTTTTTTTACAGTTCAAATATTCTGAATATATAATATTTTCAAATGTAGCCAAGCGATAGCTCATTGGTTAGAGCGTTAGTCTCTCGAGTGAAGGTTTGGGGTTCAATCACCGTATGTTCAAGGCAAGATCTGTACATTAATTACACTAATTTTCACTACACTACACTAATTATACTAATTTTCACTATACTACACTAACTAGGTACACAAATTTTCTAATTTATCTTAGTTGTGTAACGGTCCATTATTCTTATGTTAACCTGTTATCGGATCTAAATCCTCGTGTTCTTAGACTTGTTGATTAATTTTCCCTACAAACGAAAACAGAAAATTGTGTAATACATATAAATTTTTCATATACACAAATATGTATAGAAATATGTGTTGAATTTCTTTCTTACGATATAAATTTAATGGAAAATCGGCTTCGTTGTAGCGAGAAAACATATTTTCAGATATTTGTATCGTAATTTTATTCGACTGAGATTCGACTGAGCGCCCGCAGGCTTAGAACTCCCCGATCATTATCGGCGGGTTCTCCCGAAGAATTTAAGGGACACAGGGACACGGTAGGGGAGATTCGGCACCCTCGGAAAAAGTTTTTCCGCCGAAATCGTCATCGGACGATTCGTCTTTTATTATCGGATAGGTAGAACACACATTTTCGCATGAGGAAAAGCGGCCAGACACACGCTCCTGCCCCGGGGCGCGTCACGTACTCGCCATTACGCAAGTTGGCCTCATTTGGAAACTTCTTTTTTTAAGATGCCCTCGTCGTTTTGGATTACAGCAACCGCTGACAGCCCCCTCACATCTGTGATAAGCCCTTTGAGGTGCCCTGCCTCTCCCTTTCATCACCGAGTTGTGTCTCGGCTGGTGTGACGACGACAAGCCTCGCGACGGAAGCTACATAACTTACACGATTAGATCGTCGTTGGAAATTCACAAACTTCGTATACACATATACATATACATATGTATTTTAAATTACTATTATAAAACGTTGATCATCGAGCTTATTCAACTGTGGAAAATTTTCATGCACATGCTTTGTTTCAAACACCAAATTCATAAAATAAATAATAAGGGAACATTCTGTTGTCATAATTTATTTATTTACCTGATCGTCCTGCATGACATTACAGATTTTTCATCCGGATCGTCATGCAGGGTAAACATCATGCAAACATACATAATACAATAATATACATATTATATAATACGATAATATATAATGCAATAAGTTTTAAGATATCTATGTATGTATGTATTTTTTTGGTGCTTAAAATGATCTCAACCAGTTTTGAGCTATTGCTCCCAGAAAACAGGTCAAAGGCGCCTGCTATTTGGTTGATAACTCTAGCCACAGGTGAACGATTGGGAAGTGTGCCGCGTAAGATATTATGTATTGGACAATAAAAACTGTGGGTGAAGAAATATTTGGAGTAATCAACGAATACTTCGAAATAAAAAAATATTTCAAATGTAAACCATTACAGTCTCGTCTTTTTGTAATATTATGTGAAGAAATGGGGTTAGAATTTCGGTCTTTGCTCTTTCACACTGAAGAGTTTATGAACTGAAAGAAGAACTAAAATTTTTTTTTACAAACGACTCATTTTTCAAACTTTTTAAATAACGATTATTGGCTTCAAAAAATGGCATACCTTGCAGATATATTCGAGTATCTAAACGAACTTAATCGAAAAATGCAAGGGTCTATTTTCCTATTATTTACTACTAAGGGCTACTATTTTCCATTCCTGTCTGTCTTGGGCAATCTGCATCCACTTGACTCCACACATTCTTCTCAATTCATCAGCCCATCTTCCACTCGTTCTACCATGCCTCTCTGTGTGCACTGGATCTTACGTAGTATTCTTGAATTTAGCATCTATATCTGGCAGTTTTTTTGAATATATAATTCGAAAATAATATATTGCGGCTCCCAAACATACCAATTTTGCAAGGTTTTCCCTAATTTGGCTCTTAGCTCTAAAAAGGTTCCCGACCACTGATTTACACAGTTCACTTTTTGTGGCTTAAATCGACAGATCTTGAAGAGATATTTCGTTTGGTAGCAAAATCACTGAAAGTTAAAGTTAGGTTAGCTAGATATAGTGTTTGGAAATTTCCAAAAACGTCCATAAACAGCCGTTGGAAGATACGCTCGCGTCATGCGCATGCGCGGTGCCAACTCAAGGTCATAAATATATCGTAGGCGTATACCTGACCGAACAAAACAACATCATGTCAATCGTGTTATTAGTTACGAAGTTAGTGTCGGAATGTTTGCCCATCCAAACGTAACGCCGCCGTTTCCGTACTGGTACCCCTGGATTAAAGACGTATTCACGTAAAAAAATACTCTATGAACATTGAATGGGGTAAGTAAAAGGCACATCAACAACATAACAACCAACGTGTAAAGATTTGATGTTTACATATGCCTAAATTTCAAATCAAATCAGATCTGCATTGCAAACAATCATGCACCCGTTGCAAAATACATAATGATGCGTTTCGATTGGGGATTGGCGTCACGCAGCGTCATTCAGCCACGGAATTCTTCAATTGTTCGTTGATATTAGGGGATGGGGGTGTGAGCGACCCCCAGGTACAGATGGTGCGCTCGTGCAAATCAATGATTATAAATAAAATTGAATCCGGTCCTTTTGGCCGGCTCGCATATATCATGCAGTGCGGACGTGCGATCGGCACACGTGCCATACCACCAAAACCACCCACCACCCACCCACCCAAAACCATCCCCAAAAACCCACCCAGAATCCCTCCTCAAAGCCGAGACGCAATTTCCGTGTGGGCCAGACCCGGAAAGTCACCATTTCGACTGTAATACGACGATAACAATCTGATTTTTCCAACGTACATTCCAATTTACGTGAACCTTTCATATTCGATATTTTTTTACTTTCTCCGTATGGGCGATTTTCCCGGGCGATTATAGCCATCGAAACAGACGGGACTTGCAACGATCGAAAATATACCCACTCGTCACTATTACACAATCCGACGGTTTGCCCGTCATATGACGGTTGATTCTAACCCCACCCGCAGTTTAATAACAGTACAGCCCGTTTGACAGTACGTGAAAAAAATGCGCTTTTATTTGCATCGTTGATTGAGTAGATAAGATCAAAGGCTTTGTTGACTCGAACTAGCTTTGACAGATAGCGGCTTATTGCAAACACCGCTAAAAATTATTATTTCATGAATACATACATAGTGTATGCCCGTTGAAGATCAACGAACGTTTGTGCGGGTGAGTGTATATGTGTATTTAATAGTTTTTATAGTTGTTGCATAGATGGCGCGTTATAATACAACACGTAACAATTTAGCAAAGTCGCGAGCCTATTATGATATTATATTGTCAAATCGTAGCACGTTCGTCATCGCCTCCGCTGGATGATAGTGTTAGCACGACTCGTTACAACCTGATGATCACGGGTTCAAATCCCACTCGCGCGCGACGTTCTGCTGTTTTAATCATTCACCTCAGCGAGCGTTATCAGCAGACAGACAGACACACACACACACACACAGACCCGTGCGCGCTGATTTGCATAATAACAGTTCGGCCCAAAGACCGTTTGACAATACGTGAAATAATTGTACATATATTATACCGTTGATTGAATGAATATATGGCCACACAATCGCGTTGTTGTTTCAAAATCATCTTTAACGGATTATTTCCAAAACATCGCTTAATTTTTACGTTGGCAATGCTAGCGTGATCAAAACGACCCAAGCAGGCAGGAAAACAGACGCTTGCGCTAATATATATAGTATTATATTAAATTGTCCAAATTTGAATGGGTCATATAATATTATACACTACATACATAGATATTGATGTAAAGCTCGTACAATGAATACGATATCGTAGTCTTAATATTGAATGCATTCGGTTAGACCTCAACTCTTGCCCCAAATAAAAGCGGCGATCGTAAAATCGATGGTAGTAAATATTTACTTTCTCCATTTGGACGCCCCCCCCCCTCCCCTCTTTACCGTTTCCCCTTGCCTGTCCCCTTTAGATAGCCGAATACGAATTCAATATTCGATCGCCGTTTTCAAATTGAATGTCTCGTTACGTTTCCTGAACACCCACACACACACACACACAGACGTACACATATTTCTATACATGCACGCATGAATTTTCCGAAAGGGGGTTTTTCCTAATTTGGTTCTCTCCCTCTTTTCCCGTAGCAATCTCCCCCATATAAATGTCTCAATAAAATTCGGCCAACAATCCGCTTACGTTGACACTGAGAGCGCTCGCATACCGATTTTTATATCAAAATAGTCCCAAACGCGTCGAGAATTACGTAAATTTATTTATGATACTAAATATATTTATCACGCGGTATCAAATTAATGGACAATTTCATTCAGAAACAAAAAAAATTTTTTTTTATCAATATAACAGAATTTGAAGAAAATTTTATATTCGGTCGCTTACAACAAGCTTAAACTTTGAAGTTTTTAGCCCTGGCGTAGAAGCTTATGATAAATTTTAATGGAATTGAACCTTTTTGATAAATAATGAAATATATGTACGTGTACATAAGAGTTATGTTCATAATGTGTGCAATTTAAATAACTCATACGTGATGGAAAAAAAGTCGGCTAGTGACATTGTTTTGCTCTCAAAACTAGAGATCAAAATAAAAACACATTTTATTTAATACGATAAAAATATTTAAACATCTTTTTTACAAAGGTTAAAAGTTTTTTTTACACAATTTGTGGAATTTTTAAACTAACTTTGCCAATTATAAAATTTTCTTTTAGTTTTTTTCCGAATGGTGTCGCTTACTGAGAAAAACGCATATGAGTTATATGTACATAAAATACACTGATGTAATACAATTTCATTTACGAAACGGTAGTACGTTTTTCGGCATACGATGTCACTTTACAGAAATTCTACCATTATATATTGTATATAAATTTATTCAAGATCTGTCTCGTGAGATTTTCAATATTTCTCTAGCGATCGTAGACTTTGTAGCGCGATTGTTTCCCATGTGACTCCACCAGTCTACGTCCGATTTTAAAGAGCCGGCACTCAAAAGTAAGGCAAAGTCTCACGGGACGATTTTGGATTTCATCCAGTCCACCCAGTATGTCTGTCCGTCCATCTAACGACCATCCATTTCGAGTGGGTGGGCCGAGGAAAGCGTACGTCTTCCGTGCAAACCGCATTTCAATTACCGGACCGGCATCGTCGTCGGAATGGGAGATGTTTCAACGAACCACTCTATACCTACAACACTGAAATTGCTACAAAATTACAGAGAGACGCACGTCGCATAGTTTGGAGCGAAATTTGTGAGCAAAAATGTAACAAACGTCACAAAAAAAAAAAAAAACAGTTGTTTTCATATTGTACATTGTCATCGTCGTGCAATTCACAGAGGAGTATACCAATCTTCGAATGTCAAATACGAGCTCTCGGTATGAATTTATTTGAAAATTATTCGCCGTATCGCTTTGACACATTGCCATCACATAGGAGTGCACTTCGATAGATTATTTCTCCTATCTTTGGTGTTTTATATCGCACAATTCATTTCGAATTCTCTTTTCTCTTTAGCATATCGCGCAATACAGAATCGCTCCGATGAATCTACATCGTCGAAAGTCATCGCTTATTCAACGGCGATACAAATTTAAACAGACGCTGCGGACCTGTATTATATCTGACAATGTTTAGACAGGCGAGTTTGCTCGATATTCACATTTCGAATAAGCAAACGCTCGCACATTAGCGGTGATATGCGAAAAGCAAGCGGGCTTTGTTAGGCGATTTTGCATAAACAAATATTATACACATGTGTGTTATTCTACATACACCAACGTATGTATGTATATATATTGTACCATGTGTGAAATCTCATTTCGTATGGAAAATGGAACGTTTCGATTAATCAACGCGAACGAGAGAGACTAATCACATTTGACAAATGTTTTATTGCATTAAAATGACTTTTAGACCATCCGATGTTTGTATACATATATGCGATTTGATCTATAATATTTTTCATCGACAATATATCATGCTTGTTTATTACAATAATATTAAGCGTAATATATCATGCTTGTTTTCATAGATAAGGGTTGTCAAGTTATATACATACATACATTGATATAATTTGTTTAATGTTCGTTTCCATTTATGTATCAAGCTTTGAATCCAAGCTTCAAAAGCATAGGATTCACAATACATAGATGGAATTCATTGTGACATTTTATCATTTATCAACAAATTAAAGAAGAAAATCGTTCTTTTTAGTATGAAATTTTTAATCGAATGTAACTCGATGACTGTTCGTTTTCGGAATTGTGTTTATACTAACTAGTCACTGCCCGTTGACAGTATTTATATACATATACAGTGGAACCCCGTTGCATCGTTCTCGCTTGTATTGTTTTTTCGCATACATCGCTATTTTTTCATAGTCCCGGCCATACATTTTATTGTTTTTTCTGCATACATCGTTTTTTTTTACGGTCCCATGAAAAACGATGCAACGGGGTTCCACTGTACTACAATAGGTATATGTATACTTATAGTGTATTTAGTATTTAGTAGGCGAGCGTTATCAGCAGACAGACAGACATACGGAATAGGGTTATATATATATAACTAGTGTAAGCCCGTTGAATATCAACGGAGTGTTTTCTCATCACCCGTACTGTACCCAAATGTTTTGTGGTTGAGTATACATATCTATGTGTATTTAATAGTAACAAGCAAAAAAATTTTATAATAACAATTTAGCAAAGTCACGAACACTTGTGAGCGTCATCAACAGACAGACGGACACACACAGACGGAATAGGGCTATTATATATATAATAATAATTTGGTTGTTCAAAATGTATCAAAAATGTAGTATATCTATAGTTGAAAAATGCGAGTGAATGTATGCGTACGTGGCGTGCGCACGCGCGCGTTCCGCGACTATCCAGCCGGCCGGGCAGACTCTTGCGCCACTATTTATATGTAGTGTAACAGCGAACCTCTTTCACTCGTAGCGACATTCTCTCGAATTATACACCAAATGACGCGAATAATACAGTATTTGTGTATGCTTTTTTTACAACGCAGTACTCGAGCGCTCGTACACTGGCTAGTATTCGCACTCGGCACGGGATATTGTTACGAGGGGAATATAAGTAATAAAGTTCGGCGTCGTGCAATTTTGCACTAAAGCTGGCTTTGTTTTCGGCATTAAGGGCAGCGATAAAACAAGCCCGACCCGCTTTAAATAAAAGTACAGAATTTCTGGTCGAGAGAGAGGAGGAAGGGGGGGGGGGGGTGGTATGGTGTGGTGTAATAGCGTCGTAAGGCTGACAAGATGGATGTGGCCGCACACCAGAAGAGCCTCTCGCGAACAAAATAAAATATTCCACTAAAATATGGCGCGGCCCGGGCCCGACGAAACGAAGCCGCGAAAAGTTTTCGAAACGTGAATAAATAACAAAAAGCATGAATATGAAATTGAAAGAACGAGGACGACGAAACCTTACCCCCCCTACCCCGCCGTTATCCTCCTTCACCCGCCCCTCGTCTCGGTCGCGGTTGGAAAAATCGGAAAATCCGGGCAAGGATCTCTTCGGGACTCCTCCCGGCGTGGCTGCTGGAAAAACTGTAACGCGTTATAAGATAGGGAAAGTTTTAACGCCCAAATCTCGATATGGGTCTCGCAGCGCGTAGGTAGGTAACTTCTCTCGGATTTTGGCGGTGGAAAAAAAAAAAAAGTTTTACTAGAGTTGTTGACGTTTAAAGTCTCCTTTGGCGAAAGAAGAAATTTATATTTAATATACCTACACATAAAAAAATATTTTCCAGATGTAGGAAAACCGATACGTACGACGCAGTGTGGGCGCGCACACTTTGTATATGAAATTTTGTACTTTAAATTGAGGATTTTGAAGTTTAATAAGCTCCCACGTAGTAGTATAAGATTTGATTGAAATGTTCAAAGTTTTAATTGATTGAATTCCATTGCTTTTTTTTTATCACATGTAAGTTCGGTCATTTTATGTAGTCGAATTTATGCTCATTGTATACATATTAGCTACACAATTATTCATTTAATGTACATATGTATGGGTATATTGTTTAATTTATTCAAAATTGTCTTACTATTACGTCAGTGGTTATGGAAATTATTTTTATTTATTTTATTTTATTTGAGAAAGAAACATACAGTTATAATTTTAAAAATACAAAATAAAGATGAAAAAAGTTATTACATAAACCAAAGTAGTTTCTATAAATAAATTTGATATAACATAGGTGAAGAAATAGAAAGATAATAGATATAGTTTCTATAAGTAAAATTAGATATAACATAAATAAAGCAATAGAAAGATAATAATTGTAAGAAACATAAAGAAAGTAGTGTGAAGGGAGAGGGAGATTTGGAAGGGATTTTGGAAGAGTGTGGGTAGGATTAGGGATTGGGAAAGTGTTTATATAGATAAATTTTGAAAGTAAAGAGGTTGGAGGTGAATATATCAAATTAAATAGGAAGTTTGTTGAAAGTATTGCATGATCTGTTGATGAATGAGTTGACAGATAAGTTTGAGGATAAGAACTTAAGGTGGAACAAATATTAGGATTTAATTATATTTTTATTGCAATAATAAAAATGAATCTAAATTAATGTGATAATTATAAGAGTCAATCCTGTTAAAATTTTGTTTAAAGTTTGATCTTGAACGAGCTGTGACGTAAATGTGTCTTTGAATAAGATATTTAATATTGATGATTCTTCTTTAAATATTAAGGAAGGAATATTCGTTTTATTTACTTAAAATACATGGACAGGCGGCATAGCCGATTACAAAAGTTCATTTATATTTCAAAAACTTGTCTAGATGATTTATCAATTGATTTTGTAGGGCGGTTTCAAACTTTAATCACTCGATTTGAAAAGAATGAGTCTCTCACAATTTAGATTTGTCTTTTAACAGTCTCAGAGTATTGTGACCTCTGAGATGAGGAAATACATGTCGGTAGTTTTTTTTGTTATTATAAAATATTGAGTGAGTTTCATTGAATCGGGATACATGCTTAGAAAAAGTACGATTTCCGAAATCGCTACACGACAGAGTATTGCCGAAAATAGGACGCGAACGTTTCGAAGCGAGCTTGATTAAGGGATTGTTTTGCGATTTCGCAGGAAGCCACCAGTAATCCGTCTGGCAATAGTGCGAAAGTTATTCGCGGGAAAATCCAATGATCTCTGGCGATATCAGATTGTTGCTCGCACGCGCCAAAACATTCGCAAGGCATTTGCATAATTGTGAAATATTGCTCGCGAGCGCGGTAATAAGTTTACGAGTGTGACACAGTGCTCCTTATATTATACATAAACATACATATATACAATAACTATACATGCATACCGAATATATACACACAACCCGAAGGGAAATTCACTACACTGTGTTAAGATAACGTTGGGCACGCGTCTGTGTGCGAAAGTCATAAGGCTTCAAAGGCAAACCTTGTCGAGCTTTACTAGGGGGATGAACGCTCGTTTCCGTTTTATTTATATGCCCATTTATGTACATATATCTGTATTCTATATATGCATGCTCGTATTCATACATATGTATATCAAAAGTTGCGATATTTAAAAAAAATTACAGTCACTACAGTACATAGAAAAAGATTCGTATACTTTAACGTTTATCATTATTCTAACTTTCAATTTAGTTTTCGAGCGTGCTTTTGGAAATTTCTTTGAAACTGTTTTTGATTTATAATGATAGTATTGGGAAAGTACATGACTCATATACTTTCGATTGATAAAGGTTCAAGCGTAGTCACAGTAGATAATCATATTGTAGAGATAGTTGTTTATACCTAGGGCAATTGGTGAATATGACTGGATGTAAAGAAGAAGAAATAAAACGAAGAATGAAACTAGGATGGAGTGCTTTTGGAAGAATGAACATTGTTTTTAAATCCAACATTCCGCTATGCTTAAAAAAGAAGGCATAGGACCAATGCGTACTGCCAGTTATGACGTGTCGATGTGAAACTTAGATAATAAATTCAAGAATGCTTCGTAAGATCCAGTCCACACAGAGAAGCATGGAAAGATGTATGATTGGTATAACAATAAGAGATCGTAAAAGGAATACATGGGTAAGAAGTATGACCAAAGTGGCAAATGTAGCGTGTGGATGCAAATCAAAAGTCGTTAGAATGTACAAAGAATACATTAATGCTTCGATGTTTTAGATTTGCACATTTGTCTTAAAATACATTTACATATAAAAGCATTTTCATCAAATGACCTTTCCATAAACCCTTTTTAATAATATAATACATATTATGTTTGATTTGATTTATAAATAAACATTTCATATGATATATTGGATTGGACTGACTTTTAGGTAGCATAATGTATTACGATATATGTATATATAAGTAGAATTGTATGAATTTTCCATTTCAATTATATCTATTTTTAAAGTTAATTAATAGTTTTTTGAACTGTAGATGTATGGTCGGTATAACGCGAAGAGATCGTAAGAGGAATACATGGGTAAGAAGTATATAGCAGAACGTGTGAAAAAATTTAAGTGGCAATGGGCTTGACACATAGCGAGAAGAATGGATGGCAGATGAACGCGATAAATACTGGAATGGTATCCGAGACGATGTGAAAGAAAGCAAGGTAGACCGAGTGGAAGATGGGCTGATGAATTGAGAAGAATGTGTGGAGTCAAGTGGATGCAGATTGCTCAAGACAGGAATGGAAGAGGATTGGAGAGGCCTTCATCCAGCAGTGGATGGTGAACGGCTGAAAATGATGATGATGATGAAGCGTTCTGCTAACAGTAGCATTAAACTATAGTTTTCGACTATATAGTAAGCTTACATCTTAACATAAAGTCGTGTGTTGGTCTCGCACCGCATTTTTACTGTCTAGCGCACACATGTGCGTAACACGGTGCGGATTATCAGACATATTCGCAAATATATTATGATTAACGCGCGCGCTCACAACGCGGATAATATTTAATAAATGAATATGTATTACGCGGATATCGCTTACCGTGTGTAAACACGCAACTCGGCGTTCATTATGCAAACATACAACACACACACACATCTGCAAATGTGGCGTACGTAGGTACATATATATATATATTTATAACATCTGAGTATACGTATGTGCTTCTCGTTTTGGATAAGTGGGTACAAAAACACCCCTGAAGTACAAATATTTACCGTGAACGTGCTTTAGGGTTAGACACGCTGTTAGATTCTTCGCGGATAGATACACGCGGTATAGACATAGGATACATAAATTCGCAAATTTCATGTAATGAAATACGAGTCGGGAAGCAGGAAGTCTCGTGAGCTCTTAAAGTATCATATTTAATTTTCGGTTAAAATAATGTCGATGTTAAAGGAAGACTGCCACTGCCTCGCTGAACCTCAGAAGGTTTGCCTGTTCTCAGAATTCAACTCGATATAACGAACCCTTCGTCTCGTTATAATAATATTTTGCAGTGCGTCAATTATTTACATAACGAAAATGCGCCTATACATATAAACCAGTGGTGTTTTAATTCTTACGAGTACATATATCTATAATAGTAGGTTGTAAATTAGTATGAGTGATTCATTAGGATGGTTCAAAAGTAACAGGTGTTTTGTGCGCGAGTATTTCGAGCGCGATGTAAAATGTAAATTCGAGCTAAACAAGAATAGCAATTTTCGTATTTTAGAGGTTTGGAAAATTGGAGTCTCCTTCGACGCGTCACGCGATAAAAAAAAAAAAAAAGAAAACTTGTCCAGCGCTGGCTTCCCAAGATCAATAACTCGAAATGAATGTTTTATTCTAGGTTGCCACTTTGTCCGGGGGGGTCGGTTCAATCTGTCGTGAAAGCCTTATTTTCAATTCGGATCGCTTCACGCAATATTCGTTGATGTCGTACAAAGTCGTTGTGCGGCAAATGGCTTTCGTTTGATGGTTACAAAAATTATTATTTACAAATGCAAAGACGTTTAAGTGTAGCCTTGTTCTACTGCAGTACGCCAAAAATAATAATTTTACTGAACTCATAACTCAAATTTAAATATAGTTTTTTAGTTTTTTTCTCTTCAAAATAAAACGATTCATGAAGATGTTCGGTGGGACTTTGACTGTACTTTGACTGGACTTTGACTTGAATTCTGACATGAATAAAACTCCTAAACGCATGACGCCACAACCATCTCTAAACGCGACTTCAAATCAATTCACATTTGTATGTTTAAACAAAAATAAAAAACATCAACATAGAAATCCAATTTTTATAAATGCTTTAAAATACAATACTGGCAAACCTAACCGCGAATAAATCCGAAAGCAAAAAAATATTTTTGACGTTTAATGATTTTCTGATTTGAATTCATATACATATGTATATCTTTTCTCACAATCACTTCTCAAATCATCTTTTACATTATGTACTATGAGTGAGTCTGTATATTATTTTAACTGTCGAAAATATGCACTCAAGTTGATTGTTTATTATATTAATCATATTAATGGTATACTTTTTCTTAAAGCGAATTTGACTATGATGAAATTTTCAATAGATCACATGACATTATACACAAATATTGATTAAAGGAAAAATTCTTTTTCATTTCTGTAAAAAAAAGAACACTAAGCTCTCGAGCCATTCAATTCATCAAAGGTCCGGCTAGCGACAAAGCGTTTATCCCCGTTCAGACATGACAAATCTGTAAGGAATCAAAATGACATCGCCATTTCCCGGAATTCCATATTTATAATGTAGCGTAATAAAGCTTGATGGACGTGGAGAGGGGGCGAGGGCACAACAGTAGAAGACGACGCTTAAAAGCACACGAACGGGAAGAAACGCAAAATAAAGTAATTTGAATCTCAGTTAATATTTTCCGAAATCTCTTTGTCGCTCACGACTGTGGCAATAAATTCGTGGAAGGCTCAACTGCCTCCTCTTTGGACTTAGCGTATGCAGATTTCATCAAATATAAAAAAAATAATCATTTCGACCGATAGAATCCAACGGCCAAAATAACTATTTGCGTGATCGAAACCGGAAGTTGGGAAAAAGGAACCCAACCGCATTGCGCTTCAATTATGCAAAAATGCACACACGCTTTCAGGTGCAAAGATGCAATAGCATCGCTGAAGAATCGGCAACGATATGAAACTACGGTTGAAATTGTTCTACAGTGTTGAAATTCGCGCGCGGAAATAAAAGCTTGAACGAGAGCTTTTGCGCTTTTGCTCTCGGTTAGAGTGCGCATAAAACTTTCAGTGGCAGATACGCGAGATCGCGAATGCAATTTTGAGATAGATGGTTCTTAAATATGGTATGCGGGAACCGGCAGATAGAGACGCGCACTTGTACGCCGTATTACATCGTTTTGTTTGAATATCGAACGTATGAATGTATGTACATACATACTTGCATTTGTGCCGAAACGTTAGAAAATGCAATATAAAATCGGTCGCTCGGAAACGAATGTGTATTGTATCCAGAATGTGTGCGGATAGGTACTTTTCGAATGTAATATGTGTATGTGTAAATAATGGAAATTTACGGGATCGTTAGTGGGCGCGAATGATGAAAAAAAAATACAAAGCTCTCAAATGCTTATTTACGTTAATTAATTGACGTTTTTGTTTGAATTTTGACATATTTCAATGCGGCGACCATTAATTAATGGCGTACAAATATTTGTGCAAAAACGACAGCGCCGACACGTTTTGATTTTCACAAAAGCACATCGGTTATAATTGAAGTATTCCACGAGCTCAAAATAGCATTTTTTTTTTTATCTCATATATGTACAATATAAAAATAAACATAAATGAAAATCCTTGAAAAATGTATGAATGTACATAGATGTACCATTTTAAACAACCAAACTATTTGTACATACATTTATAATACAAACAAATTAGAATTGTTCCATTAATATAATTCATAACTTCTACGTATTTATTGTAAAATGTACATATACAAGTATCAAGTTGAGAGGATTTTATGTAATTTTATGCCTTTTGTGTGTAACAAGCATGTGTTTTACGTATGTAAAGTAGCTTAAATTGAATTCGCGAAATGGCATAAATATTTAAAAAAAACAATCTGTTTCGCCGAGAAAGCGTAATTGTATGTCATGAACGAATTTATTATAATTTTGCATATGACTTTTGATGAAACAGCGAACATATCACGCTTTTTCAGAGAATCTGTAATGGGAAAAAATCCGTATTCAGCGTGCGCCTTCCGGTATTTTCTTGTGTCACGTACCCTCCCGAGAGGGTGGGTGGGTGAGTGTCTGAAAAAATATAAAAATATATATATATATATATATGTATATGGAGGCTCACGCTCATACAACAGATATAATTTTTCGTTCGAGGACTATAACGGTATAACGGATACGTAGGAAAGCTTTCTCGGTGTCCTGCCGCCTTCATCCTTCAGCCTTTGTTTACCCAATGGGAGATTCCTTTGAGACGAGCCACTCCTAGATCAAACGGAATGCGCCCCCACGTTCAAAACAGTACCAAATGGGAGACTTGTATACAAACGACGATACAATCATACACCGAACATTCTTTCAAAATTTCACGGTTTTAAAAACGACAAACGCCCAATTTAAAGAGACATAATTTTCTAGACCGCGACGCGTAATTAAGGTGGTATCTTGGGCAGCATCCGCATCGTCGTTCTTTGAAACGTTTCGTGAAAATTACCATATCAAAAGGCTTTAAGGAAAAACGTCAACTTTGCGGCGGTGTTACCCCTTTTTGCTAGGGGAGTTTGTTTGTTGTGTATTTTTCCTCTTTCCCCCAACCACTTCTGACGCGACGACCGGCTTTTCGGCGCGAAAGTGCGTCCGTTCGATTGATAAGCAAATTATTGTTATATGTATTTTGCGGTGTGGTGTGTGTGTACCGCGCGCAAAAGTAATTTATTGTGTAATTTCGTTTCGCGAAAATAATTTCGCGTTGTTCATGCGCGCGCGATAAGGCGTGCCCGTAAATCAATTGGAGCCCATAGAAACTCGTAACTCGTTTAAGTGCTGCGAGCACTCGCAAACTATTTCAATAGGTATAAATTATTCTGGTAATTGTGAGCTTATCAAAAATAAAAAATCAAATTAAAAAAAGTACTAAGTAAAAAATTAAGTTCGAAAGAAGTTTTGGTAGGAGAATGTTATAAATTTTATGCGAAAATACACGCGCACAAGGCAATTTAAAGTTTTCATCCAATTTATGGCTAAGAATTTTAATCGAATATT
Source organism: Parapsyche elsis (assembly GCA_022651745.1). Taxonomy (NCBI): domain Eukaryota; kingdom Metazoa; phylum Arthropoda; class Insecta; order Trichoptera; family Hydropsychidae; genus Parapsyche; species Parapsyche elsis. The sequence continues at coordinate 671,790 of JAGVSN010000025.1, forward strand.
GCAATTATTGCTTTAGAATAATTTTATCTTTGAAGAAACTTACAGTTAAGCTAAGCGTTAATCAAAACCATGGCATTGTGAATTTAAACTTCGTTATATACCTATAGATAACATAAATGCACGCTCCACAGTTATTATATTAATAAATATAAATCAGTATTTATATCAAAATATAATATTTTTAAATCAGTGGTCGGTAACTGGCTGCTCCGGAGCCGCATTCGGCTCTTTGTATGAAAACCTGCGGCTCTCGCTGTCATCCAACGTTTTGCGCGAAACACAATATGTACGTTAACAGACAAAATCGAAATGAATCCCATCTATAAAAACCATTAAATCGTTTTACAATAATACTTTTTAGTAATAAACTGTCGAACACTAAAAAATATCACGATGTTAGCTTATTTCTTACCGCTATCCATTTCATAAATGAGTAACATTTAATTTCATTTTGAATTTATAATCCGAAGATAATATGTCGCGGTTCCCAAACTTCCCAATTTTGCAAGGTTTTCCCTAATTTGGCTCTTAGCTCGAAAAACGTTCCCGACCACTGTTTTAGATGTAGTTAAATTTCCAAAAAAGTTTTCCATCATGCTTTTGTGAACAATTAATTCTCTTCAAAGAAGAAATTATGTATATTTTGGAGGTTTATATTATATGTATCTTGTTACATACTAAAATAATATACATACATAACATCCACATTTTCTGTTTGTATAAACGCCCTGAAATTTAAAACTTGATAATATATTTTTAAACAATAGGAGGGGAGCGTGGGGTGGTAAAAATTCTTATTAAAAGAGCAAACATAATGAGCAACTGCAACAACTTGTTCATTCTCGACAAGATTTAACCAACGACCAACTGCGTCCCAACAGCTTCAGGTTTCTCTCGAAGTGGCGTCCTACACCTTTAAACTCTTCTTCTTTATACGGTGTTATCCTCTTGTCGTCGATGCGAACTGCTATCCAATCTCTAAGCAATTTAACTTACTATAACGCCAACACAATATCTACATATGTAGATGTTTCCTTTCTAAGCTCAAGATGGCGACAATGACGACTCTTTTCCGTTCCTTGTACATTTTGACTACTTTCCTCGGCTTTAGCATCCTGTTAGTATTTTACCATAAAACACTACTGCTAGCGGCATTCGTTTAAAAGTTTTTAAATCCAACATCCCGCTATGCTTAAAGAAGTAGGCTTACGACCAATGCGTACTGCCAGCTATGACGTACGATGTGAAACGTGGATGCTAAATTCAAGAATGTTACGTTAAATCCAGTGCACACAGAAGCATGGAAAGATTTATGCTCGCTATAACAAGAAGAGATCGTAAGAGGAATACATGGGTAAGAAGAATGACCAAAGTGACAGATATAGCAGAACGTGTGAAAAAGTTGGAGTGGACACATAGCGAGAAGAATGGATGGCGGATGGACGCGAGAAATACTGGAATGGTATCCGAGAGAATGTGAAAGAGAGCAAAGTAGACCGAATGGACGATGGGCTGATGAATTGATATGTCAAATGGATGCAGATTGCTCAAGACAGACAAGAATGGAAGAGGATTGGAGAGTAGGGGTTGAGCGACATTGCAAAAATTAAAAATCGGCATTGTAATACCTACCAAAAGTTTCGTTGTATCATCCGTATTCTCGTTAAAAACACAGAATACAAAATTTTAGATAAAATGCTCATAACTTTTACCTAACTTTATTGAATATTATAAGTACTTGTAAAAATAAAATTTATTTACGTATTTCTTGAATTATTCAAATAAGTGTGAATTTGTGAGCGCGGTGGAGGGAGGCATACGAGTAAATATAAGTATATACGAGTAAAGTAAGTATGCATGTATAGTAAAAATAAATACTAATTTTCCAATTTAAATTGCTATTTATAGAGATTGGAAACAATCAATTGGAAATTTTCATAATAAGAAAGATAATAAAATAAAAGTGCTGGTAGAGATCAGAAAACTTTTTTTAATTAAGCAGATTTTTTTGGACATAAGAGGTAATAACTATTTCTAAACGAATAAAAAAAAAAAAAAAATTCGGGTGTGAATAACCCATGACTTTATATTTGAGGAATACAAAGAGTAACGAAATTAATTTTTTAAGTACGTAAGTAAATAAAACGCATGCACACCACCACACCAACCAACATACATACATACATACATATCATGAAATCACTGTGTTGAGTGCGCGCGAGTATGTAAAATACGATTTTCGGCATATATTCAAATAGGAAAAACTACCACTTCTAGTTGTCAGATGTTGACCAAAATCACAGTATCTCTTACAACTAACGTGAAAATTATAAATATGAAATTTTGACTAGATCGCCGATGCAGTTTCCGAAATATTCCGTGGTAAACTTTTCGACAAAAACCAAAAACCCTACTTCCGGTTGACTGATTTTAATGATTTAATTTTTCATAACTAGCAATTTCTCTCAGGCGTACAACATTACAATATTGTGACGATACTACATATTTAGAAGGCCGAAAAAAAAAAAAAAACAACAAATCGTTCAAGAGTAAACTGCCATTTCTGCAAAAGGGATTTTGACCAAAATCACAGTAACTCTTACGACTAACGTGAAAACTATAGATATGAAATCGCCAACGCCGTTTCGGAAATATGATTTTTAACAGGATTTTTAAATTTTCTGCACGAAAAAAACCCTACTTCCGGTTGATTGATGTTAGCCAAATTCCTTACACCTTACGTGAAATTTCAGCTTGATAGACTTGATAGTTTCGGAGAAAACACACATACAGTACACAGACATACAGACATTTTCCAGAAATCATGAAAACGTAATCAGGGGATGATACCTGATACAAATCAGTCAAAATCTCGAGGTCGAATATTCGCACGATCACAATACTTTATCCGATTAGGATAAAGTAAAAAAAAGTTCCATACATCGTCGCTCCACCTCATTGGAGAGGCCTTCATCCAGCGGTGGGTGGTGAACGGCTGAAAATGATGATGATGACATAAACAATCAACGAATTGATCGGTGCGTCTGTACGGATACGTTCACACGGATTGAATCATTAATGTACAGGATGTATGTATAGACGTGCGTTGGCGCTAACATGTGAGCTTTTTTAGGCAAAGACAACGTCGGCGGGGGCCTGTCGCTCTTTATTAGAGGGCGCCGGGCGCCTTTTTTTCTCTAAGACAAAGTGAGGGCGTCGCTCGAGCGCGTCTTAAAGGACGTGTAGTCCTCGGATCACTTAGGGCGTGGGCTTAGCTCACCCACACCCAGTAGCAGGAGAAGTAGAAGCCCGGGGCGACGAAATGTTTTATTTAGAAGGCGTAAACAAGATACGAAATGGCGGCTTTATGCGGAGCCGCGCGTCCTGAAAAACAAACAGTCGACACGTCTCGGGGGCGAGGTCTCCAGGGGCGCCTGTCCCAAAGGAGAGGAAAGCGGGAGGGTTGGAAAAAGGAGCTCGCGGGGAGGAATGAATAAGGGAAGCGCCTCTCTTCTGGCCTATTTCTGGTTAATGGCGTGATTTATCGCCTTGTATATATCATTTTATTGTGATCCGGCCCCGGGAAGGAAATGTTAAGCGGCGGCCGCGCAGGATGAATGCAAAGAGGCGCGGGCTCATCCCCGAGACACAAGGTTACATTATATTTATATACACGTATATAATGCACAGGATGTAGGCTAAGGCTGTGTAAAATTTAATGCCTTACTTTGCATCGTTGTACGATGAAATGCTTCTTGTAATATGACGCGCGATATATTGAGCGTTTGAGTATAAAAATCATAATAAGTATTTGTGGAACTGTCTCAAAGCTATGTTGGATAAGTTGGCAAATTCTAATGCCGAATGTTCGTCATGCCGGCACTTCGTATTGGACGAGCGCTGACGAGCGGTGCCGAGCGCCAAGGTGTGGGTATGTCGCTCGAACATTTTCACGTTAACGCCAACGTACTTTATAACATTCGCGGACCCTTCTCCACACCCCGGACCCCTCCAGTGTTGTCTGTGCCTTCAGTGCGTAATCATGTGGATCAATTCAGTGACTTTGAACATTCTCGAAATTCTCCACCAAGAACCCGCGATATGGGATCCAAAACACCGATGCCACGATGACACTTCGTTTGCTTCGTCCGCTTGCTAGTTGACACTAGGGTGGCGCCACTAGCGATACGATGGCAGCGCTCTGGACGGGCGAGCAGGCAGCAGCTGACCACAGCGCTAAGGCCAACATTCTCTTCACAGGGCTCGCCCGTCCAGATATCACGAAGATAACTTTTTTTCTTACGGCTATCCATTTCATAAATGAGTAACATTGAATTTAATTTTGAATATATAATCTGAAAATAGTATGTTGCGGCTCCCAAACTTAACCAATTTTGCAAGTTTTTCCCTAATTTGGCTCTCAGCCCGAAAAAGGTTCCCGACCACTGATCTAGTTTAACTAATATCTAGATCTTACTAATTACGATATTTACGGTCGATAACCGTCGAGAAAAAAACTCCGAAACTTTTACTCGAGATTCCAACGCTCTAACAACTTTAATGTAATCAGTCTTTTTATGTGTTGTTTACGTATGCGTCACTTGGCACTCTGGCAGAAAGCTTTCTGTTTTGTTTTTTTTTTTTGTACTACGGAATAAAATTCGTATATGAATTTAAGCACGTTATTTCCTCGAAGTAAGATATAGTTTGTTTCGTTGCACTGGATCTACATATACATATATGTATATGTAAATACATGTGTTAGTTGATTGAAAAGTAAAATAAAATGTTTGTAAAAGTTCAACAAGTTTAACTTTTAGCAATAAAAAGTTAAATGCATTAGTTACTGTTGATCGTAAGCTTGGGAGTGCTCAAGTGTATAATTGATAAGCGAAATTTTTCGGTATTTGAATCGTAAAAGTTGTAATTCTAAATCGTTCCGTAACGTATGTATGTAGGTATGTATGTAAATAAAATTGACCTATAAAGTGAATGTACGAAAAACGCAACCCACATACATTATTTTCAATTAGAACACAGTCAATTGGTATCGAAAAATTAATTACACGTATTCACGCGCGAAATTGGACGATCGCGGAAATTTACCATATTTTAATTGTGACAGTAATTTGCGCGTTGTGTAAAATCAATTTACATATGTAAATTGGACCGGCAGTCAAAACAAAATCTTAATTTACATACGGAATACTGTTTACGCATTTTCGGCGTGTCAATTCCGTGCACACTACCGTAACGTTTAACCGGCTAATTATAATGTATTTAATTTGCTTTCTCTTTTTTGCAGGTGAGTATAACCACACACCTGTCTTCATCGACGTGCTGTTAAACGTTGACAAAATGTAATCGTGAGTAATTTTAATAGTGTTTAAAGTTATAAATGGAATGAATGTATATATTTGTATCATAATAACGGTCGCTCTTGATTGTGGTGTTGGAAAATCATTATCTTGTAGTGATGCGACCGGTACGTGAGTCGCATGAATGTCGCGGAAAATCTGCGGAAAAGCGCAGAATCACGAAGCCGGGTCTCACTGGCGTCATTATCCATTTTTCAGACGATGCTAGAGTGGATAGAGGAGCTGTTATGGCGCCAGGCGTCATCATCGGTCTCACAGGCGCCATAACCGCTTTACGGTCGATTTTATTCCGCTGGTGAAAAAGTTCCTGCGGAGTCTTGAATATTTTTAAAGTACACCATCTTGCGATCGTAAAAAGCGCATATTCTCAAAAGAAAACCTTTTTTTCCCTGCCATAGTGGGCTCAGAGCGATATTTAAAGTCAGCTTCGACTAAAGTGTATGTATCGGTTTTCATAATGGCTTCATTTCATTGACCTTTTACAATATATGTAGCATTACGTTTATACATAGGTTGAAATAAAATTCTAATGCAGTATATTTAAAATGTGAACTTCGATCACTATCCTATAATGAAAGGTTGAAGAAAATGAGTCTCACGTCTTTGGAGACGAGAAGATTAAGAGGCGATCTAATAGAAGTCTACAAAATATAAATGCCCAATGAAAAACCTCCTCACTTTCAATAAAAATGCACATCTCAGAGGTCATACACTGAAACTATTAACAAAAAATTGTCAGATACTATTTCTTTTCAAATAGAGGGGTCAAAGTTTGGAACCACCTGCCATATCAGCTAGTAACTTCTGAAAATACAAATCTCTTTAAAAATCATCTCGATAAGTTTTTGAACATAAATGGATTTTTGTAATCCTTCAAATGTAAATAATAAAAATTGTATATATAAATTATGACAGACCTCTGAGGCTTCATCGGCAATGCCGCCTGCACATGTATTTTAAAATAAATAAATAAACATATGAAAACAGTACAGTACATATGTATGTACATAGGTGGTATTGACCAAACTTCTAAATATAATACACGTATGGATCTATCACGGTAAATGTTCCGATAAAACATTCCAATGTTTATACGAACGAGGTCAATGGTGTATACTTTTTACATTATTAATATCATTTTGATAATTTGTAGTTAGATTAGGTTGTAGAATAATGAACCAAAGTTAGATTAGGTCATTGAAAATTATAAACCCATCAGCTAATCTGCAATGAGATTAAAAGTTTAATCGATTTTATTTCGGATTGATTATTTTTGATTAATTGGCCCTTTTATCGGCACGAGAGCACCGACGCTCGGCTCGCACGCAATTGACAAAAACGAATCGTATGCAAAACTCGTGAAAATTTGCATAAATTGCACACCCCCTGCTATGTGTGTATACCTATACAATTGCATTAGCATATTGTGTTTATGCAAATGCGGGCGATGACCGCCACGCTTAGCCGCCCCGATAAAAAAAAAATTAAATACCACTAAATCGAGAAGCGTGTGTATGATTTTAATCGAATTTATCTGTCTGTGGGTAGGTTCATACTGGGTATGAATTGGCGTGCGAATTAGCAGTGTGGAGCACGTGTTGGTCCATTAATAACATTAACGGAGACAGACGTCGCGCCGGAAAATGCACCGGGGATTGGATTGCATACCGTTGCAGCGGCAGCCTTGTTCAACAAGTTGAATATTTATTTCCATGAGCTTTTCCACTCGTGTCATCCAGCCCCCTCGGGCTAACGGGGGAGCTTTAAGCTCATCAACCGTCGTGGAAAGGTGACTGTGAAAAGAGATTTTCCCAAAGAAAAACCTTGGCTTTATATTGAATAACTCTGCCAGGGGGAGTTTGTTACTTTTTACATTATTTTTGTGTGTGAATATTTTCATTTTTACTTAAGGCTAAAAATCAACAACGTTTCTATTGTATCAAAGCGTATACATTATTAAGAGTTTCGTGTTGGAAGGTAATCAATTAAAGCGATCAATTTAAAACTCGCCATTTGCAATCAGTGAAGTTTTCGTTATATATCCGCTAGTCGGAAATGGCAGCTTGCCTGTGACTTATCGTTTTTTTCCCCCGCCGTCAAAGTATTCGCATTTTATTTCATTATTCCTAAGCAAACTTACAGCTAGTATATTTATATAAGATTAAGAAACTACGACAAGCTCAATTGTTACAAGTTTATTTCTGGCTAATATTTATTAAGCATACTTTATGTACATACAAGATCATTTATAAAACTTACTCTACGCAATATAAAAATTTCAACGTATCAATTCATTTATTATACATTAAACTACATATAATCTTAAGGGTAAATTATTTATCGTAAATCCAATTCAAATAGATTAATATATTATATACATTTGGATGTAGGCTACGGTTTATTTAGTAGTAATATGAGTCTTGGTCTAATTTTTTCGCTCTATTTTCCCAAGTTTTCCTCGTCAGTCATTCAATCTGCTTCCCGTCAGTCATTGCATTTAACCTATAAAATAGACAGATTGTATAATATATCTTAGTAAGTGAACTTTTGCTATATATTGTATATATTGTAATACTGTATGTATGTACAATTTATATCAGACCCCTGGGCTCCATCGGCGATGCCGCCTGCCCATGTATTTTAAATATATAAAACATTATACAAACACAATTTCATGTGTATATATATGTATACATATATATATACATAGTTTTTTATTCTCACTACAATCTTTTTTTTTATAATTAAAATGTAAAATCAGTACATATTAAGCCATCGATCGACAATGTGTGTGTCTAATTCGAAAAGCGGTGTACACGTTATCGACTTTTAACCTTTACTATCCGGCTTTCGCCAATCGGGCTTCATTAATTCGCAGATTAGCGCTTAATCGTCGGTCATCCGTCCCTTGTTAAGTGCAGCTTTTCCACTCGACCGTCCCCCGTGGATTTGTAGCGAAATTTTCACGATGAAAAATGTCGCCAAACAGGAGAAAAGCGACGTTTTATGTATACTTTTTTTTGTAAATTTTGTTCGAAACTGCACGAGTACACACGCCATTTTTCACGTGACTTAAATCACGAACGATTGCATGATTGACCGAAAAAAATGTCTTTGGGTGGGGGGGGGGGGAATAATAAGAGGTGATATTATGATTTATATTTTTCTTACAAAGTTGTCATACTATTGATGTGGTTACATCTACATATCTGCAGTTTGGTTCGAAAATTGTCAAATTTTAGTTTTATGTCAAAATATGCTTCAAATGTATGCTTTCATATTTTAAAATATCGATGACTAGACTATTGAACTGACATATATTATTTAAATGGCAAATGTATTTACACAATATTAACCAAGATGTTGTAAATGATATACATATGTGCTACCTTTGTACCTAGTTCACTTTAAAGTATAAACCATATGTTATGGATATATCAATTCAAAGCATTTCATTTTTAAACCCATTTAAAGTGTGTAGTTCATATACATTAATATTCATCTGACCCTAATCTGATTCCTTGTCATAAACGAACGGTTAGAAAATTCACTTTGAAGCACTGATATCTCGAATGTGAAATTCTGTCAGGACCAATCGCACGAAATTGTAGTTATCAATTTTTTCAACTTGTCATTTATAACAGTGATTTTGTCAAATTGTATAATTATATATTATATAATACGACATTTGTAGAAGTACTTGTCTCGATAATCGCGGTGATGTTTTTCCAGCTAAAGCTTTGTTCTTGAGATGCTGGCTCGGTCTTGATTAAAAAACCGTAATGGACTTTGTTGTAGTTGTCGGGGGGTAAATTGAAAAAAAGAATTGTTTTCACATCCCATAGCTAAACCCTTTAATACCGCACCTATCCCTACAACACCTTTTATTTTCAAAAGGGGGGGATTTTCCTCTTTTAGATGAAGGGACGCTCGCTTCATTTGCTCGTTTAATTTTTTGGACGTCCAAGTGATATTTCAAATCTAGCTACGATCGCTATTCAATATGTAACATTGTCACGGTTGATTGTATTCGTTCGTCGGTACATGTGTTATCTAAGAAAAATCCCGCTCACCGTAGACTTCCTGTGAAATCCTCTAGAAAATCCTCGACAGTCTTATTTGCGACTTTATGCTCGCCTCGACGTCATAAATTCACTTTCGACGCAACTCGACATATTTATTGGATGAGAGAGTGAGCCAATTTGGGGCCTCTTCCGGCGTGTTTTTCCAAACTCCCCACCCCCCCTTTTCTCCCTTTTTCTCATTCCCATACCATTCTAACCATCCCCTAAGTAAAACCACCCCGCTATCGCACGCTTTGCATGTGGAAATCCAGTGGAAAACTCTCTGGCCTTCGCCGCTCGTCCCCTTGCGCCGTCGGGATACCATGTTTTCCATCTTGTTAGTCAGTTTATACACTTTATTACCGAGCTGCCGACGTATCTGTAAAAGTCGGCCAGAGATAAAGTTTAGCAATGAAAGTTCACCAATTTCCCGAGCTTATTGTCGACTTTGCGCATGTATGTATGTGTGCGAGAGCGCCGTACTTGCGTAAATGAAAGGGAACGCGCGTTTTTGTTTTCGTCACTATGTGTGAAGCGTTTCAATACATTTCACAATGATAAACTTGATTTCATAGAATTTTCAAATGAAATTGTTGTTTTGAACTTTCAACCGCAGAACTTGACAAAGATTTAACTGTTCTATAATTATTATTACTACAAGCAAAATTCGTACACGGTTTAATATGGATCGGTTATCTTAAAATCGGAATTTTACGATTTTGTCTAACTTTTTCCATTACTTTCCGTCCACTGCAGTATCTTTACCGTACAACTTTTCTATGACGGGCACTAAAAATATTTGTTGAAAATGTAGGAGCAACACTTTTAATCGGCGGCTCCAGAGCCTCGTGCGACTCTCGCTGTCATCCACACAAATGCACGCTCCACAGTTATTATATTAATGAGTATAAATCAGCAAAATATTAAAGCGTTTATATAAAAATATAATATTTCTAAATCAGTGGTCGGTAACTGGCTGCTCTTTGTATGAAAACCTGCGGCTATCGCTGTCATCCAACGTTTTACGCGAAACACAAAACGTTGACTCACAATTTATACATACATATGTACATTTCCGTGATACACTGTCGGTAATAGTACTGTTCAGTAATAAACTTTTGAAAATTAAGAAATATCACAAAGATACCTCATTTCTTGACGCTGTCCATTTCATAGATTGTAGTTTCATTATGAATATAGTATGATAATCCGAAGATAATATGTTGCGGCTCACAAGCTTACCAATTTTGCAAGGTTTTCCCCAATTTGGCTAGCTCGAAAAAAGTTTCCGACCACTGCAGTTTAAATCGTGCACTCAGTGTATGAATTTATCAAACTTCACAAAGATGGCAGTAGGATAGTATCGGTAATTTTAATGTAGGCCGACTTAATAATGTCATACTTAATCTGTTTCGAATAGGTTGATACGCCGATAGATTGATTTATTCAACAAGTTTCACTCTGAATTTTCTAAGAATTGCATCAATCTTTTTTTATGTATGATAATATAAAGGTGTCGTAAAAAGTCCCATGTTACTTAAGGGGCAACGGTTTATATTCTTTAAAGGGGAAAATTCAAAATTAGATCACGCGACGCTCGCGTCACTAAAGCGGGCAAGGTAGGCGTGTAGGCAGGGGTAGATTCAGAGGGGATGGGGGCACTCGAGGTAATATTTGAAATTGCGTGTAATATCTGGGGTAATGGTCCCCGAAGCCGGGAAGCTGAGTCCCTCTCCTCTCCCCCTAGCTTAATTTATTGCGATCGGGAGAGCGGCGCAACAAAGCTCTTTACATATTTCCCCGGAAGTCTCCGCCCCTCGACGCAACCCACCACCCCATTTTCATCCCCATCTTCCCGGCCGGAAGTCTACAGGATGTAGGGCGATCTGGGGTGGTTAGAAGTGGGAGGGGGATAGGGGGTTGTTAGAAGCGCGATGTGTTTTTTGCGTGTCGACTGGTGCCACTATGAGGATTTCATTGCGCCGAAGTTCACAGGCTTGGTTTCCTATCCCGACCACCCCCTATTTATTTTGTGGAGGTTCGTAGTCTACCCCACTTGTACTTTATTGTGGTTAAAAGCGGGGGAGGGACAACCACTCGCGAGTTTGATCGCGATTTGACGCCCCAAACCGGTAGCGGCAAATTAGCCTCAAACGACGCCTTTCAATCAAATATAGCGACGAACAATGGGAAAAATCGGATTTCTCGTTTACATTTTACGATGAATTAATTGTGCATTTGGTTACAAATATAAAATAATAAAAATCACAGTGTGTAGCCGCTACTCACTATAGAAGTAAAATTTATTTGCAAGCGGAGGATAGGTTATGTGAGAATGACTTCAAAACATCGCACACATTTTGCTCAAACAATGGAGCGATAAATGCGATTAAATTTTGAGGGCGAGGGGCGGTATGGGCCGCGGGTAGCTATCTCTGTCTCGCATCAACGCGGAAGAGCAAGAGAGACGGCAATATCGTTTTACCCGTCCGTTCGGTCAGTTTGTATAGAAACGACACGAAACGATTTTCACTACCGTGCCAATAGAAGTTTTACTTCAAAAAAATCTTTTAATTGTACCCTAAAGGGCCCTACACACGATCGGATCGGATTGCTCGACGATATCCCTACACACGGGCGATAACTAGCGTGATTGGCCGATCGCAGCGATCGGTCGCTCGTGTGTAGGCCGCCTAAGGACCAGGACACACTAGGCGACTCTGGTCTGCAAACTCGTGAGCGAACATTTGGTCTCGTCGCTCACGAGTCTGCTGACCAAAGTCGCCTGGTGTGTCCCTGGCCTTATATATTCACTAATTTTTATAAAACTAAAATCATGCTTAGAAGTAGGCTTTCGCGGTCGAAAAATCTATTTTTAAAATGTTCCGCATTCATTCGCCAGAATTTACGAGACCGAAGGTTTTTATTCGACAATTCATTTGATGTAATACAGTGGTCGGGAATCTTATTCGATCTAAGAGCCAAATCAGGGAAAACCTTGCAAAATTGGTAAGTTTAGGAGCCGCAACATACTATTTTTGAATTATACATATGTATATTCAACATTAAGTTAAATGAAATTGTATAGCTTAGATTAGAAATGCGTTATCCTCGTGATATTTCTTAACGTTTGTCAGCTTATTACTAAAAAGTATTCTAAAGTTTAATCTGAAATCTTAAAGTTTTTCAGTTGCAACTTCATGGCCACAACGTGTAGAAATAGGAATAATTTTGATCTTGTGTAAACTGTGTGTTAACATTTTGTATTTTACCTAAAACGTTGGATGACAGCGACAGCCGCAGGTTTTCATGCAAAGAGCCGCATGCGGCTCCGGCGCCGCCAGTTCCCGACCACTGATAGATACTTTAATTCCATTGAAAGTGCTCCACCACCTTCAAGCCTTCTCAGTACAAGTCAATATTGCATACGTTAATTTCGAAGACCTACCAAATAAAATTTAACATAGATAACTTATTTATGAATCGTGACACATTGAAGCATACAAATCTACAGTTAGATTCAATCATTTTATTTTTATATAATGATAATAGTTTGCCAGATACTTAAGCCATCTAAGATTCGCTGACGACATACAATAGTTGCATGTAATAGTTATATGTAGTTGCATCAAGCAACAATTAAATTAATAAAACTAAAATTATGTTTAATGAATTTTGCACGCAAAGCGTAGTCACAATAGATAATCATATTGTAGAGGTAGTTGATAGTTATTTATACCTAGGGCAATTGGTGAATATAACCGGATGTAAAGAATAAGAAATAGATAGACCGAGTGGAAGATGAACTGATGAATTGAAAAAAATGTGTGGAGTCAAGTGGATGCAGATTGCTCAAGACAGAGAGGAATGGAAGAGGATTGGAGAGGCCTTCATCAACAAAAAAAAATACTTTATCCGATTAGGATAAAGTAAAAACACAAGCTGAGATAATGAGGTTTTTCCATTTAAAAATATTTAATTTTTTGAGATTTACGAAGAAGCCCATTAATGGTAATAACAATTTTTGCTCCTTAAATAATTTATAATTCTCTACAAATCTGTATACTTATGTAACTCATTTTTCCATTGAAAGTAAGTTGTAGGTACATTTTTTAGGCCATTCATTATATTTATAAAATTTGTTCTTATACAATCTACCTTAATTTTAAAATATACTGTCCGTTTATTTCTTTAAGCTTTTCTTAAATTTTCAGATATCTAATTTTAAAAACAATACTATGGGATGAGGTCTAAAATAGCTAGTCTAATAGGTTTTTTTTAATTAGATATATGATCGTATATGTATTTAAATTGAATTTGCGTTTGAATAGAAATGGTTTTTAAAAATAACTTTTTACACATACATATATGTATGTATGTACATACATACATACATACATAAAATCATAAGCTTTAAATACTTCGAAAATTGAAGCTTCCACCCTCTCCGATTTGAAAGGTTTCGCTCTCCCCTTTCATGCAACGCGTCCGTTTCAAAAACTGAAGCCTTTTTTAATTTACGCTGACGAAAAAAGAGATAAAGGGAATGAATCAAATGAAATATTATCATTTCATTGTGGTTTTCATACCGGCCAATTCCTGGAACGTTATCAATTCTTCCTTCATAGAAACTCAGTAAAAAATATGAAAGCCAGATTTTTTATTAAGAGATTAATTTGTTGAAGATTATTTGTGTTGCGTTTCCAATTATACGTAATATAATGTTTATGTATGTACATAGAGGTATTAAAAATTGATATACTTTTGCGATGGATGACGCGTGTCAAAGGGAATTTTATCGGCAGTAAATTTCTTAAGAAAACCTCGATCGTTTTACTTAGCCATCGTTTAGTTTCCGTGCTGAGCGTTCATAAAAAGGCCAAATAAAAACTGTCATGTTCGGTACACACTGTTATTTTGACATTTAATGGTTCGTTTTATGACGTGGAATCGTTTTCGGTTTCAATGGCTGACGTTGCCCCAATGCTAACACCTTATCTCGAACAACACTGGCGCATACAAAATTCCTGAAAATATAATGCCGCAATACGTTTTCGATCGCCTCAAACGATATGGATGAAATATTAAGAGAAGACATTCTTAATTTTATAAACACTTTAAAATCATCAACAGTCATAATATGTGTACATCTTAACATTTTAATTTATGACTTCCGTGTGTTTAATTGTATGAGCTTTTAGACATATGAATGTAATGTTCATATAATCTGTAAGCGTCATCAACCCCGCCTCAGACACTGATTAATGCACAATTACCTATTTTAGGGTAAAACCAGCCTTCGCCACTCCAAGCCCCTCTTGAAATCGTAAGGGGTGAGAAAATGCAGCATAAATTAGCATTAATTCCCCTTCACGTCAACCTTTAAATGTAATAAGGTGTTGCGCACGAAAAATCTAAAGCAATGCCACCGAATTAATATAAAGATTTTATCCGAGTCCAATTGGTCACCCATTTAATTTACATTTAAATGCAGGAAATTTTAAATTCGAACTCCCTATTTATACTGTAGTGCGTGTCAATATTTTAGCTATAGAATTTTCTTACGAGTGTACGATTCTATGAGAATGTTTTGTTTGTCTTCAATGTTAATATATTTATAAATATGTTTCGTACGTACCGAGAATGCGAACGGACGGGTTGGGTTGTTGGTTTTGTAAAGGCCATTTTTCACCTTCAGTTTTGAAATTAATTTCTCGACAGGATTTTAATCCCCGGGTCGCATTGGGACAGAGGCAAAGAGGATCAAAACAAATTAAACGGTCGTTTTGTATTTCGAGAGACGCGCGAGGTGAGCGGATTTATTATTCAATACTGAAGTTTGTTGATATTACGCCTCTGGTTCGTTACGCATAATCCCGACATTAAGAAGTGTTTGTTCGTCGTTTTGGGTATTGCTTTTGTTTTTGATCGTTTCATTATAGAATTACTAATTGAAAACTTGACACGAACGTTTGTTTTTATCATTTCAACAATGCAATATAAATAACACTTAAAATGAAACGCACGAAAGAAATATTTAGTTGGATCAGAAAACGGACAAATAAAACCTCTATGTAGATACACACACATGTGTGTATGGTTAACTAAAACATTCATTAATTTTATTTTCGTTTCATGGTTTCCTTATTTTCCAATGATTTCTTCTGAAGGCTTTATATATAATAATAATAGGTGAAATATATAAATATTTATGGATTTAATATAAAACTCCTGATCGGCAGTCGTACGCGGTGTGTAAAAATTCAATGGCGAAAAACTATTGAATGCGAAACCGCCTTGGAAGTAATTGGAGATACCCGTTGAACCGTTTTCCCGGTTAAAGTTCGGCTCGTCGAACCGAACCGAACCGGCAATAATCCCAGGGCCCTCTAATGCCAATATCGGCAACCGTCATAATGCGGTGTTTGTAAAACGGGGGACAGCTCTCGTAACGAGGGACCACCAGCTGCCATATGGGACCCAGCATGCACCCCCTCTTTCCACTTTTCCCGTAATGAAAGCCAAAAAAATAAATCCAATACAAGTTACTGCGATGTAATTGATTTTGTTTTGTCTTTTTCAATTAACGAAGTTAAAATTGTCATCACTTTTTAATACAATCGTTCGTTTATTGACAATTTTGACACCTATGTGTATTTATATTATACTATGTAGTAACTTGAGTATAATTGACAGTGTCATCGGGTGGGTGACAACCCGTCTACATAGTGTGTGTATGAGTGAGTTTATATACGTGCTGTGCCGTGCCGTGGTATGTGATCATTCCGCGACTATCCGCAATGAGAGTGCTTGTGAGGTTATGTAGCGTGACCGCTTCGCGCAACCCGCCTCGTGACAGTGAGTGAGCGTATATGTACATGCCGTACCGGATATGCAAGCGTTTACGTGATTAATCTACCCAGTCAGTCAGGCAGATCCCGGCACTACCATATATGTACGTATAGTAATTGCATAAAAATACGTACTAAAAGTGGAATTCAAAATTCAAGGTTAAGGCCAGGCGCACACTGGGTACGTATTTGTTGAGACAACGCCATACATGTGAGGGACAACAACATACGTACGACACGAATTCGTACGAATACGTACCCAGTGTGCGCCCGGCCTAAGTCAAACAAAGTATTCCCGAAGAATCAAAGTCTGCAATAGGTAACGTATCTAGGTAATATATCACGAACAGCGAACAAAAGAAAGCCATCAGAAAAAAGTGAATTTGCGATTGCATCGTGACAAAATTCCTGCACATTCAGCGTATTCAATTCAAAGATTCCAAAGAATTACGTCATTGTGATCCTTCATTGATCGAACTCGTCGTTTTTTAAGCTTCAAAGTGTGCGAAACATTACCAATTCCAATGGGAGCTTTTCAGAAGTTGTAAAAGTGGAATAATGTCGATGAAACTTCAACATAGTTTTATATTGTGTATTGATTGTAATTTTCTGATGCGTTGTCGCTTTTAAGTTGTTCGCCGAAAGTGTGTATCTATAAAAAAAAAAATAATGTCAATTTTCACTTCGAACGGAGTGGGCAAATGCCCGAAAGGCAAAACGATCGACTCGACTCGGCGTGAAATCTGGAAGGCGTAAAAAAATAAACTCGCTGGAAAATATGCGAAGAAAAACATTCGGCGAAATTAAAATTTTACAAAGAGCGAAAGGGATTTTTTTTCCTCTGGGGGAAACTTTGGCAATTTATGCGTGAGGCCTCTCTCACTCTTTGGCTGCGGGTCGTTTGATTTATGCGCCCTCAAGAATTGCATATACTTATCGAAAATTGGCCTTCGAAAAACCCAGATTTAGATTGTTTCAAGACCCCCTCCGTTCAACCCCTCTTTTCCTTCCCTTGCCGACCAAAAAACCACCGTTGCGTGTGCTTGCTCCCTCTCCGAAAACAAACCGATTTTTTTTACGAATATTTTGTACCGAAAATAAGGGGGCCGCGCTATTTTATTATTTTGTCGGACGGAAAAACGGTTTCCTTGTTTTGAACGAACCGTTAACTTTGAGTCGAAAAGTTGTTAGGGCGTTGATAAAAAAGCTAGTGATCTCACTATCGTATCCAACGGTTTATTTACGGCGACCGTAAAACGAACGAATACATTATTTACGTCACAGCGGACACATTTTGAATGCGGAATATGATATGTTTGAATGCATTGTAGGTATTATTATACATATATACTCGTATGTTACAGCGAAAGCATATTACTAGTAAAAATGTATCAAACAATGAATATACATACAGTTTCACTGCTCAGTATCGGTGAACGTATATGTTTTTGTGACTTGTTGATGTTGGCCTAAGTCGATGATGTGTCATCCTACAAGTGTGTTTTTTTAAAAGTAGCAACACGTGCTCTTTTCTTCTTAAACCGACCATTATAAGTCAATTGTTATAAAATCGACAAAGACTCATTGTAAACTATAATTGGTACTAACCAGTAAAAGTCTACGCTTGAACACGGGCACGGTACGATAAGAAGAAGAAGCGACAAAATAACTAGGATTGAATATTTCAGCAGATTATATGATTCGATTGGTCATTTCACAACTGTCAAATTTAGTTTCAAAGACAGTTCGGAAACGAATATAATTTCACCGGTGAGTATCTGTTAAAATATATTTTCACTTTAAATATGCGTTCACTGTAACTTATATAATAACCCAAATCCGTCTGTCTGTCTGCCGATAACGCTCGTAGATTTAAATGATTGAAAGACACGAACCAGTGATCACCAGGTTGGAATGAATCGTGCTAACACTATCATACAACGGAGGCGATGACGAAGCTGCCACGATTTGACAATATTTATTGTTAATAGGTTCGCGACTTTGCTAAATTGTTACGTTGTTGTATCATAACGCGCCATCTTTTCAACAACTATAAAAACTATTAAATTTAATATTATTTTTCAGTGCGGGTGATGAGAACGCTCCGTTGGTATTCAACGGGCTTACACTGGTTATAGTATACTAGCTGAATTGAGAGTCATATGTGATCGCTCTCGCTGCGCTCATATATACATATAATGGCCGAAATCCGTCTGTCTGTCTGTCTGCCTGTCTGCTGATAACGCTCGCTCAGGAAAAATTATTAAAAAACCACTAGAACGAGTGGGGGATCGAATCCACGACCTTAGGCTCAAGAGTCATCGCACTAATGCTATACTCTATCGCCCTCGGTCGGTTTAGTCCTTTTAAACATTACCTATAGTTAAAATAAATAGGAAATGAGGAAAAATAATTAAAATACCAGAATGAGCGGGATTTGAACTCGGAACGACAAGTCGGTAACCGAGAACGCTACGGCCGCTGCTAAGAGAGTCCTTTTTTTACCTATATACATACAAGCGGTCTGGACCTACATACCTACCTACCTATAAAAACGATAATTTTTTTTTGTTTTTTTACTTAGTAATTTAATAGTTTTAATAGTAAAGTAAAAAAAAAATTTTTTTTTTTTTTTTTCGATTAATTAGTGGGGATCTCTATTAAAAAAGCGCTTTACGTAATTTAAAATTCAGCGGGCGTTGATATTCAACGGACTTACACTAGTGTATACATAGGTGTGTATGTGCACGAATGTATGTATGTATATATAGCCGTGTCACGGAATTGATCCATCGTCTTCGTGATTTTCGTTCCGTTTCTCGCACTTTTACATTTATTGTATCGGTAGCGCGAGTGTATAATATAATATTGCTATTGGAGTGGGCTTGGTTCACTGTTGAAATCGACTCGAAGCACGTGTGAAATATTAAAACGCAATTTTCCAATCAAGCGTAAGTAACTCGTGCGTACGGTTGACGTCGAATTTAAAAGGGGGCGCGGTGTTTCCGCGGAAGCTGGCGCGCGGAAAATTATCGATTTTCCCGGGGAAAAATCCCACCCCGATTGTGTTCGCGTTTCTAATCATATTAGGCAGCCGTTTGGGGCCGCGTTTCCATCAAATTTTCATCGGCAGCAAAATTGCGTCGCACTGTTTCAGCGGGATTTTGCAGGCGCCCTCCCCCCCAGCAGTAAACACTTGATTGGTGCCGTTAGAGTACCACCAACGCGCTCCCTTTCTCCACAATTTCATGATTTTGTTGAGGGGATGGGGTGGTGACGGTCGATACGGCTTGATTAAATCCTTTTCTCGGAATTCGGGACCCACTGTTAGCACTTGAGAATCTTTAGATTTTTCTCACGATCAATCCCACCATCCGGTTTTTTTATTTTATTTCATGTCATTTCGATTGGAATTTTCGCTTCGATGTATTATTTTCAACGTGCAGGATGTCTCAAGTGGATGATGCTTTACTTTGAGAATTGATAGATAACATGTCGTCTCAAGTAGGATAATAATATGACATGGTTCCGCATTACTATGATTGATCTTAGATTTTGTCAAGATGACGGTTTCTATAAACAATAATAATAATAATCTATTTTTTTTGTTTTCAATGAAACTACTATGTGACCCAAAAATAGTCACACGTGTTGTTCGTAAACTATGTAGTATTATATACATACATACATATGTAGGTACTAGCCAGTTTATTCAGCATATTTATTTATTTATTATAGCTTATTGCCCGTTGATAATCAACTGAATTTTTTTAATGGTTTTGATTTTTTCGTAAACTGCAAAAAAATGGTGCCGTATTATATAGTGCAGAAAATACATTTGTTTTCAGTGCTATCCGTAGGGGGTGGAGGGTCTGGCGTGGGGGCCGGCAGCTTTTTTGAAAATTCAGCATATTTGAAAATTTAGGCGGCTCTTTGATTCCGGCATAGTGAGTCAAAAAAAGGGTGGTAAGGGCCGGCATAGTTTTTTCGGGAGTCCAAAAGGGACCGCCGGGGGGGGGGGGTCTGGCGGGGTTAAAGGGCCGGCATAGCTTTTCGGGAGTGCAGAAAAAATCTGGGGGGTGGTGATATATTAGCTTTTTTCGGGAGTGCTGAAAAGGTGCCGTAGGGTTAGGGGGTCATAATCAAAAGTTGAAAAATCCAAAAAAAAAAAAAAAAAAACAAAAAAAAAAGTTCCAAAAAAAAAAAAAAAAAAAAAAAGTTGAAAAAAATCCAAAAAAAAAATTCAAAAAAAGTTCAAAAAAAAATCCAAAAAAAAAAAAAGTTGAAAAACAAAAAAAAAAATTCAAAAAAAAAGTTCCAAAAAAAAAAATCCAAAAAAAAAGTTGGAAATATCCAAAAAAAAAAAATTCAAAAAAAAAGTTCCAAAAAAAAAATCCAAAAAAAAAATTGAAAAATCCAAAAAAAAAAATTCAAAAAAAAGTTCCAAAAAAAAAATCCAAAATTGGAAATATCCAAAAAAACCGAAAAAAAAAATTTTCAAAATATATTCATAGAAAAAACTCGAAAAATCCTATAGTGACGTCATAGCGTTACGGGACAGACACACAGACACACAGACACACACACAGACACACACACAGACACACACACATTAAGCTCTTTATTAATATAATACGCCTGTTAGAGCTGTTACATAAAGAAATACATAATACATATATTATATTAGAGAAAACATAACAAAAAAAAAACTAATTAATCAATTACATAGAGTTGATAAAAGAAATAATAAGTTGTTGCCATAGGGACGACAGATTAACATTAAAAAAAAAATGAATAAAATCAGAATATTTATTACCATTTCTAATCATTCTGGGGATTTGAGGATGAATATAATAATTATTACGCGAAATAGTTTCATAATCTAATAAAAAACGAGAACGGGTAAAACGTTCCAGAGCTTTTAAGCGAATAGTCGAATGAATATGAACGGGACTGTCTGTTAAATAGTTTAATATTTTATATAAAAAAATTACATCAAATAGGATTCTTTTATTACTTGATTAATTATTTTTATTTCGAAATAATGTGACGGTGGATGCTAACCCCACTCCCAACGGGCACCCGTACGCACTGGTTTGTACAATAACAGTGTAGTACATAGCCCATTTGACAATACATTAAACTATTGTATAGTGTACCGTTGATTGAATTGCAGTCGACTCAAACAAGCTTTGACGGATAGCGAGAAATTAGGCGGATTTCCAAGAGAAGTACCACTGCCGGTTGACGGAAATTTTTGAAAGCCTAATGGATTGTAATGGCCGCTAAAAAAAATATAAATATTAAGTTTTTGAGTTTATTAGAGACATTTTCCAGAAATCATGATGACAACGTGATCAGTGGATGATACCTGATACAAATCAGTCAAAATTTCAAGGTCGAATTTTCGCACGATCACAATACTTTATCCGATTAGGATAATGTAAAAACAACACCTCTGCACAAGTGCTAATAGATTTATTTTGTAGTTTTAACTTTGAGTTACTTTTTTGTTTGTTCAGCATTTCAAGCTATTATAAATAAAATAAAAGACCCAGGCTGGTAGGCAGGTAGACGCTTACGCTAATAAACCTATACATATGTATGTACCTACATATATAAAGTAATTTTACAAACCGCCTATATTTTAGACGTTTTATTTATTTTTCCTCTTTCGGTCACGTAATGAAATTCAAACGGCGAGCTCGCCGTTATCTAATTTATAAAATAAACGCTATATTAGAACGGTAAATACTCTTAATCGATCCCAGATGCGACGAGTCGTAATAAAATAAGCATACATTTGGTGCATTTGGGGTGGTTCAAAAGGGAAAGGGTTACCCACCCGCGCGGTTTGATAACGGCGATTAGCCATTCGCGAATGTTTGCGCCCGGTCTTCGCGACCGGTTTTGCCGGATTATACGAACGTGTTTTTCTTTCGTCCTTACCAGTACCCTACCCCTCATCCACCATCCCTTCGTTTGGTTACATAAATCAACTTCGCCTATTTACAAAGTTACATTCGCTTTGGAATCGCTCGCCGATTAGCCCCCAGGCCGGTGGCTGCGGTCGCCGAGGGTTGCGAATCCCCCAGAGGGGTAGGGCTGTTGGAATTCTGGATACTAATCGATTCGAATAATACTTGGAAATGCAATCACCTAGTAGTAAATCGGCGAGTTATTCCCCACTTCATGTTAACTAGATAATTTTAGATTTACCGCTCTAGTTGGTACCACTCTACGCTAGAACGCGTCGAACCGGTGATTTAGGTAAATTTTCCAAAACGAATCAAGCACTAAATCCACCTTTAATCGTGTAGATGTATGACCCACTTATCCGCGCCTTGGTATTAGATCATCCGACATCTAAAGATAACGCGCTTATATTGGGTGCGAGGATGAGTCAATAATTATCTAAAATATATGCGGTACTAATTTGTATAATTTAAATTTAAGCTCCATTGTTTCAACCGTTTACAGATGTTATATGTATAATGAACGAAGTATTAAACTGTGCTGGAGCGATTTTGGAAGAATGAACATAGTTTTTAAATCCAACATTCCGCTATGCTTAAAAAATAAGGCACACTACCAATGGCGTATGGATGTGAAACGTGGATGCTGAATTCAATAATGTTACGTAAGATCCAGTGCACATAGAGACGCATGGATAGATGAACGCTTTGTATAACAAGAAGCGATCGTAAAAATAATACATGGGTAAGGAAGCGTGACCAAAGTGGCAGATATAGCGGAACGTGTGAAGAAGCTGAAGTGGCAGTGGCAATAATGGATGGCAGATGGACGCAAGAAATACTTCAAAGGTATCCGAGAGGATATGAAAGAAAGCAAGGTAGACCGAGTGGACGATGGGCTGATGAATTGAGAATAATTTTTGGAGTCAACTGGGTGCAGATTGCTCAAGACAGACAGGAATGGAAGAGGGATTGAGAGGCCTTCATTCAGCAGTGGATGGTAAACGGCTGACAATGATGATCTAAGAAATACAGTATATGTAAATATATTAATGTTAGTCTAAGACAGTGGACGGGAACCGGCGGTTCCGGAGCTTCATGCGGCTCTTTGTATGAAAACCTGGGGCTCTCGCTGTCATCCAAAGTTTTGCGCTTAACACAAAAGCGTTAACACACAATTTACACACAATCAAAATGAATCCTATTTCTACATATAAATCTATGGCTTTAAAAATCATAAAATTGTTATTCAATAAAACTTTTTAGTAGATAATTGTCGAACATTAAGAAATATCGCGAATATCCATTTCATTTATTTCATTTTAAATATATAATCCGAATATAATATGTTGCGGCTCCCAACCTTACCAATATTGCAAGGTTTTCCCTAATTTGCCTGTTAGCTCGAAAAAGGTTCCCGACCACCGGTCAAAGAAATACAGTTAAAAAAGTAAGCAACGGAAAAGTGTGTCAAAACCCGAAGAGGCTAAAATTGAGCAGGTATTTGTGAAAAAGATTCTTCTACAAATTTGAATCGTGTACATTATTAAAAGGTAAACA
The DNA here is from genome assembly GCA_022651745.1 of Parapsyche elsis. Taxonomy (NCBI): domain Eukaryota; kingdom Metazoa; phylum Arthropoda; class Insecta; order Trichoptera; family Hydropsychidae; genus Parapsyche; species Parapsyche elsis. Next base: position 695,618 of record JAGVSN010000025.1, read on the forward strand.
TTCTTTGATCGAAATTACGTCTTCGTAATTATTGACGCGTGTATAATTTGAACCGAGAATCAAACACACGATCGAGATTTGTCAACAATTCTATCGATTGCCTCTGCAGATTAAATAAGATATATTATATATCATGTGCGGGAAAATCAACGACGTCTCCTTTATACACACCTTAACGAGTGTGCACAACGGTGCGTGTGTAACATGCATGTCGTAATAGCATTAAAACAATCCGTTCATAAATCACATCGGCACGAATGAGTAATTGCCGACGGTGATGAAATATCATTTCAGAGCAGAGAGCGATATTATTACCGAGAAGATTGTATGTACAAGTGTAGACAACAAAAGTGAGCCAAGTATGTCGTAGATGGGTGGGTCTACATCAAAAACACCAACTGAAAAAAAACCGATGTCGTTTTGTCTCAGTTTGGTATCTCCAGTTTGGTATGAGGGGCTTAAGCCGAGGTCAAAAAGCCCATGGACCCGCACGATAAACATTTTGGAAACCAAACATTTATGGGTTTAGCGATTAACTAATAAAAACAAAGTGGAGAAACGCTCATATACATTAAATAATATTTGGAAATTTCACATGGTGGAATGTTCTTATCTTATTATTTTTTCCAATCGATAAAATTTTCATAGATAGATTTGTAAAAGTACCAATTAATTTTAAATAAGATGTAATTTTGACAGAAAAGCTATCTTGGATAAGTAAATTTCTTTAAATGAGCAGTCAACAATACAAAATAATCTTATTTTGCGCGCTAAAGTCTCACGCGCTTATGTCGGGGTTGTACTGCGGGCTAATGTCAGCGCGCTTATGTCGGCACGCTAACGTCGGCGCGCTAATGTCGGGGTGCCATTCAGAATATATGTATCTCTGGTGGAAAAATATGCTCCTATCCCTTTTTTTAATGTTTACAGAAATCAATATTAATACAATAAATGATTGAGAGCCTTTGGCCGGGTGTATGCAAAGATGGCAGAGATATGGTAGGGGATAAGTAGGTGGAGCTACAGCTAGTTATTACCCGTTCCAATTTCTGTGATCCGGGAGCTTATTTACAAAATTTGTACAAAAATGGACACAGCCGCGGTGCGAGGGAGACCGCATATACGGGTGAGCATCGGAGCGAGCGAGAAAGCTTGAGCCGCTCCTATCGATGTGTGCGTGTGTAATGACGATCGGACCTCGGAAGCAGCGAACTAAGCCGACCGAAGCCGAACGTCAAATTGGCGATTCCAACAAGCAAAATCGCAGCATGTCGCGCTATTACGCCGCTTGGGGGCGCACGTTTCTATTGTTGTTTTTTTGTGTGGAGGGGCTTGCTCCTCAGGAGTGCCTTCGAGAAGTCAACATCGTCACAGGTATGCAATCCTATCCCAATATGAAATAAATATTATAAAAGTAAAGGTGCTTTGCTTTCGTTTCAGGCCAGTCAAACAATTGAAGCCCAACAATTGAATTACACACGCACACATCGATAGGAGCGGCTCAAGCTTTCTCGCTCGCTCCGATGCTCGCCCGTATATGCGGTCTCCCTCGCACCGCTGCTGTGTCCATTTTTGTACAAATTTTGTAAATAAGCGATCCGGGATACAAAATTTTGATTTTGTCCTTTGGTCGCAATGCAATCGGTTTCAAAGACATACACCCGTCGTAGATGTCTCGTTCAGTACACGGGTGATTCGCTTTTGAATTTTGACCTTTACACGGCGCAACTTCCACTTCCGGGGGGGTTTTTTGATTAACGACGGCATCAGCAGTCGCATAATCGCGTCGGCTAACCCGTTGCCGATTCATCAGTCAGCGATTCAACCCTTTCGCGCACCAGGCGCGTTTTCGCGACGCAAACGAATGCCTCTCATAATGGCATCAATTAATTTCTCGGCTGATTAACAAACAGCCCCCCTCCGCCCACTCTCGAAACGATCGTCTCTCCAGCCATATTTCACTAGTGCGTACGCTCGCGGTGATTTATTCGGAAAACCCAACACCCAACCTCCTACCCTCATTTCCTCCCATCTCATTTTAGCTCACCTTATCTGGCTGTAATTATTTCGCCATTTCGCTTTCGAGGGGTGGTTAAAAAAGCGTCTCTCTCAAATCGACCGCGCAACCGCGACAATAACTCCAAACGAGTTCTTCATTTTCTATCCCTACCCCGCTTCACTTCGTGGGAGTGGACCTCGTCTCGAGAGATGCAAAATAGCGACTGTTTCCTCTCGCTCTATCGCCTTTAAATGTGAAACAGGAGGGTGTATTTACAAATTCAAGTCATAAATTATCGCGCAGGTGTAATGCTGGAGTTCATTCCGTGCGGTTATCGTGTTAACATGATCGAGATGCGTGTACTTCACACTTCGATTGCATATTTCAATCGTTTTGTACCTTTTAGTCTGTTCAATTGCAATATATTAAAATTAAGTACATCCAGGAGGAGTAGCTTGTACAGGGGTGTTGTTGAATGCAACGGCCCGCTAGAAGATCTTTGAAATGTAAACCAAATTGATAGATTCCCGGCAGCCTTAAAACAACACATCTGTACAAGTACTAATAGATAATTAAGTGTATATCGTAATTTTAGCTTTAAGTTACTATTGTGTTTGTTATTACTTTTCAAGCTATTTTTATTAAATTAATAAATAATTGAGACTAAACATTGCAGGATACTAAACAGCACCTCTGTATATGTAAGTGCTAATAGATAATTAAGTTTATTTTGTAATTTTTGCTTTAAGTTCTTTTTGTTTGTAATTAGCTTCTCAAGCTAGCTTAATTAAATGAATAAATAAAATATATCTATTTGTATATTAGTTTGATTTATTTTTATTTTTTGAATAATTAAATAATTTCATTATGTATGTATTATGATTTTATTGTGTTATTGTGTTTTTTCTATGTAGAATCTATAATTTTTGTATTTTATCCACCATGACGATTTGGTTAAGCTTTTATGTCATGGTGTGTATTTCTTTAAATAAATATATATAAAATTTGTTGAAAGTTTTCAACTTTTATAACTAGCTTTTTGTTTAATGTCGTCATCGTTGCCCAAATATGAATGGCGTACTAAAAAACTTTTGAGATCACACTGCATCACATACACAGTAATTTTATGTAAAAATCAGTTCAGAAGCTCCAAATAGTTAAAACTAGTTTTCATTTAGCCTTTTGATCGATAAATAAGACTAAAGATCGTTGAAATTTGATCCAAACTTTGGCGTGTTGTTTTTTTTGCGTCTTGCGCTAAAATTTAAACAAATGAAAGCATGTAGACAGTGCATATAAGCTAAAATGGTTCGATGTGCAGCTAAATTCGTTCAACGTTTGAAATTAGCCGTTTTAGATCTGAATCGCACAAATGTATTAGTAGGCTTCGGAATAGTCAGTCATGCCAAATAATATATGAATACCGTTTGAATATATGTACAAACATACTGGAGGTATGCACATACATACATATGTACGTGCCGAACGACCCGTTTTCGCGTCGCTCGCACGCAAAGGGTTAATCACCCAATGGAGTGAGTTGAAGAAGCCGCTTATGCGCGTCTAACATATGGCTTTGATCGATGGTGAGACCCGAAAATCGGGATAATCCAATCAACCGTCGCTAATTGGACAAGACTAGAAACGTCTCGGTCGGATCTCGAAACGCACGCAACCAACTGCTCAACAAAGTAGCGCAAGCACCACCCAATAACAACTTTACTATAGATTCGATCGTAAAGTCGACTTTGGAAAGAAATTCGAAATGGGCCAATCGTTCCGTGCAATGTCGTTTTTAAACATGGAAAACTTTCAAAAGTTTCACTGTGCAGTGTAGCTTCAATTGCTTCTCTGTTTAGTGGCCGTTCGTTTCATTACAAAGACGCCCCGAAGAACCTGCTGCAGATTTGCTACTTTATCTTCGGTTCTTTTATTTGTTTGTTTGGAGATATTTAAACTCGTGCGAATTGTGTATGGTGAGAGTGATCGAATATGGTATGTTGATGTTGATTCAAAACAACCCTCACACATTTAGTTTGTGAGGATGAGGTGTGTGAAATAGGAATGGTCTCGTGTGTTGCTGTGACACAATTGCCGCGGTCACCCAATGACAAATGTTCGCATTATTCCCGTTCACCCATTGTTTCATGTTTTTCCCCCGGGAAAATCGTTTTCCAATCGAGTGTTTTCCCGCTTCTGGTGTTGTTTATCGCGCACACAGCTTTCACTTCTTTACAATTCAAAAAAAAAAAAAAATGGATTTTTCATTCTGTGCCTTCAGCAGTTTTGTCACGCTTGCACTCGCATATACGAAGCATATCATTTAGTGTTAGTTCGAATATATGTAAATGTAGGTTTTTATCTGAGGTTATGTCAGTGTATAAATTAAATTAGATTGGACAGTTCAATGAAATTTACTCAGAATTGTCTGTTGAATTCTATTGTACAAAGATTTTCACGGTGAAGATATATGTATGTACATATGTACACAGAATATCTGAACGGATATCAGTGTAAATTTATTTAAAGGCTGATATTGTTATTTGCATACACTGTAGGTACCATTTATGTATGTATGGAATACTTTTGTACGGTAGTAAAGATATTTGAGTGTGTTTGTTGATTCAATTATGCACGGTCGTATTACGTATGTATAATGAATTACCTAGTGTTTAAATTTGCACCTCAATAAAATTCAATGTAAAATATACACGCGCTGTAAAAAAAAAAAAAAAGCACATAAAAAGCAAACGTTCCAATGTATGCATTTGTACGAAGGACGAGAAAAAAAAAGGTAAAGAGAAATGGCGACGATATACAGGGTGTCTCTTTGTTTATTCAATATGCGTTCGGGGAGATAAATTCAAGGTACCCTTTGTTTTCGGCGTCCCACCACCGGTCATTGTCTTCTAGTTGAAAAATAGACCAGACGT